>OZ038462.1:32074354-32674354 GCA_964036295.1 Plumapathes pennacea
GGGGATATTCTCCCGAAAGAAACTATTTTATTTTCTAGTCCCACGCGGATTGTGACGAATAAGGTAGGGCGGGGTGCACGAATAAAACAAGGGGGGCGAGTGGAATTCCTCACCACCCCCCCCCCCCCCCCCCCCACGACCATCCCGTTTCTTGTCGTCCATCCGTCCGCCCACCTCACTCCTCCGAAACAGTTCATCAAAGACACCACAGGTCACGCAGCACTTGACAGTATGAACTGATTACATCCAGATGTCTGGCTAGAATTTGATTATTTCAGTATCCTATGTTTACGCACGGACGGGCTGTGCACGGATTTGTTGATCAGAATTACTTGTAACTCGAAATCGATGGTTTTGTGAATGGGGGGCATTTTTACCCAGAGAGGGCTTTTTTGCCTGGGCGAAAATGCCCGGGGAGGCATTTTTGCCTGGGCGTAAAAGCCCGGGGAGGCATTTTTGCCTGGGCATTAATGCCCGGGGAGGCATTTTTGCCAGGGGGCAAGAAAGACTCTTACACCGCCAGGCGCGAACCTCTAGGGGGGTCCGGGGGCATGCTCCCCCGGAAAATTTTGAAATTTGACTTTCTAAAAACAGCAGTTTCATGCGTTTTCAGGTCATCAAGTAAGGGTTTCAATTAAAAAAAAGACATTCAATTTTACTAGAAAAAGTATGCTTTACAAAGCAAATTAACACTAAATAAAGATATTTTAACCTTTAAAAAGGTTGGAACAGGGTAAATAATATTATGAAGTTGAAAAAACAGTTTCAATTTAATATAACTTTGAGACAAATCTAGAAAGTCATTTGAAAAATTTCACTTCAGATCAAAGTTATCAAGTAATATCACAGTTGGTGAGCCTTTGCAGTCTTAAAACCTGAATCTTTAGTCTTGTATTTAAAAAATCGACTGTTAAGTGTTTCAATGCGATTTCGTGAGCGAATCAATGTTTCACTTCCGGTCAATTGAGCCAGTATTTCTTTGTATTTCATTTGTACATGTAATCTACTATATTTGAAAAAAAAAAAAAAAAACATAACCAGGCAATACATAACAGTTCAAGTACCAGTGATACAAGACCCTTGAGATAAACGGTGTGATGAGATTTGGTCAACACCGCGAACAATTAACCTTTGACACGTAAACACGCAAAGTACGGCAAAATGTCAGCATACCTTCATCACTTTTTTCTCTCCTGTCCCTCTTCTCTTTGACCCTACGTCAATCAGTCAACTTTATTTTCAATGTATCACTCCTGGATTCAACCCCACTTTGATTATTGCAGTGAAGTATGGGGTGATATAGGCGTAGTTTTATCTAATAAATTACTAGAAATACGATAATCGCAGATACCCCCTCACTCTGCCATTGATGGGACTTTTACTTTGGTAACTCCCAACAAGAGTAGCCTTTGTTTTACCGAAATGTTGACTCGATCTTTTCTTCGAACTCAAGTGCTACACGGAAAGGAAGGAGAAAAAGAATGGTGTGTGTTATACTTTTGCGTTGAAAAAAGAGTCGATTGCGTGACGAATTACGTATTTCCCACGGTCGACACGTCAAATTAATTCATACAGTCTGCCAAGCACGTTCTCAAAATTTAATACTCAAATTTTGAAGTTGGTCGGCCGTCGTAGTACGGAAAAAAAGGAACACTGATTTTCCAATTTTGAATTCATAGGCAGTACAATTAAATAGGCTTCCTGTGCGATTTGTTTTTACTCTGAACTGCATGCACCAGACTCACGCATGCATATTTAATAGGCTCGAATTGTTTTGTATGTGAACCCACTCAAAACAGCAAGATTTCTCCCAGAATCAAAGCAAAACTTGAAGTTTACTTCAAATTATACACGGGCTTCAGGCCCAGTAATACTTCTAAGGGCTTGGAAACGATTCCCGCTGCAATCGCCGCGTGTCAGATTATAGAAAAATAACACATCTGACTAAATCATTCAAGACTCCAAGTTCCGATTGCTCTGAGCGAATACGGTAGCCGAAACTGGCGACAGAAGCGTACTAAAACAATACTTCGAGGGAAAATGATCAGCATACAGATTTTAATACATTCTTGAAGTGATCGAGTTACAAGCTATACGGGATAGAATATATTTGTCACGGTGATTGTTCGATTTCCACTGACTAACCTTTGTTGCTTGTCCTTTCTAAATAAGTATCTGAGTTTAACACAAAACGGCGTCTGAAGCTCCCGATTTGCTTTCAAGCGCTGTTCCCTTTGCGGAGTTGTCTGTGTTACCCGCTTCTGTTCATGTCGCTTTCGATCGGCATTCATGCGCTGTTTTCTCTGCGGAGTTGTCTGCGTTACCCGCTTCTGTTCATGTCACTTTCGATGGGCATTCATGCGCTGTCTTCTCTGCGGAGTTGTCTGCGTTACCCGCTTCTGTTCGTGTCGCTTTCGATCGGCATTCAAGCGCTGTTTTCTTTGCGGAGTTGTTTCTCCGGCACGCTTCTCTTTATGATGCTGTCGATCATAACAGGATTGTCGCCTTTTCTCGAGACGAATTTGGCGTTGTTCGCTCGTTTCACGATTTCGCCTTGCTCGTGCCTGTTCCCTTCTCATTTGAAGACGAGCTTCGCGAGACTGTTGTGTTTCAAGTTTTTCAGTGTTTAAGTTTTCCATTTTCGTGAACGCAGCCACGATATATTGTTGCTTCGTTCAAATCTAAATGCTTCGTTCAAATCTAATTTCTTATAGGTCGTGACTAAACTGGATACTCCAAAATCAGGTTTCCGAGTGAAGACTGGGACCAAAACAACGAGTTATCGGCGAAGTCGTCCGGAGCCATTTACGAACATTGTGGACAACAAAACGATCTCGGTTCGTCTGAAGCATCCAACACCGAAAGACAGTCAAATAAAATTCGGCACTGGAAAGGGTTTAGAAGGAAAAAATTAGCTCGGGGAGAAAATACTAAAGAAGAAAGGCTTGTTATGGCTGATCTGGCACAGATGAATATTGACACCGAAGATAAAAAAATCCCACCGCGTGAACTGTTCCGGAGAGCGATTGAAGCGGCTTGTGTACGATCCTGTGTTTCTTGATCAGTCTTAACTCCAGAAGACGAACGCATGACGATAAGACATGCAATCAAGATTTAAGCATTCCGAGCGAAGGTGCGAACTGTCAAAAATCACCACAGGAATGATAAGTAAATATGAATAATAATGAAGCCCATAGAAGCCAACAGTTATAGACGGATCAGATTTCCAACGTATCCTAAATTTATCCGTATTTACTGTATTAGGATGCTTATATAGATAAGTTATTTTCATCCAAAACCGCTGTGTTCTCGAGAAAATGGCCGGCTTACCCGAAATTTTACAAATAAACAGTAATTTGTCCTTTTCACGTTCACGACTACAATGCTTCTTGTGTGTATCTGGTGTTGACTGGTTACAGTTTCGACTCATGTCTTGAGCCGCGGTCAGTTTTATTTGGAGTTGACCTCCACGTCCGCGTAAAAAGGAACACAGGCGGCGCGACGCGGCCAGCCGAATGGACTTGCTAATGCGCGCCAAACAAACTTTCAAAACATCAACGTCACTGTCGTATTGTTTCCGGAACACGGTCCGAGCTGACGAAAATTTAATTTTTGATTCGGTCCCAGTTTCCTATCGGAAACCTGATTTTGGAGTATCCAGTTTAGTCACAACCATTTCTTATATTCCGAGTAAAACTACAGGGAACACGTGATCGATCCGGCCTTTGTTATTGGTTAGCAGGGTAACCGCGCCTGAAGTCGTCCGCCAGACAGACAGACAGACTGACTGACTGACTGACTGACAGACGAACGTTAAATTTCGAGATGGCGACTCGCTTGGAGTCCCCAAGTTGGCGGTATATTACTGCATTAGTGTCGTGAGTATTTCCCTCACTTCGTTCGGGGACAAAAATTACAAAACAGGGCGGCGAGAATAATCACGTCCTCCCCATTCGACACTTGTTCACAAGAATTATTAAACTCGCTCAATTGGGATAACCTACGCACTCGCAGAGAGAAATGTAAGGCACAGCTCATGTTCAAAATTGTTAATGATATGGTTCCTGAATGCCTGAAGTTTAAATTCACGAAATTACCAAATGTAACTATAGACACGATTTAAGAGGTATCAGCTCTAAACTGTTCGTTCCCAAACCGCGAACAAACTACGGGAAGAACAGAATAAGTTAAAGTGGGGCGGTTCTGTGGAACCGTCTCCCCGACGAAATTAGAGCTTGCAACTCTATAAGTAATTTCTGAACCAAACTAAAGCAACTACCGTCCTGCTTCTTTGACAACTTGTCAGTTCCATAGCATTTTATTTCACGTTAGGTGGATTGCATGCTATCAAACTCTTGTATAAAGCAGCAGGGTGTAAAGCAGTTGAACTTTGTAACTGATGGAACTACCGTGTATAAATAAAAGTTATTCATTCTTTCTTTACGTGTAAAACAAAGACCAACAACGTTCTCTTCATTCTATTCCACCTAGCCTGTTCCAGGCTCTCAGATACTGGAAAAAGGCGCAGAGAAAAGGCGCGATGAACTGGGGCGCCTGGAACAGGCTAATTCCACCAAAGCCGGCACCATTTAGATTGTAAGCGTGCTGCCGCGTTGAACAATCGTGAAGCCAGACTATCAATTTCCCACACGTCACATCTTGTATTTCGCAACAGACACAGACTTCTCAGATATCAATTTCCCACACGTCCCATCTCGTATTTCGCACCACAAAAAGTCACATTGTATATGTTATTTTACAAGGCGATTCAGTTTTAAATTACCGAAAACGTACTATATAAATAAATGTCTCCAAGTATATGTGAGTGTTATGAAATTTCAGGAGTAAGTTTTTAAACATCATGAGAGTGCACTGTCAGACGGTCCGGAACGGCAAACAGCCGGGACCTTGGCCCGTTGCCCGGCTATTAGCTACATCCCTGATAAATTGAAAGCGAGGAATGTAACACTAGACTTGTTTATGTACAATACTAGAAATACGATAATCGCAGATACCCCCTCACTCCGTCCTGTACTGGCATATATTAGAAGTTTCGACGCAAAAAAATAAACATAGAAGTATATTATGTGTCTATTTTATACGACCTTTGATGTAACCAGCTTGTTGTAGTTGATGGGGCAAGCGTAAAATAACGTTTTACTACTTGTACTATACCAAGTGCTTAACACTTAAAGGAGAAAAAGAGTGGTCTGAAATATAGTAACTTTGTGTTACTAAGCTCTGACCCAATAAGAAAACAACATATATATCAGCCTCAATTTTTTTTATTCTTAATCTTATTGTCATCATCATCATACAGCACACTAATCATTGTGTGCTCTTTTTATCATACATTTGTGTTATATAAGCTTCATCAAGTGCTCCTGCCTGGTACGAAAACCCAAAACCTTGTAGGAAAAAGTAGGAACGTACTCTCCAACCAAAAGCATGCAGAAGCACAATCCCTTGAAGGATAAGGGAATAATAACTATCATGAACTTAATACAGGTAAACAACTCTTTCACTCCCAAGCCTAAGCTGAGCCCAGAATCTCTCAGCTTTTTCAAAATACATTATATAAAATAAAAGTGAGAAAAAGTGACAGTTTAGTCAGCATTCACTTAACCAAAAAGGTACAAAAAGCTATTTTTATTATTCTCTATACTGTACAATACAGTACACTTTCAACTGAAGGAGAAAATTGAATTTGATCACTCTTAGATGTGAAAGGGTTTAAACTTGTTGTTACAACATTGATTACTGTCATTACCTTGGTGCTGGCCTTATACACTCACATGTTATTGCCACTTATATTACATAACTGTACTGAAGTTTTCCTTCATAAAAAGCAAACAACCCTCTCACAAATAAGTAAATAACAAAACCTTGTGTCATAAAAGTACACATAGAAAATACTTGGCTCTGAGCATGTCATCCACTTGAGCACAGTACAGTACCATTCCAAATTTTAAGAAAACATAACATACCAAAATTTTTTTTTGTGGTGTACTCAACAGAATATACAGGCCAATGTTTTTGAGAACATTTTCCTTTGGCATTCTTGTTGGATGTCAGCATTGAGTTCATTTTTGGCTCCTGACAATCTTACACTTTCATGATGTCAGTGACTTGGTATATGAGGATCCCTTAACAGCACAGGAGTTGGCTTCTCAGCATGATTCCTTCACTTTAACATTTCCTTAAGCATAATCTTTGGAGATGAAAACTCATGTTCAGGTTTTTGTCTTTGATACATATTGTTGCAAATTTATTATACAGTGCTTACCTATAAACAACATAGAAATTGAACTTCCACTTGGACCGAAGTGTAAGTTTAGCCAATGAACGTCCTCTTTCTTTGCTCCTACAAAAATCAGAAAAGGCAGCAAGTTTTAAGTGGATTAATAAGATAATTCACATGATGTACACAATACAATGCACTTTCATAGCTAACCTGTACTATTCATCCACAATTGACATAAATCTTGGAAGGATGCTGCAAAGGAACTGGCGCACTGTAAATAAATACTTGTTGTCCTGATAATAGAGGCCAATTCTTTGCTCAAAACACTGCTATAAATGTTTTTGGTTATCCCCGAGCGTAATATCAAGTGTACATGGAATAAAAACAAATGTACATCATCATATGGACAGCTAAAGAAACTTCACTGCATAAATCATAAATCACTGTAAATTAATTAGGCACTGACATTGTAGTAAGATTGGCAAATATTAAAAAAAAAAAAACAATTAAACAAAGTACAGCTTTTGCAATGGTAAATCATAGTACACACGTGTATACAGTGTTGTGTTCTCTTCGATCCTTGTGTATTAAAATGCAGCAAATAATAACAAAACACAATCAGTGGTCTGATTAAGCAAGAATTCAATGTAAAAAAAATTTCACCATGCATTCTTTGTTTAACTGTTATTCATTGAAAAGATGGCTGAGGTCACACTAGAAACTTAAAGCGCGCTTTAGGGGTCGAAATCGTGCTTTACGAAACCGTACGATTTAATCACGCTTTAGGAGACGTAATGTTCAGGTTTCCTTTTCCTTTCCAACATCCGAATCCCATTAAAGGTTTCACCCGAAAACCCGTGGATCAGTTTTTTCTGAGCACATTGCCCGTCGCAAATGTTATCATAGCTCTCTTTGCTATTTTTTACTGTTGATTAGAAAACTTGTTTGGAAAGTGCGGTGTAGGCGATTCAAAAGAATTAGGACTATCTTACTTCTGAGACAACGGAGGAGAAGGATTGGCCACAACCGAGAGCACGGCCGCCCTGTTAATGTGGGTTTTTCCAAGACCGCAACACAGGTTTTCATCAATTCCCCTGCCCTATAAGCGGAATGGAGGAGGCATTGTCGGATATCGAGAGAAACATTTGCTAACATTTGTCAACAAGTCGGACCAGAGATCGCCATGGAAGACACCAAAATGCGAAACGCCATCGAAGTATTAAGACGGACGAAACTTGCTCCAAAGTCCGGAAAGAACGTGATTCTATTTCCAACTTATGGTGATGATCAACTTGCGGAATTGACAGCGGTTTTTCCGAGCGTGCATGTGATTGGTCAGCAAATCGAGCTTTCACTAAAGCTCGTACTAAGACGTACTTTTTGAAGCACTTTAGAACGAGAGTTACTTGTTTGAACTATGCCGCTATTGGTATCGCTTTACATCCTCCCCCATGCGGTCTCCTAAAGCGCGTTTTTTCCGGTCACACACACATTTAGGCTAAAGCGTGATTAAGCAGCGCTAAAGCGCGCTTTAACTTTCTAGTGTGACCTCAGCCAATGACAAAGAATGGCCGAATTGCAATTAATGCGTAATTGTGCAAATTTGGCCATCAATACACAGCAAGGTCAAAAATATAAATACAACTAGAAGTAACCAAAGGTCAGGTGAATGCTGCCGAGGCTTACCCTCGCTGATTAAACCAAGTCAGAACAAAGAAGCAAGAAAGTTTCTTTCTTGTTTACAACTGTAACTAAATCTATTAACCCATTCACTCCTGGAGAAATAACGCGCGCAGCTACCTTCAAATTCCTTTATGGGAAGTTGTACGGGAACGATAACGCAACGCGACTCGACTCGACTCGCAAAAATAAACCAACTGCGCAGTAATTACAGAAGCGAGATACCATTCCTAATTAAAATTTATTTGAAACTAGAATACATGACCAAAACATATAATAAAAAGGACAAAAGATAATTGAAAAGGCAATAAAACGTGAAATTATAAATCAATGAAATATTTTGTTCGCAGCGTTTGTCCATCCGAAGACGAACAGCGAATTTATCTATACAAAACTTAAGTGAAATGGTTCTAAACTTCAGACTGATATTCTAAATTCACAGATCGATCTCGTTAAAGTAAATCTATTAAATCTGCAGACAAAATAGAAGCAAAATTAGCAACCGGACTGGAAATAATTGTGCGAAGTACATCGCCACGTGGTGATAAACAAAGTCAGTTTCACGAAGAAATTGAACGATATATTTCTTCCCTACGGATTCGTTTCGCGGTCACTATCAAGATGAATAGCTCCACAAATCCATCTCTGGTAAACACAACGAAGAAACATACTGTCTTGGACAGATCAGAAGCTTACAAGAATCCGCGTTCGTACCTCCGCCATTGTTAGTTCAAACAACATGACATCTCTCCTTTCGTCTTCATCGGTCGAAGGCTCTTAGCGTAAGATGTACACAAACCTCGTGGGCCTCAATAAATCGTTCCACACAAAATACATGTGTCCATACTGCTTTGAATTTTGCACAAGAAATGGATTGCCAGCAGTGAATGCCCGTGATTGACCCTCGCAACATGTATTTAATCGTGAGTAACGCAACGCGGTATCGAGTCAACAGCGAAGAAACGAGCGCTAACAACAAAAATTGTTATCTCAAGTCAGAATGCAGTTTATTTATGTTTTACTCACATGGATCACCAAATGTAAAGCCAAATGATGAAACAGATAAACATTGAGGGGCACATGCATTGACACGAAAGACCCCGGGCGAAAGACATACCGTTTGTAGCCGGTACATCGCGAATGTTACGTGTTGTTGTTTGGCAGAGATCATCAGGAAGATCAGGCGATATTTCACTTCAATACTCGATTCATTACAACGAAGGAACACTCAAAAAGTCCTTGCTTCGACTTTCGAGTGCCGTCGGAGAAAACACTCTCACGGTCCCCTATGAGCATTAGGTCTGCGTTTAATTGGCCATCAGTTGTCACATGACTGATCATCCAGACCGACATCCGTGAGTCGAGTCACAAACAGCAACGTCAGTTGTCACATGACTGATCATCCAGACCGACATCCATGAGTTGAGTCACAAAGCAGAATTAGTGTCGCTGCCTCCTATCGTCGGCAGCAACTATAAAAGCCATACAGAATAGTTTTCAATTCTTACCTGCCCCTTGCTTCCTGATGATAAGAACGGGCAGATCACTCACATTGGCTGGAAGAGTGCTGAGAAATCCCTGAACATCCTGTGGCAAGTTGAGGACATGAACTTTGTACCCACGCTGGCCGCCGTGTTTCCGGTAAACACACATGATTGGGAAAGCTCTAGCGATCAACATTTCATCTACTTCGGTGAGGTCCTGTAGTTCTGCAGGGACTGTCCCAGGATCCATGTCGTTTTCAGCTGAGAACAATCGACACGAGGTCTTTTTGTCGCGTTTGCACCTGGTGCAGGTATAGTTCAGCTCGGGCACACTTTGGTTGGTGATCGGCCATGTTTCTCTGCATACCTTGCAGCGTAAGTGTCGGAGATTTTCCTCAAAGCTGTGAAAGGCAGTGAGTTCTTCCCGCACCCATTCTTGTTCGTGGAATGGAGGAATTTCTGTATTTGCTCACCCACGGTTATGCAAATATTAGGGACCTTAAGATACAGGACGGGAGAGCACGACGGCAACGGCAAATCCGCGAGAGGATTGGGCAGAGGACTCGGTCGTGTCAGGCTCTTAAGTAGTTAAGATGCAGCACGACGGCTGAGCAGAACGTCGGATAACCTGATTAGTTTTGCTGTACCATTTTAAACAATGGGCGACTCTATGATCATGGCACATGAGACATATAACTATAGAACATTCCGATGAATTTGTGGTTTTGTACGCGGGTACTCCGATTCATTGCCACGTCGAGAAGCTACTCGCTGGCGGTTGGATTCTCTTTGCGGAGTTGTCTGTGTCAACCGCTTCTGTTCATGTCGCTTTCGATCCGCATTCATGCGCTGTTTCCTTTGTGGAGTTGTCTGCGTTACCGCTTCTGTTCATGTCGCTTTCGATTGGCATTCATGCGCTGTTTTCTTTGCGGAGTCGTTTCTTCGGCACGATTCTTTTATGATGCTGTCGATCATAACAGGATTGTCGCCTTTTCTCGAGACGAATTTGGCGTTGTTCACTCGTTTCACGATTTCGCCTTGCTCGTGCCTGTTCCCCTAATCATTTGAAGACGAGCTTCGCGAGACTGTTGTGTTTCAAGTTTTTCAGTTAAGTTTTCCATTTTCGTGAATGCAGCTACCATATATTGTTGCTTCGTTCAAATCTAATTTCTAAATTATTCCGAGTAAAACAATAGGGCACACGTGATCGATCCGGCCTTTGTTATGGTTAGCGCGGTAACCGCGCCTAAAGTCGTACGCCAGACTGACAGACAACGTTAAATTTCGAGATGGCGACAGGCTTGGAGTCTCCAAGTAGGCGGTATAATATTACTGCATTAGAGTCGTGAGCATTTCCCTCACTTCGTTCGGGGATTATTGTTCACAGCGTGTTCAGTCATTTGTGACTAACAAACTCAATGTTAAAGACTATTTCGGTGTATTTTTCATTTCTAGTATACAATACCACTGCGAAACAAAGGCTACTTGATCGAATGAAAGAAATATTTCAATATGCACTGTACGATAAGCCGAAGCAATTTGACAACTGTCACGCTCGTGCGGAGCCTAACACATGTAATATATTCACAGAGACGCATTCGTCGAGTCTTAAGCCCTGAGAATGAATATTTTCGTCTCAAAAACGTATAAACTTTTGGTGAAAAAACTTTACAAAACAGCTACAGTATGTAGGAGGCAACAGATGTCATTAACAGTGTAAAGCATAAATCATCATTGTTTACGGCTAAAGTTCGTCATGGCTTTGGTGTTCCGTTTTCAGCCTGATATCTTCCCAGAAGTATTTCGTGTCGCCACAGAAAGTTCGTCGAGACGACAAAGTTATTTGCAACCCTGTAGCGGTAGCCAACAAAATCGAATCAATCAAACATTTTTTGCGGCTATGACGGTGAACTTAAGAACGCAAGCCAAATCTTCTTTATCCGTGCATGTTCCACAAAGCCAAACGGTGTTGAGTTTGGACGGGATACTTAACAAATTGACGTCAGTTTTTTATGTGTCTGTCCTCTTATTGATCATGAAACGCGTCATAATGATCAATAAGAGGACAGACACATAAAAAACTTGACGTCAATTTGTTTTTTACAATAACAAAACTCAAGCGACGACGTGGGGAAAACACGCAAGAAAATTGGATTTTGCTCGATTTGACCGAAATGTTGTTAACAACTTTTCCCGCTTTCTAATTGGTCGAGGTTGAAATTCAAGACATTTCATTGGCTAAAAAGTGACAGTTTGACGTGAGCATTTTGCGCGTGCAAAATAAAATTTTGTCAAAGAAGTTGGAAAGAAATGAAACTAGCCGCTTTTCTGCTGCGGTTTTCTCGACAATTTCGAGACAAAGCTCAAGGAAATTTGCCTCTGAAGACTTCTGGTTCCTCTACTTCAAATGCCGAATGTCGCTTTTGCAAGAACTCAGGTAAAATTGAAGCTGAATTCACCTTCTTCGTCCAAATCACTGTCGTCAGCACTCGATTTTATGTGTCTGTCCTCTTATTGATAATGAAAATTAGCCAATCACAAAGCGAGAAACTGACGTGTTATTGTAAAAAGATAACTTTATACACAAGCATTAACGTACAATTCAATCGACTGCATCTCAAGTTGTTCGCGAAGTCACCTTACGTCATCACATATCACGTGGCAATGTGAACCAATCACCGTGTGCTGATTCGTAAAGACACGCTGTGCAATCCTAAGCTCGTCGGGGCTACGCCCCAACGAGCAATAATCAAAATAAAGGAAGTCTATTTGGGAGGAGACTCGCTCCAACCAGCCAGCATGCTCATCACTACACAGTCTGGTCCTAGAATCATCTTGGAGTCATTTACTACATTTTGTAGCGAAAATTATTACATTTTGAGTTAGTTACATTTTGTGGCGTAACATTCGCTCCGTTTGTTAATCAAAGCAGCGTTGCCGCTGAAAGCTCGCCCATTCTTGTTGGTCGATAGGGCTCACGTGGTTTTTGTTTAAAATTTTGTTTAATTGCTTTTATAGTTAGTGAGACAATATTCATTTAACATCATAGAATCATAGAATCTGCTCAAGTTTTTGCAGAAAGCACTCTAGTTAAACCCAGAAACTTCCAAAGAAAAATCTTTTAGGTTCACTATGTTTCTACTGTTCCATTGGTGACAAATAATTGTGTACGAAGCCAGGATTTCAGGGGTCATGATGCTGTAAATAGTGCAGTACAAAATAATATAAATCAAAATGACATTGTTATGTTATGTTTGTGCAGGTAGTTGCTCAAACAACAAAGAATGTGACTCTTCAGCTCTTGAGGAACGAAAAGCTTATTTGAGAGATTATGAAAGAAAGCAAAGAATGGATCAACAATACCTTGCTAAAGAGAAACTAATGAGAATGTACATAAAACAGAAAAAGTAATCCCAAAGTAAAACACAAAGAAAATGAAGCTAAGAAAATATACAGAGAAGAAAACCCAGATCATGTGAAAGAAAAAGACAGACAGGCCAGAAAAAGAAAAAAAGGAAAAGGACCCAGATCTTGGAAAAGAAACAAGCCAAAAAAAATAAGGGCAAAAAAAAAAAAAAGAAATCCACAACTAGTGAGACTAAAAGAAAAACAGATGAAGCAAAAACAAAGAGTAAACAAATTTAAAACCATTGAGGGTCTTATTAAACAATTTCATGAAAATATTAAATGTGGACCTGAGTATGTGTGTACTTGCTGTGATCAACTTTGGTACAAAGCTTGTGTAATTAGATGTCATGAACATTCATTCAACTCAGATCTTAGTGCATCAGATCTTAATGTGAACAATTCTGAATGGATTTGTAGAACTTGCCATCAAAACATCAAAGCTGGTAAGATGCCAAGTTGTGCAAAGGCCAATAAAATGACACTTCTCCCACATAAGCCACCAGAGTTAGAATTAACTGAGCTTGAAGAGAGACTTCTGGAAACATGGACATACTTTTACAAGAATCAGATGTGTCTGAAGGACATCGAATCTTCAGCTTTGCACCTGGTAAGGCCAAAAGCCACTTGGATATACGGCTTATATTTATTGCAGTAAAAATTATTGTTTGCTTCACTGGTAAACCTGTGGCTTCTGACAACCCTATCCTTTTTTTGTTTTGTATTTGGCCGCTGCTTACACAGATAAACATGTTTGCAAACCTTAATCTTACTCTTATTTGCAAGCTTTACGTGCCTCGTTAGACAGTGATTGACACGGGTTTCATGCTTTTTACAGCAATCGGCAAGAGCAGATGACTTGTGACAGATGACACGTGTTTGTTCTTTCGCAAAAGCTTTCAAACTTTGCGTAAAGGAATACGCGACGATTCTCTCGCTCGCTTCCGATTAATCTTACCCTTCCATGTAAAATGGTAACGCGACCGTCCGTCAAGCATTTCACGTTCAGATATTTCTTCCGCAACACAATCCTTGCCATTCGATACTGGCGGCGTGATAGATTGCGTCAATCACAGCTGTAGAAGCACCCTCGTTTAACGGCTGCTCTTTGTTTGCAAAACAGCACAATGTCTGCATTTCATGATCACAGCCAGTAACAGCCATGTCGTTTCAATAATTTTAGTATCGCTCAATCGCGGTATATTTTCGTAATCACAGCACGATGGCCATTTAATTTCAGTGTCACTGTAGCAGTGTCCTACATTCGTAGAAACACCCAGGCTCAATGGCCAAACAAACTTCGAATGCTTGACGACCATGACAAACAAGAATAAATTCCAGAAACAACTTCCACACGAAGCTTCGACGTCTTCTGTTTGAACGTACTGCGTAACACGACCATGCCCAAATTTGGAAATTGACAAGCTCCTTCTTTGGAAATTCCTTATTTGGAAGTCTATTGTTGACACAGAAGCCTGGAAGGACACCGTGACAACTTTAAGCTCGGCCCCACTTCGTGGGGCGAGCTTAAAAAATGTTTTTTCTCTCTATATATATATTTATAATATATATATATATATATATATATATATATATATATATATATATATATATATAGAGAGAGAGAGAGAGAGAGAGAGAGAGAGAGAGAGAGAGAGGATATTACACGGCGGCGCGAAGATATGAATTTTATTTTCGAGTGGTAAAAACAATATTTTACGAACGAGCGCTTCGCGAGTGTGGAAAATACGCCACTCGGGTCCCGGATGTAGTTTCGTATGTATTTTACGCACGATATATTTTCCAGAAACACTCGTGTCTATATAATAAATATAGGATATTACACGGCGGCGCGAAGATATGAATTTTATTTTATTTTCGAGTGGTAAAATATTGTTTTAACCACGAGAAAATAAAATTCATATCTTCAAGCCGCCGTGTAATTTTCTTTTTATTATATTAGACACGAATGTTTTTCGAGAAATTGCACAAACAACCGTGCAAAAGCGGGAAATGATGCCAACGATATCCTCACTAGTGAGGATATGGAAAATACGTCACTCGGGTCCCGGATGTAGATTCGTATGGATTTTACGCTATATAATAAATATATATATTACTAGAAATACGATAATCGCAGATACCCCCTCGCTCTGCCATTGATGAGACTTTTACTTTGGTACTTCCAAGAAGAGTAGCCTTTGTTTTACCGAAATGTTGACTCAATCTTTTCTGCGAAGTCAAGTGCTACACGGAAAGGAAGGAGAAAAAGAATGGTGTGTGTTATACATTTGCGTTGAAAAAAAGAGTCGATTGCGTGACGAAGTACGTATTTCCCACAGTCGGCACGTCAAATTAATTTATACAGTCTGCCAAGCACGTTCTCAAGACAAGCACCAGACTCAGCCATGCATATTTAATGTGCTCGAAAAGTCCAAGTTCCGATTGCTCTGAGCGAATACGGTAGCCGAAACTGGCGACAGAAGCGTATTAAAACAAATACTTCAAGGAAAAATGATCAGCATACAATTCTAATACATTCTTGAAGTGATCGAGTTACAAGATACTGGTAGAATATATTTGTCACGGTGATTGTTCGATTTCCACTGACTAACCTTTGTTGCTTGTCCTTTCTGAACAAGACAGGCCCGTGGCCAGTGCGCTTGTGACGTCATTAGTACAATGAATAGAGACACGCGGGGTCCCGGGAGAGGAACTTTTGTCGTGCGTTTATATGCAAAAGATATTATAGCCGAGTCAGTTTTTGCACATGACGTATCCAAGAGTTCCTTTTATTTTTCTTGCCCTCTTTTCTTCTAATTTCGGTCAAACAGATATTCACGAAAAAGTGTATTATAATAATTGAGAGAAAACAATTATCGAAGGCCCCGTAGGAATATTCTTCGTTTGCAACAACCCAGTTTTCATTGCTTTCCGATGCACGTGACAGTACTTGTGTGACGCTTGCTATACAACCTGGCAACCTTGTTGAGTGAATTTTTAAGCTGATATGTTTCGTGGAGGAACTGTGACAACACGTGTTGTCATTTTGTAATGGGATTGACTGGGGAATACCCGACATCTTAGTAGCTGTAAGACAGTGTAATAGCCTTATCTCATCTTCCCAGCGTGTGCATCATGTTCAAGTAGCTGTAGCACATTAAAACATGACACTTCCTATGATGAAATTACTTCGTATGAAAAAGCCATCTCAGACGTTACGCATCCTACATGTACAAGTCTGATCACTAATATGTTCAAGACTGCGCATTAAGCTTTAACGCAAAATTCTGAGTCGATACGAAATTAATCTCTATCGGAAGCTGCAGACGTTTGAATACCGTGACAACAAAGGCGTGCATCACGGGCTTGTGGAGCGAACATTACGGCTCGGATAGTCGGATATCAACCTTGAGCTTTTGAAGACTTCGAGGTATTCAGTGACAAATATTCCCGATGTAATCGCCTGCCGGTCTTTCCTGCTTTTGTTAAAGCGGCGTGAGTGAAAGCTAAGTAGCTGATGATTCGGGATTCCCCGTTCTATGATATTATGCTCGTGACATTTCATTGACAGATCTTGTATCTTAATCTCGCGTGATATTTGCCTCAAACCTATTAGTAATTCAATATCTTCAGACAATAAACAAAGAACCTTTACTGCACGCAAAACGAAGTTAAACGCCGACTGTTCGTATACGCCGCGCGTTACACAAAGCCGCAGAGTTCCCGACAAAGGGAGACGCTCTGCCCGCAGGGAAAAGTTCAAGTTCTATCAAGTTTCGACACGTCTTCTACTACTTATTCGATGTTCTTTCACACAAATATTGCTCAGAACACAGATACATTGTTTGAAGCGGTATCTATAATCGAGCATTTGCAAAACACAACCCTTCGTACTTTACGGGGGTCCCGCTGGTAACACATCAAGCATTTGTGTACGGTTATTTTCAAGTCTTCCGACGCTTAAAAACAAAATCGCTCTTAAAGTATGGCTTCCGTGCATCCAGAAAGCCAACCGATGATCGTTTTGTTTGGATCAACAACTGAAGGACCGGAATTTTTTTCTATATCCCTTGACAGAGAAAACCCATTGTACTTGGTTCTGTAATTTTGATCTCTGAATACGTCTGATCTTGCAATGCCTGTTTTTAAACACATTTTAAAATACAAACGTATCTTAGCACCTCGGTTACTTTTGGCAATCCTCTTTTTGAGCTTCTAGCTTTCTCGCAGCGATGGTTTATTGATCCTAATTTTCTCTTTCCATTTCCATCTGTGGCTTTTATTGTTTCCATGTTGTTTACACGCACGTTCACGGAACACATTAGCATTGTGAAGTACGTAAGCTCGGGTATAATCATGAACTTTTGACGACTTTGGGACATTTTTCTTTGAAATGTATTCTTGTATTAGTCGCCTGCTTTTTCTACTCTTGTTCAAAATGCGTGAAAGGTAATTCAATGGTACGTGGCTTGGCTCACGACTTCGTCTTGGAGGACTTCACAAACATTTGTGGGAATACAATAAAACTGAGCGAAGCGAGATCTACCAACGGTCACTTTTTCCTCAGCCATTTCCCAATTTTCAAATAATAACGCCATCTGTTCCACTGATTGTTTGACCTTCATGGCACCGAGCCAAAATGTCGCAACAACAACATAAATGCACAGCAGAGTGAAATTTTGATCCCAAACAAAAGTCAGATTTTCTGACGCTTTACTTGTATCAGCAAGAATAATACAAAGTAAAAGAATACAAAGTACCTTCAAGTTCACCCTCATACTAAACAGTTCCATATAATCCGCTATCAAGCGCTTGTCAAGAATCGCCGTCTTTACACAGGTTCTCGTCTTTGTATCTCGAGCGCCTTCGTTCAGCTTGTTCCTTCAAGTTCTCAAGGTTCTGGATATCAGATTCTTCGTACATTTCTGTACAGTTGTGCATAGTTATGCAGTTCATTGATAAGTTCATTGCATTTGCTTTCATGGCTTCAATATGGCTTTTGAGGCTGAACGGACCGACCCAAGCCAAAACCGCTCAATGAAATTTAGTATGGGTCTACCGCAGCCGGGTATGCGTTTGTAAGTAAGATGAGCGGTCCATAAAATAATCCACAGAGCCAACTAAGGCAAGCAACTTGCTGTCTTCAAAATGGCGAAACTGCTCGCCCGCCAAGTCGTTAGCACTCGTTCACACGCTTCAAAAGGAGGTTCATTAAATATTCATGCTGAATCTCATTAGCATTCAGGTCACGCGGCAGCCATGATGTGATGCGTGATGGCGGTGTCTTCCGACAGCTCAACGCTACCTCGTAAGTTGCAGAAGTCGACTTATCGTATATTGTTCAATTGAAAAGCACAGTGTAAGGGCGGACGGACAGACAGACAGTTGAACCTCGACGGACAACTCGTTTCATGAAAGACCTCCTTTTGAGTCTTGTGACTAATGCCGAACTTGCCGCTGGGCACTTGTTCACACGCCTCAAATGGAGGTCCTGTTCACTGTACGTGTTCAGTTTGAACGACCACGCTTTTTGATAGAAACAGTATTTACATTGTCGTGGAATTTCTCTCCAAGAATTAGGAATGGACCCCAGAAAATGGGATCTGCTCATCTCTCCACTGTACCTTATGTGGCTTCTTAGCAGGATCTGATGTAATATGAACCCAAGAGACAAGGGAATATTTTTTCAATATTTCCTTTATTGCTGAATTATTTTTGTTTTCAATAAAAATACATGGAAAAAATGAGTATGAATGTGAGATAGGGGGAGGAAGAGGGATGGGGGTGGAGGGAAGGGTAGAAGTGAGGTGAGGTTCTCAGTGCTTCAGGGATGTTCTTCAGGTCTCAAGCCATTCAATACTGGATACAACAACACACGTTTAAAATTTACTTTACATAAAGCTGCTCTGGAAACTCAAACACCCGATGACATACGATCAATGCCAAGCGGTCATGTGATACGATGGTGACATGATACCGGAAATTTCACTATCTCGGGATCCTTTTGAGAAAGCGCGCGAAGGCCCGCGTAAGCTGAGACCACATTTAAGTTATTTAATCAGTCGTTAATTGCGATGAAGTGTACTTTTTATTTAAACCAGTTCATGCATTCAGTCTCCGTTGCTTCGATATGCCCAAAATGTTTTATTTTGAACTTCAACTGCACGTAGAAAATTCCCTTTGGCCCTTGATGGGCTTGATCCCTTGACCTCCGTGTGAGGCGTGTGAACGAGTGCTTAGCGGCGAGTTCGGCATTAGTCACAACACTCAGAAGGAGGTCTGTCGTGAAACGATCGTGGGGACTTTAAGATACAGGACGCGAGAGGACGACGGCAACGTCGGCGAAACAATAAAACTAATCACAGAAGACAAAAGAAGCACGTGAATATCTGAAATTGACATGTTCTCGGGGTCGCCGTGCTCTCGCGTGCGACTTCAAATGCTTCTTTTTTTACGTCGTTGTCAGGACGTGGGCGACAGTTCCGATAAAATAACGACAGTCGTTCTTCTTAGTAGGAAACGATAAAATTAATAGAACCTCGGCAAAACGGAACAAATTGAGCAACCTAAGAATAGGCAAAGTTACAAAGACATAGGGAAAACAGAGACACTTAGTTTTTGGTTCCTCGCGTTGCCGTAGCCGTCCTAGGTTTCTTAAACTCCCTGTTATCCGTCTCTAACGTTGTTCTTCTCAACTGAAAAATGTAAAAATATACGATGAATTACCTCGTCTGACAAGTACAAGGATCAAAGCATCTCAAGCCTACTGTGCGATTGCAGCGTGACCGAGCACTTGGAGTCTGCGTGACACGTTGGTGACACACTAATGAGATTCAAAAGGAATATTTAATGAACCTCCTTTTGAAGCGTGTGAACGAGTGCTAACCCCAAAGTCACTTGATCACAACGTCATCACAAATCACATGATAATATGAACCAATCACCGCATGCAGATTTGTAACCCAGAAAAATAAAAAAAAAAAAAGAAAATCGTTCCATTTTAAAGCTTGTGTCGTCACAAGCAATAAGTATCTGAGTTTAACACAAACGGCGTCTGAAGCTCCCGATTTGCTTTCAAGCGCTGTTCCTTTTGCGGAGCCGTTTCTTCAGCACGCTTCCGTTTATGATGCTGTCGGTTATAACATGTTTGCCGTCTTTTCTCTAGACGTATTTGGCGCTGTTCGATCGTTTCACGATTCCGCCTTGTTGCCTGTCCCTGTTCCCTTCTCTTTTGAAGACGAGCTTTGCGAGACCGTTCTGTTTCAAGTTTTTAAGTTCATTTTCGTGAACGCAGTTACGTACAATTGTCAATAAAACTAACCACTGAGACTCTAATCGATACTTATTACGTCATTGGCTTAGGCACCTAGCCTAAAAGGTCGCCCCAGAATGACAGACTGAGACTGACGAACATTAAATTTCGAGATGGCGACCAGCTTGGAGTCTCCATACAAGGCAATTTTGCTGCATTAGCGCCGTGATTATTTCCCTCGCTTCGCTCGGGGATAATATATGAGGGTATATAAGGTCACTTAATACTGTAAATGCTTTTCTCGTCCACAAACGCGTATTTGTTATCCAAGTAAATAATTATATACTCTAACCTGACTCGAACATACAGACTAAGTTATACTATATCATTAGTAGAATGTTTGTCTAACATTTGCAAAATTAATGCCAACATTTAGTTAGGCCGCCTAGAAAATGAGGACGACTCCATTTCTAAACAACTTGTGCCATCAAAATTTCACAGCTCGCCTTGCTCTGTAGTTGCGCCCGGAAGCGCCATAAAACATGTGGCTTGACAGACACAGCCACTTGAAAGTAGCTACGAGCTATCCTATGAATGAACTTAGCACTTCACAAATTAAAAATATAATGAAAAAAATCCACTTTCGGACCTTTAGACGCCATTTTGCAAACATCAACCAATATCCGGAGCCTGATGCCAATTCACTAAAGCATTTACAAGTGTATTTCAAAAGTTGGTCCAACTCTTTCACACCCTAAAATGCACTTTAATCCACTACCATGTCCAAGTACTATCGCAGCTATTCATATGAGACATTTTCTGTAATATTTTGCAGACTTTTGTCAGATTAGAGTCCATTTAGTGGTGTTTGAGTAATGGTCCAAATTGTAAAGTACACGTGTAAATGTTTATTAGATTCGCCCCTGGTTGTTCATAGCACGATCACGCCAAACCTTTGTTAGGTTTAACTTGGTTACTGAAATACTTCTTTCAATTTGAAACTAAAAATAATTCGTCAGTTAATTTGTTCACAAGAGATTTGATGAAGTTCCTTTTACTTCCAAGCTCAAAATGCAAATTCTCCAATCAGTCAAGAAAAAGATGTATGAGTGATGTAGTGAGAATTGATACAGTTCAATTCTACCTGAGAATGTTATCAAATGACATGTTCTCCATACTGTATAATACATCTCTGAGTAAGAAACTGAAAGAGACAATTCAACTTCATCAAACTTAGGAGTAAAAGGGTTAAACAGACAAGTTTGAACAACGGGTCTGACGCCAGAATCAGAACAGAACTAAAAAATATATGTCTGTACGAAAATTCAAAAAGGCTTCTGAATTATTTGTTGTTTGGTTAAAGCCTCTTCAATGTACACTCCAACAAAAAAGAAGAAGAAGAAGAAAAAAAAAAAAAGTTGTCAACATAAAAACCTAGAGGACCAAACATGCGTTCGTGTTAATACGCCAGTATTACTGCACGGACACAACTCTCGAGACGAGGAAGAGGCTCAACGTGGTCGGTGCTAGATAACTGAGCATTTTGCTGCTCAGCATTCCGTCATGAGTAAGCTGTTACACACGTGTCTCGGACATGGCAGTCACAGTCATGTGAACATGAGAACACGGTCCATAGAGATCAAGAGTCACGTGGTCACTTATGTCCATGTCTTCTTCGCTCAGAGGTCTTTCACTTGTCTCGCTCATGCGCTCATCCTCAGGCCCCTGTCCGCGTCGCTGTCGATGCGTTGGTAGAACAGCACGTACTCTGCCTTTGACTGCAACAAACCAATGAAAACCAGTAAAAATCAGTGTTAAAAGCCGCTCCGGGTTTATAGGAAAATGAAAAAAGCACTATTAGCTACACTGCGCATCACTGTCCTGCTCCTATGTCGAAAAACACAATGAAACCACGTAGAAAGCCTCTTCTTGGCCAACAAAGCAGCGCAAAACTGCTCCACTGTAATTCACGTGAACAAACAAGTCTTCTTAATTTTAAGCAGCGACATGTTAGAAAAAATTTTGTACAGAGTGAGTGCTGCTCTCACCACAAGCTGGCCCTCGTCAATGGTGGAAACGCTGCTGTCATCAAATGAGTACCAATGGTCGCTCTCACAGTTCTTTGCATACGCCGTGTCTAAAGGAGATTTCACGATATCAAGCATCGGTATTAATGAATTTAATTAATAGAGTTTTGCAAAAATTAAGAAATAACCCTGTAACAAAAGAGAGCACATCAAAATTAGTAAACTAAGTTCACCTAGGCTTGATTTCTGCCGCTCTCTCAAGTCCGGTCTTCGTTCCTCCCCCAGAAGAAACAGGGAGGAGCGCGGGCTCACTTTCCCGAGGCAGCGGCTGGTAATCGAGCCTAGGTTTCAGCACAATTTGCCTATTAAAAACTGAATGGCGAGCTTTAATCAGAAAAATTAGAAACAAAAAATACCCTTGTGTTATTACAGGGTCCATCCTTTAAAGTATTCTATTTGTTCTGATTTTAAAAGCTCGCAAATCAGTTGCTGGTAGGCCAATCGTGCTGAAATCTGGAATACTTACTAATTTGGATGTGCTCTTTCTTGTGGCAGGGTTGTTTTGTTTGTATTGTATTGTTTTATTTTTTACAGTATAGAATCCCGCTACCCCACAAATCGGTTATTTCGAACTCCCTCCTACTTCAAACAGAATCCGATTTTAAGCGTTTTAAGCAGTTTTAAGCGACCCTAAACTGTCAAGGAAAGGATCGCAAAATGTCAAAGATGCCAGCAATCAATCAACGGTACGTCGCACAGCTCTGTATAGCAAGACGTAGTGTTGACTTTCTTGTACTCACAGTGTCCGCCGCCCATTCCTCCATAGTGGTTCTACAGGAACAGAATAGAATGCGTCAGTGTGCATTTTGCTGAATGAGAATGCTCTCAAACTTGTTTGGACCAATTCATAAGTGTAGCAAACATAAACCAAAGCAATCAAAGGATTATTTTCGACAGCCATCTGAAAGCCTCCCTAACCGTAGTGCTTACCGATACAGCCACCAAGTTGTACAAGGTTTGGGGTTGGTTTTCGTTTACATTGGCAGAAATATCGGACAAGATGGCCGCCCCGCATGCGCATTGACGCACACAATCCGTTGACTCTCTCTCAGATCAATAAAGGAAAATGTATGGGAGAGATCACAAATTGCATAATTGTTTGTTCCTGACGAAAAACCGGCAAAATGTCCAGCTCGGTAGTTGTAGTTATGACTTAAAGACATCGTTTTAACCGTACCTCGGTACAGTATTTCGAGTCCTTCAATCTTCTTTTGAGCGGTAAAACTTACCCTCATTTCACGCTCTGTGAGCACACTGTTCCTTTGTAATTTTCGCAATTAAGCTACATTTCAAGTCCGTCTTCCGATGATTTGCTTGTGTCGGGTACAGTTTGTCCAGCTCGCGATATCGAATCGAAGCTTTATAGAGTCCGTAGAGCCCAAAATGACCTTCGTCTTTTGAGCTTTAATCTCTTCTTTAAGCCAAAATATATTGCCATGTTTCCTCTAATTCGATGCCATTATGGAAGGCCTGTAGGCGAAGAAACCACGATCGTGAGATCAATCTACCATGTTTTCTGGCCGCCATGTTTTGTTATGTTAGTTCCTAGTCCTCCTCAGTCTTAAATAAGGGGGCCTGACTGTTCTGGTAGGAACTGGGAGGGCTTTTTATGTGGAGTTTTTGCCGATTTGCAGGACAGTCATGTCCGAGGTCAAAGGTAATTTTACAGACTATGACAGTTATTCGCTGCAGGAGATTTAGTGAAATGTTAACAAAACATATTTCTAGCTTTGGACAGCACTGTCCAGCTATTACAATCAGAATCACAAACGCTGACATTTGTTGTCACTGTTCTTGTTCGTTATTTGTACCCGAGCAGTCAAATCTGGCAGTTTCCCAACGTTTCCATATTATTATTAATGGCAGTACTTCGAATCTAAAATTGATAAGCGCTGCTTGTGATGTACTAAAAATGCTCAATACACTCTTCTGGCCAACTTTCTCGCACAATTTAGCGGTTTATTGAAAAACTAAGGGAATAACCGCTGACATCGGCGTGCGGGCTGTCCAACATTTCTCCTGATGTTACATGCTGGGACATGTCCAGTTTCCTAATAACGAAAGTTACAGAAGTCAGTCAGTTAATTATATGGGGAAATATTACAAGGTGACGCGTTATATATTTCTTAAATATTACCAATACGACCAGAAATTCGATAATCGCGAGTTATTCTGTCAGTTATGAATGTTTAATTTGTTTGCCAAGTTCGCAAAGAAGAGCGCGTTAGGTGTTAGGTTTATCTCTGAAACTGACATTAGCAGTACGTCATTCGCGACTTAACAAAGGGCAGATTTGGTCGCATAAATTCGCAAAATTTCTAGAGTAAAACTAGTGTACATACTCTTCATACTGAGCTTTTATATGGCACGCCATACCATTCAAAAGTGGTACAAGTTACAGATCGGTGATCGAGATGACAGATTAATAGGGTTGAAATACAAGATTACTGGGCCAGACACAGATCGCTGTGGTCTAGAAACACGATTACTGATTGAGAAAAAGATCTCTCTGATCAAGATAACAGAGATTAGGGTTAGATTAGAGTTCGATGATCGCGAATGAACTAAGTGGAGATTGGTGATCGAGAATACGATTGGTGATCGAGAAATACAATTGGTGACCTTTGAAAAGAGATTTTTTTTTTTCGGAATTTGCTGCAAATGCACGTTTTTAAAGTGAATTACAAGATTAGAAAAATACCTTAATTTCGCTGACCCACTCCAAAGTTGACAGGGATGATACCTTAAGCAATGACAAACGCGCTGTTAACCTGCAAAACATGTTAATTTTTTATTATAAAAGTACAGTTATCATCTGTGAACTAGTTAATATTTATAGCTACACGCTGTGTCAGCCCATAATAGCTGTGTCACAAAGAGACTTTCTTCAGTTCCTCGACAATCGCACCGCTACGCCTCAGCTTAAGAAGGAAATGTAAGTTCTTTCGCAAACTACTTCCACGTGTTAAGGCAGCCTAGCTAGCCTGGAGAACTAAAAAATTTAAAAAGTACGAGTATAGACAAATGCGTACCGTTGCCCCAAAGGTTTTTTCGATACATGATATGCCTCCATGACGCAAAGGCTTAAAATTGATGTAATGTTAGTTGTTAATTATCTACATCGAAATTATCGCTTCTCGTTTCCCCGAACACTTTTCCTTTCGCAGAGAAAGCTGCCAAAGGTGTCAAATTATGTCCACTGATCAGTTATTTTTAAAACATTTTTGTTATGAGCTTGCTTATTAAGTTGAAAATTATGGAAGCATCACTGGGATTCATAAGCACAAGCTTCACTATCATAAAAGAAACTAGAAAAGTATTAGAAACTTGGAAGCCCTTGTACACAGAACAGATAGCTGGTCGAAGAATTCAATTGAAGAGGACATCGAACAGATGAACAAAACTTTTTAAGTAGTGTGCTCTTGTCACATCAGTTTGATAAAAGAAACAATGACGGAAGCCTGAGACGCGTGGTTTGCGGAAAGTAGTGCTGATAGGATATGTCAGTAGTCAATTAGCAGGCATCAGGTCGAGAAATTGTCTTTTTGTTTATAACTTTTCTTTGGAAGGAGATTTTTTTTTTCAGAATTTTCTGTAAATGCACGCTTTTGAAGTTAATTAAGAGATTAGAAAAAAAAACCTTAATTTCGCTGACCCACTCCAACATTGACAGAGATGCTATCTTAAACAATGTGAGACGTGCTGTTAACCTGCAAAACATGTTAACTTTTTATTAAAAAGGTAAGCTGTCACCTGTAAACTAATCAATATGTACGGCTACACGATGTATCAACCCATATTAGCCGTGTTAAAAATAGGCCTTCTTCAAACTCCACTATTCTATATCAAACGAAAAGTATTAGAAACTAGGAAGTTCTTGTACATAGAACAGATAGCGGGTCGAGTAATTCAATGGAATTCATGGCAGTAGAGTGAAAAAGCTAAACAGTTTAATGGTTGGTGGATATTCATTCATCTTACTCTTGAAAGCGTGTTGGATCCTTAAACACATATATATAAACATATACTTTTTCGCCTTTGTTATATCCACAGGTTTATCTTATTTCCATATTTTAGTTCATGGTCGTAACTTTTTTCCCCTTCTTGTTTCCGTAGCTAATGATGCCGTCCTACACAAAGTTGTTGGTGGTAGCTTTCTGCTTGTCAGCCCTCCTACCTGATATTGTCTTCTCCAAGGACATTGCCAAGAAAGAAAAACCTCAGGATGAATTGGGTAAGACGTTTTTCGTCTGAAAGATGATTTTTATGTTCACACTTAAGTCTGAGTATTGTAACTGGTAAGAGATCGTATAGCCTGTTCCAGGCTCTCGTGATGCTGACACGGCTGCAAAAAGTGGCGCGCGAAAGACTGGGGCGAAGGCGGGAGGGAGAACTAGAACAGGTTATAATGCCCCTGGTGATAGCGATGTCTCGACAGACAAATCTGTTCACAGTCGTCCGGCACACATTCAACATCCGATGGAAGCACAGCTCCTCACACCCCTTTACTCATCCGTACCACCACACTCTTAGTCTATACCATTTTAATTTTATCTCCTAACCTCAAATCATTTATCCCTCAACTTATTACAAACACCACAGCTGCAATGAAACTCCTAATACTACATTAATCTTACTTTTAATTTACGGAAACCGGTCATATTTTTAATTAGTTCTCAGCCTCCGAAAATGGCAGGAAAGGGCGAGCCAAATCTCAAGCTACCCCCGGACCCCCTAGAATGTCGTGCCTTCGTCGCTTACACGTTTGAAAACCGGTCACATTTTTTGCTACGTCGATCCTAATCTGTAAAATCCTGATCATACCCGTGCCCCCTTTAACATTTGTCTTCATCGTTTCATCTAAATTTAATTCCTACTTCCATCTGAACCACTCCCCACAAACTCCGTCACATTTCTCACGAACACAACGGTAAAGGGGCCCGAATACTCACAAAAAAAAATACCACAATCTGAGTGATCTGTGCCAACGTATCCCGCTTATAGAGAAAAAGAACCCACCATGCCCAAAACTAGCCTATGGGCCTAATTCCGGAATACGTGGTCCGTTCTTTTAGCCGTTCAGTAAAATTTGAGAGTCATTTTATCAATATGCCCGGATTGGAAGAGTTTGTTTGATATTGTCTTCGTTTTTAGGACTGTTGAAAACACAATTGGAGATGAAATAGGCTTATAGAATATATTATCTGATAATTGTTGTAAGCCTTCTTCGATGTTTTTTGTGGTATCCAAAATGACAGTAATGGTACCTTTGTCTACTGTTTTAAGATTCAGTTCGTTGTTGTTTTTCAGTGCAATAATTGACTTTCGCTCCTTACCTGTTATGCTATCTGGTTGAGATAAAAAAGAATCCTTTCCTACCGCTTTTTTGGAACACGGTCGATAACAGTATAGAACCTTCAAGGAGTAAGCATGTAATTTATGAATGTAAAGTAGTAAGGATGAGTTTGTATGGTGTATTGACAATATGTATTCAGACAATAACAGTATAAAACTGCCCAAGAGCATGTGTATGTGTGTATGTAAAGTATAGTAATAGTAATTTTGTTTTTGTGTATTGTTATATAAAACGTTTATGTGCTAGTTATAGTTTGTGTACTTGATGTTTTACTTCCACAGATGTAAATCTTACTTCCACAGATATAAATCTGAGTCATCATTATATTAATGGAAGTCGCGACCCAGCAATGGGACCAGATCCCCACTTAAAAGAGGTAGCCACATTTTTGGATAGACATCTTAAGCTAGCCGTGAAACGGATTCTTAAAGGCACAACTGGTCGACCTGAACACAATCCCAGACGCCAATATTGTGTTAAAACGCAGACGCTTCTTCAAAAAGGAATGGCAAAATACAGTCGGTGGAAATCGAACAATCGCCGTGGCAAATTTCACCTTTTACAATAGCAGGATTGTACTTTTCAGAATCCAAGTTTTGACAAGATGACGACTCACAATACAATGGAAAGTGGAATTTTTGTACTGTATGAGGACTGCTTCATACACTGTATTTTGAAATCATTAAAGACGGAAACAATATTGTTTTGGGTTTTATATTTCCCTTGCTGGAAAAGAACAAAAACTATGGCTTTCAGGAACCGGTAAGTTTTGAAAAATTACATCAGTTAACGTACAATACGCGTACGCTATTTTAAAGTCGTGTTATCATTACGGTATTTCAACAATCGCCGTATATTTTGTCGTTTGATGCCCCAGTAACTATGATGAAGGCCAAGTAGGATTATACTGTAACGTCTTCCAAAGAAGTTTGGGTTTTTCCAAAATAGGCTTTTTACGCAAAAAGTGACCTCTTTTCGCAGGGCATGAAATTAACAGTCAAATATCTGTTGTATTTTTCTGAAGATTTTAAAATGACCCTTCAAATAGCTTTATACCACTGACAAAAAAAACGGCACAGTGTAATATGAAGAAACAGGTTATGCCACAGAAATTGGCCGCAAAATTCTGCTGCCGCCGCAAGCCAGAGACAGAAATTCTGTGGCCTCACAATTCGCCGCAAGCCACAGAAATTCAGTGGCCTCACAATTCGTCGCAAATCACAGAAATTCTGTGGCCTCACAATTCGCCACAAGGGACAGAAATTCTGTGGCCTCAAAATTCGCCGCAGGCCACAGAAATTTTGTGGCCTCAAAATTCGCTGCAAGGGACAGAAATTCTGTGGCCTCAAAATTTGCCGCAAGGGACAGAAATTCTGTGGCCTCACAATTCGCCGCAAGGGACAGAAATTCTGTGGCGCAAAGTTCTGATAAATAACAAATGATACTCAAACTAAATCCCAAACTCTAGCATGTATTCAAATCAATAATATTCATAATATTCTTTTGGTCAGGGTTCGTTCGTTATCATTTTCAAATTAAATTTCGAAATTTTCACTGTTCTGAAATTTACCTATTGGCTGAGAAATGAAGTTAGCCATGCATTATTTGAAAATTTTCAGTCAACTGTTACTTATAAGTTCATGACTGCTGTCTAAATTCAAGGTCTTTCAAGCCATTATACACACTCAAGGACAAGATAAGCGGTCAATTTCATGAACCCTGTTGGTTATGACTGAGATTGGCTCTCTTCTTCCAATGTACTCTCAACTTGACCCACACTCTCTTCATCTACATCTGCATGCAGCTGTTCTGCAACTCTTCTAAGTATATGCGGCCTATCATCCTTCTTAGCTGTGCTGAGCCACACAGCATTCCTTCTTGCTTTAGAGCAGCAACCAGGCATCCTTCTCCCCACTTTCTATGTCTCCTTCTCTTGACATGTATTTGACCAACCAAGAGAAGGCTTCTTGTGACAGCTGACCTCTGACGAAATATATATTACAGTAAGGAGAACTTGGCTTTTAATAGATTGCTCAGATAGTAGCTGATTAAACTGTGAACTGTCACTACATCACTTATATATTTTCTTCTTAGAAGGTTGGGAGAATCTGCATCTTGATCTTGGGAGTGAAAGGGTTAAACAGAGAACTTGGTTTAATTTGCTGGCTCACATAAAATCTGGTAGAACTGGCCATTATTGCCGGTTAATACTCGCTCGAGTATTGTCAACATTTGAGCCATTTTCTTCTAGATTTCAAGGAGAATCTACATAGTATGCAAATTGAATATACTAGATGAAAGATTGTCGAATATAAACACTGGTATTTTGTGAACTCGTGAGTAAGGGTGTTTGCCAACCTGATGATATTAATACAACACTCAGCACTGAAATTTTGGGCGATTGGCTGAACTTGCTTGTCTAGCTTATGAGAAATATGAAGACCCGGAGAGAAAATAATAAAACGGCAGCATACCTCTGCTTTCCTTCTCCTCTGTTTCCGTTCGACGACAAACCCTTGTCTCTGTCCTTGCTCACAAATGTGGATTAAACGAGGTGCGGTATAGATGTAAACGGTCACACAGATGTGTTGTAGTGCAGCTTTTCTTAGGCTACAATTACCCGGCATCACGTTAAAGCAGGTCAGGGGTAAAGTTGTGAATGAATTTGAAAAGAAAAGACGTTTACTTTGTGGGTAACTGGTTCGTAATAACTGTCACAAGATGCTGCGGCATTCTTTTAGTGCTAATACCTGCTGCGGCTTCCGGTGTTATTGTTTTTGTTGATCTTTTTTTCTTTCTTTTTTTTTTTTTTTTATCTCTTTTCTTCTTCTCCAGCACTGAGGCAAGAAATCAAATATGATTTTGCTGCAGTGCAGAAATAATGCTGAAGACCTTTTTCTTTTTTATCCATTTCTTTGTTTGACTAAAACTGTCACAAGATCTTGTGGTATTCTTTTAAGCCAGCGGCCTCCGGCCCTTTTGTTCTTTTCTTTTTTCTTTCCTCAGACGCTCCAAGATTTGCAGCAGTAAAGATCATTTTTGGCCCATTGTTTTCACTCCTTTGATATTCGTTCATTTCGTTTTCTTGGAGACAACGCCTTATACCTAATTTTTGTGCAAAGGTTGACCCCACGCCGCCTCGATTAGCGGGCACTTCTGTCACTTTTGACCCCTCGCTGAGGCCGTCCGCTAATTTTAAAATAGTCAAACAAAGAAACAAACAAAGGTCTTCAGAAGTATTTCTGCACTGCAGCAAAATCATATTTGATTTCTCGCCTCAGTGCTGGAGAAGAAGAAAAGAGAAAAAAAAAAAACAAAACAAAATAACAGATCAACAAAAAACAATAACACCGGAAGCCGCAGCAGGTATTAGCACTAAAAGAATACCGCAGCATCTTGTGACAGTTATTACAAACCAGTTACCCACAAAGTAAACGTCTTTTCTTTTCAAATTCATTCACAACTTTACCCCTGACCTGCTATAACGTGATGCTGGGTAATTGTAGCCTAAGAAAAGCTGCACTACAACACATCTGTGTGACCGTTTACATCTATACCGCACCTCGTTTAATCCACATTTGTGAGCAAGGACAGAGACAAAGGTTTGTCGTCGAACGGAAACATGTCAATTGCGACTGGTTTGTCGTCGAACGGAAACAGAGGAGAAGAAGGAAAGCAAAGGTATGCTGCCGTTTTATTATTTTCTCTCCGGGTCTTCATTTTTCTCATAAGCTAAACAAGCAAGTTCAGCCAATCGCCGAAATTTCAGTGCTGAGTGTTGTATTAATATCATCAGGTTGGCAAACACCGTCACTCACGAGTTCACAAAATACCAGTGTTTATATTCGACAATCTTTCATCTAGTAAATTCAATTTGCATACTATGTAGATTCTCCTTGAAATCTAGAAGAAAATGGCTCAAATGTTGACAATACTCGAGCGAGTATTAACCGGCAATACTGGCCAGTTCTACCAGATTTTATGTGAGCCAACAAATTAAACCAAGTTCTCTGTTTAACCCTTTCACTCCCAAGCTCAAGATGCAGATTCTCCCAACCTTCTAAGAAGAAAATATATCAGTGATGTAGTGACAGTTCACAGTTTAATCAGCTACTATCTGAGCAATCTATTAAAAGCCAAGTTCTCCTTACTGTAATATATATTTCGTCAGAGGTCAGCTGTCACAAGAAGCCTTCTCTTGGTTGGTCAAATACATGTCAAGAGAAGGAGACATAGAAAGTGGGAAGAAGGATGCCTGGTTGCTGCTCTAAAGCAAGGAAGGAATGCTGTGTGGCTCAGCACAGCTAAGAAGGATGATAGGCCGCATATACTTAGAAGAGTTGCAGAACAGCTGCATGCAGATGTAGATGAAGAGAGTGTGGGTCAAGTTGAGAGTGCATTGGAAGAAGAGAGTCAATCTCAGTCATAACCAACAGGGTTCATGAAATTGACCGCTTATCTTGCAAAGTCCTTGAGTATGTATAATGGCTTGAAAGCCCTTGAATTTAGGCAGCAGTCATGAACTTCTAAGTAACAGTTGACTGAAAATTTTCAAATAATGCATGGCTAACTTCATTTCTCAGCCAATAGGTAAATTTCAGAACAGTGAAAATTTCGAAATTTAATTTGAAAATGATAACGAACGAACCCTGACCAAAAGAATATTATGAATATTATTGATTTGAATACATGCTAGAGTTTGGGATTTAGTTTGAGTATCATTTGTTATTTATCAGAACTTTGCGCCACAGAAATTCTGTCCCTTGTTGCGAATTGTGAGGCCACAGAATTTCTGTCCCTTGCGGCGAATTTCGAGGCCACAGAATTTCTGTGGCTTGCGGCGAATTTCGAGGCCACAGAATTTCTGTGGTTTGCGACGAATTTTGAGGCCACTGAATTTCTGTGGCTTGCGGCGAATTGTGAGGCCACTGAATTTCTGTGGTTTGCGGCGAATTTTGAGGCCACTGAATTTCTGTGGCTTGCGGAGAATTTTGAGGCCACTGAATTTCTGTGGCTTGCGGCGAATTGTGAGACCACAGAATTTCCGTGGCTTGCGGCGAATTGTGAGGCCACAGAATTTATGTGGCTTGGCTTGTGGCGAACTTTGAGGCCACGTAGCAAAATGTAATTTTTGAATGAGTGTATTGATTTTGTGATGTTTGCATTAAACCTTTTCCTGAAGCCTTAAAATGTCACGCGTGTCTTGGGTTGTTTTAGAAGAATAAAGAGGGGATAAAGGAGATGTCAGCAAAACTTTGAACGTTTGAACGTTTTCAACAAACCTGAACTCAGTTTAGAATGATTTTGACAGAAAAAATATGTTCGTCCGTGAAAGTAGTTTGTTTGAACTTAGGAAATAATACATTGCTCGAACCTTCGGAGAAAAACGAGTGATAAGATACCTCAAGATTTTGAAGAAAATGTCATTCCTCAAAATGTTGCCTCACCATAGTTTTCAAAAATATATTGGAATCCGCTAATCTCTTAACGTTTTGGTGAGAAACAATTTGTTTGTCCGTTTGATTATATGGTTTTATTTGAAGATTTTTGTTTTGGCAACGAAAAGCAGTTGATTTTAGCAGAGTCGTGCTCAAAAATCTCCTAAAATCCATCGATATTTGCGGAAATAGCTATTTTGGAAAAACCCAAACTTCTTTGGAAGACGTTCTGTGATCTTTCCGCGTTTCAAAGCTATTTCAAAGTGCCTTCGAGGAAGATTTGTAATCCGATTCCTGACGTTTTTGCATAATTTTGCTGACAGTCTGACACATGGAAATGCTGTGAACTTTTTCTCGCCGTGTTTGTTAATAGCACACTGTATTCAAGGATGAAATGTAACCGAGTTGAAGTGCTCTCGCTTTCTGAAGGCTACTAAGGGCCTCTTCATATGAGCCCGGTTGACCGGGCTGGCTCGGTCAACCGGGCCAGCCCGGTCGTGTGTTAATATGGGAAATTTCAGCCCGGGTAACCGAGATAGAGTGTCTATAAAGCAAAAGTTTTTGCCAATTCTGCCATTAAAGCCAAATTAAGAAGCAAGTACATTTCAGACTCGCATAGTTGAAACATTTTCATCCCGGTTAACCGGGCTGGAGTGTCCATATGAGAAACGGGCCAGCCCGGTTAGCCGAGATCCCGGTCGCAAAGACCGAGATCTCGGTAACCGGGCTCATATGAAGAGGCCCTAAAGTAGAAAATACCAGGACCATGCTTTCCAAATTAAATAATTACAGTCTATTCATGTGTATTGTCAGTGAGTGGCCGAGTTTGCTCGCTCAACACAATCGGACCTTTGTATTATTTAGTGAGCGGGTTTGCTCGCTCAACACAATCGGACCTTGTATTATTTAGTGACTTAATTTCTTTTTTCTGTCAAAGATTTTAAATTCGTCAAACGCGGTTTGAATGGTTGTTGTGTTCAAAATTGAATCCTTGCCAAAATTCACACATTCCGAGACTTCGAAAGCGTATAAACAAGCGACTCTCGCTTTGGCAGTTCTAAATTTGTTACACTCGAAGAAGCGTATTAAATTGATAAAGTAAAAAAAAACCATACACATATGAGCTTGGCTTGAGTAATCGCGGCTTTTCTTGAAATTAATAAAAATTTCGGTGGTGAAGATCGACTTTGCTGACTGGGCAAAACTGATCGAGTCACATGCAATTCCACTTGCGCTTTTCCTGGCTTGCAGGTCTCGGGAGTATTCTGTAGTTGCGTGTAAAAGTTGTCTCGGCGAATTTTGGAGTTCAGCTAGTGTCCACGAAAACTTGCAGACTGCGCACGTTGTTTGAACTAAACCAGACTTCCGTGCGACAAATATTTTTTTAGCGGCCGACTGGTGACGTTGCCATACAACCGTGGTTTGTAAAAAAGACTTTAGAATAATCTCCAAGCGGAAAATAAACAAGAGCCCCGCTTTCCGAAAACCCACTACGGAGCGAGGGGATATCTGCGATTATCGTATTTCTAGTATTATGTGTCGCAGAAACGCAAACTACGTCCATAAGCAATAGAATTGTGTGAACACTAGGCCCTTGTCAATTGTGGTAGCATTCTACAAAACGAGCACTTTCTCAAGCATAAAACTGAAAACGATAAAATTGTTAATTCACTTTCCTTAATGAAATGTTTTTCCCCAAGCGTAAGCGAGGGTAATAATCATAATCACAACGCTAATGCAATAGTATCGCCTTGTGTGGAGACCCCAAGCGGGTCGCCATCTTGAAATTTAATGTTCGTCTGTCAGTCTGGCGTACGACCTCGTTCCCAGGATCTTAGGCCAGAACTGTAAACCGCCATTTTATTTAGTGACATGCGATAGAGTACGAACGGAAGTGATTTTGTACAACAAGATGCAGATACAAAGCCAAGCAGTTCGACGGACGGCTGTAAACTGCCCGGATATTATGCCAGCGTATCGGAGGCAAGCTTGATAGCCGTGAAACGAATTCTTTAAGGCATCGACTGGCCGACCTGAACACAATCTCAGACGCCAATATTGTGTTAAAACGCAGACACTTCTTCAGAAAGGAATAGCAAAGTACAGTCGGTGGAAATCGAACAATCACCGTGGCAAATTTCACCTTTTACAATAACAGGATTGTACTTTTCAGAATCCAAGTTTTGACAAGATGACGACGCACAATACAATGGAAAGTGGAATTTTCGTACTGTACGAGGACTGTTCTATACAGTGTACTTTGAAATCATTGAAGACGTAAACAATAGTGTTTGGGATTTTGTTTCCTTTGCTGGAAAAGAGCTAAAGCTATGACTTTCAGGAACCGGTGAGTTTAGAAAAATTACATCGATTAACGTACAGTACGCGTATGCCATTTTAAAGTCGTGTTATCATTATGGTATTTCAACAGTCGCCGTATACTTTGTCGCTTGATGCCCCGGGAACTGTGATGAAGGCCAAGTAGGATTATATTGTGATCTTTTTGCTAGTTTTAAAAGTTATTTCAGAGTGTCTTCGTGCAAGAATGTGTCATCCAATTCCTGACATATTTGCATGATTTCACTGACAGTCTGACATATGGCACGCTGTATTCAAGGATGAATGTAACCGGGTTGAAGTGCTCTTGCTTTCTGAAGGCTATTTAAAAGTAGAAAATACCCGGCCAGGGGCCACTGCTTTCCAGATTAAACAATTACAGTCTATTTGTTTATTATTGTCTATGGGTGGCCGAATGTGCCCGCTCAACACAAGCAGACCTCGTATTATTTAGTGACCGGGTTTGCTCGCTCAGTACAATCGGACGTTGTATTATTTAGTGACTTGATTTGTTTTTTCTGTCAAAGATCTTAAATTCGTCAAACGCGGTTTGAAAAATTGTTATGTTCAAAATTGAATCCTTGCCAAAATTCACACATTTTGCGAGACTTCGAAAGCGTGTGAACAAGCGACTCTCGATTTGACAGTTCTAAATTTGTTACACTCGATAAAGTAGAAAAAAAAAAAACACACACACACACACACACATACACATATGTGGTTAGGATATAGCGTTGGCTGGAGAAATCGCGGCTTTTTCTTAAAATACATTAAAATTTTGGTGTCGAAGATCGACTTTGCTGACTGTGCAAAACTGATCGAGTCACGATTCTACTTGCGCTTTTCTTGGCTTTCAAACCTCGGGAGTAGTCTGTAGTTGCGTGTAAAAGTTGTCTCAGCGAATTTGGAGTTCAGCTAGTGTCCACAAATTGCAGACTGTGCAAGTTGTCTGAACTAAACCGGACTGCCGTGCGACAAAGATTTTTTTTAGCGGCCGACTGGTGACGTCGCTACACAAACCGTGGTTTGTAAAAAAGATTTTAAAATAATCTCCAAGTGGAAAATAAACAAGAACCCCGCTTTCTGAAAACCCACTACAGAACGAGTATATATGATCTGCGGATATAATATGCTGGTGAAAGTGATCCTCGGAGTTATGAAGCAGCTTAAACACAGTTGCAATGATAGCCTTAAGAAAACGTTTGGAACTTCAATGGGAATCGCATCTATGACCTCCGCAATACCGGTGCGACGCTCCAACCACTGCTCTATGAAGTCTTGTGTCAGCAGGTCAAGTGTGAGTTACAGTAAAACCTCGCTATCTCGAACTCTCAAGGGAATCAAGAGATAGTTCGACATAGCGGGGGATTGAGATAGCGGGGTTCTATCAAAGGGGAATTTCTGTCAAGTTCATTTTCAAGGGAAATCGAATTCTGTTCGAGAAAGTGGGGACTCGAGATAACCAAGTTTGAGATAGCGTGGTTCTACTGTAATTAAAAATTTATACCCGTCCGTGAATGAAATGTTTCTTATACAATAAACTGCTGGTGAAAGTGATCCTTGCAGTTATGAGCAACTTCGCGCAGTTGCAACGATAGCTCTTAGTTCAAATCAAAGGCTCCTGTGAGTCAACTCGTGAATGAGAAACGCTATACAGTAGATATATCCTCTGTACATAGGATTGGAAAATAAAAGCATTGAAGCCATGCAAGTACTGTGATTTTAACCAACGCTTCGGTTCGAAGGTGCTAAAAAGCTTTCGATCGATCCGAATTGTAAAATCCAGGTAAAGCCTGGTAAAGCAGTTCGGCTGTAACTTTTGTGTGCCTTGAGAATTAAAGGACTCCAAACGTGAAAGATCAGCTCATCGCTTTTGCGATTCTCAACGTCCTTACCTCTGTTTCGGAGGTCGTCCACTGTCAGACTAACGAACATTAAAATCTAGATAGCATCCCCATCAGAGGCTCGAAATAGCGAAATGGCGTCCCCATTAGCGTCTCAATTATTATACTCGCCGGTGTGACAATCTCAACTTTTTTCTCTCTCGCTCTGTTTGCGGCTTTTCTGCAGAACAAGATTTAATCGCCTGCATCTTAGGGAAAGTGGCAACTCTCAAGTCATCTATTTTTAGACCAGGGAATCTTGTCTTGTTTAATATCCAGGCACAAATCAGAACATACTCAAAATCATCCACTGCGAAGTGCTTTAATTCCTGAGTTGTGTAGTGTGGTGTAGTTCCTTATTGGTTGCCACTTGGCTAGCTTCGACTTTACATGCAAAACCGAACCACTTTGTCCGCCTTTTCCTTTGCTTGTGGTCAATCGTTCCCCGCAAATGAAAGGGAATAATAAAGCGCAATGCTCTCTTCTAGGTTTGGTGTATTGATATACTTCCTCCTACAACGCATTTGTTCAATACTTTAAAGTTATTTTTCTAATTGTCACCACACTTCCGCCAACTTCATTGGGAAAGCTACTGGGATGACGTCACGATATTACTAGACTCGTGCTCCAGATTAATGTTTGATCGCGCGGTCATAAATATGGCTAGTGGACGTACTGTTTGCTCGATTTAACCAGACTTTGACAGGCCGTAGAAAATCGATAGTTAGGTCAAAATATTTACTTTTTCGCCAAAATATTTCGGTGAAATGACGTGTTTTAGGGTTTAGGGGGCACTTTAATTTATGAACACACAACTGGGTGAAATGTTGCAGTTTCAACTTGGTCCATACGAGAATTTAAAGACCTTAAGTGGCTGAAACCCGAAATGGTTGATCTAATGTGATCTTGGCTGCTTTGTTCTGGAGAATCTGCAGGCTTTACACCAAAGTAATATTGGCCTTATCTGCCCAAATTAAGTCTGAGTAGTCAAATAAACGCCGACACCAGACTGTTGTCACATTGCATGTATTCACTCTTTTATTATTACAAATATCATTATTATTATTATTATTATTATTATTATTATTATTATTATTATTATTATTATTATTATTATTATTATTATTATTATTATGATTATTATTATGATTATTATTATTATTATTATTATTATTATTATTATTATTATTATTATGATTATGATTATTATTATTATCATTATTATTATTATTATTATTATTATTATTATTATCATTATTATTATTATTATTATTATTATCATTATTATTATTATTATTATTATTATTATTATCATTATTATTATTATTATTATTATTATCATTATTATTATTATTATTATCATTATTATTATTATTATTATTATTATTATGATTATTATTATTATGATTATGATTATTATTATTATTATTATTATTATTATTATTATTATTATTATTATTATTATTATTATTATTATTATCTGAACATGCACCACGGATAACTGTCTCAGTTACTAATTTCCCAATCACCTACGTCGTCATGACGTTTTATCGGGGAAACATCGATATTGTGACGCTTTCTTAAGTATTCAGTGATGTGGATGGTTATTTTTGTGTGATCGTTTCAATCTTCTTCTGTCATTTTGTTTAGGTGACAAGGAATAATGCTCTCATGACTTATCAAGGGACGACACAGGTGCTGATGTATTCCTACTTTCACCCTTGCACACAGTGCACGCTGGACATACGTTATCTCAGGACAAGGCTGGGTGCTCAGCTTCCATTCACTGTGGCATATACTGAGGCGTATACAAAAGAGGACAGAGATAACAGAAGACTTATGCAAAGCAGCAATATAACTGTAGTGCAACACCCTTTCAAGTAGTGACAATCATAAATGAATATTCATACAAGTCGTCGTGAAAACCATTCTGTTTCAGAAAATGATCTACTACGAAAATAATGTAATAGTAGATATTTATAGTAATTGAAGTAGTTTTTGCTTAACTCTGTGTATTAAATACAAAACATCATAAATTATACCTGGCACAATTTAGGGTGTTTGAAATCTAAAGCAGGAGAGAAATTGTAATTTAAGATAAAAAATTTTCAGTTTGAGCAAGTGACTTGAGGGGATAAATTATCAAACGTTTAAACTCATGTGTAAATGTAGTGTTACCCATGAAAAATCCGCGATTTTTTCACACGCATAAGTACAGCAAACGGAGCAGGCAAAATTAAGTGTCAAAAATTGCACTTTGTTCCCAGGCTCTTTCCCTCCCCCTCCCCCTCCCCCCAAGCGAGAAGAGAAAAGACCCTGGTTGGGACTGGTCACATGTCGCTAGGATAACAAAAAATCTGAAGTCCATCAAGGTAAATAATTATTTATCTATATTCTTGTCAGTTTGTAAAACGAGGACATGTTGATGGTCAACATGATCTCGAGGCAAACTTTAACGAATACAATGAAATACTATCTGACAATGGCATTCACTGATATAGATAATGTATGCCGCCGGCCGCGCTCCTAACTGGCTCAGGGCACTGGGACACGGAAAGCCGCAATCAACATGGCGGCCGAATATTCCCGAGGTCAGTATCGGTTTGGACTTTTATCTTGTGGAGCCGTTTTCAGATTATTACTATTACATAAATCAAATACTCATGACTCTCATACACACATTACTGTATTGTGTAACGCTTTTGAACTTACAGTAATGGCGATTTCTAACCCTTGTATTAATCGAACCTGTGTACAGCGATTTGCGTTCGTAGGTGGTTTGTCTTTTCATGGAAACGCATCTGAAACCTGGGAGAGTTTTTGGATCAAAATGTTTACACCAACAGTCGCAATTGTACTTATACTTTCTGTTTCATATAGGTAGGGAGCGTAAGCGTAAGAAGAAGGAAGAGTTCGATGAGGTGATGGAGCAAGCGAAAAGTGTTTTGGCCGATCTTGACGAGAAGAAAAAAGCACAAAAGAGCACAAAAGCAAAAAAGAGGGCAAACACAACCCTTTACTTTTTCAAAGATCCTCCTGTCACAGGGAGGCCAATAACTCACGCCAAAAGGAGCCCCAAGAAAAGATCATGGGCAAGACTTTGAAGGTTCCTCCAGTACTGTTTCGGTTGCAGTGTTTTTATATGATCTTTTGTCTGTGCAATTGATATTTTATACTGAGTGTTTGAATTACATTATGCTTATGTGTGTAAGTAAATGTACAGTAGGGTATACATGTACATAAGTATACATGTGTCAGTGTGAAAAGCAGTTTGTGTTTCTATATTCCTTATTCACAGCAAAAAAGTCACTATTTATATTTATGTCAGTGCTTTTGATGTGCCTATTTATATGTATATTATATACTTATATTTGCATATTTATTATTTTTTCTTTAGATGATATGACTCATGGTAATGATGATAAAGCCACCTCAATGAGCACAGTTTCAGCTGCAAGTATGTCTGTGTAAAATGATACTCTATCTTGGTGGAGAGATACTCAAGTAGTGGCAGTGATGACAATAAATAACCTTACTTTCTCATTACTTGCATGAAATCCCATATCCAGTGGTTAGGATGCGACGCAATCTTCAGCGTCGAGGCCCGGGTTCAAGTCCCGGTGTGGGATTTTCCGTCCTCTTCTAACTTCTTCTTCCTCTTCTTCATCTTCTTACAGAGTAAGGACTTTGCATAGGAGCAATACTAAATAAGTAATGATAAATATATTATGCAATAAATTATTATATTTTATGGCCCAGAGAGTAGCTGCATGTTCATTTCATAAGCAATGAAAGAGTCATTTAAATTAAAATTTGTTATAGAAAAACTTAGCCCCCTTTTGACTTACTTAAAGCAGCAGATGTACTCCTCAAAGAGTGGGGGACTAGGAAGGCTCCACTCCATCAGAGATGGAATAAATGCACAAGCAGTTTAAATGAAAGCCAGGCAGACTGCCACAAAGACCTTTTAAATACCCTACTGCCACCCATGCAGTTGCTGACAGCACTTGTGACATATGTAATAACAACAATGCTCTTATTTGTTGTCACCATAGCCACAAGAATAAGAGACTTTGTGGCCCTTGTGATCAAACTGTTCATGAGTTTTTACCATTTCTTGACCACAATATAGCTGCTGAATGCTGTTTTAGACCTGTTCCATCCACAGGTTCTTTGGATTGCGATGGAAATTGGGTGACAGTAGGTTATTTCACCTTTATAATAGTTATCACATATTATAATTACAACTAAATAAATATATTATATTATTATATTACTATGTTATAAAAATTGTTGTAAAACAAAATTGGGTGGCTATATTTAAAATTTAGATTCCAACCTATTATAACCGTTTTATTCCCGTATATTTTAATCCCCATAAAAACTGTTTACACTGCAATTTAAGATCATATCAAGACAGTACATGACATAAATATGATGGAAATAGTAAATAGGTGAAAAATTATACACTTTGCATACATGCATGTTTGACACAGTCGCTATGTGGTAAATAATGCTTAACTATTTAATACAAAACCATATTATGGCATTGCTTTTTGTGTGAGTTTATTCCTGTAATATGTTTATTTTTCATGTAGAGCGGTACCTATGTAATCTATGTATACCTAATTTTTGCTCAACAGAAGAGGCAGGATTGATTCGGCTAAAAGAGCTGCTTTCCTCACGAATCACGCAGGGAACACTTTTGTAGTGGCCTGCTTCTATGAAAAAGGCCTATTCTCGCGCTATGCATTACCAAAACAAAACGTTGTGGGATATGTTATAACCTTCCCCTTGTAGGTCATAAGTGGGAGGTACGCTGTAGTATCCAAGACAACGGATGTTCTGAGTGGTGAAGCGAGTTCCTACAACCTACAGGAGTTCCCGTCTGCCCTTCCTTTTGATGACTAGACCAGTAACGGTGGAATGATAATGAGGACCTCGTTATTGGACTATTATTTAAAACATTTTTTTAAAACATTTTTTTGAAAGCTAAACTAGTGAGAAGCACGCGGTGCGAACTTGAGTTGTAAAACTTCTTTAATTCTCCAACACGTTTCGTCTGACTATCGCAGACTTCACCAGGGAGTTTTAAGGTGGTGTTACACTGGTCGATTTGCAACGCCGATTTGCTCCAAACTCACGCAACGGTGTTGCAAGTTTTTGAATCGCTTTCAAAAACTTGCAACGCGTTGCAGCGTTGCAAACATCGCGAAAAATCGTCCGCAACGCGGTGTTACATCTCAACGATTTTTAGCGCAACATCGCATCGTTGCAAATCATCGTTGCAAATCGTCGTTGCAAATCGACCAGTGTAACACCACCTTTACAATAGTTACAAATGATGCCTGTTATATACCCACTTCGAACACGTACAGCGATCGTGGGGAGAAACAATCCACCTTTTACGGCATGTGCGTAAAGGAAACAGGCGATACTCCCTAAACAGTGAGTGACATAGGCTTGGGGGCCACAGTTTTAGCGCTAAGAAATAATTGCATAAGGTTGGGGAATGCTGTCTATGGTTCCGCACGTAGCAGCCTTCAAATCCGCCTTTTTTTCGCAGTAGAAGCCGCAAATATGCTAGAAGGTTCTGTTGATGTTAAGGTAGATGCTCCATTGCCAGTAAGAATTTAAGGTCCCCACATCCTAAGCACATTGCTTGACACCTTGCGCAGTTTTTTTTTTTTTTTTTTTTTTTTTTTTGCAACCCCGCAAGTAGCATTTGCTTGATATATATTTGAGGGGAAGTCAGATTTGTTTGCTATAGCCTAGGTTTTGGTGACTTAGTCTATTGGATTCTCATCTTCATCATGAGCTCGGAGGTGGCGCGCTACTTGTTTCGGGCCAATTTCCTTCAATCAGTCGTCCGGCATCGGTTGCCGGTAATGAATTGACAAACTGTACCCATACCCGAACGTCAAGCCCTCAGAAATCTTGAACCTAATTACTTCAGTACAATTAATGCTTAATAAATGCTCATGAGGAACTCGAAGGTGTGAGCGCTCTTGTTTTCCTTGGAGCAAGAATGTTCTTGAAGAATTCGTAAATTCGTAGAAATCTTTATGCGGACATACACCTCACGCCTGGCTTGACAATATTACGCCAACATCCCCTAGTAACGTATTTATATGTCGGTTGGCCAACCTACTATTTGCAAGAAGTAGTCAAAATAATTTCTTATTCCCTTGGTGATATCAGTGGGTTTCAATGTAGCAAAAAAATTTACTACAGTGTTATGACTGATTATTTATGTTTATTATGATAACGCACATATGACGAACGACCGTAAATTGTGTTCGAGAGGGACGGAGAGCAGGAACCCCTAATGTTACATCCATAAACATTCTAAATCTTCATCACGAGAAATCTCAGTAGAGTCTAACTCCCTAGCGTATGGTATAAATGCTGAAGACCAAAGTGATTTCGTCAAACTATCTGAAAGTTTTAGACTCTGATTCCTAACGTTTTATGAGATTTTGCCCGTATTTCGGTCAATGTAGTACCTAATAGTATGAAATTTCATCTGGTTCAAAGCAAGAAACATAATTTTTTTTCATAACTGCTGTTTGATCGCCTTTTTCATTTTTATGCGAATTTGTCCTTATTTCCTGCACTGTAGCGTCTAAAGTCAACGAGTCTCATCCGGTTCATTGCAAAAAACGACTATTTCGCATACATCGCTCAAATCCATTTTATACGCACTATGTGGTTCTTCACATGTTTTACACACTGTAGCGTTTGAATAAAAGGTATTTCATCCTTCTTTCGAGCAAAGATTGACTAATTCGCACCGTCAATCCTCACCCTACCCCCTTGAAAGTAAATACCAACAGTTTATGAGACTACATAATCAGGTAGTTACAAACGCTATATTTGCCTGAAGTATATCGTATGTGAAATATACATACCGTAAATCGCTTCAGGATTGTCCAAACTCTTCCTAGCACAACATGAACAAGGGTTAACGATGCCGTCATTTTTGGTTTGGGAGGGGGTGGGGGTTGGGGAAAAAATGTCGTGGCTGTGACCAAGCCGTACTTTAAAAAACGCAATTTATGATCAACTCAAGCCATCATTCTTCTCGAATTTAACAAATATCTCTCTCGCTTGACCTTTGACGTTCACCGATGTCGTATGAGCGCATGCATCTTCTCCGACGCGGTAAAAAACTGTTTTTGATCGATTTATAAATGAGAAATGAGCGAGTTTTGTATGTCAAACGTCCAATTGATATATCATGCTTTGAAATTATAGTGGCCTACACAGCTAGATATACTGCAACTATAAAAAGCTTTTGGTCGACCTGTGCGACATGTACCACCCTCTAGATACCTTGAGTTTTCCATGCCGCGCCCACAATAATTTACAGGAAATGTCATTTGGGTGGGGGAAATGTTTGCATCAAAACCGGTGCCCCTTTCATATATTCTTTCTCCATTTTGATAAGATCGGTTCTTTCATCTGTTGAACTCACTTTGTTACTGGTTTCGTTTTCATATTAGTATTTTGTTTAACTTTGGAAGTCTACAACCTTTGCCGCAGTTCATATGTAGTACTATTTTTTGCCTCGGATGTGTGCGATCCACGCACACCAAGCAGCTTATACTTTCTAATAATATACACTTAATATCTGAAAATATGACATTCCGCTTGAGATAGCTTTTCTATTTTCGGATATAATTTTCGAGTAGATAAAGCCTAGAAAAGGCTTCAAACTATGACCATCTACAATTTATTCGCGGCAGGATATTTTGCGTCATGATTTACATTTAACACTTATTCCAAAAATTACTTCAACAATATAAAAAATCAAATGGTAACCTAAAAGGTGGTAACGGTAGAAACGGTACTTCATCGTCGCAGTTGTCTGACGCATCATCATCTTCGGCAAGTGCGCCGGTGATGTTGCCTTGAATTACTGCAGGGTCGTTCTCAGTGCAAGAGTATTACAATGCTTGTACTGCCTGGAGAGGGAAAGGAGGAGATATAGACCCTGCATCCATGTCATTATCTACAGTTCTATGGCTTCCTCTCCCTCTCCGTTACGCTCATCTAGCCCACAGCATGTTTCACGTTTTTAAGTTGTAAAATTTCGTGAAATTCATACCGTATCAACTTGCATGTTACTCGCAATGATTGCATAACTCGTAAGTGTATCACTCATTGGTGGTTCAAGTATTTTTTATAACTGAAACGAAGCATAGCGTACACATTAGACAACCACGTTTTAGCTCAGAGTGCTACTAAGACTTATAAAAATGCAAATGACGGCAGCTACATTCATTTGCTCATTCGTATTTTATAGGCTTTATTCTTTATTACGAAGAAACTGTAACGAGGAGTTGTCAAATGAATAGTATCGACATGTTGGCCATGGTCAAATATGTTATCAACTTTTTTTTTATGAATTATGTACTTTCTCACTAACCTCCCGCGACTTAAGATCGCTTTAGTCCAGTCTGACAATTTCTTCTGAATTGCAGGAATACGGATATCCGAGTAAAATCGTAGAAAATTGGACATCTCAGTCTTTAGCAAGGGAACCCCTTCCGTCCATCTATCATGGATTTGAAAGGCATCCACAATTCTACTTTTCACTCTGATTGGAATTTCTAAAAGAAAAAAATCATTCTTATAATATAAAGTAATACATCTTTATTGATAACATTGGCACATGGGATTTTTAAGTGTACATTATTGTCATTGACTTTTCACAAATTTGATGGCTCTTAAAGGAGCCGTTCGTAAATGCTGAGGGAGTTCTGTAACCCAGGACTACTGGACCTAAAAGTTCCATCCAGCTCCCGTCACTGCCATCTCAAATTCTGGTCAAACAGGCAACTCAAGTCTTCCATATTTGCCAGGGAACATGGATTTATCTCGTGACCACAGCAGTTGCACACAAAAATATAGTTGCTGAATTCGAATGGGCCTGACAATAAAAAAATAAATAAATAAATAAAATAAAAAATAGTTACTTCAAGTCACATAATCTTCCACTATATGTAGCTTTTCATGACAACTTCTGGAAACCAATAAAAATATATGTTCAACAAAACTGATATACTAATCATTAGGAAATCATCAAACATCAAGATTATCCTGTATTGTATACACTGAGTTTACTTATAATATGGTATCACTATCACTCTGTGTGTTTGGTTGAATTTCTTGCCAAACTACAATAGGCATATAAGAGATTGGAAGTTCAGTATACCATATAATGAATACATTTGAAAAACAAGTGATCAATCAGTCATTTCAACATACACAATAATTATTGTGTATCACTTTAGGTAGATTTACTACCTTTCTGATTAACAACAATAATGGATCCAGGTAAAGCACAAAGTGTCAAAGTGCTCTTTTGCTGACACTGTGGGCACAGCTCTGAAAAATGCTTCAAGAAGAGATATTCCTGAAAAACAAAACAAACTATTTTTACCTAGCAATCTACAATGTATAAAAACAATATTACTAATCATCAGAACTATTATTATAGGATTGACAGCAAAAGAAATGAAATTGAGCAAGCCTAGTTAGAACATAAAAAGCATCTTTGATTGATTTTGAAATACAGTGATGACTAACATGAATGGAGAATGGGGAGTTACATCCACGGCCAGCAATTCATAGTACCATGTGTAACTTTGGGATGTACATGTTAAGCATAATTCACGTAGCACTAAGGGCAACCAGATATTGACTGCGTTGGAGTGAAGAAAGACATACATTGTACAATAAATTGACTAAGGGTCACTGTGTTAAACATAGGCATGTTCGAAACATCAGCTTCTAATCCTTTTACCCTTAGTCGATTCATTATATACTTAATATTAAGTAACCTCTACTCTGTTCCATCTTTCCATCCTCATTCATTATGACATTCAGAGGTGTGTGCCTAAAGGAGCCATCAATCAAAGCTTCCCTGTCATAGAAAAGAAGCTCTTTGTGCATAGCTAAATCACATTTACGGCACATCCACCTCCCACTGCACTCATCACATCGCAACAGCCATGGAACCTTGTTGTGACAAATGTCACATTCTTTGGATATGCCAGGACTCTGTGAAAGGATGATGGCTTTAATGAACATCAATGATCTTGAAGCCTCCTGATTTCATCCATAAACCCAAAAGAATCAAGAACAGCCTGCCGTTTGCCAGGGTCCAATAAGATGTAAACAAAATACGAAGTTAAAATAGTACGTTATACGCACCTTCAATACTGCTGCAATTAGCTGCTGATTGTGCCTTTCCAGAACATGGACGATACTTGTGCTCGCTTATCCGATGACCTGTTACAGAATCTCGATAAAACTCGAACTCGTTCTCTTCTTTTTTTCTTTTCCGCGGCTCGATATATCCACCTTCCGCTCGGGCTTTCCGTCGTGGCCGACTAGATGTTGTTTCACTGGGGCGATAGGGTCCTTTGAAGATTCTTCTGCCCGTTTGCGGATCATACGAATGGTGAACTGCCGCAAGCTTTCTTTTTTTGGTCGATTTAATACTTTTTTGCCTGTACTATCAAACTTTCTTGGCTTTCGGGAGATCGTGTTGTAGACGCCATTTTCTTTGCTGGAGGGTAGTTACCAGGTTACGCGCGGAATGGGATTAATTTTCTCTATATCAGTGAATGCCATTGTCAGATAGTATTTCATTGTATTCGTTAAAGTTTGCCTCGAGATCATGTTGTGATGGTTGTGCCCAAATCCAACCTACGGGAAGGGCAACCGCGTAAGACTGAGAACGAATTTGGGGACGATCGCCTCACGATGACAATCCGGGACGATCCTGGAAAATCCAAGATGGCTTTCTTCTGTGTATTACTTGGCGTTAGAAGCTAAATCAAGTCCAGAAAAAATTATTGTCCCCGAACGAAGTGAGGGAAATACTCACGACACTAATGCAGTAATACTAGAAATACGATAATCGCATATACCCCCTCACTCTGCCATTGATGGGACTTTTACTTTGGTAACTCCCAACAAGAGTAGCCTTTGTTTTACCGAAATGTTGACTCAATCTTTTCTTCGAACTCTAGTGCCACACGCAAAGGAAGGAGAAAAAGAATGGTGTGCGTTATACTTTTGCGTTGAAAAAAGAATCGATTGCGTGACGAAGTACGTATTTCCCACGGTCGGCACGTCAAATTAATTCATACAGTCTGCCAAGCACGTTCTCGAAATTTAATACTCAAAGTTTGAAGTGGGTCGGCCGTCGTAGTACGGGAAAAAAGGAACACTGATTTTCCAATTTTGAATTCATAGGCAGTACAATTAAATAGGCTTCCTGTGCGATTTGTTTTTACTACTGCATGCACCAGACTCAGGCATGTATATTTAATAGGCTCGAATTGTTTTGTATGTGAACCCACTCAAAACAGCAAGATTTCTCCCAGAATCAAAGCAAAACTTGAACAGTTTACTTCAAATTATACACGGGCTTCAGACCCAGTAATACTTCTAAGGGCTTGTGAACGATTCTCGCTGCAATCACCGCGTGCCAGATTACAGAAAAATAAGACATCTGACTAAATCATTCAAGACTCCAAGTTCCGATTGCTCTGAGCGAATACGGTAGCCGAAACTGGCGACAGAAGCGTAGTAAAACAATACTTCAAGGGAAAATGATCAGCATACAGATTTTAATACATTCTTGAAGTGATCGAGTTACAAGCTATACGGGATAGAATATATTTGTCACGGTGATTGTTCAATTTCCACTGACTAACCTTTGTTGCTTGTCCTTTCTAAATAAGTATCTGAGTTTAACACAAAACGGCGTCTGAAGCTCCCGATTTGCTTTCAAGCAATGTTCCCTTTGCGGAGTTGTCTGTGTTACCCGCTTCTGTTCATGTCGCTTTTGGTCGGCATTTATGCGCTGTTGTCTTTGCGGAGTCTTCTCTTCGGCCCGCTTTTTCTCCTGAAGTTTCCGATTTGCGTTCAAGCGCTGTTCTCTTTGCGGAGTTGTCTGCGTTACCCGCTTCTGTTCATGTCGCTTTCGATCGGCATTCATGCGCTGTTGTTCGCTCGTTTCACGATTCCGCCTTGCTCGTGCCTGTTCCTTTCTCATTTGAAGACGAGCTTCGCGAGACTGTTGTGTTTCAAGTTTTTCAGTTAAGTTTTCCATTTTCGTGAACGCAGCTACGATATATTGCTGCTTCGTTCAAATCTAATTTCTCTAAGTTATTCCGAGTAAAACAACAGGGCACACGTGATCGATCCGACCTTTGTTATTGGTTAGCGAGGTAACCGCGCCTAAAGTCGTACGCCAGACAGACAGACTGACTGACAGACAACGTTAAATTTCGAGATGGCGACAGGCTTGGAGTCCCCAAGTAGGCGGTATAATATTACTGCATTAGTGTCGTGAGTATTTCCCTCACTTCGTTCGGGGATTATACCGCCTACTTGTGTTATACCGCCTACTTGGGGACTCCAAGCCTGTCGCCATCTCGAAATTTAACGTTGTCTGTCAGTCAGTTTGTCTGGCGTACGACTTTAGGCGCGGTTACCCCGCTAACCAATAACAAAGGCCGGATCGATCACGTGTGCCCTGTTGTTTTACTCGGAATAACTTAGAGAAATTAGATTTGAACGAAGCATTTAGATTTGAACGAAGCAACAATATATTGTAGCTGCGTTCACGAAAATGGAAAACTTAACTGAAAAGCTTGAAACACAACAGTCTCGCGAAGCTCGTCTTCAAATGAGAAGGGAACAGGCACGAGCAAGGCGAAATCGTGAAACGAGCGAACAACAGCGCATGAATGCCGATCGAAAGTGACATGAACAGAAACGGGTAACGCAGACAACTCCGCAAAGAGAACAGCGCTTGAAAGCAAATCGGGAGCTTCAGACGCCGTTTTGTGTTAAACTCAGATACTTATTTAGAAAGGACAAGCAACAAAGGTTAGTCAGTGGAAATCGAACAATCACCGTGACAAATATATATTTTGTAACTCGATCACTTCAAGAATGTATTAAAATCTGTATGCTAATCATTTTCCCTCGAAGTATTGTTTTACTACGCTTCTGTCGCCAGTTTCGGCTACCGTATTTGCTCAGAGCAATCGGAACTTGGAGTCTTGAATGATTTAGTCAGATGTCTTATTTTTCTGTAATCTGACACGCGGTGATTGCAGCGAGAATCGTTCACAAGCCCTTAGAAGTATTACTGGGTCTTAATCCCGTGTATAATTTGAAGTAAACTGTTCAAGTTTTGCTTTGATTCTGGGAGAAATTTTGCTGTTTTGAGTGGGTTCACAGACATAACCATTCGAGCCTATTAAATATGCATGCCTGAGTCTGGTGCATGCAGTAGTAAAAACAAATCGCAAAGGAAGCCTATTTAATTGTACTGCCTATGAATTCAAAATTGGAAAATCAGTGTTCCTTTTTTCCCGTACTACGACGGCCGACCAACTTCAAACTTTGAGTATTAAATTTCGAGAACGTGCTTGGCAGACTGTATGAATTAATTTGACGTGCCGACCGTGGGAAATACGTACTTCGTCAGGCAATCGATTCTTTTTTCAACGCAAAAGTATAACACACACCATTCTTTTTCTCCTTCCTTTGCGTGTAGCACTTGAGTTCGAAGAAAAGATTGAGTCAACATTTCGGTAAAACAAAGGCTACTCTTATTGGGAGTTACCAAAGTAAAAGTCCCATCAATGGCAGAGTGAGGGGGTATATGCGATTATCGTATTTCTAGTAATAAAGGAAGTCCATGTGGGAGGAGACTCGCTCCAACATGCTCATCACTACACAATCTGGTCCCAGAACCATCTTGGAGTCATCTCGTGAGGCGGTCGTGGCCAAAATCGTTCTTAGTTATACGCGGCTGTCTTTCCCGTTGGTACAATTTTTGGGTTTACCCATGTTGATGCGGAGTTTGCGTTCTGCCATCGCAGCTACTAAGTTCGAAAGATACAGCCAAAATAACTGAAGCGTCCATAATTGCGTCTACCTCGCACAAAATCTTGTCACAGTTAGCAGCAAGATATGAAACCGCCATCATTGTTTCTCGCCGCACAAGAAAACTGGTGTCCTCAATTTCAAGAAAGTTTGATAGGATGATGGCGGAATTATTTGATAGAGGAATCCCTATTGGATCTCCACCAAAACGCAGTTGAAATTCAATGGCAAAAAAGTGATTATGTTCCTTTCCTACTTCCGTTCTATATTCGATTTCTACAGAATTACATGTTACCCTGTGGCTCTCTCTCTCTCTCTCCTAGTATTGCACACATTTATCCTAGTTACGCAACAACACCATCATAGCATACAATATGTTTCTCCCTGACCACCTCAGCCCTCAGAATATGGCGCACAACATTGAACTGGGGGCCAAGGATGTAACGTTGGCTTATTAGTGTTATGCCAAAGAAGAAATCTGTGTTACTTTGTGTAAAATTTCTATCACTCTTTGTGGCGCAAAATTATTTCATTTTGCGTCAAACTTTTACACATTTTGTGGCGAAAATTATTACATTTTGAGTTACTTACATTTTAGTGGCGTAATATTCGCTCTATTTGTTAAAATTTGTCTTTTTTTCTGGTAATAGGCTCCTGCTTTTCTCTAAAAAAAATAAGTACTAGAACTATAAATACGACATTCGTGAATATTTTCTCTCAGTAAAATGACTTATTATAGACACGAGTGTTTTACTGGAAAATATACCGTGCGTAAACTACATTCGGGACCCGGGTGGCGTATTTTCCATATCCTCACTAGTGAGGATATTGTTGGAATCATTTCCCGCTTTTGCACGGTCGTTTGTGCAATTTCTCGTAAAACACTCGTGTCTAATGTTATAAAAAGAAAATTACACGGCGACTTGAAGATATGGATTTTATTTTCTCGTGGTAAAAACAATATTTTACTCACTCGCGAAGCGCTCGTTCGTAAAATATTGTTTTTACCACTCGAAAATAAAATTCATATCTTTGCGCCGCCGTGTAATATCCTCTCTCTATATATTTTGCTTCAACACCTTTAAACTTGATGTTCCCCAAAGTTAATTCAAAGGGTACAGAAAAGGGATCGAGCGTATGCACTGCAGGTATATGAAAGGGATACCACTTTCGGAAAGGTATGAGAAAGGGGTACCTTTTCAAAAATATTATACAAGGGTAAGAGTTTGGACCCAGAGGCGGAGCCTCCCCGCTTAGAACTTTACTGAGTAACCCCCCCCCCCCCGGCCCCGAACGTGTCTCAACCATTTTGCGTTTGATTGAGGTTAAACTGATGTATGATGTATTTCAACAAATATTTCTTGAATATGTACAAAACTTTCTGAAAATACGATTTTTCGAATTACAAGTCCAAATATATTACAAAATTTCCAAAAAATCCGGCTAGAGAAAAATGGACACCGATTTCTTTCGAAAATTGTGTCTTATAACCCGCAGAATAATTAACTTGGGGGTTCGTCACCGCTAAATGCTATGTAATGAGATTCCTTGTGTGTCATTTTGGGTGGTTCCGGGTCATTGTGAGCAACTTTGAGCGATAGGCGTTCCATCCTAAATGTTGGGAGTACCTCAGGGGAGAAACAAATTCTCTGAACTTTCGAGTTGTTCATTTGCATGCCAATCTTCCACTGCGCATAAATCAAGCTCAGATCGTCAATTTTTTCAAACTAGCATTTGGGTGCAGATTTTTTTGCCCAAAGTTATTATGTTAGCTGGTCAGAGGATATTTCACTGACCGGTTTGCTGCTCATGTCTAAAATGCGCAATATAATAAGTAAAGGTATATAGAGTCACTTGATAATAAAACAAAATTGATGCTTTTCTGGTCCACAAACGCGTATTTGTTATCCAAGTAAATAATTATATATTCTAACCTGACTCGAACATACAGACTAAGTCATAATATAACTATCATTAGTAGAATGTTTGTCTAACATTTGCAAAATTAATGCCAACACTTAGTTAGGCCGCCTAGAAAATGAGGGCGACTCCATTTCTAAACAACTTGTGCCATCAAAATTACACACAGCTCGCCTTGCTCTGTAGTGGCGTCCGGAAACGCCAGAAAACATGTGGCTTGAAAGACACAGCCACTTAAAAGCAGCTACCAGCTATCCTATGAGTGAACTTAGCACTTCACAATTAAAAAATATAGTGAAAAGATTCCACTTTCGGACCTTGAGACGCCATTTTGCAAACATAAACCAATCTCCGGCGCCTGGTTGTTCATAGCACGATCATGCCAAACCTTTATTAGGTTTAGCTTGGGTACTCTGAAAGACTTCGTTCAATTTGAAACTAAAAAAAAAAAATTCTTAAGTTGGTTTGTTCACAAGAGATTTGACGAAATTCGTTTTACTCCCAAGCTCAAAATGCAGATTCTCCAATCAGTCAAGAAGAATATGTACGAGTGATGTAATGAGAATTGATATAGTTCAATTTATCTGAGAAAGCTATCAAACGACATGTTCTCCATACTGTATAATACATCTCTGAGTAAGAAACTGAAAGAGACAATTCAACTTTATCAAACTTGGGAGTAAAAGGGTTAACAAGCAACGGGTCCGACGCCAGAATCAGAACAGAACTTTAAAAAATACATGTCTGTACGAAGATTCAAAAGGCTTCTGAATTATTTTTTGTTTTGGTTAAAGCCTCTTTTCACTTCAATGTACACTCCGACGTGGCAGTCACAGTCACTCCAACATGAGAACACGGTCCACAGAAATCAAGAGTAACGCGGTCACTTAATGTCCATGTCTTCTTCGCTCAGAGGTCCTTCACTTGTCTCACTCATGCGCTCATCCTCAGGCCCCCTGTCCGCATCACTGTCGATGCGTTGGTAGAACAGCACGTACGCAGCTTTTGACTGCAACAAACCAATGAAAACCAGTAAAATCAGCGTTAAAAGCCGCTCCGGGTTTATAGGAAAATGAAAAAGCACTATTAGGTACACTGCGCATCACTGTCCTGCTCCTATGTCGAAAAACACAATGAAACCACGTAGAAAGCCTCTTCTTGGCCAACAAAGCAGCGCAAAACTGCTCACTGCTCCACTGTAATTTACGTGAACAAGCAAGTCTTCTTAATTTTAAGCAGCGACATGTTAGAAAAAATTGTGAGTGCTGCTCTCACCACAAGCTGGCCCTCGTCAATGGTGGAAACGCTGCTGTCATCAAATGAGTACCAATGGTCGCTCTCACAGTTCTTTGCATACGCCGTGTCTGAAGGAGATTTCACGATATCAAGCGTGGGTATTAATGAATTTAATTAATAGAGTTTTGCAAAAATTAAGAAATAACCCCGTAACAAAAAAGAGCACATCCAAATTAGTAAATTTAGTTCAGCTAGGCTCAATTTCTGCCGCTCTCTCGAGTCCGGTCTTCGTTCCTCCCCGAGAAGAGACGGGGAGGAGCGCGGGCTCACTTTCCCGAGGCAGCGGCTGGTAATCGAGCCTAGGTTTCAGCACGATTGGCCTATTAAAAACTGAATGGCGAGCTTTAATCAGAAAAATTAGAAACAAAAAATACCCTTGTGTTGTTACAGGTCCATCCTTTAAAGTATTCTATTTGTTCTGATTTTAAAAGCTCGCAAATCAGTTGCTAGTAGGTCAATCGTGCTGAAATCTGGAATACTTACTAATTTGGATGTGCTCTTTCTTGTGGCAGGGTTGTTTTGTTTGTATTGTATTGTTTTGTTTTTTACAGTACAGAATCCTGCTGCCCCACAAATCGGTTATTTCGAACTCCCTCCTACTTCAAACAGAATCCGATTTTAAGCGTTGTAAGCAGTTTTAAGCGACCCTAAACTGTCAAGGAAAGGATCGCAAAATGTCAAAGATGCCAGCAATCAATCAACGGTACGTCGCACAGCTCTGCATAGCAAGACGTAGTGTTGACTTTCTTGTACTCACAGTGTCCGCCGCCCATTCCTCCATAGTGGTTCTACAGGAAAATAATAGAATGCGTCAGTGTGCATTTTGCTGAATGAGAATGCTCTCAAAACTTATTTGGACCAATTCATAAGTGTAGCAGACATAAACCAAAGCAATCACAGGATTATTTTCGACAGCCATCTGAAAGCCTCTCTAACCGTAGTGCTTACCGATACAGCCACCAAGTTGTACAAGGTTTGGGGTTGGTTTTCGTTAATCACATGCTGGGACATGTCCAGTTTCCTAATAACGAAAGTTACAGAAATCAGCCAGTCTAGTTATGCAAATACGTCTGGTTAAACACATTTAGTACCATAAGAAAAATACAACAAGCACAAAAAATAATCGAAGTACAAAAGTTTGCTGTTTACCGGAGTGGAAAGTCGACCAATGTATCCAACTTGTCTCGCCAGTAGCTGCAGAACAAAAGCTCAGAATTAATTTACACACTAACAACGTCTTATGTTAATCTTGATACAAACACCAATTTGTCCTGTGTTGGAAAAAAAAAAAAAAAAAAAAAAAGAAAAGAAGAAACAATGTGCACCGTGTCGTTTGGACATGGGCTTACACCTCCTTAGTTACATAATTGCTCAAATGGATTTACTAATCAGAAAAGACACGAATTCCCCCCCCCCCCCCCCACCAAAAAAAAACAACAACAACAACAAAAACAATAAACAAACAAAAACAAAAACAAAAACAAAAACAAAAACAAAAACAAAAACAAACAAAAAACAAAAAACTGTTAAGTGTCAATTGTGATCCATGAAACTGGCCGACACAGCACTGTCTTATCAAATCGTTGATTGTCAATAGACCCATCGCGGATTAGAATGCATGATGGGTAATCATGGCAAATAATACATTCGTTTTTCTGATCGGTGAAACTTCGGAGCACTCCAAATTGTCATTTGCAAGCTTTCATTGGTTCTGATTGTGAGTGATTTCACGATTAAAAATATACCAAGATTTCTCGCACGCGTCGTCGGCATGTTTCTTTGTTCTTGCCCTGATTACCCATCATGCATTCAAATCCGTGAAGGGGTCTATAACCGGAATGCTCCTGGAAATTACCTGTTATAGGAAAACCTCTTCAAATGAACAACCAGCATTTTCGGAAGGGACCACAGATCAAACTTCTTGGTAGCCTGCTGATGCTTCCCACATGTTGGGCAGTACCTGCAGAAAAAAAAACAATGCGTTTTTCTTTTACTCAGTACAGCCTGCACGTAGTTCTACCTCAAGTTTTTCTACACACAATTCACTGAGGTTTGTGTTAGCTCTGTCTTCGCGAAAAATCTATGAATTTTTCTTGGAAGACCTTTATTTATGGACACCGACCTATCTTTAGAATAATCAGAATACTGCACAATGTGCTGGTAACCTTACGATTTTATCTTTAGAATACTTTGCTTAATTGAAATTATCCCTGTAAAGCGCAAGCTGTTGCCAAATACAATCCAAGCTTACTATGCACTCTTCTCGAAACCATTTATGCGCCATTGTGAAAAGCGGACAGTATAGATACTGTATATAGATAAGACTTGGTAACCTGCGATCAGGCCCTCCTTTCCCTCCCCGGTGGTGAAAAACACGAAAGATATAATTGGCCGTGGGAGACTGGGGGTATCCATCCCTCACGGCCAATTACATCTTTCGTGTTTGTTACCACCGGAGAGGGAAAGGAGGGCCTGATCGCAGGTTAAAGACTGGGATAAATATTCGATTGAAATCACAGGCATAACCAGCTAACACACAAAGACACGTGGTAAACTTCGCTAAATTCTGAAAACCTTCCAATTCTTTCTTTCTTATAGAATCTCCTATTTAACTGCGTTTTCACCTGTGTAAACTTATAGGCGGCAGCACTGAGAATGACCTTACCACAAATCATTTGATCCAAGTGTCTCCATTTTCAAAAACTCGTTAATGCAGTCACTCAAAGATACCATGTTCTTCTTGGGAGCCATTTTTCTCTGAACGGTTTCATGTTCTTCCGATTCCTGTGAATCCACAACCAAACATACATAATTGTAAGCATAAGAAATCCTAAATGAAGAAAGACACGAAAGACAGAATGCACAGTAACAAGAGCATAAAGAAGTTAATAGTTTTAGTGGACTCTTGACAAAAGCATTTCGTCATGCGCCAAGTGTTACTCAACTGATAGGATGCTGAACTGTAGGGACCAATTCAATAAAACAGTTGCAAAATACTGTTGTAGCTACGGTATGCACTTGAGACCTGTAGCCGTAACGTAGTCCGTTCAATGGTCTAACATGTAAAATAACATAATGTATTCATTGATCCCAGGCTTTAAGCTGGTGTTACAATGGTCGATTTGCAACGACGATTTGCAACGCCAATTTGCTCTAAATTCGCGTAACGGTGTTGCAAGTTTTTGAATCGCTTTCAAAAACTTGCAACGCGTTGCAGCACTGCAAACATCGCGAAAAATCGCTCGCAATGGGGTGTTACACCTGAAAGATTTTTAGCACAACATCGTATCGTTGCAAATCGACCACCAGTGTAACACCACCTTTAGTTAAATGTGTGAAAACTGATCTCTAGCAAGTTCAGGTTCAGTGCTGCAGCTCCTCACACAAATTTGACAGTTGAATGGTTTCGGATAAATTTGGGTGTGGTGAAAGGATGAGAGAGGGAAAGTGCAGTGCTGGGCCCGGTTTTTCAAAGCACGATTAGGCTAATCCTGGATTGGGTCTAAACTTTCATGTCATTTTTTTAGCCTGAAAACGTGAAAGTTTCGTCCACAACGACTTTCTTGATAACGTTTTAAGCTGGAATAAGCTTTCTAATCCACCTTCGAACAAAACCCTGCAGTTTATTGGGAGAGAGGTCGAAAGAAAGAATTTCGTTAATCCTGGATTAGTTTAATCGACTTTCGAAAAACCGGGCCCTGGCATGCACCGTTCACTTGGGTATTACCTCGGCAATCTGATCATCGTAGTAAGCTTCCTTTGTTTTAGAGTTCCAGTCTAAAGCAAGATAGCAACGGCCTGCAATAGTAAAACCTGTATTACGTACTCTGGTCCCAGAGGTTTTCTAATCCTCCGAGCGAAACACTGAGCCGCGTAGCGGCGAATTAGAAAACCTCTGGGTATGACCAGGGTATGTATTAAGAGGCTCTGCATAAATCTCTTACTCGACGGCAACAACAAACATACTTGAACTTTGGATGATTATTTTTTCATATGAAAGGTAATTTTTTCGCTTCGTTACATTTCCAGAGCTTAACGTTATACATGCAATAAGACCTTTGCAGGATTTAGTCACATGACCCAAAATCCACCACGTGACCGTAGAATTCATCATCTTAGGTGAGTACCAGAAATGTAAAGAGCGTGAAACTATACGTAAAAATGCAAAATGTCAGGCTCACAGCACTCATAGACCGAATTTGACAGCCTTTTGAAGTTCAGAAATATTGTAGAACATTTGACATTACAAAAGAGTTGCTGGGACGCACACTTGTGGTTCACTTTGGGTCATGTGACCAGGCACTTTAGAATCTCGACGGGTGTCTGTTTAATATGGCGCGTTTTTCGTGTCAAAATTCAAACACGCAATCCTTCAGTTCAATCATTCAATCCTTCAATTCAAACATGCAATCCTTCAACTCAAACATTCGGTATTGCGTTTCGAACCTGCAATCGTTTGTCTATTCCGCCATCGTTCGTCGTCTCTGTCATCGGTCATCGCTCGTGATCTTTGTAACCGCACGTCATCACTCATTGGTTCGTCTGAGCCTGGGACTAGCGCGGGCAGCCTCAAGCCCGTGACTGTACTGGCAGTAAAGTCGCGACGCGAGAAGGGGTATATACACCGATTTTATTTTTCGCAGCTATTTCTCCGGGAAAATGTAAGCATGGCGACAGCTGAAGAAGGACCGAGGTGACTGCGAGAGAGCATTTGGCGGTGCGAACTCGTGCCTTGATACAGGACATCACCAGATAGAAGAAGGAGGTGAAATAAGTTCAGACACTAGGGATTTTCTGGTCTATCAGTCTGACATGTTGTACCAACATGTTGTTCGGCTTTGTTCCTGCGGTACTTCTTCGAATGACTCCACGAATGACCCCTATGTAGAAATGGCGAGGAAACTGATGGAAGTCTCATCAATAGAAGTGCACAGCCTGGAAACCTCTTCCAGGAGTTCTCGACATTTCTCTGGAGACATTGTTTTGAACGGAAGTGTGGAAAATAATTGCCAATATTAACACCAAATGCCTTTGTTCGATTGCACAATGACTACTCCGTCTCTGAATTTTTTCACTTTATCAAATCATATATAATATAATAAACATAATATTAAGTCAGGTCTAAAAAAGATAGTGAAGAACAAACAGAATTTCTTCCAGCAACTAGAGGAATGCTTACCTTTTCCCGGATAAATAGCTGCGAAAAATAAACTCGGTGTAACTCTTCTCGTGTAGCGACTTTACCGCCAGTGCAGTCACGGACTTGAGGCTGGCCGCGCTAGTCCCAGGCTCAGACGAACCAATGAGCGATGACAGAGACGACGAACGATGGCGAAATAGACGAACGATAGCGAAATAGACAAAAGATTGAAAGTTTGAGTTGAAGGATTGCAGGTTCGAATCGAAGTATCGAATGTTTGAGTCGAAGGATTGCATGTTTGAGTTGAAGGATTGAATGACTGAATTGAAGGATTGCATGTTTTGACACGAAAAACGCGCCATAGTTTAATACGGCAGCGTTTGACTGTAGTTGACCTTGCACCTGCGCATCAGCATATGTTGTAGTAATACGTACCTGTTAGCTGAAGTGGTTTGTCTGAATCGTGTAAGGCTTGGATGTCTGCACTGCCATATGAGTTGACCAATGTCATGGAAAATATGTATTTATCCGCTTTCACCACCTTACTCAAGAGCTTCCTTGATTTATGAGGCTCAGCAGCAGCAGCATTGCACTTGCTCTCTTCATTATCTCTTGTCTCAGTACTATTATCTTTGTCATCATCATCAGAAGCCTACGAAAACAGAACATGGTATACTTCCATTTTCTTTGAATAAAACATTTCTGAAAATGGTTGATGGTTCATTTTATACTGTAAAAGACACGGAACTACGAGCGAAAAGATGCAAACACTGTAAGACGAAAGAGTTAGCTTTGGAAGATTTAGACACCAGACTAATGTCGCAAAAAATAATAGAACCATGTCGTTTATAGAGCCAGTCAACAGTTTCAAAAACAAGAACAAAACTTACATTGGGTTCTTTTTCCGCTTTTGTTTCATCGTTCTCGCTGCCTTGACATTTGGCACCATTCATTTCCTCGTCTGGTGATCAAATCAAACTAAATTACACCATGGCAACAACAATGACAAGGAAGGAGGATGGATGAGAAGAGAGACGATAAATAGGTTTCATAGCGCTATTTTATAATGCTCATTATACTTATTCAACGATACGTGCGTAATACGGGCCTGTGTTTCACAAGTTGTTGTAAGGAGAAACACGAACGATGCGAGGCAAGTGCGTGGGTAGTAAAGAGAAACCTTTACTACATTCTTTTTACCAGAGCTGTTTTCTTTGTCATTCTTGTTTCCATCACAGTCCATTTTTGCGTCATTCCCTTTCACCACAACATAACGTCTGTGGGTTAGAAACACAAAAACTTTGTCAGCAATCGTGAACGGCGACATTAAACCATTAGAAACGATTCCCATCTTACAAGGAACAAATCTGTGCATCTTTTACAGCAACAAAAGAATAATCAGTAGTCAAAAGTTGTGATCATCCCAAGTTCGATTTCTAAGTTATGCTATTACAATAACAATTTAACACTTTCGTTGCCAAAGACAAATTTGACTCTTAATGACAAACTAAAACCTGTGTAACCACTTAAATGAAAGCTCTCAATGAGTAAAATCTAGCAGCACCGTTCATTTCCAACCCCTGGGCCCGGTTCAAAGCACGGTTAGTCTAAACTTTGTTGTCATTTTGAGCCTGAAGTTGAAAACCTTTCGCAAACAAAACGACTTTTTCGCTATATTTTGAGCTACTGTAGAATAAGCTTTTTGGGTAGTTGATCAAAACTCTGCAATTTGTTTGCCAGAAGCACGAGAGACAAAACAAGCATTGAACAACCGGGCCCTGAACTGCCACTGTCAAAATGAAAGCTTTCAATGAGTACATTCTAATACCAACTCCTCTAACCGTCAAATGAAACCCAAAGGTGCGACCACTCAAATGAAAGCTCTTAAAAGTACATTCTAATACTAAGATGAAATCTGAAGGTGCGACCACTCAAATGAAAGCTCTCAATGAGCACACTATGGTGCGACCACTCAAATGAAAGCTCTCAATGAGCACACTAAGATTTCATTTCATTTTTTTTTTTAGAAATTAAAACATAAAATTCACAACATTCGATTCACTTCACGACTGACTAACCTCATTTGATCAAGCATAAGATTGTAGAGACCACTGTACGTCAGGTTCTTTCTTGGTACTGACACAAACAGAGGGAGGCCAAACAACGCTTTGTTGGAAGTAGAGTAGCTGAATCTGGTCCTGCAGTGAGGAAAGAAGGTGAAACTACTGGAAATAACATCACCCTGACTGCTGTAAAACTGACATGATTGTTCAAAATGGACGAAAGATGATCTTTCGATTCTGTCTGCAACTGGATTCGTATGCTTCAATTTTCTAAAATACGTTCCACATTCCTGTCCAACTGATAAGAACTCAGTGTTGTATCCAGAGCGCGTCATTGCGTCCTGGGACGCACAAATCTCAATTTGGACGCAAAAAATTCCAGCAAGTGCGTCCGCTTGGACGCACTCAAAAAATTAATTGACAAGCGACTCTTTTCGGGACGCGACCCGGTAAGCGGAAAGCCGACGCTGATCCTTCACCACTGATAGCGCGTCGGTAAAGCCCGATTTACGCGTTGCAACTTTCGCTTACGACACGAATAAAAAATCACTCCGTGATTTGGTTTTTTGTTGCATACGACACGAAAAAAGTAGTACAATTTCTAAGGGTTAAATCCTGGAATACGAGTGTGACTGAACAAATATTCGATCAAATATTACTGTAAACCACTGGCTGTTCGAGCGGCTCAGTTTATCGCGACGTGCACACCTTTTATCGATCACGACGACACCGCTTTTAATATGTCAAACGGTCGAAATCTGTCTGCATACAAATCTTAAAACATTGACCTGTAGTCTTGTACATCGACTGAAAATCAAGCTGTCAATTTTTCGCGTAGCGTGGTGAAATGTGATAACCCAAAGAATTGAGTTCAGATTTGCATAAATATGTTTTGTGCGTATGGCGGACGTCAATAAAATACTTTTAGCCGAAAACCTCCTCAAAAGAGAACAAAATGTGGCAGGAACATAAAAAATGTCCTATCGGCTTGTTATTTGTTTTGGTACAAAAATAAACAATGTGAATAATGACGCGCCACGAAGGACCCCCAGTTTTGAAATCCTGGATACAACACTGAGAACTTTGCAGTTGTGGACGACCAGAGAAGCGCTTGATTGCTTTTCCAAGCGCTTATAGGTATTTGCCAAATGTCGTCGAAGCGCAAGCTCTGGCCGCATTTTAGTGTTCAGTTTATTTTCGTTGTTTCATATCCCCATGATGTGTTCGACTGCGCTATTACGTGAAGCGTAAAACAGCAAATGAAGATCTCAACATTTTGATGGAGGGCGAGAAGCTTGCCAAGGTTTTGGAAGGGACTATAGTAAGCCTGTTATCTTAATTAACAAAATGGTTCAGGTCAGGCAAAACAGAGGGCTACACCAATCAATAAAGAGAAAGCTATATTATCTATAGTAGCTATACTGCGCGACGTATTAAAGTGCACATACGCCCAAAAATCATGATATCTTTACAATCGAATCAACATGACGGAAATATGTTGACTATTAGAATAAGTCTGCGTTTTAACGCTGCGCCTTTGAGTTATAAAGGTTTTTATAATTATACAGATACGAGTGTTTTACTGGAAAATATACCGTGCGTAAAATCCATACGAAACTACATCCAGGACCCGAGTGGCGTATTTTCCATATCCTCACTAGTGAGGATATCGTTGGCATCATTTCACGCTTTTGCACGGTTGTTTGTGCAATTTCTCGTAAAACACTCGTGTCTAATATAATAAAAAGCGAAGCGCTCGTTCGTAAAATATTGTTTTTACCACTCAAAAATAAAATTCATATCTTCGCGCCGCCGTGTAATATCCTCTATATATTTTGAATATGGTAATGACGTGACGTTAAAGAAGGAACAATTTATAATACAAAATCTTGTTGGCAGATATAATTGACATTTTATCAACGTCCATTTTATATTTGAATTCTGTGTAAATGATTTTACCAAATATTTTTGTATAAATCTGAAAACAGTTCCAATCACGAAGAGAAAGAAATAACATGGAATTACTCCTTTGACGTCACGTCATTACCATATTCGAAATATAAACCTCTATAACTTATAGGCGCAATGTTGAAACACAGAAATAATCTAATAGTCAACTATTTACTTTATGTAGAATCGATTGTGAAGATATCATTTTTGGGCTTATGTGCACTTTAACCTAGTTCTTTTCAAAAGACTGGAACTTCCTTGTTTGGCTTTTGGTAAATTGTCTGCCCAAACCTTGCGACATTGACAGCACTCACTTCTTTTCTCTCTGGTACACAGGCACAGCAAGTGACTCTTCATCCTCCACATCATGTGTCAGTTCATACCTAAACAGGAAAGACCAAAACGCCAGGCTCGACTTATGCAACGTGATATGATATAGCTCTTGAATTCTTAAAGGCAAAATCAGTTTGCCACTAACGTTAAGGTAATGCGGTCATGTATGATGACTTTACATTGAAGTGCACGAGACCCTAGCCTGGTTAGAATAGAAATGGAGAAAATCAGTACTAACACAAAAATGTCATCCCTATCCAGAATTTGGGTCAACGCTTCCTTGGCACCAAAGACTTTGTGGAACCGGTGGTTGTACACATCAGTGACCACCATCTGTAAAATAAAATCAGAATGGTGGATTGTATCTACACGATGACTAGAAATTGAGTGTGTTCCATTAGTACAACCGACTGTGCCGCGCGGAGTGTTTTCCTTCAAAGCAGCAAATTCACGCACCTGCGCCGGCTGTCAAAATGAATCAAATCATTCATCACCCGAGAACAAAATATATATATTGTACAGAATGTTTAACAGAAATCAATCTTCGTCCAAAATCACCCAACATCGTACTATATGGTGGCCAAATGAGTCCAACATGTTCATCCAACAATGTCAGATGATATTGGACGGTAATGTTGGGTTCGTTTAGCCGAGCGGTTGAAGAAGCAGAGAAATGTTGTTGATGCTCACCTTCTCAGGTGCTATACTCGCTAGTTTGGACAGCGCTGATACCAGGTCGCCAACACAACCCATTTTGGGAACAGTGACTTTGTACTAGAAATAATAATATAGGCAACAAGTTAAGAAGCGTAATTCATTCAAAACATAAATCCGTTTGACTAGATTGAAAGTTAGTTTCACTTTCAATAACGGATACACCTTAAAATCTAGTAACTCACACCCACCCCCCCCCCCCCTCGCAACGTAAAGCAAATTCCCTCCGATAAATACGGTCCTATCACCCGTCCCATGCTAAATATAAATCCATGGGCTTATACTGTAAATACCAATGGCCTGTGCCATATTGGCCAAATGGACGTCATCGTCTTAGTCCTGACGCACTAATCCCAAACTCCTTCCCAGAATAAGTAGTTTTTTTTTTTTTTTTTTTCAGCACATATTGATTTCATAACAATGAAAGAAACACTGAAACTAAACTCAAGCATTTTTTAAACGAAAATTCCCTCCATTAATTAATAAGCCCCAACCCCGAAAATAAGCCCAAGATAAATCCCTTTGAAGAAATAAGCCCAGGGGTTATTTGACGGAACTTTACGGTAGTTTAGATCGACTGTCTGTAGAACTCAACAAGACATACCAGCATGGGTTTCATCATTGGGTCACTCCTTATCAAGAACACGTTGATGTTGCGTTCTTTCTTGGTGGGAAGTGGCAGACTCAAGTAGCAGAAAGGATCAAAGGTTACAGATACCTAAAACAGAACGTCACTTAACACTAATTCCTACAAACTAAACCAATAAGAGACTCACTGTACGCGTACTAGTCCACAATGTGTCGTTGTATTGTTATTGGTAATAATAATTGCGTGATCCCTAATTACTAAAGTAATTGTGGTGGCATAGACACTGCAGGACAGAAGTGCTTGTAGGATTACAAATTTATGGCTCAATCAGAGAACTGTATCTCTTATTTGCTCTTCGTTCAAAATCCCGTGTGTTTTGACTTCACAACAGTGTCAGCATATTAAAAGATATTTCATGACAACTTGTATGTTCTAGAAAAGAAGCTAATACCCTGCATTCGAGTACCGGAAGAATTTATATTCTCACGACCTTTGTAACACGGATAGCAGCGAAAAAAGAAGTGGATAAAAACAGAAATGCGATGAGGCGAATCCCATATCTGTAGCTAAAACATGAGCACTTGTTACGAGATTGATTCTTGGTCCTGCGTAGAATCGTGCGGAAAGCAATGACCATGCTAAAACGCTAAAAGAGACGAAACACAAAGTGAAAAGAACGGTCGACTCACCTTACTGCAGTCAGGGCAAACAAGAGTGGACTTGAAAAGACCATGAAATGTATCGACTATGATGGAGTCATTCCTTTGTCTATGATTGTCCCACGCCTCTTTTGCAACAACCTGCAATTAACAAGGGCAAAAACTGCATGATGTTTTCGAAAATGAGGTTCCAATTCCCGAAGCCTACACTGTGGTTGGAATCCAAAAGTCGGAAGGTACGCAACATTCTGGTTAGGTAAATCCCGAAAAACCCTATATCTGTACTCTAGGGAAAATCTCTTGTGCTGCTTGTGGAACTACCTTCTTTGGTCAAGTTATCAACTCTGGTTCGTAGTATAATTATACTGGGCCCGGTTTTTTCAAAGCACGATTAGACTAATCCTGGATTAGGTCTAAACTTTCATGTCATTTATATGCCTGCAAATGTGAAGGTTTCGTCCACAACAACTTCCTTTATGCGTTTTTAAGCTGGGACAAGCTTTTTAATCCATCTTCGAACAAAACTCTGCAGTTTATTGGCAGAGAGGTCGAGAGAAAGAATTTCGCTAATCCTGGATTAGCTTAATCGGCTTTCGAAAAACCGGACCCTGACGTTTAGAATTTTAGGAGTACAACACAAAAACAGTCCACAGTGCGTGTAGCAACTAGATGAAAAAGGGGAAACAGCAAGAAAAAAAAGTAGACCACCAAAGGTAAATTTCAGTATAAGAAGATACAGTGCAAGGAAAACTAGAACGACTAACAGTATCTAGAGGATATTACACGGCGGTGCGAAGATATGAATTTTATTTTCGAGTGGTAAAATATTGTTTTTACCACGAGAAAATAAAATCCATATCTTCAAGCCGCCGTGTAATTGTCTTTTTATTATATTAGACACGAGTGTTTTACGAGCAATTGCACAAACAACCGTGCAAAAGCGGGAAATGATGCCAACGATATCCACACTAGTGAGGATATGGAAAATACGCCACTCGGGGCCCGGATGTAGTTTCGTATGGATTTTACGCACGGTATATTTTCCAGTAAAACACTCGTGTCTATATAATAAAGTCCTTTAAGCACATGCAGACCAACCATTACAAATATCACATAAATGTACAACCATAGACCCTTTGGATCAGGATCGTCACATGACCAAAACCACACCACGTGACAATTCATCACCTAAGGCTTTCTGAAGAGCCTTGAGCATTCCAGCAACTATTCCCATACAAATCTTCTTAAGAGGTTTTCCGCTGTAAATTCGAGCAATGCACGCAAAATGCCTGTACCAGAAAAAGAAGCACTATTTCTGTGATTTATGTCGATTTCCTGGTTTGACTATGTAAGATGATCATTGTATGGGTAACACTGAAACTATTCAAGAAGCGTAAGGGAAGATGTGAGTGATTTTGGTTGCCTTCCTAGCTCAATATGTGCAATAATATGTGCGTTAACATTGCAAAATAAGAGTTTGATAGGAATATTCGTCCTCCTGTTTCTTGAAGAGCTTTGTGAATTATCTTTCGGTGTTACAGTGAAAGATGCCTGACATCAAGATCTTCAAGGAAGTGACAAAAAATTCTCAATTACAAATAAATTGCGTTGGTACAAGATATTCGATCTATAAATGCTACGAGCCTGAAATCTGCATTCCTACATATTTTTCCATTACTGGCACTCAAAAAGCCTGAAGCGATGGCTTCAGTCACGTGGTGGTTTGGTCATGTGACCAGCCTGATGCAAAGGGTCTATTAATACTGCAACTTAAAAGCTTCAAAAGCATGTGAGGAAACCATCGTCAATTACCTCATCTGGTCGTCCGTTCGCATCTTTCACCTCTATATAAGGCTTCTTCTTCACACGATTCAAATCCTCGTGGATGCCATCAAGTAGGAATGCCAGGAATTCCTGAGAGTCCTGCTGCTGATAGCCAGAAAATTGGGGTGCAAACCGACCCACCTGCGTCTTAAATGGCCGAGGAGCTACATGGCTATACTCACCAGACCAGAGATCGTTCAGAAGTGAAGCAAAATGTTTTGCGATTTCTCCTCTCATTCCTAAAGGATTATCTAAGTTCAACTCTTGTTTGTAATCGCCAGAGAGAAAGTACTTTGTGAGTGATATTGTGTTGCTCAAACATTGCAGGCCAGAGTTCATAAAACAGGTGTTGCCAAGGTTACTAAGTCCTGTCAAACCAGGAGTGTGGTTTCCACGCCTGTTCTTGTCAGAATGATAATAGTTCCCTGATGAACCATAACTGGAGGACCCAAAATAAAACAACAAAAAATGATGGTTGAAAGGTATTGTTACATTCCCTGTTTCTGTCAAATCTGCACACAGTAGGCTGCTCGTGACCATTAAAAAAAAAAAAAAAAAAAAAAAAAAACATGGCAAAACAAATACAAATTATAAAAAACCTAAAATACCATTGTGATTAACTTTCACAGCAAAATCTCCATGTCATGGGTTAAATTGACAAAGAAAAATCATGTTTTCAGAAACTTTGATAAACTGCACAGCCAAACACCAGTCCAGGATAACTTTCACCATAAAGTGCTGTCAAGTTGCTATGCCTTTTCATTTCATTGTCTCTTGCCCTCCCTTACAAGGAAGCTCTATATTTCCCTACAACTTATTATCTTGAACATTCTATAGCCACAATTAAATTTGCAGGAATACATTAACCTACCCATATGAGCTGCTTGAAGATCCATAGATGTAAGAGGTTGATGTAACCTGAGACAAAAATGACAGTATTATCAGTGTCTAAGAAAAGCAAAATGAAGCAGCTTTTTAAGCCTGGACCTCACTAGTGCATAAGCATAAGCATAAGCATAAGAATAAGAGAGCGACAGGGGCGACATAAGCATAAGCATAAGCATAAGGAACGGACCTCCTTTTTTTTTAGTGAGAGAGCTTCTACAACAACCACTGTCATCGCAGAAGCCACATGTAAAGGATATCCCTGACTAGAACACTCTCAGTTTAAAACTGCTTAGACTTGGCTTCATCAACAGGATCAGTCACTATAAAATCAACTAACAAACACATTCTACTATTCTGACTAATATTATTGAAAACATACCTTTGAAGATGAATATGAGCTGGAAAAAAAGAAAAAACCAAAGAACAGTTTTAATTGGAAGGCTTCATCAATCCCCATACCCAGTTGCCTTTGTGTTGTGTCTGGTTCCCATTCTCAAGGTGGGGGAGGAGGGGGCGGGGAGGGTGGTAAGGTGGGGGATTTGAGGCTGATAAGCAGAATTTTACAGTAACCCATCATACCTAAACCTCTTTAAAACAATTCACACAGCAAGGTAAAACATTGTCTGGACACAGTAACAAGTATATAATGATAATGACGTCATAGGTATTGTCATAGGAATGACGAATGAATGGGTTAATTTGAAAACTTTTATTGTGTCGTTGACTATCTATTTCCCAGCTAGTGAATGACTGAGTTTGTACTCTCCTACCTGCAGAAAGTTATGAAGCTTTCTCACTCCCTCAACAAAAGGTGTTAAATCTAGCAGGTGCAGAATATACAGGCAAATATTACCTTGAACTTGTCTGGCGTTGCCATGTTCCATCTTCGTTTTTCTTTTCTATGACAAGAACCTGCAAAATAGTTTGTTTTTTTTTTTTCTATAAGTAAAAAAACAAGCTGTGCTTCATTAAGTGGGATAACTACACTATTTTGAACTGGTGAACACAATGCACTGAAAATTAATAGCTTTCTATTACTACCAATATATTCTAGTGAAAATAGTATAGGATCAGTAAAGCAAGTAATGTACTACCAATCAAGTTAGAATAGCTGCTATTTATCTAGTATGCTATGCTATGTGCAATACATTTGCCTTATCGATCTTCATCCGTTGGCAAGATACAGCAGCTTAAATTTGGCTCCTTTGCTCGAAAGTTGTGATGTTTCAATTAGTGCATGATTTGCTCTAACAGACACTAAGTAAACAAGTCTTGTTTTACTACTTTTTTGTATTTTTTACCTGCCCTTGGTACAGTCCAGCATCTTGCACAGTATGTTCCATATTGCTGAGCAATTCAAACGTGCTACTCATGTATTTATTCCAGAGTCTTGTCTCTGCTTCTGCCTTTATATCAAACAATTCTTTCATGACAGATACTATGTCAGCTGGAGACAAAAATAGGAGAGCTAAGTTTACACTTGGCACTTGCACACAATTCTAGTCCTCTGCTGGTGTAATATTCATAGTAAAAATTTTCTAATTAAAATTCTTCTCAGTTACCATAATTATAGCTTTGCAGTAATTATCAATGATCAAAACCTGTAATTTTTGACATTACAACTTTGACATTCATGTATGAAGATGCAGTACTTGTTTTTCAAGATGTAATGAAGAAGAAGGGGTTGAGAAGGCATACAAAAAGATTTGTACGTGAGGAAAGGCTTCTGTCGTGAATACAATACCAGTAGAAACTCATTAAGGATATCTTTTGATAGTCTCAAAACGATTATCCTCAGTCATTCATGCAGTGATGCAAGAAATGATTTAACAAGTCAACTGGAGACAAAACAAGTCTCCTCTCTGACATCAGAGCAGTTTCTGAATGTGTTGACAAATGCCTGATGCAGATTACCCACTTCTGAATTGCAGTTTTTCAAAATCATTATTACTTTCTTTTTCATAATTTTTTGCACGAGTCCCTATCAAATTCTAACAAGGCTGTCAAAAGTAATCACATGAGCTTGCTGGTTGGTTTTGGATTGGTCACACTTTCAGATTACTACAAACAAGTAATTTTAACTAAATGCAAATTAGCTTGGCTTGTGGTTGGTTGAAAATATGGAAATATACAAATACTATATGCATATTATCATGTATCAATGGATTTATTAATTCAGAATTTGTAACCATATGCACAGCAAGTTTTGAACTCAAAGCAGAGTCACAATATTTTTACAGTATTCAGAACAAAATTCCTGGGAAATCTCATAAGCATTACATAAGTCAATCTCTACTGTAACTTTCTTTCTAACTTACCCAAGGTGTCCCCTTTGCTAAAATGTTTTGCAACAACCTTGTCAAGGTCTGAGTTCTGACACAGTCTCAACTCCATCAAGTACACCTCCACTTTACAGTGCCTCACGTACATTCCATGCTCCACAACCTTGCGAGGGATTGGTTCCTGTCCAGACACCATACCATACCATGATGATAATTTGTGCCAACCTGGCTCAGGGAGGAGGCTGTAATCCAGCTCATCAATCAGATGTTCCCTCAATTTATCATCTAAACATGTAACAAAAACACAGCCAATAAAATTAACATAAACAGAAAGAAACACAACTACAGTACTGTAATAGACAGATTAAGAGGTTAATCAGGTCTTAACACTTGATATTATGTCAATGTTGAGTCATGCCAGGGTTGTTCCACATGCTCAGGCAGCATCCTTATTAAAATATTTCTTAATAATAATGATAATACACTACCACATTTGAAAGTTGATTCAAACACCAAAACATACCAGTACCAATCAATATAGCAATATTACAAAACTGTGAGGGTTACCTTTAAACAAGACAGAGTTGTCAATAGGGCCAGGGTTATACATCTGATCTCCTGAACCATAATGATCCCAAGTGTCAAATCCAACATATTTCTTCCACTGCTTCAACCATTTACAGTCAACTAGGTACCTGAAGAAGAACACACACCATGAATTCCTCTTGGATTTAACATGTCAACCGTTTGGTGGGATAATTGGGCAGTTTACACGATACCATAAGAACAAAGACAAATACAGCAGACTGGCAAACGCGGAATTCTTTCAATAACTAAAAATGAACTGTACTTTTATAAATACGTACAATGAATCATAAACAGTAAAACTATACAGTGTTTTAGTACAAACACGGCTTTTAGCTTACTTTTTCAGAGTTGGACCTTCACGAAAACATCGCAAAGTTTACCTTCCCAAGAAAATAAAAAAACATCTTTGACCCGAAAGAACAGACACGCAGTCACTTCCGCCAACAGTGAGTCAGGTACAACATGAAAAATGATGTTATCAAATTACATACCAAGTTTCCCCTTTCCTTAAAGGTGTCTTTAAGAGCTCATCGATCTCCTCTTTCTGTTTCTCCAAACTGGGTGCTGTATGGTCTGAGCTGGAACCGTTTTCATTGCCAGACTCTTCGACCTTGCCGGCATCCGCCGCCATGTTGGTTTTCATGGGAGTCAGCACACGGACCAAAGAAACTGAAAACTAGTCACGTGTCAGAAAAGACAGACAGACTCGACCCAAGCCTTTCACGAAAATTACTGCCAGCGAACAGTTGTCAAAGTCCCAAATATCTCAGTGGGATACTATAAACTTTATGGCTATGAAACGGACACCGCTTTTGCTGGTAAACGGACGCGGAAACACTTCGTACAGTTCTAGTGAACGGACAGTGACAGCAATCTGAATTGTTTTTACCACAGGTAGCCCAAGCGGTGGGGTCTGGGGCGAGTTTTTTATGTTATAAGCCTTAGAGTGGGAATGTTTATGACAGGAATAATGCACCAGGGCTGAAATGGAACGAACGAAACTTTGCCGGTGTGTTTACCTGCCCTTCGACTGTGTGTGTTCGCAATTTCAGCCGGTTTCGGCAATTTTCAGCTCCGCGACAATTACTTCCTGACACCGCGCGTGCACTCTGACAAATCCATAAGAACTAAAAAAAAATCACCTTATAGCTTTCGTAGCAAACCATTTCGTTTCAGTTTGACTGAACATCGTGAAAAGTGTCAGGACATCCTTCGATTCCAAGGCGGTTTTCATCTGTTTGTTTTTTTAGATTTTGAGCACCGACTAATACCGACCTTATCTACTTCGTTATAGTCTTTGATTATCCGAGTTCAAAAGATGAACTGCTCTTCACTGATAGTTAGATTGTTACTGTTGTTGTTGAGGCATTTCTAGAAATAACTCAAGACGTGACAGTGTTGGCTTGCACATATAAAATGTAGATCATGATGGACGGCGCTCTCGGGTAATGGGCTCCTCCTCACTTTAGACACTTGAATATAATTATATATATATAGTGGGGCGGTAATGCACTTTCTATCCTCTCTATAACATTACAATACAACCATGTCAATCCTGGCCTGTCAGCTAGCACAGACTGTTTATTTTCATCTTAAGTCTACTTGATTTTCATACAGCTTTCCAAAGTAAGTCTAACGTTCTAGTCCGGCGTCCTAACAAACCCACATGACAAACTGGAGGAGCCTTCTCTGGTTACAAGATCATCCCAAATCTACTTAGTCGGCCATCTTTCTGATACAAAGAACTGCGTCAATGAAGAGCAAAGCAAACGACAGAAAACCAAAAACCTGAAAAAAGAGTAAATAAAACATATATGGAAACCATTCTGTTCAAATGTTCACTATACATAAACAAGCAGCACAGGAAGAAAAACACACAGCTGTAATCACTAAGCGGTCAGTGTAAGCAAAATACACAAACAAACAGCTATAGACAAACAAACAAACATATGATGGGATGAAGAACAGTACCGTACTTGAAGATGAAAAGGCTCGATACAAAATCCGGGCCCATACAAAACTCAAAACTTTTGTAATTTGATAAAATGCCTCCGTTAAAAAATCTCAAAAAATTTCAAATGTCCTGAAAATATCGTAGTGTGGTACATCAACGAAGTGTTTTATCTGTTCTTGGGCTGACGTCTGACTGTGTTTGCAGTTTCCGAGACACCAGTTTTTGCGCGAGCTCGGCGAAAGAAATCCCTACATGTCCCTCCGACTTTTCGCTCGCACTCAAAAGAGATGTCCACTCAACTGTGCATAACGCACGTAACTGATGTTCTATTATCTAAGGCCAAGTGCATTTTCTTTGACGTAATACTTACCAGAGCAGAGATCAGGTAATTCCAATCGGTGGGAAACGACCCACCAAATCCAGCTTCATCAAGGTCTTTAGCTGTTTTAGTCATGAATCCTGTAGAAACCACACAAACCACGGCAAGGAGGAAATGAAGAACGAATAACTATAGGGAAAGTAAAACAAAAAGTACCAAATAATAAACTCAGTAAACTCGCATAATCTACTGGAAAGTATCCCTGATCACAGTCAGCAAACACTAATAAATAACAACTGAGTACGAGCATGAAAAGAGACACAAGAAAACATAACTAGGACAGGGCTGGCACAAACTATTAGACATAAAATTATAGTAAGCTCCTGAAAGAGTGATCCTGCCATAACTTGTTTTATATTGTTTTCATCGAGAAAAATGTCTGCAGATTGAAGCATTTTATGAGGTAACAGATGTCATGTACAGTGTAAAGCATAAAACATCATTGTTTGCGGCTAAAAGTTCGTCATGGCTCAGTGGTGTCCGTTTTCGGCATGGTATTTTCCCAGGGGTATTTCGTGTCGCCACAGAAAGTTCGTCGGAATTGAATAATTAGCGGCGACAGAAATATTTGCACTCCTGTAGCGGTATCCATTAAAACTAGTAGTAATCAGAGATTAGTCAGGTGCGTTCGACTTCTCTTTGCTTGGAGTTGTTTTTGTTCTAAAATGCTTTTCCCTATAACGATCTCGAAAAGTTCGTGGGTTTCGTCTGAAACCGAAAGTGAGCAGCACGAAGACCGTGCGGTCCGGGTTCGAACCCCAGCCAAGCAATATTAAACCAAAACTCAGTTTTCTTTCTTTCTTTTTCTTTTCTTTTTTTTTCTTTTTATTTTGTTTTAATTCTTTGAAGATATACGAAAATTGTAAGACATGGTCAAATGTGATTTATACCTTCGTCGGAAGAAATAAGTTGAGTTGCACACGAGACTTTCACAATTCGACCATCCTGTGGCTTGCGATTGAATCACCGCGATACCTATGTCAACACAGCCGTAATTTCTTCCAGATAAGTATCTAGAACATAAGTAAAGTGTCGGTTGCATATTGAGTATATTTTCATCAACGCAGAAACTGAAATACGGCAATCGCGAGTCGAGTTTCATTTTTCTGTGGAATTCTTGCTGTCGTGCTGCCCTTATTATCCCAGATATTGGCTACTTTCAGTGAAAAGTAGCTGTCTTTGCCTTTGATAGACCTCAGTGTGATCATTGAGAGCCACTCGAGCGACACAGAGCGTTTATTGCGTTCGCCAAAGGAGAACGCAACCCTAATCTCAACCGGATTTGGGTACCGTGGGGTCGATGGGATACTTGTCACGTGCTCTCCGCAGCCGCGAGAAATCGAAATTTTTCGTTAGTTGGTGGGCGATGTTCCAAATCTGCGCTATTTTGAATAATTTCTATAAACGCCCTGTGTCGCACGAGTGGCTCTGAATGATCACACTGAGGTCTATCAAAGGCAAAGACAGCTAGCTTTCAGTAAAAGAAGCCAATATCTGGGATAATAAGGGCAGCACGACAGCAAGAATTCCACAGAAAAATGTAACTCGACTCGCGATTGCCGTATTTCAGTTTCTGCGTTGATGAAAATATACTCAATATGCACTTTACTTATGTTCCAGATACTTATCTGGAAGAAATATACGGCTTTGTGGAGACATAGGTATCGCGGTGATTCAATCGCAAGCCACAGGATGGTCGAATTGTGAAACTCTCGTATGCAACTCAACTTATTTCTTCCGACGAAGGTATAAGTGTGATCTAAAATCAAACTTGACCATGTCTTACAATTTTCGTATATCTTCAAAGAATTAAAACAAAATAAAAAGAAAGAAAGAAAAAGAAAATAAAAAGAAAGAAAGAAAACGTTTTGGTTTAATATTGCTTGGCTGGGGTTCGAACCTGGACCGCACGGTCTTCGTGCTGCTCACTTCCGGTTTCAGACGAAACCCACGAACTTTTCGAGATCGTTATAGGGAAAAGCATTTTAGATCAAAAACAACTCCAAGCAACGAGAAGTCGAACGCACCTGACTAATCTCTGATTACTACTAGTAGTAATTATTCAAAATGGCACAGATTTGGAACATCGCCCACCAACGAAAAAATCTCGATTCTTCGCGCTGGCCGAAAGTACGTGACACGTATCCCATCGACCCCATGGAACCCACGCCAGTTGAGATTAGGGTTGCGTTATCCTTCGTCGAGCGCAATAATCGAATCCATCGAAAATTTGTTTACGGCTCTGACGCGCGTGAACCTAAGAACACAAGCCAAAATCGATCCCTAAAATCCAGTTTATCCGTGCATGTTCCATAGAGCCAAAAGGTGTTGAGTTTGGATGGGATACAGCTAACTTTACACACAAGTGTATGAGTGTTGTAATGACAATTTATAGAAATAGGTTTAATTTGAGCAAGGCGTCAAAAGTCAAGTTCTCTATACTTTGTGATGTTTATCTGGTGAGAAACTGGAAGCTTCTCCTTGGAGTTTCGCTCTTGTCCCTACTTTCCATTTTGGTTTATTCTCGTCTCGACCCCACCCAAGCCGCGAGCTCACTGGTTACGCATGAGTGTTGTAATGATAATTTATAGTTTATTCAGGTTTCATTTTGACAAGGTGTCAAAAGCCAAGTTATTTATACTGTGTGATATTTTTCCGGTGAGAAAGTGGAAGTCTCTCCTTGGAGTTCCGCTCTTGTCCCTACTTTCCATTTTGGTTTATTCTCGTCTCGACCCCACTCAAGTCGCGAGATCACTGGCTACGCATGAGTGTTGTAATTATAATTTATAGTTTATTCAGGTTTCATTTGGGCAAGGTGTCAAAAGCCAAGTTATTTATACTGTATGGCCAGCCATTCGTAAAAAAAAATCCGATATTCATTACGTTCCGAAATAACCAATTTCCAAAATCATTTCGAATCTTTCGAACTTATCGAAATCAGTCTGAAACTTTTCGAAATCATTTCGAACTTTTCGAAACCATTTCGAAAATTTCAAAACCATTTCGAAAGGAACCTCGTTTCCAGAAGCTGGAAGTCTCTTCTTGGAGTTTCGCTCTCGTCCCTACTTTCCATTTTGGTTTATTCTCGTCTCGACCCCACTCACGCCGCGGGCTCACTGGCTACGCCAGTCTAGTTAAAAGGTATAAAATGACGTGTATGTCTTGAAGCTTGTCGCATTCATTCACACGGAAACCAACAAAAGCGGATCCTAAGCAGCAGAAATCCAACACTTAGCCAACTCTCTCAGTACTACGCAACATAGGCACAGCAACCTTGGTGATAACAGATCAAAAGAAGTATACATTTAACATCTTTGCAGAGTGCAGAGGAAATCTCACAGCTGAAGATCGACCATGGCGCCCACTTTGACTTCATTGCTGAACATGACGACCGACTACAGGAACACGACAACAAAGCCACACAATTCAAAGTTTTGTCCTCCCTACCCGAATGCTTATTTTGAGACTTTGGACAGTTCTGTTCCATACGTTGTGAACGCTGCTTTGAATGTGCCACTGGCCATCGTGACAACCTTCGCAAACCTTTTGGTTCTATTAGCAATGCGTCACGTCGCCTCCATCCGCTTACCCTCCAAGCTTCTGCTCTGCTCTCTTGTGCTGACAGACCTCGGCGCCGGTTTAGTTGCCCAGCCTCAGTTTGTTGCTCGTAACTTCATCAAAATAATTCATCCTCACAGTGTTCACATCTGTTCCTTGGTTCGTTCGACTAGTTTTACCGGGGCCTTGTTCGGCTGTGCTTCGTTGTTCACCATAACAGCGATAAGTCTGGACCGATACACTGCACTGTTTTTCCATCCCAAATATCAACAGATTGTGACGACCAGGCGAGTTTGTGCAGTCCTTACCTTCATCTGGTCGTTTTCACTATTTTACGCATTGTCAAATTTCTGGAACAGAGTGTTGTGGCTGGCTGTTACGTTAACAAGTCTTATCATTTGTTTCTTCGTCATTTCTATGGCTTACATCAAGATATACCGACGTTTGCGAGGTCAGCACGGCCAGCATGTTCAACCTCAAAAACAGACAGGAAGCACACTGAACATGGAGAAGTACAAACGAATAGCATCTACCATGATGTGGATCTACGTACTTTTCGTCATCTGTAACTTGCCTCACTTGTGCGCGTTCTTAATCGTCTCAGCCGTCGGAAACACAGCTCTCACTTGGTCCATACCTGAATTCACCTACACAGTTTTTCTACTGAACTCGTGTTTAGACCCGTTCTTATGCTTGCGACTGCCTGAAGTTCGGACTGGAGTTATGAAACAACTTCGACAATTTTGTTACCGAAACCCTCAGCAGTAAAGCGCAGAGATGCACTGATTTTAAGGGAAAAAAAAAAAAAAATCGCGAGTTCACTGTGAAACTTGTCTATCATAGAAAAGCAGATTGTAGTGTAAAAGGTTTTTTTATTGTGAGCTTTTAGTCATTGGATCATCAGAGGTTTGAATTCACTGAAAATAGCGGAAATGTGCTTTAGCATCCTGTAAAACACTAGTTAAGAAAAAAAAATTAAAATATTTAAACAGTACAGTGGCCTTAATATAGTCTTGCAATAACTTCGGATTCGTACGAACTACCAGTGAAATAATTCAACCCTTGTTTACCAGCATTCACAGCGTTTATGTTTCCGTGCCGCATTCATCTTCTGGGCTTCTTATTTCGGACACGCAGTGAAGTCGGGCTGTATTTGTTGAGCCACATGCAAATTTCGCGATTTTATCCAAAGGATTAGAACATGAATCCTTGGAAATAAAGTTTCCCGACAGTTCTGATTTGGGACTAAATTTTCTTTAATTTCATTGCCTAATAACGTTATTTCAATATTGGATATTGAACAAATCGAAGTCATTCAATTTTCGAGCCGACAAATATTCGCGACAGTTAGTTTCGCGATTTTTTCACAGTCATTTAATAAGAAAGTCAAATATTGATAAATTGCTGAAGTGAATTTGAAGCAGTAGTTTGCGGATAAACTCGTTTCACACTGATCAGAGGAGTTCAATTCGACTGGCTGTATTAGCAAGCTATTTTTGAGCCACCCAACAAGTCTATTCACAAATTAACTAACAACAACAACAGCTTACTATGGCATTCCAAGACTTGCCCAGTTTCTTCTCAATGAGGAAAACCACGGTGAAGGCGGTCATTTTGAGCAAGTGCAAAATCATCACAGGGATAATGATGGCTGCACTGGCAATATGAGCTGCCATGAAGAACAAAACTCTCCAACTTTCAATATCGAAACTGTCAACAAAATTTGGCATATCTCCGTTGAACAAGATCATCAAGAGAAATGCGACGATCAGGAATACCTGAAAGAGACACAATTTCAGCATCTTCAGATTAACCTTACACTACTATAAAGTATCGATCGAGTACACACATAGTAATGTCCATTGGCATAAATTCCAGGCATCCTTCATAAGCTGACTTTTGAAAGGGAGTGGGCTGTGAAACTAATAAACTATACGGTAATCAAATTTTATCCAATTGGGATGTGGTAAAATTCAGATTCATTTGATTGTAACTGCGGGAACAGAGCTATTAATATACCGGACCCAGAGATTGATTGTTATCGCCGTTACTTTGCGATGTAAAAGGCAGTACACGCTGGTCGCTTCCGCCCCGTTTTCATGCTCCTGGAAGCCTGGGAACAAGCCTACGGCCAAAAATATGAAGAACTTCTTCGGCATGGAAATCAAGAAAAGTTTGATAATGTCTCAGAGCCTACATATATTGCAAACCAATGCGCACTGGTGCAGGGAGCACTATTTTTAGTTAACCTTTAGTATTAACAAACCATGCAACATGATTCACGAGTGGTCACACTGTATCATACATTAAATATAAGTGCATGTTTACTTACAAACTCAATAATTTTCAGAATTCCTGGGAAGGACTTGATGTAGTCTTCATTCAGTGACAGATCCATTTTAACTAGTTGAATGAAAACCCTGAAAGAAATAACATTGGCAAGGATGAACTTACGCGCTTTCAATCTGAAACTAAAATGGAATAATATCACTCTCCCAAGCCTAACACTGGTTGGACAATCTCCGGGCTTAGGTGTAGGATTTGAAAAGTCTGGATCAAGATCGAAGTGCAGTTAGGAACAAGGTCCGTGCAGTATGTCTTTTTATTATATACACGAGTGTTTTACTGGAAAATATACCGTGTGTACTTCCATACAAAACTACATCCGGGACCTGACTGGCGTAATTTCCATATCGATGTATCATTTCCCGCTTTTGCACGGTTGTTTGTGCATTTTCTCGTAAAACACTCGTGTCTACATAATAAAAAGAAAATTACACTGCGACTTGAAGATATGGATTTTATTTTCGAGTGGTAAAAACAATATATTTACTCACTCCCACAGCATAAAATATTCAGTTTTTACCACTCGAAAATAGAATTCATATCTTCGCGCCGTCGTGTAATATTCTCTATACATGCTTTGTGACTTTGTTTGAAACATAGCGGCTGTCGGGGTACGTGTCTTGACGGCGACTGCAACTGCCCTAAACCGTGTTTTTAGCCATGTTCGCCAAATTGAGTGGACTGCGACACTTCGCTATCAAGTAAAATTCTTCGACGGCTTTTCTATCTCTGGGAAGGACCGGGGTCGGCTTCGCTCCACAAACCTCGACTCAGATTCGGACACGAAGCAGTACAGGACATTGAACCGACTGTCATCAAAGTCCAGAGTAAACTTACCCTCAGCGAAGTCAGCAGGATGATTGTCCGCACTGCAATTTAATAATACTCGACACCGAATGCAATTTTTGCAATGTAAATTGCTGGTACCCCCGGAGAGGCGGAGACAACAAAGTGACGTGTATTATTTAATTAATTAGTGTTTTCCTTTCAACATGCTTCCCGGGTCGCACAGAAGATAGCAAATATACTTGGCGAGGTAAAATTAAACAGCAATGAAATTCTTAACGGGGCAAATTTCAGGAAACATCAGGAAATGCACCAAGACAAAAGGAACACTGTGGACATCTTGGTGTTGTCCTCGTGCTCTCGTGAGCTATTTCAAATTTCGTCATTTTTAGGTGGATTGAGCAAAAGCACAAATGCAAATGCGATCCCAATGGTCCTCGTTTCAAAACCAATCGTTTTTTTTTTTTTTTGTTTTTTTTTTCTCGTGTTTGTTTAATATTCCGTCGTTGGATATCACAGACGAACTGTCTTGAAACTAGGGAGTTTAAGAAACCTAGGACGGCGAAGGCAACGCGAGGAACAATCAAAGCAGCGATGCCGCTGTAAGGTCGGCTATCTTTTTGATTGGCAGACTTTGGTTGTGGTCTAGTTTGTACAACAGGCTTGTGTCTTAACTGCTCTAAAGTAGGGATTGCCTTGAGTGAATATAGTGGTAAAGTGATGTCACAAAAAATATCCGAATATGGATTTTAGTTTAATTTTAGTTTAATTTAATTAATTCTGTGGAATGCCCTGTCTAAAAACGGTCACACAAAAAATTAGCTCTTTAGCGCATTGAACAGCTGAGATGTGGGCTATTGAACTTCAAATTGCTCAATACCAAACCCTCCTATTTGGTGTTAATGGTTCCTTTGATTTAAACTGATGCTAAATAAGATAGTTCAATATGGAGCTATCTGGTTGCTGTCAGTAGGGCTAGCGATTTGAAACTTTGCACACGGTTGTGCAGCAGCTGTGTATGTTTAGAGATTCGAATGGAAAATTTTGCAAAATAAGACGTCACGCTTTACCACTGTGCAGGGCAACACGCTTGCACTCAATCAAGCGTAACATGCATATTTAATGAGGCAATCGGCTCAGCTCAGAGTCAAATAACTTCTCGTAAACCTCAAAGTGGCCTAATCCTCTCAACTCAAAGCGAACATTGACAAGGATATATTCTAAAGTGCACAAACCTTGCCCGCTTTACCGGTGTTCAAATCATTTTGAGCGGCGTAACTTCCTTCCAAGCGGTATACATATTCACGGTAATCATTAACTCGGGTTCAAATGACGACGAATACAAAATGCTTTTTCAAGAGTGAAGTTTATTATAGTCACATGAATGACCTGTCATAGAAGGTTCACATTTTTACGGTCTCGGTAATCCGACGAAACAGATAAATATTAACCGGATGACTGAATCCGTACATACGTACAAGAATGTGTTGTTTTCTTACATAGTTCGTTCGAGCGAACTCTTAATAATTGTAACTCATTATCAACGAAGAACACCAAAGTAACCTTTCGTTCAAGGGCTTCGGCATACACAATATACTTCAAGTCTTGTGGTAAGTTATCCAGGCAAATTTAAACTGAGGAATGTAAACAACTAAATCGCGCGCGTCCACTGCACAATGAGTGTCGATAGAGATGAATGCCGGGTTCCTGTGTAAGGTCATCCGACTGAAACATTCACACAAAATGATAACTGCACGATCGATATAAAGTCCGTACCGTTACGCCAGTATGAACTGTTGTTTTCACACAGAGTTTATCAGGAAAACCGGGCGATGCTTGAAACACTCGAGGTATCGGCCAAGAGCAAGTATAAACCTTTGGAGCGTCTTCCGCATTCATACTTTCACCAAAAGCCGTGATTAAAAGGTCGTAAAATTCCATGCCTTCAAAGTTAGTCGATCTCTTGAAATGTATTTCATCATGCGTGATCGTGCCCAAATTTGAAATAAACTTCCTAATTTGGAAGTCTATTGTTGACACAGATGACGGACTGACTGACGGACTGACGGTGTCGTGGCCGCAATAAGGTCGTGCTTCTCACTTTCGTGAGACGCCGACCTTAAAAAAATTATGTCTCTGTTTTCCCTATGTCTTTGTAACTTTGCAGTATTCTTAGGTTGCTCAATTTGTTCCGTTTTTGCCGAAGTTCTATTGATTTCATCGTTTCCTACTAAGAAGAACGACTGTCGTTATTTTATCGAACTGCCGTCCACGTCCTGACAACGACGTAAAAAAGAAGCATTTGAAGTCGCACGCGAGAGCACGGCGACCCCAAGAACATGTCAATTTCAGATATTCACGTGCTTCTTTTGTCTTCTTTGATTAGTTTTATTGTTTCACCGACGTTGCCGTCGTCCTCTCGCATCCTGTATCTTAAAGTCCCTACTGTCTCGAACACAAATCGCGTGCGACCTGGCCCCACCCATATTCTGCTGCTCTTTTGTTTTGTTTGTTTTATTTTTTGTCAATGGTGCTTTGCTTCAAAACAGGCTTGATGCAGGTGCACTGGTTGGGCTATACCCTGTCTACATAAAGATCTCCATTCCACTTCAATGAGGTATTGTTAGTACTGCTGCTTAATAAAACAGCAAACCGATTTTAAACACAACAACTAGTACTATAAAACCAGTGGTCCAGCTACAACAAAAGCAATGACAGAAAATAAAACAAAAAGAAATGTATTCAAGACATCAGGAATACCCAGTGGCACTATGTACAGACACACTGTCAAAAATCCAACATATTCAACTCTTCACAAACAAGGATCTCCATGACCAACATATTTATGCTTCCCCTGGATAGAGAGAGGACAACAAGAACAAAACAAAAGACAGTTTTTAGGAATGTATATGTTTGGTACAATAATTTTGAGTCACACAGCACTATAAGGCAGGTGATACCACTCACAATTCTCTTGCAACTTTGGTATACTATAATGCATGTGTAAGTGCTATTTCCCTCACTCTGGTAAGTTGGTACAGAAAGCTTGGGATGTTTCTTTACAAGTGCATGATGCAAATAAGATACCACATTTGTACTATAGATAAAAGTCAGGGCATGACATGCTCTTATGTATCAATGATGGTACATACATATGTGGCATCTCTTGAGGTGATGTTACACAAGATGATTTTTAATGACAATTTTTAACGCATGTTACATGAGATATTACTTTTAGCCAAACATTGTTGTGGCAACGGCATGTTACACAAGACACTTTTTCACGCAACATCCAAGCTAGCAGCCAGGCTCCTACTCCAAAAACATGAAAGGCAGAATCTTGTGCTTTGTGCAAATGTTGTTATTAATGGATACAGTAGTTTTGAAGATGACTAGATGTGAACGGAGAAAGAATATTGTTTGGATGAGCAAAAGAATGAAAAGGAGAGAAGAATCACCAATTCATCAGAGAATGTGGAAGATGAACTGGCCTTCACTTGATATTTCCAGATGGCAAAAAACAAGTTCGATGAGCTGGTCGGCCGAGTTGCCACACAGATACAGAGACAGAACACAATAATGAGGGCGTCACTGACAAGTCCTGCCAATGTTGTGCAAAAAATCGACTGCAAGGTGCTACACAAAGCAACTCCAACAAAATTTGGGCAACATTGTGGCATGCATCACGTGAATTTTTGATCATCGCAGTGAGTGAAGCAACTTAAGCAGTTGCAATGAGCCCGGAAAAAAATCCGAGCTTCAACGGGAATCGAACCCATGACCTTCACGAGTGGCATGCATTTGAAGGCCATTCAAAAACTTTTAACATGTTTCCACAATGAAGACTGTGCTAAAAATCATCCGGCGTGCAATGTTACACTATGACAATTTTTCGTGCAATATTGTTGCGCTAAAAATTGTTGCTAAAAATAGTCTTGTGTAACATCACCTTTAGTCTTGGAAAGCACACCATTTGTCTCATACCTTTAATACCAATTTAACCAAATAAAACTTACCATCAACTATTCTGTTTTCTCTTGCATATTTCTCTGCTAAGAGCTCTCCCTTGGGATACCAGGGGGCATTCTTGTGCTTCTTTATCATCTCCTTGTCTTCTGCATTTTCGGCTTCAAATCTGTGTCCAAGGTAACTAAGGTAGAGCCCAACACTTGTACACGCCACATGCATCAGTGGCTCTGTATAAATGATATAAATATATACATCACCAATTGTACTGATGAACAGCACTTACTGTACATAAACAGACAAACAATGCTAATACCATGCACATGCCCATGTATCCCTATAGGAAGTGTAAGAGTTTATACATAAAATACTGTTGTTACCAAAACAGTACAAGTACTAGAACTCTCTCTAAGGAGACATGTACCCTTGGAACTAGCCTGCAATGCAGGCATTCCGGTTCGTTTTCTGGTAAAATTCGTTCGGAGTGGGATCGGGGCGAGGAAAAAGCTGCGGAGGGGAGGGGTCGGGGGTGGGAGGAGGGAACGCCTGCCGCCAAGGTCTGTTATTTTGACGAATGCCTTGAATCGCGAGTCGATTACATTTTTCTGTGGAATTCTTGCTGTCGCGCTGCCCTTATTATTCAGATATTGGCTTCTTTTACTGAAAATTAGGTGTCTTTGCCTTGATAGATCTCAGTGTGATCATTCAGAGCCACTCGTTCGACACAGAGCGCTTATAGTAGTTATTCAAAATGGCGCAGATTTTGCACATCGCCCGACTGACCGTCCACCCACCCAAAAAAATCTCGATTCTTTGCGCTGGCCGAAAGCACGTGACACGTATCCCATCGACCCCATGGAACCCACACCAGTTGGGATTAGGGTTGCGTTCCTCGAACGCAATAACAGAGTAACATAAATCAATTCTAAAAGCAAACAAAGCAGAGGCTTTGTTGACCTGGTTACATCCCTCCCTGCTTATGTGTACTCGACCTCGAGAACACTAAACACTTACGGAATACTAAAATCCTATTCTCACGATAATAGTAACAAACATCTACGAATCAGTTCAAACGTAAACATAAATGATAATGTTCCGTCGTCAGTCAGACAGTCTCTCGACATGCCAGTTTCGGTTTTCTTATCGATTTCGAGCATGTAACGCCGGCAAACTCATTGATTTCACCGCTGGTTTCTTGCTTCTGGCAACCATTTATGTACCGGTACACCATAAGTAAACACTTTCCGTAGAACTAATTCTCGAGCAATTCCCCACCTGCCGGATGGCTGTTGAGCGTGTGACTCCCGCGGAGCCTTTCCACATCCGGTGCTCTCTGGTCCAGGCCTCTCTGTTAGACGACTCTTGGACGTTGCAGTCTGTGGACAAAGGACTCAATCACCTCGTTCCATCCACCAGGTTTTCTCACTGCTCTACATCCCTGATTCCACTACTACTCTCATTTGCAAAGGGCATATATCGGGCATGTGGCCAAATGACTAGGAACTTCCACCAAACATCATTTGATGTAATACGCCTTGCTTATGTGATTAGACTTTAACCAAATCGCTGCCATGATCATGCACGCTGTGGCGGTGCCATGTCAACTTTTCAACTGAACAATACATACTGTTTAATGATGCGTCGGCTGGTCGGTCCTGCAGGTCATTCCGTCATCTCGTGCACAATTCTCCAACACAGACTTGATCTGCTTCGTTGCGAGCATCTTTAGTATTACCCTCGTGACTGGATTCGACTGAGCTGCAGTGACGCCGACGATTCCGACTGCCAAGAGTGTCTCTTCAGGTTCGGAGAGAAGATTTTTTGCTCACACGAACAGCTGGATATACCAAAGGAGATGACAGTAATCATCTGGGGAGTTCAAACTAACTCGAAACTCCTAGAACGAAAATAGTCTAAATTCTATATGTTAATCAAAGCAGCAAGGCAGCTGTAAGCTCGTGAATTTGTAAAAAGTACTTTTGCGGGAGTGGGTATTTAATAGAACTGGCTCAAGGCCACATCGTAAAAATTGCTCAATTTTAGGTATAATTGGAAGTTTGCATCCGTTTCCGCGGGCCTCCACTTTTGCTAAACGCGTATTCGATTTAGTCTCAGTTTTGAAAGCCCTCATTTACAAGGCGGCAGAGGGTGAAAATTATAAACTTAGACGCTCGAATTGGGAGAATTTAAAATCCTTCACCGAGTGCCAAATCTTTGAACCGGAAGGAGACCTTCCGGAGTCGTACTGAAAAATGTCTATCCGTGGTTTCATTGCTCATGTCATGCACAGCTTATGTTCAACATCTACATATTCATCAGAGGCCATGATACTCCAGCCTGGGCTGCATTCAAACTAAATACGTGCTTAAAGAAAACACGCCTTTCTTCTTTTGGCTGAGTTTCAAGTCGAATAAGTTTAAGTGAAATCTGATAACTTGTTGACATTACTTGCGGTTTTGGTCAAATTCATTTTCGAATTCTTTTTCTTCTTCCAGTTCTCTACAGCATTTTTCATTGCTGGCGAAAACTATGCGAAGCAAAGCAACTATAATTAAAACGATAGAAATATTTCGACATGCTGAAGTCGCTCAGGGCTGTCAGTGGTCAGAGGTATTTCAACTTTGACTTATTACGCTTGTCAAACAACCGAGAATTTACCAAAACCTGTGTGATAATGGTTCTGAAGTGCAACAGATCTACTGGCAATTAAGGAATACAATGATAACAATCAAAATTACTACAGAAAACGTCTTCCCATCTCTTCGTTTCTTCATGCGTATTCGCTGATGCTCAAATTTTAAAGGCAATTGTTGGCACAGCATGACGGACTGACTGACTGACGCAGTCTTAACCGCAATAAGGTGGGACGCTTAAAAATGCCACCACAAAAACTACTTCGACGATCGCGTTCTCGATTTTGTTGCGTTGTCGGTAAAAATTGGAAACAGAACGACTTCCATATTTGGAATCCATTGTTGACAGCACCGGGACACGGGACACATTCCAGTAGGACTAATCGCATGAAGCTTCGCTTTTCAGCACTTAGTGCTGAACGCGAGCTTAAAAACAGGAAATAAGTAAGCAGAAAAAGACCAAATAAGGCTCTAAAAAACTAAAAGTCGAGTCATAAACCCACACATCAGGACATGACTAAGCAAAGGTTTGGCAGAAACCTAATAACAAATGGGGTATGAACTCATATGAGGTCATTTCCCGATTAATCAATAACACCAAATTAACTAACACGCCTAAATACTTAAAAATAACAGAGTAACATAAATCAATTCTAAAATTAAACAAAGCAGACGCTTTGTTGACCTGGTTACATTTATACTGTGCAGTATTTTTCCGGTGAGAAACTGAAAGTCTCTCCTTGGAGTTCCGCTCTTGTCCCCATACTTTCCATTTTGGTTTATTCTCGTCTCGACCCCACTCAAGCCGCGATGAGTGTTGTAAAGATAATTTATAGTTTATTCAGGTTTCATTTGGGCAAGGTGTCAAAAGCCAAGTTATTTGTACTGTGTGACGGCATTTTTCCGGTGAGAAACTGAAAGTCTCCCTTTGGAGTTCCGCTTCTGGAAAGTCCTACTTTCCATTTTGGTTTATTCTCGTCTCAACCCCACTCACGCCGCGGGCTCACTGGCTACGCCAGTCTAGTTAAAAGGTATAAAATGACGTGTATGTCTTGAAGCTTGTCACATTCATTCACACAGAAACCAACAAAAGCGGATCCTAAGCAGCAGAAATCCAACACTTAGCCAACTCTCTGAGTACTACGCAACATAGGCACAGCAACTTTGGTGATTACAGATCAAAAGAAGTATACATTTAACATCCTTGCAGAGTTCAGAGGAAATCTCACAGCTGAAGATCGACCATGGCGCCCACTTTGACTTCATAGCTGAAAATGACGACCGACTACAGAAACATGACAACAAAGCCACACAATTCAAAGTTTTGTCCTCCCTACCCGAATGCTTATTTTGAGACTCTGGACAGTTCTGTTCCATACGTTGTGAACGCTGCTTTGAATGTGCCACTGGCCATCGTGACAACCTTCGCAAACCTTTTGGTTCTATTAGCAATGCGTCACGTCGCCTCCATCCGCTTACCCTCCAAGCTTCTGCTCTGCTCTCTTGTGCTGACAGATCTTGGCGCCGGTTTAGTTGCCCAGCCTCAGTTTGTTGCTTGTAACTTCATCAAAATAATTCATCCTCACAGTGTTCACATCTGTTCCTTGGTTCGTTCGACTAGTTTTACCGGGGCCTTGTTCGGCTGTGCTTCGTTGTTCACCATAACAGCGATAAGTCTGGACCGATACACTGCACTGTTTTTCCATCCCAAATATCAACAGATTGTGACGACCAGGCGAGTTTGTGCAGTCCTTACCTTCATCTGGTCGTTTTCACTATTTTACGTATTGTCAAATTTCTGGAACAGGGGAGTGTTGTGGCTGGCTGTTACGTTAACAGGTCTTACCATTTGTTTCTTCGTCATTTCTATGGCTTACATCAAGATATACCGACGTTTGCGAAGTCAGCACGGCCAGCATGTTCAACCTCAAAAACAGACAGGAAGCACACTGAACATGGAGAAGTACAAACGAATAGCATCTACCATGATGTGGATCTACGTACTTTTCGTCATCTGTAACTTGCCTCATTTGTGCGCGTACATCGTCTCAGCCGTCGAAGACACTGCTCTCACTCGGTGCATATTTGAATTCTCCTACACAGTTTTTCTACTGAACTCGTGTTTAAACCCGTTCTTCTGCTTGCGACTGCCTGAAATTCGAACTGGAGTTATGAAACAACTTCGACAATTTTGTTGCTGAAACTGTAGTGCACTGCTTTTAAGGAAAAAAAAAAAAAAAAAAAAAGAAAATCGCGAATTCACTGTGAAACTTGTATATTATAGAAAAGCAGATTGTAGTGTAAAAGGTTTTTTATTGTGAGTTTTTAGTCATTAGATCATCAGAGCTTTGAATTCACAGAAAATAGCGGAAATGTGCTTTAGCATCCTGTAAAACACTAGTTAAGAAAATAAAATTAAAATATTTAAGCAATACAGTGGCCTTAATATAGTCTTGCAATAACTTCCGATTCGTACGATACGATACGATACGATAATCTTTATTTAAACACGATAAGAGTTTAAGCATCAGCTTGTGGGTTCGTGTATAAAAACAAATAGTAATAAGCTAGTCAGTAACCTATATTTAAATTATTAATAACTAGTAAAAACTAACATTCCTATAATAAATATCTAAAAATACTAATAATAATAATAACAGCAATAACAATAGCGTGCTAGTATAGTGTATAATTAATAATATCTAAAATGTTCATTAAAATCTGGGATGGACTGGGCAGATAGGGCGTTAAAATCTATATTACGAAGTGTTTTTGTTCCTTTGGCCCTTTTCACATACGTTGTAGCAGATAGTGTTTCATTGCAGGGTAAGTGCGCTGAAAGTGCGTTCCAAACTATAGGGCCCCTATGGGCTATAGAGTTTTTCATGAAATAGGTATTGAACCGGGGCACCTTGAATTTGTTGCTATTTCTGAAATTATAATTATTATTGGGTCTTTCTATAATGTGGGACATGCTGTTCGGTGCTAAATCATGATATAGCTTGTACATTAATTTCACTAAACTAGTTTTATATATAAAAAATAGGTTGTCCCATTTTGCCGTTCTCAGAACGTCCACTGTAGGCATATCCCATGGGAGATTGAAAATAAGTTTGGCTGCTCTGCAGTGTAAGGATTCTAAGGAGTTGAAATTGTCCTTACAGGTGAAGCCACCCCAGACGGGTATCGCATACGTTACTGAGGGTAGAATTACTTTAAAATATAAATCTAAAAGCGTTTGTCTGGGCAGAAATCTGCTTTTTTGATCATATTTAATTTACTGGCGAAGCTCTTTTTTACTTCGCCCATGTGACGGGACCAAGTAAGTTTGTCATCAATTGTGATTGCGAGCAATCTGGAGTGTTTGACCCATCGTATTTCATGTGCTCCTAGTGTGAGTTTGTTGGGTGGGCCGATGAAGGAGCCTTGGTGGAGTAGCATCGCCTCACATTTCACGGGGTGCGGGATCATGGAGTTAGAATTACACCAAGTATACAGCTCGTCGAGCGAATTGTTGAGTAGTTCAGTAACTTCGTCCACAGAGTCGCCAATACAATAGAGTGTTGTGTCGTCCGCATACATAAAGACTGTCCCAGAGGTGACCACCAGCGGCAAGTCGTTTGTATACAATGTGAACAAGGACGGGCCGAGGACGGAGCCCTGCGGTACACCGCAGGTCACTTCAGCGTAATCTGACCTTTGTCCGTTTATGGTAGTGTACTGCTGTCTTTGCCCTAGGTAGTGTTTCAGCCACGATAGTAGACATCCGGTGATTCCAAAACAGTGTTCAAGTTTGCTCATAAGTCTGAGATGTGATACACTATCGAACGCTTTCTGGAAATCGATGAAGACTACGCCGACAACTTTTTTGGAATCATGGGCTTTTCTCCAGATCTCAGTTAAATTGACCAGTAATAGGTCTGTGGAGTGTCCCTTCCTGTATGCCCATTGATGTTCTGTGACCAGTTGGTTGTCTGTGAAGACGTGTTGAACAATACTGTCTGTTCCGCATGATTCAATGATTTTACTAGGTACACTTAAAATTGACAACGGTCGGTAGTTTCCACACTCTGTTTCATCCTCTTTCTTGAACACCGGGTTTACCCTCGCTGTTTTCCATGCACTGTAGACGGTTCCACTGTTTATGCTGTGCGAGTACAGATCTGTGAGTGGTGGTGCAATTGCCGGCCCAGCTAGTTTCAATAGCTTGGGCGATATTCCATCCGGGCCCGTTGACATATTGGTCTTCAGTGATGCAAGTTTCTTTTCAATGTTACTATTCTGTAAGCTTATTTCAGATGTCTTCTGGACTTGGTCTTTCTTTTGTTTGTCAGACAGTGGCAGTGACGGGCAATTCATACTCAGGGTTTTTCCAATAGTAGCAAAGAATGTATTCATCAAGTTTGCTTTTTCTTTGTCGTCTACAGCAAGGCTTTTGTCATCGCGTTTCAGTGGACCAATGCTTTCCTTTACCTTGCACCCTTTTTTAACAGTTTCCAATATGCGGTTGATGACTTGACTTCGGCCAGTTTATCATGGAAGTATGAAGCTTTAGCCCTCCTGATTTCTGAAGTTATTTCATTTCTGAGTCGTTTGTAATCAGCCCATATCTCATTGTTCTTTGTGTCGACAGCTCTTTGGAAGAGTTTATTTATCTTCAGCCTTATGGTATTGCTGATCCACGGAGCCGACAAACTTCTCACCTTGAAGTCCTTGTACGGGGCGTGTATATCACAAATATTTTCAAACAAGTGCTCCCAGGACCAAAGGACATCGTCACTATCATCGAATACCCTAGAGACATGGAACGGCACGCGTTGAATATCGTTTCTGAATTCGTCAGCGTTGATCCTGATCCTTATAATTTTCGGCGGTGGTCTCTTGTTTGTAAGTTTGATTGTAGCATAGACCAGGCTGTGGTCCGATATTCCCAGAGGTAGGACACCGGTTTTACGCACTAAATTCGCCTTTGTTGTTACAATTAGATCTATTAAGGATTCAGATTCAGGTGTCACTCGAGTGGGATCCTTGATGACATTCTGCATATTATATAGATCAAGTATGTTTAGTAAAGTTTTGGTCTTTAGTTGGATGTTGGACGAGTTTGCGTTGATCATATTGCAGTTGAGATCACCAAGTAGGAATATATGACTAGATTTCAGCCATGCCTTTTCGAGGACCTCATTAAAGTGTTCGAAGAAGTTATGTGATTCCAGTTCCGATCTGTATATCACTGAGAACAGTATAGTATTCGTTGGGAAGTTGACCTGTATCCAAATAGCTTCTAGTTCGCTTCTGGTTAAATCCCTTCGATATGTGACTTTGAGGTGTTCCGCATAATATAGTACACAACCCCCCAATTGCGCTTTGACCGATCAAGGCGGGAGAATTTAAGGCCGTTTATGTGTAGCTCATTATCGGCGATGGTGGAGTTTAGATGGCTTTCAGTGATTCCTAGGATGTCGAATTTGCAGATTTGTTGGAGGACCCGTAGCTCGTCGATTTTATTTCGGAGACTGCAGATATTCAGGTGTCCCACTCTGAGGTCGCTAGGAGTGGTATGAAGGTCATTAGCTGCTCTAGTTAGATGATCCACGGTGTTTTGTTCAGCGAGTGGATCCAGTGGCGGATCATTCACACTGCCAGGATCTATGCTAGTTCTGCTGCTCTGGTTAGGTGTTCCACGATGATTCGCGGTGTTGTGTTCATCGAGCAGGTTCGGTGGAAATACGTTGTCAGGATCCGTCTCAGTACACAGATCCATCGTGTTTATAAACGGCAGAGAGCATAATGAGCATGTCCAGTCTAGTAGAGGATTGTCTAAGTAGTACTTAAACGCCGCTTTGGACAGGTGAAGACATTTAGCGTGTGTCCAGTAGTTACACTCCGTGCACAAGATGGCGTCTTGGTTGTTTCTGACGTTCCTGTCGCATTCTTTGCATGGATATTTTGGAGTCAATTGCCTCCGGGGTCCAGGGTTGCTTTGTATGTCGCCACAAAGAGCTAATCGTGTTATCTGGAAGCTGCTGGTACCGCTTGTAGTTCGGAGGATTTGGGGCGCTAGATAGAATTTACCACGTCGGCTTCGGCTATTGTTTGGTTTGTGCTCGAAGTTCGGTTCTTGCAGGTTTGTTGTTGTCAATTCAATCTTATTTCCTTTTTGGTAGGTTGGGTCATCAGTTTTGATTATACTGGTGACGTTACTGAAGGTTGATACGATGGCATAAACCCATCGGGCAACAAGTACTAGCAAGCGCGTGAAATGTCTACCGGCCGCCATCTTGCCGTCACTATGTTATCCTATGTTATTGTTACGAACTACCAGTGAAATAATTCAACCCTTGTTTACCAGCATTCACAGCGTTTATGTTTCCGTGCCGCATTCATCTTCTGTGCTTCTTATTTCGGACACGCAGTGAAGTCGGGCTGTAATCTTTGTTGAGCCACATCCACATGAAATTTCGCGATTTTATACCGCCAGTTAGTTACACCCGATAACTCCAACACACGACCCTGGGAAACAATCGGCTTTATTCCACGGCACAGACGGCCGAGAAGATAACAGTAACAGAACAACGGAACGCACGTGAGCAAAGATGGCCGCCAGGAAGAAAGTGCGCGCATAACATAACAGTACCGCTGACCGGTACTGGCGCAACTATTCTCTTTGTTTTGTTCTTTTGTTCTTTTGTTCTTTTCTACGATAAACACTATCTAAAAAAAAACAAACGCGGAAGAATATATTAAAAAGAACCTAAACCAAACGGAGTACTTGGTAAGGGTAGCATAACCAGATGCCAAGTCAGTCAGTTATTCAAGTATCAGTCAGGTAATCATCGTAACGGGCTGGGCGTTGGCGTTGGCGTGTGGACCGTCGGGGTGAGGAAGAGTTGTCTCCGCTGGTAGTGGGGGCTGCAGAATAATCTGGGAGAGGGAGGACTGTAGTGGACTCACTGGTAGCAAGAGCTAGGTCTTCAAGTTGCGGAATGTCTTGTGATGCCGGGGTTGATAACATGTCTGGTATGTGGGGTGGTGGAGGTGGACGGAGTTGTTTTGAGCCTGGTGTGTCTTCTTCATCTGTGGAGGAGTCGTCGCCTTGGGGTATTCCTGGGTGTCGGCACGTTTCTGGGAGTCTAGCAGGTACCTTGTAACACTCCGACATTTTCACACGGTACGACGTGTTGCGCAACTGGGAGCCAACGAACTTCTTTATGTTGCAAAATGATCCGTCGACGGATACGACAAGGTAACGGTTTCGGGTGGAGGACTTGTTCCGGTCGGAGTGGAGGTAGATCAAGTCTCCGACTTCGATCAGCGTGGTAGTGCGGGTTTGGGCTAGAGGAGCTTTGGAGCGCTCGCTATGTGGGTGGTTAATGGTGCGTTGTTCGTGCTGAGCGGCAATAAGGTCTTGGTCATTCATTGGGAGTTGGTTATTGGAGAACTGGTCACGCTGTGTCCACATTTCCCTGGCTGACAGTCCACGTGAGCGGATCCTGGAATTCAGGTTGGCTGTCGCTACGTCTAGTGCGAGGGGTGCAACTGCTCCACCCAATGGGTCTTGCCGTAGCAATTCACTCTCCAGCTCTTGGACTGCCTTTTCAGCAACAGGATTTTTGTTGCGATTCTTTGCGTTTCCCAGCTCGAGTGTAATCCTGTGGTGACGTAAGAGTCGGTCGTTTACGAGGGCTTTAAATCCGGGTGTGGAATCGGTGCAAATAACGGCAAGAGGTCCATCTAGGGGTCGCATTTGGATGCACAGACGGAGGAGGGCATCACGTAGTGTGTCATGACGTTCGTCATTCAGCAGTAGTGTAGCGGTATAGGTTGTTACACATTCTCTGACCACTAAGATGAGCTGTCGAGAACGTTTAATAACATCAGCGGCGAATGACACGCCAATGGCGTCTGGTGGGGGGCACGATGACTGCTCAACGCGTACGTGAGGACTCTGTCGTAAGGTGGTGCAGGGGTGACAACCAAGGGTTACGCGGTCTATGGTTTTGTCCATATCTAGGACGTAGAGGTAGCGTTTGACGACCAGCTTTAGTTGGTGGCTAGAAGGATGATTGAGCTGTATGTGGAGTGCCGTCAGGAGTCCATCCAGGACGTTGCGAGGGACGATGATGCACTCGCGTGTTGGGGTCAAAGGCTCGTTGCGTTGGACGACTAGCAGTCCGTCTCTAGCGATTGTCGCGACGTTCAGGTACCTTTTGACATCCTTGATGTTGGTAAGTTTCTTGGATGGTCTGGTTCCTTGGATAAGGTGAGCGTGTGTACGGCGCAGGTCAGAGCACTCTGACTGTATTGTTAGCCAGGTGGCGCGGCTTGTGAAGGGGAGTCTTACATCGCCTTGTAGGATTTCCTGAATAGATGAGCGTCGAACGACAGAGTCTGCGGTGCGCTTCACAAAGGAGCATACTTGACGTTACGGCTTGCGAAGTCGGAGGGTAAGATGGCGGACCCGGAGACGTGTCGAACTGAAGCTTGGTAGCGGCTGACAATCGATAAGAAGGTGGACACACGGGGACTGGCAGAGAATTCGCCATGGCACAACTTCTCAAATGCTTGGACACAGGGTTTGCTATCGGTGAGGATGCAGGTCTTCTTGTGGGATTGGACGATGTACGGGCTGAAATGTTTCGTGGCGATAGCGATGGAGAGGGCTTCGACTTCACAGGGAAGCCAAGAGGTTTGGGATCCACGTAGCTTTGCGCTAAAAAAACCAGCGAGGTAGAGTTTGTCTTCTCGGGTTACGTAGAGGGTTGCGCCGATGCCTGGTTTCCTAACGGCGCCGTCGGTCACTATCCACAGTTGGTCTTCAGGCCTAGGTAGGGTGATTGTACGAGTGGTGGAGAGAGCACGCTGTGCGTGTTGGAATGAGGTACGGAGGGTGTCATTCCAGTCGATGGGTTCCTGTGACTGGCGTCCAGCTACTGCGTCATCGAGTGAAGTAAGTAGTGAAGAGCACCCTGGGAGAACGCGGGAGAGGACCTTAAAGGCACCGATGAAGGATCTCATATGGCCCACTGTGTTGGGCTCGGGGCAGGACATGAGAGTTGAGATGCGGTGTGGGCTAGCCTGGAGAGTACCAGAGCTCCAGATCCACCCCAGTATTGTTGTGACCTTGGGGTTGATGACAGTTTTCGAAGCAGACAGGCGCAGGTCACATTTGTGGAGTGCCTGGAGGACTCTCTTCCAGTTGTGGAGTAGTTCAGTTGGGGTGTCTCCCCCACAGTATAGGTCATCCGCGATCTTGGCTATCACGCCCTCTTGTAACAGAGGGCCTAGTACACGGCACATAATCTCCTCCAAGGCTGTTTCTGAGCCGGGCATGCCCATTGCGGAGCGTACGTATACCCGTACTCCTTTGAATGGTGTGGCGACTCCGCAGTATTTCATGGAGTCGCGCGCTAGTGGGATCTGGTAGAAAGCGCTTGTGAGGTCCGTGGCGATAACGTGTTTCCACTGTGCAATATGCCGTAGGGTTGAGTCTACATCTGGCATTAGAGACGGTTGGGGCTTACTATACCGGCCCACGTCGGCAAATGCTGTTACGAGGCGGGAACCACCACTGGGTTTCTTCACCAGAAAGGATGGGTTGAGGTACTCTACCGAGATGCCTACGTCTTCAGGACGCTTGAATACGCCTAAATCTTCTAGTTGGTCAAATTTATCCTGGAGTTCTACGAGTTTGTCGCGGGCATATTGGGGTAGTCGACCCTTGTGCTGAGGTGGCTCTACGGGGCCCATGTTGACTTTGGCTTCAAACGGTCCTTCTGCTCCATTGTATCCTTGAAAGTCCGGGTTAAAGACGTGGTCATAGTCGTCAAGGAGTGTACTGAACTTAGATCTGATGTCTTGTGGAAGGAGGTTATCGGGATCAAGGCGCACATTGGAGGAATGTTTCGTTGCGGCCGGGGGGATGGGTGATCTTGGGGTTGGGTTAGTCGAGGGCTTTTGGGAGGCTGATGGGCTGACGGTTGGTGTAAAGACAGGACATACTTGGCAAAAGTGTTCATTGCACTTTAGAGAGTGTGGCTCAGAGGAGAGGTTCGGGATGCGTATCTTCCCTGCTACACTGGAGATTATGCTCGGAGTAGGCCATAGTTAGGAGGCCGTTAACCTTCTCGCACTTGGGGCATCGGAACGTGGCTCTAGGGCATACTCGGAGTCGGAGGGGGCCTCGCTTGGTAACTGGACTTCAATAAACTCGCTGGGCCAGATGGTGGTGGACTCAGCGGGCGCACGAATTACCATTGCACGGCGTGCCGCTGTGCCTACTTCTTGTGGTGTGTGAGATCCGTACACGTAGGTGGTGCCATCGCCGAGGGTGACTTGGCGTTTGGCGGGTCAGCTACGTCATTTGCCTCCATGAAGGGGGTGCCCGCTAGTACATCAACGTCGAGGTTTTCCACGACTAAGCCTTCGAACACAAATTCACGGTTGTTGCGGGTGAATGATAATCGTGTTTCGCCAACAACATGGAGAGGTGAGGAGCCGTTGGCTTGGTGGGCAGACTGAGCGCTGGGTGTTATGCGGGAGCCGAGGCATTGTACAACAGAATGGCGGATCATGTTGCCGGTCGCGCCGCTGTCGACTGTTATGCGGACAGGGTGGTGATCATAGAAGGTGTCGAGGTAGGGTGATTGGCGGGTCTGGATACGGTGGATACGGTAGGCGGCAGGCTCCGGCTCGGGTTCGGGGTCGCCAGTGTGCACGACGGGGTCAGTTGTGTGGGTGGTGTAGTCTTCATCAGGCTGGTCATCGAGGATTCCAACGATCTGCCTGGCTTTGGCGATGTATCGTCGATCATGATCTGGCAGGAAACTACACTCGCTGAGGAAATGGTTGTCGGGGCGACCTGCTTGTTTGCAGAGGGGACAGGACTTTATTTGTCTATGAGGCTTGGGAGTAGCTCTGTATGGAGGCCTGTATGGGGGCCTAATACCACTAGTGGGCCTGCGATAATTGCTGGCTGATGCACGCATTACCTTGGCGTCATCAGAGGTTCGGATTTCGTCGAGTAGAGATGTAAGGGCTTGGGATATCTCAGGCTTGATAGAAGCTAGAGTGCAGGACCTTAGCTCAGTTCCGTATCTTTGTTTCGCCAGGTTTGGTAACTCTGGGTGGATAAGTTTGAGCCAGGTAAGGACGACAAAATTCTCTAATGTCGGGGTCAGCTCTTCGTCTTCTGTGGCAACGTCGCCGTGGTGTGAGAGGCTGTTTCCACGGAGCAATACATCTTCTACAAAAGCCGTGAGTCTCTGGAAAAGGTCCTCGGGACGTTCGTCGGGTTCCAGGTGAATTGCGGCAAAATCGATGAAATGGGCTCCCGTAACTTGGAAACCGAAGTGTTGTCTGATGGTGTTCCAAATAAATTGTATAGAGGTTGAGTTTTTCACCAGTGTGTTTCTCGAAATTATGGGGCAGTAGTTAGCGATCTGGCCCAGCATGAGCTCGAGGGAGTTGACTTTCTGTCGGGCCGTCAGGCGTTTGGCGAGTGGTACATCCTCTCCGTCACTTGTGAAGCCCCGCAAGGGCTGTGACTTGGTTTTCTTTCCCCATGTAGCGTCGTCGGATAAAAATGGAGCGAAATTGTTATCGAGAGACAGTGTATACAGTAGATTTTGTTTCCAGTTTTCAAAACTGTTTACCGTTTCGGTCTTTGAAAGGCACCACTGTTTCGGTGCACGGTGAGTATTAGCCATGATTGAAGGGTTTCAGGGTTGGGTCGTGCTTATCCGGCGAGATTCTTTGCTGTTTGGACTTACGGTATCTGGGGATGAGTAGGTTTGTCTCGATCCGTTCGGTTTTATGACGATGTTCGTCGGCCAAAGCTGGACGTAGGTTCGAATCCAAGCTGCCACCACGCCAGTTAGTTACACCCGATAACTCCAACACACGACCCTGGGAAACAATCGGCTTTATTCCACGGCACAGACGGCCGAGAAGATAACAGTAACAGAACAACGGAACGCACGTGAGCAAAGATGGCCGCCAGGAAGAAAGTGCGCGCATAACATAACAGTACCGCTGACCGGTACTGGCGTACAAAGGATTAGAACATGAATCCTTTCAAATAAAGTTTCCCGACAGTTCTGATTTGGGACTAAATTTTCTTTAATTTCATTGCCTAATAACGTTATTTCAATATTGGATATTGAACAAATCGAAGTCATTCAATTTTCGAGCCGACAAAAATTCGCGACAGTTAGTTTCGCGATTTTTTCACAGTCATTTAATAAGAAAGTCAAATATTGATAAATTGCTGAAGTGAATTTGAAGCAGTAGTTTGCGGATAAACTCGTTTCACACTGATCAGAGGAGTTCAATTCGACTGGCTGTATTAGCAAGCTATTTTTGAGCCACCCAACAAGTCTATTCACAAATTAACTAACAACAACAACAACTTACTATGGCATTCCAAGACTTGCCCAGTTTCTTCTCAATGAGGAAAACCAGGGTGAAGGCGGTCATTTTGAGCAAGTGCAAAATCATCACAGGGATAATGATGGCTGCACTGGCAAAATGAGCTGCCATGAAGAACAAAGCCTTCCAACTTTCAATATTGAAACTGTCAACAAAATTTGGCATATCTCCGTTGAACAAGATCATCAAGAGAAATGCGACGATCAGGAATACCTAAAAGAGACACAATTTCAGCATCTTCAGATTAACCTTACACTACTATAGAGTACACACATAGTAATGTCCATTGGCGTAAATTCCAGGCATCCTTCATAAGCTGACTTTTGAATGGGAGTGGGCTGTGAAACTAATAAATTATACGGTAATTAAATTTTATCCAATTGGGATGTGGTAAAATTCAGATTCAATTGATTGTAACTGCGGGAACAGAGCTATTAATATACCGGACCCAGAGATTGATTGTTATCGCCGTTACTTTGCGATGTAAAAGGCAGTACACGCTGGTCGCTTCCGCCCCGTTTTCATGCTCCTGGAAGCCTGGGAACAAGCCTACGGCCAAAAATATGAAGAACTTCTTCGGCATGGAAATCAAGAAAAGTTTGATAATGTCTCAGAGCCTACATATATTGCAAACCAATGCGCACTGGTGCAGGGAGCACTATTTTTAGTTAACCTTTAGTATTAACAAACCATGCAACATGATTCACGAGTGGTCACACTGTATCATACATTAAATATAAGTGCATGTTTACTTACAAACTCAATAATTTTCAGAATTCCTGGGAAGGACTTGATGTAGTCTTCATTCAGTGACAGATCCATTTTAACTAGTTGAATGAAAACCCTGAAAGAAGTAACATTGGCAAGGATGAACTTACGCACTTTCAATCTGAAACTGGCATGCAATAATATCACTCTCCCAAGCCTAACACTGGTTGGACAATCTCCGGGCTTAGGTGTAGGATTTGAAAAGTCTGGATCAAGATCGAAGTGCAGTCAGGAACAAAATCCGTGCAGTATGTCTATTATATACACGAGTGTTTTACTGGAAAATATACCGTGCGTACTTCCATACAAAACTACATCCGGGACCTGACTGGCGTAATTTCCATATGATGTATTATTTCCCGCTTTTGCACGGTTGTTTGTGCATTTTCTCGTAAAACACTCGTGTCTACATAATAAAAAGAAAATTACATTGCGACTTGAAGATATGGATTTTATTTTCGAGTGGTAAAAACAATATATTTACTCACTCCCGCAGCATAAAATATTCAGTTTTTACCACTCGGAAATAGAATTCATATCTTCGCGCCGTCGTGTAATATTCTCTATGCATGCTTTGTGACTTTGCTTGAAACATAGTGGCTGTCGGGGTACGTGTCTTGACGGCGACTGCAACTGCCCTAAACCGTGTTTTTAGCCATGTTCGCCAAATTGAGTGGACTGCGACACTTCGCTATCAAGTAAAATTCTTCGACGGCTTTTCTATCTCTGGGAAGCACCGGGGTCGGCTTCGCTCCACAAACCTCGACTCAGATTCGGACACGAAGCAGTACAGGACATTGAACCGACTGTCATCAAAGTCCAGAGTAAACTTACCCTCAGCGAAGTCAGCAGGATGATTGTCCGCACTGCAATTTAATAATACTCGACACCGAATGCAATTTTTGCAATGTAAATTGCTGGTACCCCCGGAGAGGCGGAGACAACAAAGTGACGTGTATTATTAATTAATTAGTGTTTTCCTTTCAACATACTTCCCGGGTCGCACAGAACATAGCAAATATACTTGGCGAGGTAAAATTAAACAGCAATGAAATTCTTAACGGGGCAAATTTCAGGAAACATTTTTGGAAATGCACCAAGACAAAAGGAACACTGTGGACATCTTGGTGTTGTCCTCGTGCTCTCGTGAGCTTTTTCAAATTTCGTCATTTTTAGGTGGATTGAGCAAAAGCACAAATGCAAATGCGATCCCAATGGTCCTCGTTTCACAACCAATCTTTTTTTTTTTTTTTTTTTTTCTTGTGTTTGTTTAATATTCCGTCGTTGGATATCACAGACGAACTGTCTTGAACTAAACTGTCTCGAACACAAATCGCGTGCGACCTGGTCCCACCCATATTCTGCTGCTCTTTTGTTTTGTTTGTTTTATTTTTTGTCAATGGTGCTTTGCTTCAAAACAGGCTTGATGCAGGTGCACTGGTTGGGCTATACCCTGTCTACATAAAGATCTCCATTCCACTTCAATGAGGTATTGTTAGTACTGCTGCTTAATAAAACAGCAAACCGATTTTAAACACAACAACTAGTACTATAAAACCAGTGGTCCAGCTAGAACAAAAGCAATGACAGAAAATATAACAAAAAGAAATTTATTCAAGACATCAGGAATACCCAGTGGTACTATGTACAGACACACTGTCAAACATCCAACATATTCAACTCTTCACAAACAAGGATCTCCATAACCAACACATTTATGCTTCCCCTGGATAGAGAGAGAACAACAAGAACAAAACAAAAGACAGTTTTTAGGAATGTATATGTTTGGTACAATAATTCTGAGTCACACAGCACTATAAGGCAGGTGATACCACTCACAATTCTCTTGCAACTTTGGTATACTATAATGCATGTGTAAGTGCTATTTCCCTCACTCTGGTAAGTTGGTACAGAAAGCTTGGGATGTTTCTTTACAAGTGCATGATGCAAATAAGATACCACATTTGTACTATAGATAAAAGTCAGGACATGACATGCTCTTATGTATCAATGATGGTACATACATATGTGTCATCTCTTGAGGTGATGTTACACAAGATGATTTTTAATGACAATTTTTAACGCATGTTACATGAGATATTACTTTTAGCCAAACACTGTTGTGGCAACGGCATGTTACACAAGACGATTTTTCGCGCAACATCCAAGCTAGCAGCCAGGCTCTTACTCCAAAAACATGAAAGGCAGAATCTTGTGCTTTGTGCAAATGTTGTTATTAATGGATACAGTAGTTTTGAAGATGACCAGATGTGAACGGAGAAAGAATATTGTTTGGATGAGCAAAAGAATGAAAAGGAGAGAAGAATCACCAATTCATCAGAGAATGTGGAAGATGAACTGGCCTTCACTTGATATTTCCAGATGGCAAAAAACAAGTTCGATGAGCTGGTCGGCCGAGTTGCCACACAGATACAGAGACAGAACACAATAATGAGGGCGTACAAGTCCTGCCAATGTTGTGCAAAAAATCGACTGCAAGGTGCTACACAAAGCAACTCCAACAAAATTTGGGCAACATTGTGGCATGCATTTGAAGGCCATTCAAAAACTTTTAACATGTTGCCACAATGAAGACTGTGCTAAAAGTCATCCGGCATGCAATGTTACACTATGACAATTTTTCGTGCAATATTGTTGCGCTAAAAATTGTTGCTAAAAATAGTCTTGTGTAACATCACCTTTAGTCTTGGAAAGCACACCATTTGTCTCATACCTTTAATATCAATTTAACCAAATAAAACTTACCATCAACTATTCTGTTTTCTCTTGCATATATTTCTCTGCTAAGAGCTCTCCCTTGGGATACCAGGGGGCATTCTTGTGCTTCTTTATGATCTCCTTGTCTTCTGCATTTTCGGCTTCAAATCTGTGTCCAAGGTAACCAAGGTAGAGCCCAACACTTGTACACGCCACATGCATCAGTGGCTCTGTATAAATGACATAAATATATACATCACCAATTGTACTGATGAACAGCACTTACTGTACATAAACAGACGAACAATGCTAATACCATGCAAATGCCCATGTATTCCTATAGGAAGTGTAAGAGTTTATACATAAAATACTGTTGTTACCAAAACAGTACAAGTACTGTGAACTCTCTCTAAGCAGACATGTACCCTTGGAACTAGCCTGCAATGCAGGCGTTCCGGTTCGTTTTCTGGCAAAATTCGTTCGGAGTGGGATCGGGGCGAGGAAAAAGCTGCGGAGGGGAGGGGGCGGGGGTGGGAGGAGGGAACGCCTGCCGCCAAGGTCTGTTATTTTGACGAATGCCTTGAATCGCGAGTCGATTACATTTTTCTGTGGAATTCTTGCTGTCGTGCTGCCCTTATTATTCAGGTATTGGCTTCTTTTACTGAAAATTAGGTGTCTTTGCCTTGATAGATCTCAGTGCGATCATTCAGAGCCACTCGTTCGACACAGAGCGCTTATAGTAATTATTCAAAATGGCGCAGATTTTGCACATCGCCCGACTGACCGTCCACCCACCCAAAAAATCTCGATTCTTTGCGCTGGCCGAAAGCACGTGACACGTATCCCATCGACCCCATGGAACCCACACCAGTTGAGATTAGGGTTGCGTTCTCCTTCGTCGAACGCAATAACAGAGTAACATAAATCAATTCTAAAAGTAAACAAAGCAGAGGCTTTGTTGACCTGGTTACATCCCTTCCTGCTTATGTGTACTCGACCTCGAGAACACTAAACACTTACGGAATACTAAAATCCTATTCTCACGATAATAGTAACAAACATCTACGAATCAGTTCAAACGTAAACACAAATGATAATGTTCCGTCGTCAGCCAGACAGTCTCTCGACATGCCAGTTTCGGTTTTCTTATCGATTTCGAGCATGTAACGCCGGCAAACTCATTGATTTCACCGCTGGTTTCTTGCTTCTGGCAACCATTTATGTACCGGTACACCATAAGTATATAAACACTTTCCGTAGAGCTAATTCTCGAGAAATTCCCCACCTGGATGGCTGTTGAGCTTGTGACTCCCGCGGAGCCTTTCCACATCCGGTGCTCTCTGGTCCAGGCCTCTCTGTTAGACGACTCTTGGACGTTGCACTGTGGACAAAGGACTCAATCACCTCGTTCCATCCACCAGGTTTTCTCACTGCTCTACATCCCTGATTCCACTGCTACTCTCACTTGCAAAGGACATATATCGGGCATGTGGCCAAATGACTAGGAACTTCCACCAAACATCATTTGATGTAATACGCCTTGCTTATGTGATTAGACTTTAACCAAATCGCTGCCATGATCATGCACGCTGTGGCGGTGCCATGTCGACTCTTCAACTGAACAATACATACTGTTTAATGATGCGTCGGCTGGTCGGTCCTGCAGGTCATTCCGTCATCTCGGGCACAATTCTCCAACACAGACTTGATCTGCTTCGTTGCGAGCATCTTATTACCCTCGTGACTGCATTCGACTGAGCTGCAGTGACGCCGACGATTCCGACTGCCAAGAGTGTCTCTTCAGGTTCGGAGAGAAGATTTTTTGCTCACACGAACAGCTGGATATACCAAAGAAGATGACAGTAATCATCTGGGGAGTTCAAACTAACTCGAAACTCCTAGAACGAATATAGTCTAAATTCTATATGTTAATCAAAGCAGCAAGGCAGCTGTAAGCTCGTGAATTTGTAAAAAGTACTTTTGCGGGAGTGGGTATTTAATAGAACTGGCTCAAGGCCACATCGTAAAAATTGCTCAATTTTAGGTATAATTGGAAGTTTGCATCCGTTTCCGCGGCCTCCACTTTTGCTAAACGCGTATTCGATTTAGTCTCAGTTTTGAAAGCCCTCATTTACAAGGCGGCAGAGGGTGAAAATTATAAACTTAGACGCTCGAATTGGGAGAATTTAAAATCCTTCACCGAGTGCCAAATCTTTGAACCGGAAGGAGACCTTCCGGAGTCGCACTGAAAAAAGTCTATCCGTGGTTTCATTACTCATGTCATGCACAGCTTATGTTCAACATCTACATATTCATCAGAGGCCATGATACTCCAGCCTGGGCTGCATTCAAACTAAATACGTGCTTAAAGAAAACACGCCTTTCTTCTTTTGGCTGAGTTTCAAGTCGAATAAGTTTAAGTGAAATCTGATAACTTGTTGACATTACTTGCGGTTTTGGTCAAATTCATTTTCGAATTCTTTTTCTTCTTCCAGTTCTCTACAGCATTTTCATTGCTGGCGAAAACTATGCGAAGCAAAGCAACTATAATTAAACGATAGAAATATTTCGACATGCTGAAGTCGCTCAGGGCTGTCAGTGGTCACAGGTATTTCAACTTTGACTTATTACGCTTGTCAAACAACCGAGAATTTACCAAAACCTGTGTGATAATGGTTCTAAAGTGCAACAGATCTACTGGCAATTAAGGAATACAATGATAACAATCAAAATAACTACAGGAAACGTCTTCCCATCTCTTCGTTTCTTCATGCGTATTCGCTGATGCTCAAATTTCAAAGGCAATTGTTGACACAGCATGACGGACTGACTGACTGACGCAGTCCTAACTGCAATAAGGTGGGACGCTTAAAAATGCCACCACAAAAACTACTTCGACGATCGCGTTCTCGGGCGTTGTCGGTAAAAATTGGGAACAGAACGACTTCCATATTTGGAATCCCATTGTTGACAGCACCGGGACACGGGACACATTCCAGTTGGACTAATCGCATGAAGCTTCGCTTTTCAGCACTTAGTGCTGAACGCGAGCTTAAAAACAGGAAATAAGTAAGCAGAAAAAGACCAAATAAGGCTCTAAAAAACTAAAAGTCGAGTCATAAACCCACACATCAGGACATGACTAAGCAAAGGTTTGGCAGAAACCTAATAACAAATGGGGCATGAACTCATATGAGGTCATTTCCCGATTAATCAATAACACCAAATTAACTAACACGCCTAAATACTTAAAATAACAGAGTAACATAAATCAATTCTAAAATTAAACAAAGCAGACGCTTTGTTGACCTGGTTACATTTATACTGTGCAGTATTTTTCCGGTGAGAAACTGAAAGTCTCTCCTTGGAGTTCCGCTCTTGTCCCCATACTTTCCATTTTGGTTTATTCTCGTCTCGACCCCACTCAAGCCGCGATGAGTGTTGTAATGATAATTTATAGTTTATTCAGGTTTCATTTGGGCAAGGTGTCAAAAGCCAAGTTATTTATACTGTGTGACGGCATTTTTCCGGTGAGAAACTGAAAGTCTCCCTTTGGAGTTCCGCTTCTGGAAAGTCCTACTTTCCATTTTGGTTTAGTCTCATCTCAACCCACTCACGTCGCGAGCTCACTGGCTACGCCGCAGTTTAGTTAAAAAGTATAAAATGACACGTATGTCTTGAAGCTTGTCATTCACACGGAAACCAACAAAAGCGGACCCTAAGCAGCAGGAAACCAACACTTAGCCAACTCTCTCAGTACTACGGTGATTACAGATCAAAAGAAGTATACATTTAACATCCTTGCAGAGTTCAGAGGAGATCCCACCGCTCAAGATCTACCATGGCGCCCACTTTGACTTCATTGCTGAACATGACGACCGACTACAGCAACACGACAACAAAACCACAAAATTCAAAGTTTTGTCTTCCCTTCCCGAATGCTTCTTTTGAGACTTTGGACATTTCTGTTCCATACTTCGTGAACGCTGCTTTGAATGTGCCACTGGCCATCGTGACAACCGTTGCAAACCTTTTAGTTCTGTTAGCAATGCGTCACGTCGCCTCCATTCGTTTACCGTCCAAGCTTCTGCTCTGTTCTCTTGTGCTGACAGATCTTGGCGCCGGTTTATTTGTCCAGCCTCTGTTTGTTGCTCGTATCTTCATTAAAGAAATTCATCCTTACAGTGTTCACATCTGTTCCTTGGTTCGTTCATCTGGTTTTACCGCGAAATTGTTTGCCTGTGCTTCGTTGCTCACCATAACAGCGATAAGTCTGGACCGATACACTGCCCTGTTTTTCCATCTCAAATATCAACAGATTGTGACGACCAGGCGAGTTTGTGCAGTCCTTACCTTCATCTGGTCGTTTTCAACACTTTACGCATTGTCAAGTTTCTGGAACAGAGTGTTGTGGCTGGCTCTTGCTTTAACAGGTTATACGATTTGTTTCTTCGTCATTTGTGTGGCTTACATCAAGATATACCGACGTTTGGAAGCTGGTCAGCACGGCCAACATGTTCAACCTCAACAACAGACAGGAGGCACACTGAACATGGAGAAGTACAAACGAACAGCATCTACCATGATGTGGATCTACGTACTTTTCGTTATCTGTAACTTGCCTCATTTGTGCGCGTACATCGTCTCAGCCGTCGAAGACACTGCTCTCACTTGGTGCATATTTGAATTCTCCTACACAGTTTTTCTACTGAACTCGTGTTTAAACCCTTTCTTCTGCTTGCGACTGCCTGAAATTCGGACTGGAGTTATGAAACAACTTCGACAATTTTGGTGCCGAAACCCTCAGCAGTGAAGCGCCGAGATGCACTGATTTTTATAAGAAAAAAGAAATTGCTAGTTCACTGTGAAACTTGTCTATCATAGAAAAACAGATTGTAGTGTAAAAGGTTTTTTATTGTGATTTTTTAGTCATCGGATTATCAGAGGTTTTAATTTACTAAAAATGGTGGAAATGTGCTTTAGCATCTTGTAAAACACCAGTCAAGAAAAAAAATTAAAATATTAAACAGTATAGTGGCCTTAATATAGTCTTGTGCAATAACTTCACGTCCGATTCGTACAAACTATACCAATGAAATAGTTTAACCCTTGTTTACCAGCATTCACAGCATGGTATTCTTATTTCGGATACGCAATGAAGTCGGGCTGTAAAGAGCTTTGTTGAGCCACATGCTAATTTCGCGATTATATCCAAAGGATTAAAACATGAGTTCCTTGGAAATCAAGTTTCCCGACAGTTCGATTTGGGACTAAATTTTCTTTAATTTCATTGCCTAATAACGTTATCTCAATCTCGAACATTGAATAAATCGAAGCGATTCAATTTTTGAGGCGAGAAATTTCGCGACAGTTAACTTTCGTTGTTTTTTCACAGTCATGTTATTGCGCTCGACGAGAGAACGCAATCGAATCCTTATCTGGCGTGGGGTCCATGGGGTCCATGGGATACCTGTCACGTGCTTTCGACCAGGCACAAAGAATCGAGATTTTTTGGGTCATCGGGTCGGATGTGCAACTATCTGCGCATTTTGAATTAATTACTATGCGCGCTCTGTGTCGCACGAGTGGCTCTGAATTATCACACTGAGGTCTATCAAAGGCAAAGAGACCAACTTTTTAGTAAAAGAAGCCAATCCGCGAGTGCCGTATTTTAGTCTGCGTTGATGAAAATATACTCAATATGCAACCGACACTTTAATTTACTGATGTTTCAGATACTTATCTGGAAGAAATATACGGCTTTGTGGAGACAGAGGTATCGTGGTGACGCAAATGCAAGCCACAGGATGGTCGAATTGTGAAACTCTCGTGTGCAACTCAACTTTAATATTTCTTCCGACGAAGGTATAAATCACATTTGACCATCTTCGAAATATGAAAAAAAAAAAAAAAAAAAAAAAAAAAAAAAAAAAAAACGAAGAGAAAAGAAAAGAAAAAGAAAGAAAGAAAGAAGTTTTGGTTTAATATCGCTTGGCCGAGGTTCGAACCCGTACCGCGCGGTCTTCGTGCTGGTCACTTCCGGTTTCAGACGAAAACCCACGAACTTTTCGAGATCGTTATAGGGAAAGGCATCTTAGAACAAAAGCAACTCCAAGCAAAGAGAAGTCAAACGCACCTGACTAATCTCTGATTACTACTAGTAAGGTAGTTGAATATTGGTAAATTGCTAAAGTGAGTTTTGAAGCAATAGCTTGCGGATCAGTAAACTCGTTTCACACTGATCAGAGGAAATCAATTCGAGTGGCTGTATTAGCAAGCTATGTTTGAGCTGCCACAAGTCTATTCACAAATTAACTGAGACAACAACACAGCTTACTATGGCATTCCAAAACTTGCCCAGTTTCTTCTCAATGAGGAAAACCACGGTGAAGGCGGTCATTTTGAGCAACTGCAAAATCATCACAGGGATTATGATGGCTGCACTGGCAATATGAGCTGCCATGAAGAACAAAGCCTTCCAACTTTCAATATTAAAACTGTCAACAAAATTTGGCATATCTCCGTTGAACAGGATCAAGAGAAATGCGACGATCAGGAATACCTGAAAGAGACACAATTTCAGCATCTTCAGATTAACCTTACACTACTATAACGTACCGAGTACACACATAGTAATGTCCACTGATGTAAATTCCAGGCATCCTTCATAAGCTGACTTTTGCATGGGAGTGGCTGTGAAGCAAAAAATTATACGGTAATCCAATTAGGATGTGGTAAAATTCAGACTCAATTGATTGCAACTGCGGGAACAGAGCTATTAATATACTGGACCCAGAGATTGATTGTTATCGCCGTTACTTTGCGATGTAAAAGGCAGTACACGCTGGTCGCTTCCGCCCCGTTTTTCATGCTCCTGGAAGCCTGGGAACAAGCCTACGGCCAAAAATATGAAGAACTTCTTCGGCATGGAAATCAAGAAAAGTTTGATAATGTCTCAGAGCCTACATATATTGCAAACCAATGCGCACTGGTGCAGGGAGCACTATTTTTAGTTAACCTTTAGTATTAACAAACCATGCAACATGATTCACGAGTGGTCACATTGTATCATACATTAAATATAAGTGCATGTTTACTTACAAACTCAATAATTTTCAGAATTCCTGGGAAGGACTTGATGTAGTCTTCATTCAGTGACAGATCCATTTTAACTAGTTGAATGAAAACCCTGAAAGAAATAACATTGGCAAGGATGAACTTACACGCTTTCAATCTGAAACTGGCATGGAATAATATCACTCTCCCAAGCCTAACACTGGTTGGACAATCTCCGGGCTTAGGTGTAGGATTTGAAAAGTCTGGATCAAGATCGAAGTGCAGTCAGGAACAAGGTCCGTGCAGTATGTCTTTTTATTATATACACGAGTGTTTTACTGGAAAATATACCGTGCGTACTTCCATACAAAACTACATCCGGGACCTGACTGGCGAATTTCCATATCGATGTACCATTTCCCGCTTTTGCACGGTTGTTTGTGCATTTTCTCGTAAAACACTCGTGTCTACATAATAAAAAGAAAATTACATTGCGACTTGAAGATATGGATTTTATTTTCGAGTGGTAAAAACAATATATTTACTCACTCCCGCAGCATAAAATATTCAGTTTTTACCACTCAAAAATAGAATTCATATCTTCGCGCCGCCGTGTAATATTCTCTATGCATGCTTTGTGACTTTGTTTGAAACATAGCGGCTGTCGGGGTACGTGTCTTGACGGCGACTGCAACTGCCCTAAACCGTGTTTTTAGCCATGTTCGCCAAATTGAGTGGACTGCGACACTTCGCTATCAAGTAAATTCTTCGACGGCTTTTCTATCTCTGGGAAGCACCGGGGTCGGCTTCGCTCCACAAACCTCGACTCAGATTCGGACACGAAGCAGTACAGGACATTGAACCGACTGTCATCAAAGTCCAGAGTAAACTTACCCTCAGCGAAGTCAGCAGGATGATTGTCCGCACTGCAATTTAATAATACTCGACACCGAATGCAATTTTTGAAATGTAAATTGCTGGTACCCCCGGAGAGGCGGAGACAACGAAGTGACGTCTATTACTTAATTAATTAGTGTTTTCCTTTCAACATACTTCCCGGGTCGCACAGGACATAGCAAATATACTTGGCGAGGTAAAATTAAACAGCAATGAAATTCTTAACGGGGCAAATTTCAGGAAACATTTTTGGAAATGCACAAGACAAAAGGAACACTGTGGACATCTTGGTGTTGTCCTCGTGCTCTCGTGAGCTATTTCAAATTTCGTAATTGTTAGGTGGATTGAGCAAAAGCGATCCCAATGGTCCTCATTTCACAACCAATCGTTTTTTTTTTGTTTTTTTGTTTTTTTTTTTCTTGTGTTTGTTTAATATTCCGTCGTTGGATATCACAGACGAACTGTCTTGAGCAGAGTAAACTCTCTATCGAAGCAACCTTCATAGACGGTTGCTATGAAGGCAACTATTTGGAAAAATTAGTCTGCCCCACATGTAGCTGGACAACCCATATTCTGCTGCTCTTTTGTTTTGTTTTGTTATATTATTATTATTATTTTTGTCAATGGTGCTTTGCTTCTAAACAGGCTTGATGCAAGTGCACTGGTTGGGCTACCCTGTATACATAAAGATCTCCATTCCACTTCAATGAGGTATTGTTAGTACTGCTGCTCCGGGGGGGGGGGGGGGGGGGGGTACTCCCTATGATCGGCTATACGGGGAGGCTCCGCCCGAAAGGGGTGTATTTTTACGATCGAAGTATAAAAAAGGGTATAGGAAAATGACGTTTTTTAGGTATTTTAAAGGGTCAATAAAAAGGGTGGAGTGAGGAAATAGTTTTGGTATTTTAAAGGGGTACGAAAAACGCCAGGAAAAACCGGGGAAAAAAAAAACGGCGGAAGACCGGAAACTCCGCCTTGTTAAAAGAGAGAAGCACCCCGCCCTGGAATCGTCTGCTGGACGCATCAAAGGTATAAAAAAAGGGGTGCATTTGTACTGGAGGTATATAAAAGGGTCCCGATTTTGCCCCCAGGATGGTATTTTAAAGGGTAAGGGGTTGACAATCCGGGCGGAGCCTCCCCGTACAAAAGTCCTTTGAGTACCCCCCCCCCCCCCCCCCCCGGGACTGCTGCTTAATAAAACAGCAAACCGATTTTAAACACAACAACTAGTACTATAAGACCAGTGGTCCAGCTACAACAAAAGCAATGACAGAAAATAAACAAAAAGAAATTTATTCAAGACATCAGGAATACCCAGTGGCACTATGTACAGACACACTGTCAAACATCCAACATATTCAACTCTTCACAAACAAAGATCTCCATGACCAACACAGTTATGCTTCCCCTGGATAGAGAGAGAGGACAACAAGAACAAAACAAAAGACAGTTTTTTAGGAATGTATATGTTTGGTACAATAATTCTGATCACACAGCACCATAAGGCAGGAGATACCACTCACAATTCTCTTACAACTTTGGTATACTATAATGCATGTGTAAGTGCTATTTCCCTCACTCTGATAAGTTGGTACAGTAAGCTTGGGATGTTTCTTTACAAGTGCATGATGCAAATAAGATATGGCATTTGTACTGTAGATAAAAGTCAGGACATGACATGCTCTTATGTATCAATGATGGTACATACATATGTGGCATCTCTTGAGGTGATGTTACACAAGATGATTTTTAATGACAATTTTTAATGCATGTTACATGAGATATTACTTTTAGCCAAACATTGTTGTGGCAACGGCATGTTACAAAAGACAATTTTTCACGCAACATCCAAGCTAGCAGCCAGGCTCCTACTCCAAAAACATGAAAGGCAGAATCTTGTGCTTTGTGCAAATGTTGTTATTAATGGATACAGTAGTTTTGAAGATGACTAGATGTGAACGGAGAAAGAATATTGTTTGGATGAGCAAAAGAATGAAAAGGAGAGAAGAATAACCAATTCATCAGAGAATGTGGAAGATGAACTGGCCTTCACTTGATATTTCCAGATGGCAAAAAACAAGTTCGATGAGCTGGTTGGCCGAGTTGCCACACAGATACAGAGACAGAACCCAATAATGAGGGCGTCAACAAGTCCTGCCAATGTTGTGCAAAAAATCGACTGCAAGGGTGCTATACACAAAGCAACAAAATTTGGGCAACATTGCGGCATGCATTTGAAGGCCATTCAAAAACTTTAGACATGTTGCCACAATGAAGAATGTGCTAAAAATCATCCGGCATGCAATGTTACACCATGACAATTTTTCGTGCAACATTGTTGCGCTAAAAATTGCTGTTAAAATAGTCTTGTGTAACATCACCTTTAGTCTTGGAAAGCACACCATTTGTCGCATACCTTAAATACCAATTAACCAAATAAAACTTACCATCAACTATTCTGTTTTCTCTTGCATATTTCTCCGCTAAGAGCTCTCCCTTGGGATACCAGGGGGCATTCTTGTGCTTCTTTATCATCTCCTTGTATCTGTCTTCTGCATTTTCTTCAAATCTGTGTCCAAGGTAACCAAGGTAGAGCCCAACACTTGTACACGCCACATGCATCAGTGGCTCTGTTTAAATGACACAAATAATATACATCACCATGTACTGATGAACAGCACTTACTATATATAAACAGACAAACAATGCTAATACCATGCATATGCCCATGTATCCCTATAGGAAGTGTAAGAGTTTATACATAAAATACTGTTGTTACCAAAACAGTACAAGTACTGTGAACTCTCTCTCTAAGCAGACATGTACCCTTGGAACCAGCATTTAGTGTCTGCCTTGAATAGATAGGTGTCCAGTTTAGAGGGAGTTCAAGTTCAGAGAAACAATTGAAATCCAGTTCGTGAGAGACTAAATTTTCTGTCTGCCTTTATATAAAGATGTCCTAGCTGTTTTAGAGAGAGTAATACCTAAACTGTATCTCAAAATTGCTCAAATTTGCCCACAAACAACACAAACTCCAAAGGGATAAAGCAACACAAAGAGCAAGCTAATTCAGTATTTTTCAATCAAAATTTCTACTAAAATTCTTAACCCTTTCACTCCTAAGAGTGATCAATTTTAATTTTCTCTTTTCAGTCTCTCACCAGAGATATATCATACAGTATGGAGAATTTGGTATTTGATACCTTGCTCAAATGGCAGCTGATTAAAACATAAATTATCTTTTCATCACTCATACATTTCCTTATTTTATGGTTGGGAGAATTTGTATTTTGAGCTCAGGAGTGAAAGATAGGGGTGCCTGTGGGACAACCAAATATCACTACTTCTTTACTGTTTTCATGATAACCAAAGACAAAATATATTAACTTACTTCTCCACATGGGCAGCCTCCTTACTGCATTACTGTAGCAGGCTGTAAAGAGTCCCCCAGCACCAAAGAATATAATAGTCTTGATCATCTTTTGCTATCAAGACAGAACGCCTCCCTTCCCCTCAAGATGGCGGCCACAATGTGCTGAGTGACCTGGCCCGTGCGTGCCCAGTCTTCCCCAGCAGCAAAGTCACTGCGAGAAAGCCTGGGGAAGACCATCAAAATGGCGGCAAGGAAGTTCACGAGGAATCTGTTCAGAGTTTCCTCTATCTGCTGGGGAACTATTGTGATTCTTTCATGCTCTAAAGAATCCTTGCAGTCCTCTTCAACTCTGCCAGTCGTGATCAACACGTGGGGGCCACCATTTACAAATGCTACTGAGAAAGGTACTAATAATTTCCGAAATATAAATATTTTTAGGTCGATGCAAACTGGCAGGACAAAGGAATATCTGTGAATACTATATTTCTGGCTGACCATCAAACTTCTCATGGCTTTTAAATTTCTACTATTGTCCACATCAGCTAATAGAAATGCACATATTGACTATAGTTCAATATTTCAAAGCTCGCAAGGAGCAACTGCAGGTGTTTCATCGTGTAATAGTGTTTCATCGTTCCTGTGGAGACACGATCGGAAGCAGAGCTTCTACCTCTGATCAAAACATGGATTGAGCCGGGAACATTGATTGTATCAGACTGTTGGAAATCCTATGTCAATCTGAAAAAGAACGGCTACAAACACGCGGTAGTAAATCACTCTAAAGAATTTGTTAACCAAGATGGTCAACATACAAGCAAAATAGAAGGACAGTGGAGACACATGAAAGCAAGTCTGCCTAAATTTGGAGTGAGAAAAAACTACTACTCTGGGTATTTGGCAGAATTTCTATGGCGTTATGTCCATAAAGAGGATGACTTGTTCGAAGTTTTTTTATCGGATGTGAAGAAAGTTTACAGTCCAAAATAAGCAAGCAATACTGTAAGGCAAAGACTGTACTAGACATTCAAATATAAGAGAATTAGGAAGATTATTCTAACTGATGTAGGCTCCTTACTATAGTTCTGTTTAAACGACTGTTGTAATACAATAAAATACAAGGACAAGGAAAAATGATGGTATCTGTTAGTTCTTATTATATAGTTCTCTTCCGTAGCGATGAGCGATTTCATACTAAGCTAAGAAAGAGGGAAAAACAGTGCTGGTATGATTTTGTTAATTTTTGTAATTTTGGGTTGTAGCTGACGCGTAGATGCGTAGCCACTGAAAAAGATTGTCGGCGATGTGACATCCTCTTGCTTTTACATATTTGGGTTACTGGATCATGGATGCGTTGGCTACGCGTCTATGCATAGCCGTAGCCACCAGCTACGCAAAGGGTTGTCGGAGTTACGGGGTATTCTGCAGTTTAGCCGCTCGCACTTATGCAAAATAACATAATATTTATCCGACAAGAACTGCAACATCTTAATACTGGATTTTGATAACCAGTACACCAAGAAGAAACCTCCCATAATATATAAATATCAAACACCCATTATTGGTGATGGTATGTTCCACAAAATAAGAATGACTGCTCATTTTTTGCTTTCCTTGTGCATGTACAATGTGTTACATTATTCAACCTAGTCATTGTTTGTTTCCTTTGGACAGCTTGGGAAGTCATATCAGGGGGGTCAGGGAGCTCAGCAGTTGATGCAGTAGAACAAGGCTGTTCAGTCTGTGAGGAAGAGCAGTGTGACGGCACTGTGGGTTATGGAGGAAGGTACATTATTACACGACTTCACATTTTCGAGAGTGCAAATAAAGGCCAAAACGAGTGCAAAGATGGGAGCGTATATTGCACTCGTCAGGAACCAGATCAACTTGTTTATTAGCTCACGTGATCAATTTTCGCAAACAAAGTTTAAGAATGTATAATTTTTTGTTCCATTTTGCGTGCAGCGAGAGCGTTTGCCCTGCTTCGTTTGTCATATAATAAACAATTTATTACACGAAAAGTTGTGTAATATGGCTGTATTTTTACTCATCAGTTTTATTTTTTCCCGCCTGAAGCAGGCTCAAAAAAATAAAACTGACTCATAAAAGTACTCCGCTGTATTGCACTCCCTTACGTGTAAAAATAACCTCTTTGTATATTGACAGTACCTGGTACAATTTTGTTAACCCATTTTATTTTTGTGCCAATCCCATCAGGCCAACCTGATGGAATTTGTACCATTCTTAGTAGTGTGCCATTTAATGGTAGGAGCAGTCTCTGCTGTTTCTTCAGTCATTTACTCTAACTGAACTCTCTTTAAGATACCCTGCTAGCAGAGCCTCCAAGTAATTAATGTTGGAGACTCTGCAAATGTCCATGACTTTAATTGTTGAGCATGCGTGAGCTATTCATCCAAACATTTGGATGAGTCAAACCAGCTTTGTCTCAATAAACTGGTCATACGAGTCAGGGCTGCCCTGCATGTGCAGTTTGGTAAACTGTTGACTGTTTTTGTGCCCACGGTGTTCTTTGAAATAAAGCTTCAACAGGCTTGGTCACATAGGGCTCGCGCATGCTCAGTGGAGAAAATGGAGCTCATTGGCAGGGCCTTTTTCTTCTTCCTTCATTTCCAATGTAGAGGCAGGGTATCTTCAAGACAGACACCTCTCTAAAATGGACAGTTGGAGCTGGTCCTGAGGGTAAAGTTAATTTTTGCCTCCTAAATAATAAATTATAGCAAGACAATCCACCTCTTTTTTATTTACTGTATATTTACCACATTCAAATTGTACATGTATTATTGTTGCATGTAGCCCTAATGAAGAGGGGGAGACAACTCTGGATGCCATGATTATGGATGGGTGAGTATTATCAGTTGTACAAACTTTCCATAAAAGTCCAAGTTAGATGAATTAGCACAAACAGTGGAAAACTTTATAAACTGGCAAAGCACTTTTATAGTACATGCTAGAGTGGTTAAAAATGAGCTGCATTTTGTCTTTATACTCATTGATGTGCAGTGAAAGTTCTTTCCATCATCTCTGAACAGTGTGACCCATGATGTTGGTGCTGTTGGTTGTCTAAAGCGAATCAAGCATGCTGTTTCTGTTGCACGCAAAGTTATGGAACATACTAATCACACATTCCTGGTTGGAGAGGATGGTGGGTGTATATAGAGGATATTATTATATAGACACGAGTGTTTTACTGGAAAATATACGGTGCGTAAAATCCATACGAAACTATATCCGGGACCCGAGTGGCATATTTTCCATATCCTCACTAGTGAGGATATTGTTGGCATCATTTCCCGCTTTTGCACGGTTGTTTGTGCAATTTCTCGTGAAACACCCGTGGCTAATAAGATATGGATTTTATTTTCTCGTGGTAAAAACAATATTTTACTCACTTGCAAAGCGCTCATTCATAAAGTATTGTTTTTACCACTCGAAGATAAAATTCATATCTTCGCGCTGCCATGTAATATCCTGTATGTATATGGCTGTGCAGAGATATGAATATTATCTTCAAATGTTGATGATGTTTCTCATGAGTGAGAGAGATGCCAACAAAATATTGATGAAATATCCAGATCAAAGATACTTACAGCCTCTATTTTCTGTCAGAACTTGCTGTCTTCAAAAGTTGCATGCACAGTGAAGATATCATTTTTATCTTTCACATTTGATTGCATGCAATGAAGATATCATTGGTATTTCAGGGGTATCTACGTAATAAAGATTTATTGGCAAAGTATTCTGTCTTTTCATTAAGAAGAAAAGCCATGCCTGTGTCAAATTGAGTACAGTGCTTGGTCCTATTCATCACATATAACTATTGTCCAAATCTGGTGCAAGTCTGAACTCCAAGTTGGCATATAACCTGGCATTTTGTTCAAGTTGTCAAGGTCAAGTTGACTTTTGAAGAGAGAAGAGTCAAAAGTCACACAGGGTCTTTACTCTTCTTCTAGTAGTTTAGTATATTATACAAGAATTGCAGTGTGTTTTGTGTGATTTGATATTTCCTTCACCTTATTAGCCACCACGTTTGCTCTATCAATGGGTTTTGTTGAGGAGGATCTGCACACCCCTGAATCAAGGTACATATAGATACACTATTGTGCCAACCAATAGCTGAGTCCTGCACCTACACGTGCATGCAGTTCCCAGACTGTTGGGTTTGATGTAAACAAAACATTATGGCTCTGCTTTCTCATCTGGCGTTTCTGGTCAGTTTTTGGTTATACAGCCGAACCTCGCTATTTCGAAGTCCCATGGGACACAAAAAGAAGTTCAAAATAGCGGGTTTTGAAATAGCCAAGCAAGTCTGGCTAGTCAAGCTAATCCAAGGGAAGTTGGATTGACTTCAAAGTAACGGGGACTTTGAATTAGCCGAGTTTAAAATAGTAGGTTTTGACTGTACTATGTTATGGTAAATAGTGGGCATGTACCCATTCAGGCAGTGCATGTATGTTTAACACTATCTGTTGCTCATTGCTTATTGCAGCCTGTCAATCTTTTTTTCTTTTAGAGGTATATGGAAAGACTGGATACAGAAAAACTGCCAACCCAATTACTGGAAGGTGATATACTACCTTTCCTAAGCATTGCAGCCAAACACTTTTAATTTTTAATTAACTATTGGGTGAATCAGGTATTTTTCATTCTTGTTCACTGGTGTGATTCACTAGTAGTTCTGTAAGCTTCCAGTTTCCTGTGTTTATTAGCCTTTCAGTTCTGATTTTGTTTCTTCTCTAACATTTACATGTATTTTGCATTTTCTTGGTGTTTGTTTTCAGAATGTTTCCCCTGACCCCCGGAAAAGCTGTGGTCCATATAAACCTAACAGAGACAGGTACTGTAAATTGACACATTTCTTTTAACTTGAAAAAGGACCAGTTTCCAAAAACTGTTTGTGTGTAATCTTGTTGTTTAAGTAATCATGTACACCAGTCATCTCAAACTTCTTCATTTGTGACTTTTGTTTTCTTGTTGGACTCTCATTTACCTGCTTTACACATGGCTGTAAGTTCATAGTTTTCATGTTCTTGTTATTCCTTCAGATCAGCAAAGATACCTCGAAGTGCCAATGAGAACGTTCACCGCAACAATCATGATACCATAGGTGTGTTTCATAATACTACTACTGTAGTACTTGTTACCTCACTGAGATTCAAGAATAACTTCATGAAATACAACTGAGGCTGGGAACACCGAATTTCAATCTACAAGGGTCTGTATTACTGGGGTGTTTCTGTAGATACAGTACATATGTACCTGAAAGCTGGAAGGAACAGTTTGATTGTGTATGATTGGAATAAAATTAAGTCCTCAAACTGACACTTAAAAGGACGGACATTTGTTTGATACGGACTCTTGGTCGTGGCTCAAAGTCTTTGCATTGACGAAGTGGACAACGTCTGCACCTATGCTTGGTGTATGCAAAAGAAACAGACCAATGCCGTTCTAACGACAAAGTCCTTGCAAACCACCGAAGATCGTGTGTGTGCATGTGCGTGCGTGTGGATGTGCGTGCGTGTAAACGTGTGTGTGATTTGTCAGTATGATTAGAATAGTATAAGTTACCGTGGGTTAAAAGTTTGTTCTCTTTTTACTCCAAGGGATGGTAGTCATTGATCGAGAGGGAAACATGGCCGCCGGAACATCGACTAATGGAGCGAATCACAAGATCCCAGGGTAAAGATTGCTGATGTATGCACCGTGCAAGTGTCGTGAAGGAGTTATGTCTCCTATCTCACTGTTGTCCGTTATGCGCAGAAATTGGTCACAGTGTCATGCACAACAAAACCGTTAAACCCTGGAACCCTACAACTCACTACACTTGTCCCCATGCATCTTTATAACATATATACTGTGGTTTTCCATGTGGTATGTTAGTATTTAAAATCGTTGTTGCACACATCAAATAATGATATTTGGAATACTCTTTCACTCCTGAAAGCGGTCAACCTCGATTTACCTTTCAGAGTCTTAGCAATTATAGACACCATATCATACAGTATTGGGAACTTGACATTTGCTAGCTTGCTCATAGGTAAAAGCTGATATAACTCAATTCTCACTACATCAGTCATACACTAAATATTCTTGAATGGTGGTGAGAATTTGTATTGTTAGCTCAGGCCGAATGAAATAGTTAAAGAGGTGATGTACAGTTATTAGTTAGTATCAAAGTTCATTGGTGAGTGAGTCTGTGTAACTTTAGCTGTAGTCACGTTCTCTGATGATCGTTTCTCCACCAAGTCGGGTCGGGGACTCTCCCGTAGCAGGGGCAGGCGCATACGTGGATAACGAAGTTGGTGGAGCAGCAGCGACAGGAGATGGTGACGTCATGATGCGTTTTCTGCCGAGGTAAGCGCCAAGTAACACATTTTGCTGAACTCGCTCAAATATCAGCAGATCGTATTTCAGTTGTGTTGCACTGAGAGTTTTAGCGGGTGTGATGGCAACACTCTTTAACCCTTTCACTCCCAAGAGTGGTCAACTTCAATTTTTACCACAACACACTAGTTTCTCGCTCTCTGATTGGTCGATTTACCGTGGTAAATAAGAGTCCAGACAACGATGCTGACGCCAGCTGACGCCAGCATGTCACGTTTTGCAGCGAAATACAACGAACGTTTCCTGTATATTTCTAAATGTTGTGGTAAAAAACAAATTTCCACTGGTTTGCCGTGGTGTGGACTCTTATTTACCACGATTTACGTCATCACATGGTAAAAATTAGTTGCGGACTCACTCGGCGAAGCGCCTCGTGAGTCCACAACATTTTGACCATGTGATGACGTAAATCGTGGTAAATAAGAGTCCACACCACGGCAAACCAGTGGAAATGTATTAAATTATCCTTCGGTTTCTCACTAGAAATATATCATACAATAAAAAAGGAAAACTTAACTTTGGATACCTTACCCATATGATAGCTGATTAATCGATTAAATATTTACTACACTACTCATACATCATGTGTTTAGCTAACGCTTCCAGCGTTACATTTTGTCAGAGTGAAGTAGTGTTTTGTCTTCTTGGAGCTTCTCCTTGTCTGTTTAAGCAGCCGTGGCTTGGTATTTTTTGACTTAGTTTTCAGGCGGTAGAGTACATGAGACAAGGGAAAAAGCCGACAGAAGCGGCCCAGCTGGCCTTGGGCAAAATTGTTCGGTATTATCCCACTTTCAGGGGCGGACTCGTAGCTGTGAATAAAGCTGGAGAGTATGGTGAGGACCTGTAGCTGACTAAAAATGTGAGGGTATTATAATATTCAATGTGAACTCAAGAACACTTGAACGTTCACTCAAGGTGGCGAGAGTGGTCCATGTGGTGGAGGCGGGACACCTTAAGGCCCGTGCAAACGAACTCAACATGTTGGCACAACATCGCCCAATAGTGTTCCCAAACTAGCGCGGATCCAGTATTCCGTGAAAGGGGGTTCGAGCGGGGGTTTGTAGATTTTGTTGAAACTCTTTTGAGCTAAAGTATACATTCAGATTGATGTTTCAATTTTTTTCTTCATAACTACTGAGTGAACCAAAGGGACTGAACCCCTTGAACCCCCCTGGATCCGCCACAGCCAAAAACTCTTTGCGAAACCGTACAGTGTTGTTGGAGCCGGCAATTATGAGCCCGACGAAAATAGACAATGGAAAACGCGAAAATGCATCGCAATTGCTGCTCAGACCGTCCCATGAAACATTCAGTGCATAATCTTGGGCGGTGTTGTGCCAACATGTTGCGTTCGTTTGCACGGGCAAAATGTTCATTTTTTGTTCCTTGATTTGGTGGCTTGCTGCAGTTTAACATGCATTTGATATGAGCGTCATGTGTGTATGTATGCAAGCCTGCCCCTGTTTGCTTTTCTTGCCGGCGGTGTCGTTGTGGTCGTTCTTTGTTGTTACTGTGTTCTTATTTCTGCAGTTGATGCAGCTGTTCATGCTGTCTCTCACGTCATGTACCGCTGAATATACTACAACGTCTAGCTTCTGTTTGTTTGCTCGTTTTCCAGGTGCAGCAGCACACGGATGGACTTTCTTCAAATATTCCGTTTGTAATCCAACACTTGGTAAAGTGACAGTCATCCCAGTTAAACCAGTAGACCAATAGAACTTAAAATAAGTCGTGTCTTGCTTATCTTTACTCTCGTCTGATATCAGTGTATTATTTGAGGAATCGAGCACTCGGATTCGTCAGCGCTTACCAATCATATCACGCGTACTATCCACCTTATCTTGTAATAGATCTTATACCTCCCTATGAGGCGACCAAGGCAGATGAACAGTGAACTGCTTTCTTGTTTTCCCTTCTGTGTGAACAATGTATTAATTACCTATTCTGATTTGTACGATTGTCCACGCCGCTGACCGCTTGTTGTATCGTGTGCCCACTGCTCAGGTAAGCGGGTTTCATATCGAAATAGCAGTTTGGGCTGCCAGGTTAATTAATTTTAATGCAAACTAACACAAACTTTATCGTGACACCTAGTGCCTACGAAGCTTTGGTTAGACTAATTCAAAATTAACTTAATTTTGAGTTTGAATACTTCTTTTGTGTAGTTTACCGAACTAGGTGACTGTGTAAATGCGATTGGGAAGGGTGCCGGGGGGTGGGGGGTACTCCCATGCCGCCCCAAAGGGTATCATTTTCAGTGTTTTTAGTCTGAAATAGGGTCAGAGATTTGGATATTTGGTCTGAAATAGGATCGAAAATTGCACATTTTGGTCTGAAATAGGGGTAAGGGTTTTCAGTCCCGGGCGGCACACTCCCACCCAAAATTTTGAGGAGTACCGCCCCCTTCCCCCCCCCCCCCCCCCCCCGGGGGGAAGGGTGCTCCCTTTAGGGTGTGCCCACCCAATTAAAACGTAAGGATTTGAAAAACCGGGCTTAGCCTCTGGAAATTAATTTTCTTTTGCATATCATCCAAGTGTGAAACGTTTTGCTGTTTTATATTCTACGTTTTCCAATAAATCTCGACTGTAATCGTATAAGACGACAAAACCATTATTCTAGATCTGAAGTAGATCTATAGCGCATCCAATGTGGATTCAATTAGTGGTGGGAAATCATTTTAAATGGAAACTTTTTTTTGCGCCTTGTTGGAAACTAGTGCAAAAAAACAAAACAAAAACAAATCCTGCAAAGTGTTCCTTGTAGCACGATGTCTTTTGTGGTGCTACGGCAAAAATTTAACCATGCGAGTAAAACAGTTTCCAGTGTGTGTAGTGTTGTGCTGACTTTTTTCATGTGACTTGAAAAAAGTTGCATCGTCGAAATCACGCTTTCAAGGAGCACTGATAGTAATCGTTCGTTCAAAGATTGCGATGTAGAACGTTTTTGTTTGAAACATTTTGGCGGCTTGTTGGTGTTTGTCTGTGGTGAAATAAGGAGTGCTACTGCAGATCGTTTTGATGCTTGCTTCAACTCAACCATCGTGTTATTTCTTCGTGCCCGCCGGCGCCTTGATTCCAGTTGCAGCGATTGGACGCATTTGACAAGGCAATACCTCGACCGCGATGGAATGGATTGAGTTAATGACGTAGGGCAAGCGTTCAGTTTGAAGAAAAATAAAGCAGGTATTTCCTCTATAAGAAACTACATGTATTGATTTGGTTGACCTTATAACTGTGCTATCGCTTAGCAATAGTCTGGAAGAAGATTTTTGAAAAGAAAAAAGAAACCAGACAAGGGCTCAGTGCCCAGTTGCAAAACTGAAATAAGCTAATTTCCATTGTTACTCAATGTCTAGTCAAATCGATGAGCATGTCGTGAGTCACGCTTCTGTCACTAAATATCTGCTGAAAGTTACACAGCTGTGATTGGTCAGTATCAATGTCATTGTTTTTTGTGTGGCTCATATTTCCGATCGAACGCTCTACGACACGTGAACACGCACATTCGAACGGATCAAAACAAACCAAAACCGGTTTAACGAGTTAGAATAAGCGCCGAAGCTTCTCGTAAAAACAATAGCGTGGGTTTCCGATTTGTGTGAGTATGCCTTGTATATGGAATAAGTTCCAGCTAAATACTTCGATAACCAGCTCGGTCTGACTAACTTTTCGTTGACTGCTGTAGCCGTGGAGACGAGCAACAACACGATTTCTAACAATTATCGTGACTCAACAGAGAATTACAGTTTGCTTTCAACAGTTTGGCGATTCGACACTTGATTTTGTTTAGCCATGCTCGTAAATTTGAGGTAAAATAAAACCACACTTTCACAATGGTAACAAGCGATTATAGCAGCGGAGGCCGGGCACAACATGACTGCTCTTTGAATGAGCTGGTTCGGAATCCGTGCGCACCGAATAATTTGTTTTTTCCGTCTCAGCCGCGCTCTGCACTGCAAGACTCTCGCGTTCTCACTAATATAATACTAAATGATTGTCACTCGGCACAATATTGGATTTCTTGGAGTCTTATCTTCACCGAGTTAAAAAAAAAAAAAACAAAACAAAACAAAACAAAACCGGTGAGATAGAGGTTGGGAGGGAAGGAAAGAGCTGTAGCCTAGATCGCGGTGTGGTTTTTGTATTGCGTGGTTCGTTGAATGATTTTGGAAGGCTTATGCAAATTTTTGACGGATTTGAAGCGGAAAACTAGGAATGAGCCACATTGTTTCCAATCAGCGGCTTCGGCGGCTGCGATCACTTGAGCGAGAGCCAATCGAGAAGCCACAAGCACAGGTCGCTAATATAGAGAGAAATTGAAGTTTGATATCACGAACTACTCTGTTTATGTCAGACCACCCGAAAACGGCTTTTTCCAGTGCATGTCGAATTCTGAATACGCTTTGAATGCAGAGTGCCAGATGTGTGTTGATTGGGAGATTCAACTGATTGAACTGACTCGCTCTCTGAGGGTTTTACGAAGTACAAACCACTACATCATCACATGCATACTGCTATCTTTTTGCTTCCTTGGTATTTGACATTAATAAAGTAATAAAATGTTTGCCTACTTTGAGATAATAACCCAACCGATAGACCAAACTTTGGCTTGCAGTCACCCAATATTTGCTGATCAAAAATGTATTTCTTAATACCACTTTGTGACGTAATCAATCTAACAAGAGGTTCGAGAGGCGACCATGGAAGGGCATGCAGTTGGATAGTTTTATGTTTAGCATTTTCAGAATTGCAAAAAAGGTCCTGTTGATCGGCGAGATTTGCCTCTATCAATAGCGTGTCTCGCCCGTTTCAGGGACAACTGTTTTGAGTTTTTCTTGCATCGTGAAACGGAGTCACTGATGGGCGATACTGGCGCAAAGATGACATCTCGGCATCGGGCGGTTGTCGATAGGCTACGTACACGGATCGAGCAGTACAAAAAACACCATCTCGACGTTCAGAGCAAATACGAGAGCTCACTACCTGCTATGGAAAAGATGGACAGGCACCAGGCTATGGTTCTGCAGCAGCGGGTACTTGTGGATCGCGAACGCAAACTCCCAAAAGGAAAGCAACAAGATGGAGAAATCAAGCCAGAACAGCCGCCAAATGGGGTCGACACAAAGTCGACCAATGCAATTCTGCAGGTGAAACATTATATTTCCACGTTTGATTCGTTTCTCTGTTTTGATCACTCGGAGTGATGCGTCTGGTCTCATGTATTGTTGTTAACGGCGCTGATTGTTTAGTTTTGATTTTGCGTATTAGCATGCACATGCTTTTTTATTTTTTGTTAAATCATTTTGTACTCACTGAAACTCTATTTACTCTTGTCTTGTCAGCAGCACCTCAAACGGAAGAGCCTCAACAATCCCCATTTGCTCCTGTGTGCAAACGAGAAAGAAAACGGTTCGGGTGACTGCAGGAGTAAACGCCAGCGAGAAGACATCGGTGCTGCATTTCCGTTGCATTCTCGTGAACAGCAAATTAATTCATCTTCGTCCCAGCACGAGAAATCGAATAACATACCTGGGCAGCCACTTGATTCTTCCTTGAATTTCCCTGGAGGAACCACTGCTTCGAGTTCTGTGAACCCTGGATCACAAATTGGTGCGACGACTTCCCCAGGCCTTGGTGGGTTTTCCACTGATGGCCCGTCGTTACAATCGAGCGATTTTAAGCAGGAGAACCAAGTGACGATTTCTTGTGAAGAAGCAACCCCTGCGGGTCAGAGCAGCACTTGTTCGAATGAAGCCGTCCAGCCAGGTCAATCTACTGGTAAATATGCTGGAACGTACTTAGCGCAAGAGTTGAGTGATTTCGAGCGAGTGTTTCAGGTTTACAAGAAGGCAGCCGAGGAGAAAAGGACAGGCGACGTTCTTGGTATGAACATAACAAGCCAAGGGCAGGAAACTAGTGGCAAACAGAGAGCAAATCTTGTGACACACCACGAAGCAGAACAGAACCAGCGGATACAAGGGTCGTCTTTACAAGTTCAGTTGCCAAATCGGCAAGTTGGACCCCCAAGGTTACAGGAATTTGCACACGAATCTTCAATTTCTTTGACAACTTCGAGAACACAAGGCAGATCTTTCATGGTAAGTGAGAGTCAAACACACAGCCAATATTCATCGGAACATGCCCAACTGGTGGAAGACAGACAGGAGATGTCTCAAAGGGCTTCCTTTCAGCCTAATCTATTCTCAGCATTTGGAAATGCATCCCAGTTGCCTTCAGAAAATCTGCAAGGATATCCAGTTAGGAATCAAGCCATGGCACACAACCAGAATGATCCTGTTCTTTTCCATAGAACACCACAAACGCGCAATTCACAACAGACTGTGTACAATTATCAACAACAACAACAACAACAACAACAACAACAACAACAAAACTTGTCTTCCAAATTGAGCCACCCACCTTTAGAAGGCCAGCTTCGACCTTCGTTCTCTCATTTTCAAAATGCGCAAGTGGTACCGTCTTCAATGGGAAGAGCCAGTGCACCACCTGTGGGGCCAATGTCTGCCCAGGACTTGTCCAGGCTTTCAGGTACAATGCATACTTCTACACAAGTGCAACAACAGCCTCTATATCAGCGCCAGCAATCAGTACCATCAATACCAAGACAGCCCTTTATGGGTATGGAACATTTGCAGCAGGACATGCAACCTTTTCCTACGTCAGATCAACGGGTGTTCTCTAATACTCAGCAGGGACTGCAAGCATCTTATCATTACCAAAGGCGAAACTCTTTCCCGTTATATCAACGAAATAGCATGCAGGCTTTAAGAGGCTTTGCCCAGAACTCCCAACAGATGAACTCTCTGCCAAGTGGTCTTCAAACTTCTGGCTCCAGGTTTGGTTCCCCTATCTCAGTATCCTCTGATCCAAGAATGCAGGTGAACCACTATCAGGGAGTGAGAGCAGCAAGTACAGACCTGCCTCACTCTACACCTGTGGTCTCTAGTGGATTTTATAAAGGCCAAAGCAGACAAGACATTGTAACATCATTGCCACAACCGACACATGCTGGAAGAAAAGTCAGCAATGGCAGTATTCATCAATATAGCATGAATCCAAGTATTCCAGCAAGATCGACTGGTGATGTGGGGCAGTCACCATTTTCTGGTCCCTTGATTAAGACACCTTCATTTGGGTCACTTCTAGAACAGTCTTCTGTCAATCAAGGGAATCTTGAAACAACTTACACAGGCTCCATCCCTAACTTGGATTTGCTTGGAGAATTTCTTGCTCCTTAGTGCATAGCACTCTACTGCTACAGGTGATACTGCACTTTTCTGTGCTTTGCTATAAATATTGTACTGTACAGTATATATGTGATATAGGTAGATATATAATGTTGTAGTCCTAGAACTGGGAGGCCATGCCTTAAATTAATTGCACTTATTTTTGGCAAATTTTAGAATATTGTAGGATTCCATGCAAAAATATAGCAGGTAGTTAAAGTATGTTTTTCTTCACTCTCTGCAAAATCTGGTCATTCCTCATGTCATGTTGGCTTCTTTCTCATTTATACTGCTTGGAGACCCAGGCTTGTGTGTACATACTGTATATATGACAGCAGTCTAACTGGTTCATATACTGTAGGAAGATCGAGCAAATATGTTAAGGCCTTTGTGTGGGAATACATGTAAATTCTAAAATATTTCTCTGTCGATCAGTTTATCAATTTGTAAATGAAATATTATTGGTACGTACTGTTCACTGAGTTGCGGAACAGATTTTATCATGCATGGCTTGACTTGTCAGATGAAAGTGTAAGTACTTGCAGAAGTGAAGTCTCGACTGCAAACTTGAGCAAGACACTGGGAGGGCAGACAGAGTAACAGCAAGACAGCAACATGTAAATTAATGACTATGCAAAAGACAGGTGATGGTTCAAGCCCATGATAATTATGCTACCTGAATGCAGCACTGATGAGAAAAGAAATTAAATATTATTTGGATCCATAAGAATTGGTATAGTTAAATAGGAACATTTCAATTCATTCATGTTCCCATACAAAAGCCTTATAATGCTGTCTAGCTGTAATATCACAGTTGCTAGCAGGCACACACATCAGCGTTTAGGTCACCTGTGATGAAAAATACAATGAAACAGAAGCATTTAAAATAATATACATGTAATTGTGAATGTTGGATTAGAACCATGATAGATTTGAACAAACCACAGTTTGAAAAACAGTGTTTGTCTGTGCTGTATAGAAGATAGTATCCAGCTAATTCTCATGTACAATAATTCATGAAAATTCATTAAATAGCCCTCTACAGGCTGCCCTCTTGGTCTTCCTTTCTATGTAGATATTTTGTTGTTGTTTTTGTTTTCTCACTCACTCTCTCTCTCTCTCTCTTGGTTTCTCTCTCCCTCTTTTTTTCACTGCAAAGTCCTGAAGTTTTCTTACTATTTCAGGCCATGCTCATGCATTTTAGATCATTAGATGCCAAGGATATAATGAAGACTTGGCTATGGCATCTTTTTCACAAGTACTTGAATTTCCCATTTCTGTTTGTCTACATAATGTTGTAAAAATCTGGTAATTCATGTGTGTGCAGTGTATGAAAGAGCAGATTTGATAAGAGCAAATGCAAACTTTATTTTTGTATGGAGTTCTTCAATAGCTGTGTGGATTTTAGGTGGAGTGAGGAAGGGAATACAATGCTTTCAATATTTTCTTGCTGAAATAACTTTCATTATTTAGTAACTTAGATTTCCCTTGATGGGGAATTAGACCCACTCTTCTTGTGTGGTGCAGCTTTCAGGTTACCAATGAAATTTCACTACAGAACAACAGACTTTCACCAATCATCCTTGGTGGCATGTATATCTACAGTCAAACCCAGCTATTTCAAAGTGCCACGGGACATGAAAAAGGTTCAAAATAGTGAGGTTTCAAAATAACCAAGCTAGTCAAGCTAATCCAAGGGGATTCTGCTTGACTTTGAAATGGGACTTTGAATTAACTGAGTTCGAAATAGCAGAGTCCGACTGTAGATATCAATGCAATATTGCCAGCACTTACAAATTATGTACACATTCATTGGGGAGGGGGGAGGGGGGGGAGCTATTAGAGCATTATGGCAATTGTGTATTTTTGCCATTGAATCTCCTACCAGAAGTACCAAAACATCCTTGTTGGTACCATATTCATGTTTTTGTTGATGCCCAATCTTAGATATTGTAGTATAGGCTGATATTGATAAATTATTTTTATCACAATATTGTGACAGTGGGCTAGTGCATGATTTCATTTTGACTTACATTGTTCTAATGCTTATGATGATACAATTTCTAAGTGTTGTTAAGTTTATACAATTATGTAGCTAATTATTGAAATGTACCAGAAAACAGAAAGGATGTAGATTATGTATTGGCATTTTAGGTAAAGGACACCAATATTCTATATTTTATCCTTGGTGTGTGAATAATAGTCTCGCAAATTAAATTTGTTGGCATTCAGGCTAAGCTAAATAGGTTATTTAGAATAGCTATAGGAAGAGGTTCAGTAGTATGAACATATTAGATTACTGGAAGACTCATTCAATGAGTGGACAGTTAATTTTGAAGATTTTTCTGTTGGAAACACACTAAAAGGAGCTATGGAAGAGAGCAAAATGCTGTTAGCAAAAATGAACTTACCCACAATACTGTGAGACAATTTATTTACCATATTATTTCTGGAATAAAACCGCATTTCGGGGATGAACATTTTAATGCCAAAGTATTGTTTACAGATGTTTGTAGACAAGCATACTCTTACGAACTTTTCCCAAATATTCCCTGAAAAAGTTCAATCTGTTCAAGGGCTGGGGAAAAGGTGTGGGAGAATGGCCCGGGGATTGGGGGGGGGGGGGGGGAAGGGGGGAAGGGGGGGGAGGGTGGGGGTAATAGGGGCCCAGGGGGTACTCCCATATATTTCCTATATAGGGAGGTTCCACCCGATAGGGTATCATTTTTAGGGTCCTCTGTCTTAGACAGGGTATTAAATTTACCCCCCCCCCCCCGACCACATTTTTTGCACTCGCCATTTTTAGCGCGATTTCTTTGTATGCTTCAGTGGAAACGCGTGCAACTCTGCCTAACTCTGACTGGAATACTAAAAACAGGGTATTAAATTAGAGCACTTCGTCTTAGGATAGCAAAATTTACATTTTTAAGGTCGGCGTCGCACTGAAAGTGCGAAGTGAGACCTTATTGCAGGCAAGACTTTGTCAGTCCGTCCGTCCATCCGTCCGTCAGTCATTCCGTCAGTCATGCTTCTGTGTCAACAATAGACTTTCAAATTAGGAAGTTTATTCCAAATTTGGGTATGATTAAATACGCACGAAATAGATTTCAAGATATCGATGAACTTGAAAGGCACGGAATTTTACGAAGTTCTGATTAGTGCACTCATGAATTGCCAGGCAAACTGTTGCATAGATAGATGATTTAGACATGCAGATGCTCCCTCCAAGTTATTTGATCCACCTATACCCGGGGGAGGGGGGGTACTCAATAGGAATTTGGGTAGGGGGGTTCCGCTGACTCTATAAAACCCTGACCCTATTCAAGACACAAAAATGGAAATTTTGCTACTCTGTCAAAAAGAGCAAAAATGTGGTTGAGGGGGGAGGGGAAGAGGAAAAAATCTTCGGAAAATAACCCTGTTTAAGATATAAAAATGTAAAATTTGATACCCTAGTGTTTAAGACAGAGGACCCTAAAAATGATACCCTATCGGGCGGAACGTCCCTATATAGGAAATATATGGGAGTACCCCCCGCCCCCCCGGGGAGGGGGGGCTATATCCCGAGCTTGGAAGGCACAAGTGTGTTGGATTATTCAATGAATATATATTTATCAGTTGTATATAGAGAATACCGTTACAAAGATCCGCAAAATGCTCTAAATAAGGATTAACTTTCTGCTTAAACAGGCATTAAAAGTATTTACAAGCGACATGAACACAATTGGTTTTTTCTACTTGACTACCGCTATATATGGCCTATGTTCACACCGATAGAATTTGTTTTGAAATCCCGTCTTTCGTTCAGGCTGGTTAATCATAAAGCTGTATTTTTTCATGAATCTGCCAGGGGACTTGGCTTACCTGTTTATGTCATTATAACGACCTTTAATTATATGACAAGTCGTATAGTTACGGACCCCGAAATGTCGAATACATGGGGCTGCTTTTCTGAATAATTTCCTCTTAAAATACAAAAATTACAATTGTCTTATCACACTTATTCATAAGCTCGAAGTTCAAACTCTTATCTTACAAGAGACAGGCATTTGTCATTTCTTATCACCAAAATATCAAACGCTGCTGGCATTTGTGGAACTAAATGCTCAACTACTCAACAGTTTCACTGAGCCCAGTTCAAAGCTCGGTTAAGCTAATTAATCCTGAATTAACTAAAGTTCTTCTGTAGCCTCTTGGTCAACAGAAGACAGGGAGTGTCTTGATCATCAGCGTCACTTTCCGGCGGGGTTGACTGGTCTTGCCTTCTGCTGATTTCCGTTGATCAAAGTTTCCAGTGCAGAGCACAGATCCTGAAAAGTCGGTCTTTTGGCCGGGTCACCAAGCCAGCACCACATCATTATGTCGTGTCTAAAAACAGAAGTGTGAAGCAACTCCAGCTCTAACTCCATTTGCTGGATAGAAATGATCGCAAACAAGAGAGTAAGAGAGGTAATCCCCCGTATAGGTCTTATTTCATCGTAATCTCTCATAAAGTTATTATTAGAAGGTACCCAGTCCCCCGCGAATATATTACCATGTAGTTGTAATCACATTCGTGGACAAAATGTATGGTTTCAGCCATTTTGTTTCGAGTGACCAAACGCGTACTCGCGTTTCTCCCTAATCTACACGAGGTAATATATCCGCCGTGGACCCTTCTAAAAACAACCTTGAGAGGGATAACCATGGAATAAGACCCGCATGAAAGACATGCCTGTAATTTTTGTATTTTTGTCCTCGTAATTTCGTCTGAACGACGATAGTCTAGTAATCATACACATCATTTCAGTGTGTGTGCATGGTTTTCACAAAACGACTCTGTCTTGAGCGAGCTGTTGTACCACACTGTCACAAAAATGCACAGTTTTAATAAAAAGGAAGAGCCGTTGAAAGCACACACACACACACACACACACACACACGACCAGGACGCACTTACAGGGTTTTTTCTAATGGTACCATTTAAATTCTATTTGTCCGTTTACAGATAGTGGAGGACACATCAATGAAGAATTAGCTTGGAAACCAAATGTTTAGCTTACATCTCATCAGTGCAATATGTTGGCTTCTCCAAACGGTAACCTGACTTTAATTGCTTCAACAACTGCTTCCCCTCCATTCCTGCGTAGGGCAGCTTGCCTGCCGGGATGTAAAGAGAAGTATATAAGCACACACCTAACTTTATCGCTGTCGAAAAGTGACGAAAATGAGAGGTGAAACCTCCTGTCTCGATTTCCCAAAGCAGTACTCCAAATGACCACCTAAAAATGATATGGAGAAAAAAGTGAGTTGCAATTACATGTGATCACAAGCTCCACTTGATTAAAGTCTAACCCTCTATTTATCAGAAAACCTGAACTGGACTCAAACTAGAGAACCTCCAACCCTTTCGATGAACCCATGTAGACTGAGGTGTACCCGGCCAACATATAAAATTATAGTTTCGTTTTATCCACAAACCCCAAGTCAAGAGAAGAGAAGACGGGGACTCTCCCATGGAATATCTGGGTAACGCCAGTCAGACTTACACGTCTCCTTCAGAAGTGAACACAGAGCGTTCTAAAGCTTCTATGGCCATCCAACGGGCGGGAAGTTTACCCTGAAGAAAGAGGACAGTCCTCACATGAAAGTCTACAAGCGAGGCAAGAAATTCAGCAATTAAACTACCTAGTCCTCTGCCTCAGTTCTGTGGTAACACTTAGTAAACTACATCACTTAATTTAACATGACCTCACAAATCGTCATACATCACATCAAAGCATGATGTATCTAATGTAGAAAATACATCTATCTGCGCAGCACAAAGTACCATTTTTAGCATAACGAGGCATGACGTACTGGAGTGTTTTGTATGATGTCGTGACGTATACACGCTCTATACATGCGAGATGTTGGGAGAACACGGAGAAAAGGTAAAAATGACAAGCCGTAATCAAGTGCAAGACAATAGAAAGCTTTGAAAATACAACTAAACGGTCCGTGTCTTTTTTATCACCGTTATATACAAGGCTTTTGTTATGGTTACGTACTCCAGTTGTCTTCTCATAACATCCTCTCTCGTACACGTCGCGAGAAAGTCCAAAGTCTGCCACTTTTGGTGTCATATCTTTACCCAGCAAAACGTTTCTTGCCGACAAGTCTCTGTGAATACACTAAGAACAAGAAACAAGAAACACATTTAGTTTAGATTTTTAAACAAGTTGGAATGTTGGTCCAGGTACAAAAACTAACTAGCGCTGTGTCGGTGCAAGAATAGAAACAAAGAGATTCAGTCTGAAAAAGTATGTGGGTTGGTACTAAAGACACTGTTGAGATATATTTTAACTAATGCTCAATGCTCAGGAGTTGTCCATCGTAAGACTGACAGAGGTCTTCCTTTGTTTCTTCTGCATTTTGGAAGCTCTAGCGCTTGTAAGGTCAGCCAGTTAGTCCTTCATTACATTAACATATCCTGCACATAAAACTTTGTTTGACAGGATTCCAGAGGGACATGCCTTCATGGAGGTCAGGTGGTTCATTCCTTTTGCCACTCCGAAAGCGATTATAAACTTGTCGATGTTTGATAAACAAACAGAGTCGTTGCTTCTGTTCTGACGCAGGTATTCCAACAGGCTTCCATTTTCGGCGAATTCCACCACCACGTATAACGGACCTGACGGAAAGGGGACAAGGGGACATGTATGGCGACGTGTAAAAATTATAATAAAGTACACACATATAAGAGCAGGAATAATGCTACGAACTAACGAGGGTGAGAGAAGACCAACAGCCACTTCCACTATCAAAAAATGTCTGGTTGGGTTTTGACAAAGTCAGTTCCTGCAGAGATAAGATAATTTTAATACCTTTGACTGAGCAGACACCAATCAAATTGACGAGGTTCGGATGCTCTCCCACATAACTCATAATCTCCACTTCATTCGCCAGGTCCCTGTATTCCAGTTCTGTGGCGCTGGCTAGAATCACAGGCAGCGAGAAGAAATAGGAACCATTTGTTACCAGAGGACAAACTTAGATATTTATAGGATAAGTTTTGACACGCACGCCGCAGCAGTCGCGTGAATGGCTCCGCTAATTTCGCAGATCCGCATGTTACGGCACTGGATATAAAACACCCAGGGGAGAAGGCGAAACAAGGTTTTTAACACGAATATACTCCCAAGATTGTTGCAGATAAGCATAACGCCGTATTGAGCGTTAGCCCTTTGCGTAAGGCAAGTTAGGCAAAGGTTTTAATGTTAATATAACGCTACAAGCTGTTTTAAGTTTATACGCTCCTGCCGCTTCATATTCTAATGTAAATTATGTCTCCAGTGATATGAAAGTCAGGATGAATACTCTCAAGATAGAACTCATAAAGAATACATAGTTGTAAGAAGTAGGACACCATACATGGCAGTATGGGGTAGAAAAGCTAGTATATCAACAGAACATCACCTTTCAGCATCTTGACAGCACACACTTGAGACTCTCCAGACTCTCTTTGGAGCCAGGCCTTCACGACTTGACCAAACATACCCGAGCCCAGTTCCTCTCCCAGTGTGAGTGCATCACGGGGTATTTCCCGCCACGCACCGGCTTGGAGCATGCGATGAGCCAAATCCTCCTCGCCGCTGAGTTCAGGTTCGATATCCCCGCAGGCGTAATTAAGTTGTTGTAAGTTCATTTCAATCTGAGTGGGAAAGACAATTAAGTCCTAAATTGCTTTGATTATGTTTTCTTGGACTCATAAGTAGGACACAACAAAAATAAGTCTGGTCTGAATCTAAACGTTAAAAAATCACACGTGTATCAATTTACAGCTTTCATCACACGAGTGGTCACATCTCTAGGTTTCATTTAAGAGTTTGACGTGAAGTTTTCTAAATATATAGTGGTGAACGGCTAGATTGCTATGGAACAAATAGGTGTAGTCATTATTACCGGCTTTCTTTCTTCTGGCACATGATTAGGATAAAAATTTTGAATCCTTCGTTGTCGACAACAGAAATATACGACAAGCAGCAGGAAAACCACCCCAGCTACCGCAAGGATAGGAAGCAAGATCTCCAAGATACTTTCTTCAGGAACTGTCAAACGAAACAGGACACAGAAAAACAACGTCAAAACGATCTCAGATTCAGACCATTATTTTACACACCCAGGGAGTTCGCCTGACTAAAAAGTACGTCGCGTCGCGTTTTCTAAGTCTAATTAATAATATGCTAGGAGGCTAGCCTATCAATGAAGTTTACTCATAGGAATCGAACGCCTGTGGCTCAGCTTTTTGTTTTATATGTATGTATTAATATTCTAGATAAATACTCGCTCTACCTGGAGACGTTTTCTTCGCAAGAATTGAGCTGGGAATGCTTGTACCATACTTGTTTACTGCGGAAACTCTCAACAAATATTTTGTATCAGCTTCGAGGTCCGTTAATCTGTATGTTTTCATGTGGTCGTTTTTAGTTTTCTTTTCTTCCCACTCTTTCCCAAACTTCTTGAACTCAACAATATACTGCAACACATCGTAGATTTCGTGAAACTGCGGCGGGCTCCACTTTATTTGAATTTCCTTTCTTTGGACTGAAATTGTTGTTAGGTTCTGAGGAGCAGGTGGTTCCACTGAAAGAAGTTAAAATTATGCACAAATTAAGTTTCTTAATGCAACACGGTTTATCTAAATAGCATATCTTTGCACCTACTTTGGTCTACCTGATTACATTACAACGCACTCACTTAAATTTAGAAATTTTACATCTATATTATTTCATATACATTTATGATTATACACAACCCCACAAGTTTTACTAAGCTTTAAACATTATTTGCAAGCTACTTTAATTTACCTTTTGGTCTGATAGATTCTGGCTTGATTCTAAGTTTGCCGATCTTGCCTTTGCTTTCTGTCACCTTGACGACAATAACTTTGGTAACTTTGACTTTCACGTCAGGTGCGGGTGCTTCTTCTGGTTTCTTGACTTTGATTTCCAAAATTACGCGAAATCGAACCTCCAAACTACCATTCCTTTGGACGTAAAGCAATTGTCTTTTTAAAGTTATAGATCACTTCAAACGTCAAAGGAATTGAAAGAAAGAAACAATAATATGTTTAGTAAGGCCCTATCCCCCTTTACAAAGCTAGCGCGTGATGCCGAATCACACAAAAAGCTGGACGTGGCGACCGAACGTGGCAAGTGGAACAGATAACAAAAACATAAGTCCGCAAAGCGTACGTGAAGCTATTTGCTAGTTGATGATAGTCTATAATAGGTAGTTCGTGTTACAACGGGGCACGAACTATTATCGAATATTATCACCGTTTGATCGGGGTTTTACACTGTGTTCTACTATGCCAGCTACGTACTATGCATGACCAAACACAAATGCACAAACATGACAGTTTATTATATGATTATTTTGAGCTGATCGACATAAAAGGAGGAAAGTATAGCTTGCCAAAATATTTCAAGTCGTTCTGTAAAAATTTCTGCGAGGTAAGCCCGACTTTGACTCGTTATAGTAGTTTCGTATTAACGTAACACACTCCAGCCAAACAAACCTGTTTCTCGTGCTCTTCGAACGGTGGTGAAATAGATTCACAGTAAAATTTCCTGTCGACTTTTCAGTCGATTTTTCATTAGCGACAAAACCCGCTAGAGACAATTTTTGTAAACAAACAACTCAGACAAACCACAGTCGATCTGGTCATGAAATCATGTGTCAACAAACATATCATGCGAGGTAAACCAGATTTTGACTCGTTATAATAGTTTCGTAACGTAACACACTCCAGCCGAACAAACCTGTTTCTCGTGCTATTCGAACGATGGTGAAAAGGATTCACAGTAAAATTTCCTGTCGATTTTTCGTTAGTGACAGAATCCGCTCGAGACAATTTTATAAACAAACAACTCAGACATACCACAGCGATCTGCATTTGCAATTATGGCATGAAATTATGTGTCAACAAACATATCAGCGAACGCAAAAAAACTCGGAATAAGCTTTAACCTTTGCCAAAACATATGTCATGGTCACACCATACAGCTGTGTTCCTTCTTTTGTCAGCGGAGCGTATATTCGCAAATGTGTCCAGAAATGTCGCTCTAAATGTGAATCTGTGTCGCCTGTTTGCCAGATACTACGGATGTGTCAGCCGGGGCCTGAAGGGGGAGCAGATTTCCACATGCAACCAAAGAATCGGCAACACTCACAGCCGCCATTAAATAATGCCTTGAATTTCCACGTGCGAGAGAGCCAATTATATTTAGAAAACCCCTCCCTGGAGAGGTAATTTAGCTTCTGACATTCTGTTGCAAAGTTATAACATTAGCACGGAAACCCTTTACTGGAAATCTCTCTGTGCATTCTTTGTGTTAAGTAGATAATAAAAGACAAACTTTCTCACAGGACCTGTACCACGGCGGCTTTTATATGGATAACACTTCATGCTCCTCCCCCCTCAGTAGTTTTTGCCACCTAGATGGGGAGCATTTTAATGACCTAATGAGATGGGCCGAACGGCGATTCAACTATCGCCCAAACGCCGACATAGAAGCTATTTGCATATTGCAAATAGCTTCAAAAATGATTGAGCAAGGAATTTACACAGTGAGCAGGACAGCAGCTATATGCCTCTCAGGTCAGGTAAGATATGTGACAACCTTTAAACTAACTATTAAACACGATGCATACAATAAAACGCAACAGTCCTGGAAACATCTTAATTAACGTTTACAGTGAGTAAACTTTCAAAGACGAACATCAAATAGCTGTGGATCCTAAATAGTTCTAGGACTCACCGAAACTCAAGGACTTCTACTCGTATGAATCCAGTGGTGTTCTGGTAAATTACAGACAACTATAGGAGAAGATTGGAGTTGGTATGTTTATATTATATATAATGTAACACTGGAAAATTCTATCCTCTCACATATTGTGTAAAATGTCTGTAAATAACCCATTTCTTGCTTGTAATATGAAATTTACACGCTGTCTACCCATTTACACAATGTGTAAATTTAAAACGAAATTTACACATTCTGTAAACTGTGTGTAAATTGTGTGTAGATTACATGTAAAATGCAAAAATACCACAGTTAATTCCATCCGCACTTACACACTGTGTAAAAAGTCTGTAAACAACCCCATTTTGCTTGTAAATCATAATTTACATGTTATATAAATTCCCCCTAAAATAGATTTTACATACTGTGTAAATTTTATGTAAATAATCGTTCATAGTTGTGAGTTATATTTTTACATGTGATGTAAATGTCCCCAAAACAGGGTTTTCATACTGTGTAAAATGCATGTAAATATCCGCACTTCATGGTTGTAAATTCATATTTACATGTTGTGTAAATTCCCCCAAAATAGGTTTTACATATTGTGTAAAGTCTATGTAAACTAACGGGACCCCCGTAAAATACGAGGAAGTGTTTTTGCAATTTATAATTTATTCAGGTATTTCTCAGTTGGGAAACGTCATGCTGACATGACTAAACTAAAATAAGATATTGAAATACAAACCAAGAAAAAGCTATTTTATGTTAGACGATAAACACTGTTCAGAAATTCAGAAAGCGAGGACATTTCGATTTGGCTAAATAGCGAGAATTCAAAATATCATTCCTGCACCTTCATTAAGCCCCATGCACACGAGCAAGTTTTCTGTGACAAATGATTTGCCCGTGGGTCGAGCAACTTTATTCTTCACACGTTTTTTGACAAATTTTCGTTGTTTCTTTTCCTTCTGACTTTGACTTCCATAAACTTTTCGCGTGATCTCAAAGCCTCCAGCAAGAGGCTAACTGCATTATTTGGCTAATTCAAAGACTTTGTTGTCAATGTTGTGGATGCCGCCATCTTGACCGTGCGAACACGCTTGCAAATGAAGACATGGGAACTAAAGTTTTCCGAAAAACTTTGACAAGTTTTCGTGTACACGATCAAATTCCACATGTGACAAGTTTTCCTTGTCATAAAAAAGCTAGCACGCCAGCTTTTCAGCAAATGAATTTGTCACAGAAAATGTGCCCACATTTTCTCATGTACACGAGCAAAAAAAACTTGTCACAGAAAACTTGTCATAGAAAACTTGCTCGTGTGCATGGGGCTTTACTGTTTACAATCGCATATTAAAATACCGTCACCGCGGTTCAAACATAAACCACGAATCGGAACACGTTACCTTGCATTATAAAGGAACTGGAAATCCAGTCTGTGTTTGTACCTAGTGTAATTTCTTGGACTTTCAGCTTCCCTTTCGCTGAGATTTGCTCCCTGCTCGCCACTTGTGGGACTATTAAATGGTCAAGTGGATCGATACTCAAACACGATTTCGAACACTCGGCCACTTCTGCCACATGTCCAACAGGATTTAAGGTCGTCGCATTACCTTTCCGAACTCATTTCCGACGTCTATCAGAACGCTTCGTCGATGGAAAAATGCCGAAAATTTTAACGCGTTTCTTTCACTCACACGTGGCAGCCATATTGGATACCTTTTATGAGGAGGCCTGGCAAAGAGCTCTACAGACACACGGACGAAGCGGGACCCCTGTAAAATGTGTAAATTATAATTTACTCTATGTATGTATGTGTTTACACACAGCGTGAATTGTATGTAAATTATGATTTTCATAACTTTTTGTTCACCAAATTATAAATTACATTATGTGATTGTGTTTACACAGTGACCTGCATGTAAATTATAATTTACACAACTTTCATACTCTATTTACATACTATAGTATGTAAAAGAATAGATAAGTATGTACACACATTCTTGACAACTGTTTTACATCAAATGTAAAATATAATAATTATATTTTACTTTATGTGCAAATATTTTTACACACAGTATGAACTGTGTAAATTATGATTTCACAAATTTCTGATCTATTTACGCAGTATGTAAAATAATGAAAACAAATCTACACACATTTTACAATTACTATTTCGTTTACATACAATGTAAAATTGTGTGTACATCATAATTACACTGTGTGTAATTGTGTTTACACAGTGTGAGCTATACGTAAATGATTTACGTAACTTTCTCCTCTATTTACACAGTATGTAAAATATTTCATATTAACATTTTATTTATAAGTATTTACACACACTTTACAACTGTGCATTTTACAAAATGTAAAATATGTGTAAAACATATTTTACACTACGTGTAAATGTGTTTACACGTAGCGTAAATTGTATGTAAACTATGATTTACATAACTTTTTTGCGTTATTTACACTGTATGTAAGAGGTTAGAATTTCCCAGTGTAATGAAGAACAATTTTTCTGTCACTTGCAAGTATTAGCAAAAAGCAATATGACATGTCACTGACGAGCTATAAAATACCTCAGTTTCAAATTCAGAAGCCAGTTCTTTAAATTCTGGTGATGACGAATTTTTCAGCTCCTTGCTAAACTCCTTTCCTTCCAATTTCAAATCCATTTCTACCTCGACGTTCACTGCAAAGACAAAGTCAATTTCCGTATCATCGGTCTTTACTTGTTTACAAGCCCCTTGTTGCCAGGATTATATTCAAAACTATCTTCCCTTTTCTTGTTATTAAAAATGCCAAGAAAATAAAACTTAAACAATAAAAGGAACTTTCGAATTTTCGTTTGAGCGATCAAACCTTTCTGTTTGTTGATTGAGTGTTAATTCAGTGTTTGCTTGAGTGATTGGTTACACTTTCGACCATAAAAACTGCGCCTACCGTTTACAGTTAGCTCAACTTTGCCATCTTTAAATTTCGGTCCGTTCCTCGCCACACAAACATACTGGCCAGCGTCCTCTGTTTTGACATTTTTTAAAATCAGGTAGCCGCTGACCACCTGCCCGTCCTTCGATACATTTTTGTCGCTTGACTCTAATGTTTTGCTTCCTCGCTTCCATGACACCGTGGGCGTTACTAAACTAGACGCTACGCAACGGAGTATGACCCTGTCCCCTTCCGTAGCTGTAAAGAGTTCTCCCTGGTTGACTATGGTCAGTAAAGCTGAAAGAAAAGCAAACATAAAAAGAAACAGACAGAGAACGAGAAAAGGCGGGACAGGAAAAGAAGTGTAGGGGGGGAGGGGAGGGGGGGAGGGGGGGGGGGGAGAAGAGGCATATAGGAAAACTCGTCGATTACAAACATTTCTGTAATGTGACTTTTGCCCCGTCGAAGGGTTAATACTTGATACGTCAGCTAGCACTTCATAGTTCCTTCCGGCGCTCAGTGCAGCATATCCACATCAACCTTAAATAAACACATTCTACGCCAACACAACTCATACCAAGGTAAGCTTTCCCTTGCTATAGTGTATCGTAATGCTTCTCTGCACAGCATGAAATTTTCGCCGTGTTATTGCGTGTTTTAATTATGATTTTTTTCCTAACTTTTTTTGTAGTTCAAGTATTATCAAAGTCCCCTTTTTATCATTACGAATTGGTCTCAGATGTCTTCGTGGCTTAAACAAAAAGAATATTCAGAAATGGCTGCTTGGCAGTAACCAAAAATTGTATGAGTTTTGATACTTACTTTCTACATCAACAGAAGCGATGTTACTTCGCACAAAACCCAACAGATTCTTCGCTGCACACTGGTACACGCCAATGTCGTCTACACGGACACTGTCGACTGACAGAACTCGCTTTCTATCGGAGAACCGAGCATTGGGTATTTTGGAAGAGCTGTCTTTCGTCCAGGTGATAGTAGGAAACGGATTCCCTTTTGCTCCACAGTCGAGCTTTAGTTCAGCCCCAAGTGGTAGGCTGCTATTTTTTAACTGCTTATTGACGGATGGAGGATCTATTGTAAAAAGAATCCATGACACCTTAATGATACATTCGACATGAGATGCGGAAAATCACGCAGATGTTGTGGTAGCTAGAAATGGTTGACGGGAAATGTTCTTATCACAATATAATAAATCAATTTTCACTAGTAGGCATGAACTTCCACTTTGTACTCACAATAAACATCCAGTGTTCCAGGCCTGGAAATAACACGTCCAACTTTATTGGTGGCTTCACACGCGTATAATCCCCCGTCCTCCCCCCTGAGGTTGGAGATGGTTAGAGACCACGTGTTATTCGTGTTAGTTGAAGTCATTCTATTGTCAATAGCAAGTTCCTTGTTGTCCTTGAGCCACTTTACATCTGAACGAGGTTTTCCTTCCAAGGTACAGTTCATGCTCATGTCCTGTGTCTCGTTTTTAATTTGACTGACGGGTGATCTGAATATTTTTGGTGGATCTGTTAAGAGTATGAACAATACGCGGATTAACTTGCAGGCTGAATTCAGTAGAACAGAAGTCCATGTGACAACCAGGTTTGGAGGTCTAAGTTTTTGTAAGTATAGAAGTATAAGGTCATGTCAACCTAAGGTTTATGTGTACTTATATTTTTAAATGCCTCAAAAATAGTGTAAGCAGCGCCCATCTACATTATAATTATATGTGAGCTAACCCTGTCCCTTCTTAACTTAAGTTTACAAACGCTTTTAACTGGTAGTGGGGACCTTAGCCAGACAAAGTTTAGAGTTGACCTTGCTGTTTGGGCAATGCTATGGTGTATGAGGACCTATAAAGCAAAACATTAATTACGTTGTATGGACTTGAAAACGGTGGTATTCGTCCGCGCGGGCGCCAGGGAAGACAGAATTTTGCGGGAAACAAATTCTAAAAATAGATTAAGACGGGACAGGGTTAGCTCACAGACGCATTAAGGAGGATGGACGCTCCGGCTAATGGGCTTCTGGTTTTCCTTTCAGCTAGATACAATACTTACAGTTAACTTTAACCCTCCCAGGTTTTGAATGTGTCACGTTAACGCTGTTGTTGGCCTGAACGCTGTACTCCCCCTGGTCTGACCTTAACACTGGACTTATTTGAAGTCGGCTCGTGAATCCAGTCACAGCGATAACAACACGCAGATGATTGTTGTTAAGTAGAACCCCGTCCTTCTTCCATACAAAATCAGGAGTTGGTCGGCCCCAGGTTGTGCAGCTGAGAATCAAGTCCTTTCCCTCTACTACAATGGCGTTCATTGGTTGAGTAACGACTTCAGGACCGTCTGTGTGAACAAGAATAAAGAAGACAAAAGTACGCTTGTACGGCTCGAAAAGAAGAAGAAGAAGAAACAAACAAACGAACAAATATTAAGCGAGCTTTGCTCTAGATGAATGACCGATACTGTCACAAAATTAAGGAACTTGAGTTGATCACAATATTAGTGAGGGTGATAAAACGCAACCACTCTCAACCTAATAAGGGACTGGTCATTATTCATTTATGCCAGGGGGGCTACTCCTTTTTTATATCACAAGGGGGGGGGGGGGGGGGGGGCAGGACATTTTTACTAGTTAAATAAGAGAAGGGTGTGGGAAGTACAAGCCAAATAATTGGCTAGTAAATGGACTCAGAATGCAGGAAGTGCCATTTCAGGAAGCAAAGATTCTGAATATTTGTCCTGGGGAGCATGCCCTCTCTCGGCAAGTACGACAAAGCTATTAAATATCTGGAAAACCAACCTGAATATCGCAAAAGACTGGACCCTCCTAGACAGCTAACGCCTTCGGCGCTCGAGTTATCAGTACCATTAGATTTATTTCCTATCCTTTATTCTTTCCTTCTAATCTACTGGGGAACGTAGAGGAGCCTTGTTGTCTCAACAAGTGCTGATCACAGGGCAACAGATTCCCAGGCATACCAACAAAAAGCACTGCGAATTTATGAATAATATTGGAACTATCGGCTTCGAGATTATAGTCAAGAGGGGACTCACGAGCTTTTCTAATGTTAATTCAGAACTCTTACTCTCTTGTTATCCCCTCCAACCCCCCCCCCCCCCCCCCCCCCCCCCCCCCTCCCTGGCTTTAATCATGACCGGTACCTAAGCAAAAATGAAGTTAAATTGAGCTAAACTAAATCATTGGCTTTCATTTGACGAAGCAAATTTATATGGATAGAAAAATTAAAATATTTATAAAACTATAGATCATGCATTGAACGGAATGGAACCCCAGAATTGAAATTTCGGTGCTGAATGTCCTGTATAATAAAAGATAAAGTATAATACCCTAAGTCAGTGAAAATTTATTCTTTGCAATCATTTTTTGCACGTCAAATAGTTTACGCGACGGGTACCTTGTTAGAGTTTTTACAGTTAGTAGTGATACTTACAGTTGACTGTCAGCATTCCAGAATAAGACTTCTTGATTCCAATAACGTTGGTTGCCTGGCAACTGTACTCCCCATGATCTGACCTAGACACTCTCCTTATTTGGAGTGTGCTTGTGCCTCTTACATTGACTACGTTGAATCCTGCCAGAACATGGCCGTCCTTCAGCCAAAGGAAAGTGGGATTTGGTCGCCCTCGGGCCGTGCAGCTCAGTGTCACATGATCTCCTTCCTTCACGGTGAAGTTGTTTGGATGAGAAGTGAACTCAGGGGGATCTGCGAAGAAGTGCAAAACAACAAGATATTAAATTAATGAAAAACCGATTACAAGAACCTTGTCAAAATAGTATTCATTATAGTAGTTATCGATTTAGATTCATTGGGCGTGCGACAATTGTGAGTTTTATCCCTTTAACTACTGGGGCTTAATAAATGATTGACAGTAATTCACATGAACTTCAAATAAGTGAAGAATGATTGTTCCATCATCAGATCCGAACAAGACTGATCAATGTCGAATCACAAACCCTGGTTAGTCATTGACACGCTTTTGGAGCGAGAGACTGAGATGAGAAACAGACAGTTGATCTCTCTCTCAAGAGTAAACGTTAAAATATAACTCACGTTGCAGTGCAAAATAATTATATTGAGTATCTATAGCTGGAAAGGATGGCGTCCTAAAGGAGAAGAATGTGCTTAGCAATATTTCTATTTAATATGTGCTTCACCACGAAAAAATAAGTCCGGAAACGCTCCCGATCTTGACTTTGCAAGTGAAAAGTATGGCCCACTTGGAAACTAGACAAACTGTTTTATGAGTAAACAATACTTACAGTTTATTGGCTTGCGTGTGGGTGTTTGTGAGACGGATGACGTCACTAAAATTGTAGAAATGCTGACGCTAGACATCTGGCCTTCATATGTTGATGTTACAGATCGAGTGTAGTCATGCGGCTGCGTCCTTGTGGAAACAGAATCTGAAGCAAGGGATAAATAGCACATAACTAGCAGAAATTCCCTGGATCAAAGTTGTTTCAGAAATTTGGCTAATACTGTAAACAACGCGGAACATACAAACGATACTCTGGATCCAGCCATTAAAAGTTAAATATACTATAATGTAGTAGTTTAAAATTAATGTATAATTTAAAGTATAAAAGCATAGGAGTTTTAAAAGCCAAACCTTGCCATAAAAACATCCTAATTAATGTGTAGCCACGTTTCATGTTGTAGCATATCTTTACATGTAGTCCGTACTTTCAATAGTTTGAGATGCGGTGATTCTGAATAAAATATAAACTATCGCAGCATCACTAATCAGGCGCGGTACAATCCAAGGGGTCGAGAGGGATTTTCTGCTGGCTATGAGAACGACTCATTGAGTACTGGCATAAATAATATGGCGAAAGAACTGCTGGTTTACTAGCTGCTCACTCATCCTAGCACTAGCCAAATAAAGAACAAACTGGGTACTGGCCTAATTATTGGCCGTGAGGTACTTACTGTTCACTGACGACGGCGATGGCGATACTGGTGGAACAACTGGTGGACTGCTGAAGCTGCTCGCTCGTTCTAACACTGACCAAGAAAAAAAAAAAAACATTTTATCACTATTTGACTCAATGCCGGCAAAAGATATGTTAATCCCAGTGATTTACGCGAGCGCTGAAAAGGACAAGGATTTATGACTGGGGAACGTTAAAAAGAAAAACGAGATAATGTTCTGAAAGTTACCCTCGCATCAGCTCAGGGATTGAGAACTTTTTCCTGGCAAATACAGTGTTCTGAAGAGCAACGTTATATCTTCTTAAGGTAGCTTTGATTCACCACGAAAATGTATCCCCACAAACATTACAACTAAAGCTTCGTCCATGAAAGTGAAAAATATATATGAGTCATTGCGTGAGCCAGGTAAAATAATACTAACAATATTAAGCAATAATTACCAGGTGACCAGATATATGACTTCTCTAAAAGTTTTGAATTGGAGATCGAAGTCGAAGATCGCAGTCCTAAGGTTTGCTGCTGCGTGTTTGTAGACATGGAACTTGAAACAATTAAGAGGAACAAGAACCCTTGCCATCAAAACATAGATTTCCAAGATCAAAGTTAAAAAATGAAATAATTAAACAACTATCAGAGTTGGGAATCAATCCAATGTAGTAGCGAAAAGAAGGTCTAACGTAAAATTGTGTTATTTTTGGAAACGAAGCTCCATTGGAAACGTTGTAATATAGAGACACATTCATGTACTCAGTATCATATTGTTTGCACATACGTACTTTCACTTGTTTGGGTTTACGTTCTGATGCTCTTTGTCGTTTGTGGTGCAGTTTACACACGGTGAATAGCCAAAATAGTTTCTCAAATCTATGCGAAACGCTTTTGCTTTTATTGCTTATACAATGAAAATCTTTATTATCAATCATGGTAAAAGAACTGTTGTTTCACTAGCTGCTCGCCCACCCTACCACTTGCCAAGAAAAACAACGCAATGGTTACTGGCCTAATTATTGGCCGTGGGTCGATCGACTTACTGTATACTCACGACGGCAATCGAAATACTAGTGAAACAACTGCTGGACTGCTCAAGATGCTCTCTCGTCCTAACACTGACCAAGTGATGAACATTTTGTCACCATTTGACTCAATGCCGACTAAAGAAATGTTGCTTCAAGTAATTTACGAAAGCTCTGAAATGGACAAGGATTTGTGCAGACTGGCGGTAAACTACGTGCTAGTTCTATACTTGAGGGTTGTAGGTTCCATGACAGACTGACTGGTGAACGTTAAAAAAAAACGAGATAATGTTGTGAATGTTACCCTCGCATCAGCTCAGGGATTATATCGAGAACTTTTTTGGCAAATACAGTGTTCTGAAGAGCAACGTTATAACTTCCTAAGATAGCTTTGATTTATCACAAAAATGTAGCCCCACAAACATTACGAACCAAGCTTCGTCCATTAAAGTGAAAAGTATGAGTCATTGCGTGAGCCAGGGAGAATAATGCTAAAAATATTAAGATATAGTTACCAGATGACCAGATAGTTGACGTCATTAAAAGTGTTGAATTGGAGATCGGAGTCGAAGATCGGAGTCCTAAGGTTTGCTGCTGCGTGTTTGTAAACATGGAACCTGAAACAATTAAGAGGAACAAGAACCCTTGCCATCAAAACAGAGATTTCCAAGATCAAAGTTGAAAACTGAAATAATTAAACAACTAACAGAGTTGGGAATCAATCCAATGTAGTAGCGAAAAGAAGGTCTAACGTAAAATTGTGCTATTTTTGGAAACGAAGCTCCATTGGAAACGTTGTAATATACAGACACATTCATGTATTTAGTATCATATTGTTTCACATACGTATTTTCACTTGTTTGGGTTTACGTTCTGACACTGTTTGTCGTTTGTGGTGCAGTTTACACACGGTGAATAGCCAAAATAGTTTCACAAATCTATGCGAAACGCTTTTGTTTATATTGCTTGTACAATGAGAATCTTTTTATCAATCATGGTGAAAGAACTGTTGGTTCACTACTGCTCACCCATCCTACCACTTGCCACGAAAAACGCATAGTGGATACTGGCCTAATTATTGGCCGTGAGGTCGATTGACTTAATACTGTATACTGACAGCGGCGATCGCGATACTGGTGGAACAACTGCTGGACTGCTGGAGCTGTTCGCTCGTTCTAACACTGACCAAGAAAAAAACAACATTTTATCACTATTTGACTCAATGCCGGCAAAAGATATGTTACTCCCAGTGATTTACGCGAGCGCTGAAAAGGACAAGGATTTATGACTGGGGAACGTTAAAAAGAAAAACGAGATAATGTTCTGAAAGTTACCCTCGCATCAGCTCAGGGATTGAGAACTTTTTCCTGGCAAATACAATGTTCTGAAGAGCAACGTTATATCTTCTTAAGGTAGCTTTGATTCACCACGAAAATGTATCCCCACAAACATTACAACTAAAGCTTCGTCCATGAAAGTGAAAAATATATATGAGTCATTGCGTGAGCCAGGTAAAATAATACTAACAATATTAAGCAATAATTACCAGGTGACCAGATATATGACTTCTCTAAAAGTTTTGAATTGGAGATCGAAGTCGAAGATCGCAGTCCTAAGGTTTGCTGCTGCGTGTTTGTAGACATGGAACTTGAAACAATTAAGAGGAACAAGAACCCTTGCCATCAAAACATAGATTTCCAAGATCAAAGTTAAAAAATGAAATAATTAAACAACTATCAGAGTTGGGAATCAATCCAATGTAGTAGCGAAAAGAAGGTCTAACGTAAAATTGTGTTATTTTTGGAAACGAAGCTCCACTGGAAACGTTGTAATATAGAGACACATTCATGTACTCAGTATCATATTGTTTGCACATACGTACTTTCACTTGTTTGGGTTTACGTTCTGATGCTCTTTGTCGTTTGTGGTGCAGTTTACACACGGTGAATAGCCAAAATAGTTTCACAAATCTATGCGAAACGCTTTTGCTTTTATTGCTTATACAATGAAAATCTTTATTATCAATCATGGTAAAAGAACTGTTGTTTCACTAGCTGCTCGCCCACCCTACCACTTGCCAAGAAAAACAACGCAATGGTTACTGGCCTAATTATTGGCCGTGGGTCGATCGACTTACTGTATACTCACGACGGCAATCGAAATACTAGTGAAACAACTGCTGGACTGCTCAAGATGCTCTCTCGTCCTAACACTGACCAAGTAATGAACATTTTGTCACCATTTGACTCAATGCCGACTAAAGAAATGTTGCTTCAAGTAATTTACGAAAGCTCTGAAATGGACAAGGATTTGTGCAGACTGGCGGTAAACTACGTGCTAGTTCTATACTTGAGGGTTGTAGGTTCCATGACAGACTGACTGGTGAACGTTAAAAAAAAACGAGATAATGTTGTGAATGTTACCCTCGCATCAGCTCAGGGATTATATCGAGAACTTTTTTTTGGCAAATACAGTGTTCTGAAGAGCAACGTTATAACTTCCTAAGATAGCTTTGATTTATCACAAAAATGTAGCCCCACAAACATTACGAACCAAGCTTCGTCCATTAAAGTGAAAAGTATGAGTCATTGCGTGAGCCAGGGAGAATAATGCTAAAAATATTAAGATATAGTTACCAGATGACCAGATAGTTGACGTAAGTGTTGAATTGGAGATCGGAGTCGAAGATCGGAGTCCTAAGGTTTGCTGCTGCGTGTTTGTAAACATGGAACCTGAAACAATTAAGAGGAACAAGAACCCTTGCTATCAAAACAGAGATTTCCAAGATCAAAGTTGAAAACTGAAATAATTAAACAACTATCAGAGTTGGGAATCAATCCAATGTAGTAGCGAAAAGAAGGTCTAACGTAAAATTGTGCTATTTTTGGAAACGAAGCTCCACTGGAAACGTTGTAATATACAGACACATTCATGTATTTAGTATCATATTGTTTCACATACGTATTTTCACTTGTTTGGGTTTACGTTCTGACACTGTTTGTCGTTTGTGGTGCAGTTTACACACGGTGAATAGCCAAAATAGTTTCACAAATCTATGCGAAACGCTTTTGTTTATATTGCTTGTACAATGAAAATGTAGTTTTTATCAATCATGGTGAAAGAACTGTTGGTTCACTACTGCTCACCCATCCTACCACTTGCCAAGAAAAACGCATAGTGGATACTGGCCTAATTATTGGCCGTGAGGTCGATTGACTTAATACTGTATACTGACAACGGCGATCGCGATACTGGTGGAACAACTGCTGGACTGCTGGAGCTGTTCGCTCGTTCTAACACTGACCAAGAAAAAAACAACATTTTATCACTATTTGACTCAATGCCGGCAAAAGATATGTTACTCCCAGTGATTTAAGCGAGCGCTGAAAAGGACAAGGATTTATGACTGGGGAACGTTAAAAAGAAAAACGAGATAATGTTCTGAAAGTTACCCTCGCATCAGCTCAGGGATTGAGAACTTTTTTCTGGCAAATACAGTGTTCTGAAGAGCAACGTTATATCTTCTTAAGGTAGCTTTGATTCACCACGAAAATGTATCCCCACAAACATTACAACTAAAGCTTCGTCCATGAAAGTGAAAAATATATATGAGTCATTGCGTGAGCCAGGTAAAATAATACTAACAATATTAAGCAATAATTACCAGGTGACCAGATATATGACTTCTCTAAAAGTTTTGAATTGGAGATCGAAGTCGAAGATCGCAGTCCTAAGGTTTGCTGCTGCGTGTTTGTAGACATGGAACTTGAAACAATTAAGAGGAACAAGAACCCTTGCCATCAAAACATAGATTTCCAAGATCAAAGTTAAAAAATGAAATAATTAAACAACTATCAGAGTTGGGAATCAATCCAATGTAGTAGCGAAAAGAAGGTCTAACGTAAAATTGTGTTATTTTTGGAAACGAAGCTCCATTGGAAACGTTGTAATATAGAGACACATTCATGTACTCAGTATCATATTGTTTGCACATACGTACTTTCACTTGTTTGGGTTTACGTTCTGATGCTCTTTGTCGTTTGTGGTGCAGTTTACACACGGTGAATAGCCAAAATTGTTTCACAAATCTATGCGAAACGCTTTTGCTTTTATTGCTTATACAATGAAAATCTTTATTATCAATCATGGTAAAAGAACTGTTGTTTCACTAGCTGCTCGCCCACCCTACCACTTGCCAAGAAAAACAACGCAATGGTTACTGGCCTAATTATTGGCCGTGGGTCGATCGACTTACTGTATACTCACGACGGCAATCGAAATACTAGTGAAACAACTGCTGGACTGCTCAAGATGCTCTCTCGTCCTAACACTGACCAAGTAATGAACATTTTGTCACCATTTGACTCAATGCCGACAAAAGAAATGTTGCTTCAAGTAATCTACGAAAGCTCTGAAATGGACAAGGATTTGTGCAGACTGGCGGTAAACTACGTGCTAGATCTATACTTGAGGGTTGTAGGTTCCATGACAGACTGACTGGTGAACGTTAAAAAAAAACGAGATAATGTTGTGAATGTTACCCTCGCATTAGCTCAGGGATTATATCGAGAACTTTTTTGGCAAATACAGTGTTCTGAAGAGCAACGTTATAACTTCCTAAGATAGCTTTGATTTATCACAAAAATGTAGCCCCACAAACATTACGAACCAAGCTTCGTCCATTAAAGTGAAAAGTATGAGTCATTGCGTGAGCCAGGGAGAATAATGCTAAAAATATTAAGATATAGTTACCAGATGACCAGATAGTTGACGTCATTAAAAGTGTTGAATTGGAGATCGGAGTCGAAGATCGGAGTCCTAAGGTTTGCTGCTGCGTGTTTGTAAACATGGAACCTGAAACAATTAAGAGGAACAAGAACCCTTGCCATCAAAACAGAGATTTCCAAGATCAAAGTTGAAAACTGAAATAATTAAACAACTATCAGAGTTGGGAATCAATCCAACGTAGTAGCGAAAAGAAGGTCTAACGTAAAATTGTGCTATTTTTGAAAACGAAGCTCCACTGGAAACGTTGTAATATACAGACACATTCATGTATTTAGTATCATATTGTTTCACATACGTATTTTCACTTGTTTGGGTTACGTTCTGTTACTGTTTGTCGTTTGTGGTGCAGTTTACACACGGTGAATAGCCAAAATAGTTTCACAAATCTATGCGAAACGCTTTTGTTTATATTGCTTGTACAATGAAAATGTAGTTTTTATCAATCATGGTGAAAGAACTGTTGGTTCACTACTGCTCACCCATCCTACCACTTGCCACGAAAAACGCATAGTGGATACTGGCCTAATTATTGGCCGTGAGGTCGATTGACTTAATACTTTATACTGACAACGGCGATCGCGATACTGGTGGAACAACTGCTGGACTGCTGGAGCTGCTCGCTCGTTCTAACACTGACCAAGAAAAAAACAACATTTTATCACTATTTGACTCAATGCCGGCAAAAGATATGTTACTCCCAGTGATTTACGCGAGCGCTGAAAAGGACAAGGATTTATGACTGGGGAACGTTAAAAAGAAAAACGAGATAATGTTCTGAAAATTACCCTCGCATCAGCTCAGGGATTGAGAACTTTTTCCTGGCAAATACAGTGTTCTGAAGAGCAACGTTATATCTTCTTAAGGTAGCTTTGATTCACCACGAAAATGTATCCCCACAAACATTACAACTAAAGCTTCGTCCATGAAAGTGAATCTGAAGCAAGAGATAAATAGCACATAACTAGCAGAAATTCCCTGGATCAAAGTTGTTTCAGAAATTTGGCTAATATTGTAAACAACGCGGAACATACAAACGATACTCTGGATCCAGCCATTAAAAGTTAAATATACTATAATGTAGTAGTTTAAAATTAATGTATAATTTAAAGTATAAAAGCATAGGAGTTTTAAAAGCCAAACCTTGCCATAAAAACATCCTAATTAATGTGTAGCCACGTTTCATGTTGTAGCATATCTTTACATGTAGTCCGTACTTTCAATAGTTTGAGATGCGGTGATTCTGAATAAAATATAAACTATCGCAGCATCACTAATCAGGCGCGATACAATCCAAGCTGGGGTCGAGAGGGATTTTCTGCTGGCTATGAGAACGACTCATTGAGTACTGGCATAAATAATATGGCGAAAGAACTGCTGGTTTACTAGCTGCTCACTCATCCTAGCACTAGCCAAATAAAGAACAAACTGGGTACTGGCCTAATTATTGGCCGTGAGGTACTTACTGTTCACTGACGACGGCGATGGCGATACTGGTGGAACAACTGCTGGACTGCTGGAGCTGTTCGCTCGTTCTAACACTGACCAAGAAAAAAAAAAACATTTTATCACTATTTGACTCAATGCCGGCAAAAGATATGTTATTCCCAGTGATTTACGCGAGCGCTGAAAAGGACAAGGATTTATGACTGAGGAACGTTAAAAAAAAAAACAGATAATGTTCTGAATGTTACCCTCGCATAATCTCAGGGACTGAGAACTTTTTTCTGGCAAATACAGTGTTCTGAAGAGCAACGTTATACCTTCTTAAGGTATAGCTTTGATTCACCACGAAAATGTATCCCCACAAACATTACAACTAAAGCTTCGTCCATGAAAGTGAAAAATATGAGTCATTGTGTGAGCCAGGTAAAATAATACTAACAATATTAAGCAATAGTTACCAGGTGACCAAATAGATGACGTCATTAAAACTGTTGAATTGGAGATCGGAGTCGGAGATCGCAGTCCTAAGGTTTGCTGCTGCGTGTTTGTAGACATGGAACCTGAAACAATTAAGAGGAACAAAGACACGTGCCATCAAAACATAGATTTCCAAAATCAAAGTTGAAAATTGAAATAATTAAACAACTATCAGAGTTGTGAATCAATCCAATGTAGTAGCGAAAAGAATGTCTAACGTAAAGTTGTGTTATTTTTAGAAACGAAGCTCCATTGGAAACGTTTTAATATACAGACACATTGATGTACTCAGTATCATATTGTTTGCACATACGTACTTTCTCTTGTTTGGGTTTACGTTCTGATGCTCTTTGTCGTTTGTGGTGCAGTTTACACACGGTGAATAGCCAAAATAGTTCCCAATATCTATGCCAAACACTTTTTTTTTATTACTTGTACAATGAACATAATTATTTATTATCAGTCATGGCGAAAGAACTCCTGGATCACTAGCTGCTCACCTATCCTACCACTTGCCAAGAAAAGAACAAACTGAATACTGGGCTAATTATTGGCCGTGAGGTCGATCGACTTACTATACACTGACGACGGCAATCGTGACACTGGAGAAACAAGTGCTGGACTGCTCAAGTTGATCGCTGGTACTAACACTGGCCAAGTAAAGAATATTTTGTCACCATTTGAGTCAATGCCGAGAAAAGAAATGTTGCTCCAAGTAATTTACGAGAGCTCTAAAATGGACAAGGATTTGTGCAGACTAGCGGGTAAATTACGTGCTATTTCTATACTTGAGGGTTGTTGGTTTCATGACAAACTGATTGGTCAACGTTAAATAATACGAGAAAATGTTGCGCTTGTTAACTTCGTAGATCTCAAGGATTATATTGAGAACCCGTTTCTATGGCAAATAAAACGTTCTGAAAATAACCGTTATAAATTCCTAAGATAGCTTTGATTCACCACGAAAATGTAGTCCCACAAACATTTAGAAATAAAGCTTCGTCCTTGGAAGTGAAAAATATGAGTCATTGCGTGAGCCAGGTTAAATAATACTAAAAATATTAAGCAATAGTTACCAGGTGACGAGATAGATGCCGTCATTAAAAGTGTTGAATTGTAGATCGGAGTCAGAGGTCGCAGTGCTAAGGTTTGCTGCTGCGTGTTTGTAGACATGGAACCTGAAACAATTAGGAGAAACAAGGACACGTGCCATCAAAACAAAGATTTCCAAGATCAAAGTTGAAAATCGAAATAATTAAACAACTGTCAGAGTTGGGAATCAATCCAATGTAGTAGCAAAGAAGATCTAACATGAAATTGTGTTATTTTTGGAAACGAAGTTCCATTGGAAACGTTGTAATATACAGATACATTCACGTACTCAGTATCATATTGTTTGCAAATACGCATTTTCACTTGTTTGGGTTTACGTTCTGATGCTCTTTGTCGTTTGTGGTGCAGTTTACACACGGTGAATAGCCAAAATAGTTCCACAAGTCTTTGCGAAACGCTTTTGTTTTTATATTGCTTGTACAATGAAAATCTTTATTATCAATCATGGTGAAAGAACTGTTGGTTCACTAGCTGCTCACCCATCCTACCACTTGCCAAGAAATAAACGCAAGGGATACTGGCCTAACTATTGGCCGTGAGATCGAAATACTGGTGAAACAACTGCTGGACTGCTCGAGATGCTCTCTCGTCCTAACACTGACCAAGTAATGAACATTTTGTCACCATTTGACTCAATGCCGAGAAAAGAAATGTTGCTCCAATTAATTTATGAGAGCTCTGACATGGGCAAGGATTTGTGCAGACTGGCGGGTAAATTACGTGCTATTTTTATACTTGAGGGTTGTTGGTTTCATTACAGACTGACTGGTCAACGTTATATAATGCGAGAAAGTGTTGTGATTGTTACCCTCGTATAGCTGAGGGATTATATTGAAAACCCTTTTCTGGCAAATCAAGCGTTCTGAAGGGCACCGTCATAACTTCCTAAGATAGCTTTGATTCACCACAAAAATGCAGTCCCACAAACATTACAAATCAAGCTTCGTCCATTAAAGTGAAAAATATGAGTCATTGCGTGAGTCAGGGAGAATAATACTAGAAATATATAAACAATAAACTACTTTTGGCTTCGGAAATATGCACGCATAATTGTCCGAGGATATTATCTGTTCCGAGAAGCGAATAGTTGCCCGAGAGCGAAGCTCGAGGGCAACTGTGAGCTTCGAGGAACAGATAATGTCCAAGGACAATTATCCGTGCATATTTCCGAAACCAAAAGTAGTTTATTGTCTTTATTATCCTTCAAATATTTCCTCTCGCAGCGCAAATAATGGCGCGGAGACTGTGAAGCTTTTTGGTGCTTTTTGGAACTGCTTTTTCGACCAATAAATTGATGTCCTCCTCGGTAGTCATCTCGTAATGGGTTTTTGCGATTAATATATAAAATTGTGTTCGGATATTGTCAATAAACAGCGTTTGTTCGCCAGGCGGGGGTTATTCGCTGATAACGTCCGCTCGTGAGCGGACGTTATTCGGTCACGTGTCACGATTCCACCAATCACGCGCGGGAGGAAATATTTGATGGGTCATAATAAGCAATAGTTACCAGGTGACCAGATAGATGACGTCATTAAAAGTGTTGAATTGGAGATCGGAGTAGGAGATTGCAGTGTTAAGCTTCCCTGCTGCATGCTTGTAGACATGAAACCTAAAACAATTAGAAGAAACAAGGACACGTGCCATCAAAACATAGATTTCCAAGATCAAAGTTGAAAATTGAAATAATTAAACAACTATCAGAGTTGGGAATCAATCCAATGTAGTAGCGAAAAGAAGGTCTAACGTAAAGTTGTGTTATTTTTGGAAACGTTGTAATACACAGACACATTCATGTACTCAGTATCATATTGTTTGCACATACGTACTTTCTCTTGTTTGGGTTTACGTTCTGATGCTCTTTGTCGTTTGTGGTGCACTGAGTTTACACACGGGGAATAGCCAAAATAGTTCCCAATATCTATGCCAAACCCTTTTTTTTATTACTTGTACAATGAACATATTTATTAACAGTCATGGTAAAAGAACTCCTGGATCACTAGCTGCTCACCCACCCTACCGCTTGCCAAGAAAAGAACAAACTGAATACTGGCCTAATTATTGGCAGTGAGGTCGATCGACTTACTGTACACTGACGACGGCAATCGTGACACTGGAGAAACAAGTGCTGGAATGCTCGCGCTGATCGTTCGTCCTAACACTGACCAAGTAAAGAATCATTTTGTCACCATTTGAGTCAATGCCGAGAAAAGAAATGTTGCTCCAAGTAATTTACGAGAGCTCTAAAATGGACAAGGATTTGTGCAGACTAGCGGATAAATTACGTGCTATTTCTGTACTTGAGGGTTGTTGGTTTCATGACAAACTGACTGGTCAACGTTATATAATACGAGAAATTGTTGCGCTTGTTAACTTCGTAGATCTCAAGGATTATATTGAGAACCCGTTTCTATAGCAAATAAAACGTTCTGAAAATAACCGTTATATAAATTCCTAAGATAGCTTTGATTCACCACGAAAATGTAGTCCCACAAACATTACAAATCAAGCTTCGTCCTTGGAAGTGAAAAATATGTCATTGTGTGAAGCAGACAAAATAACACTAGCAATATTAAGCAATAGTTACCAGATGACGTGATTAAAAGTGATGAATTGGAGATCGGAGTCGGAGATCGCAGTGCAAAGGTTTGCTGCTGCGTGTTTGTAAACAAGGAACATGAAACAATTAAGAGGAACAAAGACACGTGCCATCAAAACATAGATTTCCAAGACCAAAGTTGAAAATTGAAATAATTAAACAACTATCAGAGTTGGGAATCAATCCAATGTAGTAGCGAAAAGAAGGTCTAACGTAAAGTTGTGTTATTTTTGGAAACGAAGCTCCATTGGAAACATTGTAATATACAAACACATTCATGTTGTTAGTATCGTATTTAATTGTTTGCACATACGTACTTTCTCTTGTTTGGCTTGACGTTGTGTTTCTCGTTTGTGCTGCAGTTTACACACGGGGAACAAGGACACGTGCCATCAAAACAAAAGAAAAAAACGCATTGAATACTGGGCTAATTATTGGCCGTGAGGTCGATCGACTTACTGTAATATGACGACGCCAATCGTGGTGCTGGTGAAACAAGTGCTGGACTGCTCAAGATGCTCTCTCGTCCTAACACTGACCAAGTAAAGAAGAATTTGTCACCATTTGACTCAATTCCGAGAAAAGAAATGTTGCTCCAAGTAATTTACCATCGCCAGAAATTTCAGACATCCGGTTGCGCCATCTCGGAAGAGGCATCAGGTTTCACGCTGACAGCCGCTCAAGAAATAACAAAGAAATGTATGGGATCTGATAATAAATTGTGCTTTTCGTTTAACTGAAGCACGTTCGTAAAAATGTCTGGGCAGCATTCGGAAGAGGAAAGCTTCCTAAACACAACAGTACAAAAAATATTTATCTCCGGTAAAATTCGATGTGTATTTTTTTGAATTTAAAATTTCGGCCGACGTAAGAAGGGATTGATAGCAGAATACGCTCAAAACCGGCTACTGTCACTTTTTAAGCTGCATTTAATACAAGAACCTTGGGTAAAACGCAAAATGTCTACCCCGTACCTGATTGTCGAAGGATTGAACATCTCCTGTGAAGCCTCAGTCAGTCCCCTGGAGCAAATTCGATGTGTACTTTTTGTGTTTGAATTTGCAGTTCACAGCCAGCCATGGCGAATACCTCCCGTGAAATACGCTGACTTCGGATGTTGATATTTTGGGCTGGGAAGCTCCAAATCGCATGAAAATTGTACCAAACGAAAGCTAATTTCAACTAGGTCGTTCAGCGGCACGTCTCCTAAACGTAGCAGTCTCTTTTTGAACCGGAGAAACCCATCCCTCCCCCACCCCACTGAGGCAAAGTACGTAACAATGTTGAATGTGTGAATGGCGCATGCTCATACCGCACGCCGCTGGCAAAGACCGGATGCAATCGTGGACGCAAAATGTCCGGAATTTCTGGCGATGCGAGAGCTCTGAAACGAACAAGGATTTGTGCAGACTGGCGGGTAAATTACGTGCTATTTCTATACTTGAGGGTTGTTGATTTCATGACAGACTGACTGGTCAACGTTATATAATACGAGAAAATGTTGCGATTGTTACCTTCGTAGAGCTCAGAGATTATATTAAGAACCCTTTTCTGGCCAATGCAACGTTCTGAAGGGCACCGTTATAACTTCCTAAGATAGCTTTGATTCACCACGAAAATGCAGTCCCACAAACATTACAAATCAAGCTTCGTCCATTAAAGTGAAAAATATGAGTCATTGCGTGAGTCAGGGAGAATAATACTAGAAATATTAAGCAATAGTTACCAGATGACGTGATTAGTAAAAGTGATGAATTGGAGATGAGAATCCGGGATCGCAGTGTTAAGTTTGCCTGCTGCGTGTTTGTAAACAAGGAAACTGAAACAATAGAGAGAAACAAAGACACGTGCCATCAAAACATAGATTTCCAAGATCAAAGCTGAAAATTGAAATAATTAAATAACTATCAGAGTTGGGAATCAATCCAATGTAGTAGCGAAAAGAAGGTCTAACGTAAAGTTTTGTTACTGACTGGTGAACGTTAAAAAAAAAAACAGATAATGTTGTGATTGTTACCCTCGTATAGCTCAGGGATTATATTGAGAACCCTTTTCTGGCAAATACAGCGTTCTGAAGGGCACCGTTATAACTTCCTAAGATAGCTTTGATTCACCACGAAAATGTAGCCCCACAAACATTACAAATCAAGCTTCGTCCTTGGAAGTGAAAAATATGAGTCATTGGGTGAGCCACCTAAAATAATACAACAATATTAAGCAATAGTTACCAGATGACGAGTTAGATAACGTCATTAAAAGTGCTGAACTGGAGATCGGAGTCGGAGATTGCAGTGTTAACTTTGACATGGAACCTGAAACAATTGAGAGGAACAAAGACACGTACCATCAAAACATAGATTTCCAAGACCAAAGTTGAAAATTGAAATAATTAAACAACTATCAGAGTTGGGAATCAATCTAATGTAGTAGCGAAAAGAAGGTCTAACGTAAAGTTGTGTTATTTTTGGAAACGAAGCTCCACTGGAAACATTGTAATATACAAACACATTCATGTTGTTAGTATCGTATTTAATTGTTTGCACATACGTACTTTCTCTTGTTTGGCTTGACGTTGTGTTTCTCGTTTGTGCTGCAGTTTACACACGGGGAACAAGGACACGTGCCATCAAAACAAAAGAAAAAAACGCATTGAATACTGGGCTAATTATTGGCCGTGAGGTCAATCGACTTACTGTAATATGACGACGCCAATCGTGGTGCTGGTGAAACAAGAAGAACTAGAAATAGTAAGCAATAGTTACCAGATGACGTGATTAGTAAAAGTGATGAATTGGAGATGAGAATCCGGGATCGCAGTGTTAAGTTTGCCTGCTGCGTGTTTGTAAACAAGGAAACTGAAACAATTGAGAGAAACAAAGACACGTGCCATCAAAACATAGATTTCCAAGACCAAAGTTGAAAATTGAAATAATTAAACAACTATCAGAGTTGGGAATCAATCCAATGTAGTAGCGAAAAGAAGGTCTAACGTAAAGTTGTGTTATTTTTGGAAACGAAGCTCCACTGGAAACATTGTAATATACAAACACATTCATGTTGTTAGTATCGTATTTAATTGTTTGCACATACGTACTTTCTCTTGTTTGGCTTGACGTTGTGTTTCTCGTTTGTGCTGCAGTTTACACACGGGGAACAAGGACACGTGCCATCAAAACAAAAGAAAAAAACGCATTGAATACTGGGCTAATTATTGGCCGTGAGGTCAATCGACTTACTGTAATATGACGACGCCAATCGTGGTGCTGGTGAAACAAGAAGAACTAGAATTAGTAAGCAATAGTTACCAGATGACGTGATTAGTAAAAGTGATGAATTGGAGATGAGAATCCGGGATCGCAGTGTTAAGTTTGCCTGCTGCGTGTTTGTAAACAAGGAAACTGAAACAATTGAGAGAAACAAAGACACGTGCCATCAAAACATAGATTTCCAAGATCAAAGCTGAAAATTGAAATAATTAAATAACTATCAGAGTTGGGAATCAATCCAATGTAGTAGCGAAAAGAAGGTCTGACGTAAAGTTGTGTTATTTTTAGAAGCGAAGCTCCATTGGAAACGTTGTAATATACAGAGACATTCAGGTAGTTAGTATCATATTGTTTGCACATACGAACTTTCACTTGTTTGGGTTGACGTTCTGATGCTCTTTGTCTTTTGTGGTGCACTGTTATGATATGGGGAATAGCCAAAATGGTTCCACAAATCTATGCCAAATGCTTTTTGAAGCTATGTCGGCGTTTTGGACTAACAGCCGTTCGGCACATCTCATTAGGTCAATAAAATGTTCCCCCTCTAGGTGGCAAAAACTACTAAGGGGGGAGGAGCATGAAGTGTTATCCATATAAAAGCCGCCGTGGTACAGGTCTTGTGAGAAAGTTTGTCTTTTGTTATCTACTTAACACGAAGAATGCACAGAGAGATTTCCAGTAAAGGGTTTCCGTGCTAATGGGCGACAGAATGTCAGAAGCTAAATTACCTCTCCAGGGAGGGGTTTTCTAAATATAATTGGCTCTCTCGCGCGTGGAGAATCAAGGCACTATTTAATGGCGGCTGTGAGTGTTGCCGATTCTTTGGCTGTATGTGGAAATCTGCTCCCGGCCTTAGCCCCTGGCTGACATATCCGTAGTATCTAGCAAACAGGCGAAACAGATTCACATTTAGAGCGACATTTCTGGACACATTTGCGAATATACGCTCCGCTCACAAAAGAAGGAACACAGCTGTACCATACCATGACAGAGCTGACAAACGCATTGCGCATGTTGGTGACGTTATCAGTCCGTACGCTTGTTTATCTTGTTCGGAGTCATTGAGGTCAATATTTTAATTTAAAATAACCTTAGAGCTTTCCTTTTCATTGCAATGCTTGACCGGTCCTTTCACCTTGAGTATATAATACTATCTACGACTTTCACGGAACGCAGCAGTACCACGGCCGCTATGGCAATGACAACACTCCGACAAGGACGAATTTGTTTTGCAATTTTCACCACGGCTGCAAGGAGGAAAGTGGTAGGTGCAAAAGCTCAGGAAGAGAAAAACTATTGAACTGCAAACTCTTTGTAGCTTAACTTTTGCTTCTGCGTCTTAACTTTTTAAAAAAACTCCGCCGGAAGTTGTGTTTCGCCAAATAATTAAAAAATACAAAGGGATTCAGTGGAGCGTACACCCGCGCCAGTTTCCGCGGGAAAAAAGTGTGCCTGCGCGACCGCGCAAGCACAGTGTGTTTGTCAGCTCTGTCCCATGGCATATGTTTTGGCAAAGGTAAAAGCTTATTCCGAGTTTTTTATGTTTGTTGACACATGATTTCATGTCATAATTGCAGATGTAGATTGACTGTGGTATGTCTGAGTTGTTTGTTTATAAAATTGTCTCGAGCGTATTCTGTCGCTAATGAAAATCGACAGGAAATTTTACTGTGAATCCTTTTCACCACCGTTCGAATAGCACGAGAAACAGGTTTGTTCGGCTGGAGTGTGTTACGTTACGAAACTATTATAACGAATCAAAATCTGGTTTACCTCGCATGATATGTTTGTTGACACATGATTTCATGACCAGATCGACGTCTGAGCTGTTTGTTTATAAAAATTGTCTCGAGCGGGTTTTGTCGCTAATGAAAAATTGACTGAAAAGTCGACAGGAAATTTTACTGTGAATCTATTTCACCACCGTTCGAAGAGCACGAGAAACAAGTTTGTTTGGCTGGAGTGTGTTACGTTAATACGAAACTATTATAACGAGTTAAAAGCTGACTTACCTCGCAGAAATTTACAGAACGACTTTTATTTTGGCAAGCTATACTTTGCTCCTTTTATGTCGATCAGCTCAAAATAATGAAATAATAAACTGTCATGTTTGTGCATTTGTGTTCGGTCATGCATAGTACGTACGTAGCTGGCATAGTAAAACATAGTGTAAAACCCCGATCAAACGGTGATAATCCCCGAACGAAGTGAGGGAAATATTTACGACGCTAATGCAGTAGTATTATCGCCTTATCGGAGACTCCAAGCGTGTCGCCATCTCGAAATCTAATGTTCGTGTGTTTGTTTGTGTGTTTGTGCCATACGACCTCGTCCCAAGGCCCTCCGCGTCGAGCGATCACAGCAGGCGAGGTTACATCGGCAGCTTAACTGTAAACCGCCATTTTCTTGGTGACATGCGATAGAGTACGAACTGAAGTGATTTTGTACAACAAGATGCAGATACAAGGCCAAGCAGTTCGACGGACGGCTGTAAATTGCACGGATATTTTGCCAGTGCATGGGAGGCAAGCTTTACTAGACGTAAAGCGGATTCTTTAAGGCCCAACTGGTCGACCTGAACACAATCCTAGACGCCAGTATTGTGTTAAAACGCAGACACTTCTTCAGAAAGGAATAGCAAAATACAGTCGGTGGAAATCGAACAATCACTGTGGCAAATTTCACCTTTCGCAATAACAGGAATGCAGTTTTCAGAATCCAAGTTTGACAAGATGACAACACAATACAATGGAAAGTGGAATTTTCGTACTGTATGAGGACTGCTCTATACAGTGTATTTTGAAATCATTGAAGACGTAAACAATAGTGGGTTTTGGGTTTTGTTTCCTTTGCTGGAAAAGAGCTAAAGCTATGGCTTTCAGGAACCGGTGAGTTTTGAAAATTTAATTCAATTAACGTTAAATACACTTTTGTTAAACGACGGTCGTGTTATCATTGGTATTTCAACAATTGCCGTATATTTTGTCGTTTGATGCCCCGGTAACTGTGATGAAGGCCAATTAGGATTATACTGTGATCTTTTCCCTGGTTTTCAAAGCTATTTCAGAGTGCCTTCGTGCAAGATTGTGTCATCCGATTCCTGACATGTTTGCATAATTTCATTGACAGTCTGACACATGCTTGGATAAAATGTAACCGGGTTAAAATGCTTTTGCTTTTTGAAGGCTATTAAAGTAGAAAATATCCGGCCACTGCTTTCCAAATTAAACAATGTGTCTACTAGCGGGACCTCCGTAAGATACTCGCTCAACACAATCGCACTTTGTATTATTTAGTGACTTGATTTCTTTTTTCTGTCAAAGATTTTAAAATCGTCAAACGCAGTTTGAAAAGTTGTTGTGTTCAAAATTGAATCCCTGCCAAAATTCACACGATTCCGAGACTTCGAAAGCGTGTAAACAAGCGACTCGCTTTCATGGTTCTAAATTTGGCACACACACACACACACACACAAAAAACAAACACACGTATGTGGTTAGGATAAAGCATTGGCTGGAGAAATCGCGGCTTTTCTTGAAATTCATAAAAACTTCGGTGTCCAAGATCGACTTTGCTTGGCTTTCAAGCCTCGGGAGTATTCTGTAGTTGCGTGTAAATGTTTTCTCAGCGAATTTTGAAGTTCAGCTAGTGTCTACGAAAATTGCAGACTGTGCACGTTGTCTGAACTAAACCAGACTTCGTGTGACAAAGATTTTTTTTAACGGCCGACTGGTGACGTCGCTACACAGCCGTGGTTTGCAAAAAAATTTAAATAATCTCCGAACGGAAAATAAACAAGAATCCCGCTTTCCAAAAACCCACTACTGAGCGAGGGGATATCTGCGATTATCGTATTTCTAGTATTTGCATAGTTCGAACTCTCACCCTCGTTTTAACACGAGCTACCACGCACTATCATAGCCTATCAACAACTAGCAAATAGCTTCACGTACGCTTTGCGGACCTATGTTTTATATTACTGTGTTGTGGATACTGCAACTCGTTGCAGTATCCATTATGTCATCGTGTGAGTTTCCGAATGTAAGAACGTAACAATGGATAAATCGGAACACCAATCGAAGTAAAGATAATCCCGTCGGAATATTTCGCCCGCGCAAGTAATCCAATCAGAGCCGGAGGTGAACAAACGAAGTTTCGCGAACAACAAACGAAGTTTCGCATGACGTGGCGTTGTTTGCTGTCGTTTTCTGGGACTGTCATGTTGTGTTAGCTGCTTCGGTTTTTATGAATGAATTTGGCCAGATTTGCTAGTGGGACTTATCACAGCTTTCAAAGCGTGTATCAAGAACACCTCTAACACGCCACATTCGCGAGGTAACCGGCTACAAGCGGTATGTTTTTTGTGTCAATGTTTATCTGTTTCTTCACTTGGTTTTACATTTTGTCATCTGTAAGAGTAAAAAAATAAACTACACTCTTGAGATAACAATCTGTTTTTGTCGTTACCGATCGTTTCTTCGCTGTCGAGTCGATTCAAGCTGCGTTGCGTTACTCGCAATTTAAAATACATTTTGTAGTCCATTTCTTGTGCAAAATTAAAAGCATTATGGACACATCCGGGGGGGGGGGGGGGGGGGAGGGGGTACTCCCAAAGCCATATAGGTATGTGCCGCCCCAAAGGGTATCGTTTTCAAGCATTTTTAGTCCGAAATAGGGTATCGATTTTGCCTTTTTGATTTGAAATAGGGCATCGATTTTGTCTTTTTGGTCTGGGATAGGTATGATTTTAACAAACATATGTCGCCGCGGACATTGCACGGCAAATGGAAAAAAACACAGGGCGGAAATCGCTGCAAAAGAACAAAAAATTCTCTAAACAAAGGTCTGAAATAGGGTATACATTTTTGGAGTCAGGTCTGAAATAGGGTATAGAAAATCAGGTATTTTGGTCTGAAATAGGGTAAGGGTTTTTAGAACCAGGCGGCACACACCCCCCCCCCCCCCCCCCCGGAGGATACATGTATTTTGTGTGGAATGATTTATCGAGGTCCCCGAAGTTTGTGTATGTATTAATCTGTTGACTTTTCTTGAGCGAAACCGGTTCAACCTTGTTTATCTGCTTTTCTCGCTGTAAAAGCAAAGGAATGGCGTGGGAAGTTACACGGTTTTTCATTTTCGTACAGCCCGTAGACCCAGTGTACTCGGTGGCTTTTAAGCCTACTCAGACCCGATCGATGTGTACTGCTGTATAAAGCGAACGACAAACGATTACGGCTTTAGAACTTCAAATGTTTTGAGAATAATTATAGCAACGATACTGTATGAATGCGTAGCATGAATGCAATGCTATGAATTTTAGCAAACGCCAGCATAGTTTATTGTACATTTCCAGGGTGCGCCAAAGGCCTCAATCCTCTCGGTAAACAGTTGATATCGGTAGCCACAGATCGGATGTTTTCAAATGAAAATCACAACGTGCATTACAGATCATTTTCGAAGCCTGGCAGTATCCACATGTACGCATTGCGGGCCTATTTTTATATTACTTGTACAATGAAAATCTTTCTCATGAAGCGATTTCATAAATGCACTGAAATACTTTTATAAACTGGTATCCTTACCAGCAAGTCGCCACTTCGCTATTTTCAACGAGTAGGTCGATCGTCCTTGTTTTTAAGTTCGCGACCTTTTTTAGCTTCGTGATGGAAAGACTAAGCTGCGCACACTAGGACGCGTTTTCAAAACGATTCATTTGACGGCGCTGTTTTAGCGTACGACTTCGACGCATCGCCACTTTTGAAGTGAGCTTATCCCAAACTTGCTTACACGGAAAATATTCCATCAGCTCAACCCGGAAGTGAACAGCATCGAAATGGATCATTTTTTGATTGAGAACGCGACCACACAGTTGGGAAATACAAGTGAAGTCAGTCTTCTCTGACAAAGAACAAATTGAGTTTACACAAGCAACGTACCCGTTGGTTAGTTACATTACTCGGCAGGGATAGTGTTCAGTATCAGTTTAGCTGGTCAATTCTCGCATTGTACTTACGTGCGTATGTAAGCAACATGCCCACCAAGATCAGCCTTTCTCTACACGCCATGATAAAAGCAGGAAGTTATCTGATAAACGTAACAGGACTATTCAAGGAATGTCTAGTGTTTGTTCAAAGCTTCACCTTTCGACCTTGTCGCAGAACGATCGTATTCAATGTCTTTTTTGAGTCTTTGGTCTGGAAAAGGGTGGTAGATTTTGGTATTTGGTCTAAAATAAGGTCGAAAATCGAATATTTTGGTTTGAAATAAGGTCAAAATATCGTATAATCGTAGGCGGCAAATCCCCTCTCTCCCTCCCCCCTCCCCCAGGGTCCTTAAATCGTAAGTTCGAAGATCATACGTTCAAAGCTTCGCGTTTATCGGACTTCTAAGTTAGGAGAATAGGAGCGGCACAACGTTGTAATTCCCGAGCAGTGTTAAGTGGCAGCTACATGGGAATCCCCAAAAATGAAAACAAACGCCCGCTAAGGGTTTAGGTTTTTTCGTACTTTATTGTACAAAGGAGATCATTTTCTATCCAAATCAATTTGTAAACATTTCCAACGGGTGTGCGAAAGGCCCAAGGGGGTGAGGGGAGGAATAAGGCCGAATTGTCAGACACAAGAAAGGGCTCTTTGGTAGACTAAAACTAGCCCCTTAATTTTCTCCGCATAAAAAAATAAAGCAGAAATGGTAGTTCCTTTTCATTTGCATGTACGACGTGTAGTTTAAGTCCTGATTCGCACTGCACTGGGTAGTTAATAATTAGCTAAACATCCACGTCGGGAACAAAGTGCCGGTTGCATTAGTAGTGTAAAGGCCTGAGAAAACAAATGCAACATGTTGGAACAACATTGCCCAACAACAATGTTACCCAAAAACTCTTTTCGAAACCGTACAGTGTTGTTGGAGTCCGCAATTATAAACCCCATGAAAATGGACATTGGAGAACGCAAAAATGCATCGCAATTGCTGCTGTTATCGTCGCATGAAGCACTCAGTGCCTAATGTTGCGTTCGTTTGCTCTGGCCTTATGCATGTCAATATTGGTTTTTTTGTAAAACGGTACCCTAAACATCACAACAACGAACCGTTATAACATACAAAATTACCACTGACAACTCTATGCAGTGACAACACAATCTTTATTCGTGATTTCCTCAACACAAATCAGCCACTTTCACAATCACGCGCAGCTCGTAATTCTGATATATTTTGGCGGGCCTGCACATTATGAGGATAAAACTTGGCAAGCAGAATGAAATACTGTTCCTTCGGTCATAAATGCAATTATGTAGACACAAAAACGAAGCTCAACAGAATTTACTTGACAGATCGTCTCGTTTATAAGGCCAGTAAAAAGTATGGCTATTGACACGATCCTTGTACAACATGCACGTCAGATAAACTCTGTAAAATAATGTAAAAAAAGTAAAGTAAATTTAATTTATACACGGTAAGTAATTCATCATATAGCTGGTTGGGCCGTATTGAAACTTAACGTAAATAAATTTTGTTATAAATCCCAACTGGTCGGAGGCTATATACAATGGGCTATATATATAAGTTGGCCGAGGATTTGAACTCGAGGCTACAGTGTTGCAAATTCCGCTAGTGATCAGAGAGCAACTTGAATTTCAAGTCCGGTGCCCTAACCACTCGACCATACTGCCTCCTGTAACTGTTCAAGTTCATTCTTTATTACTCAGTGCATTACAAATGAGCTAGAAATAAAGCTATTAACAACCTCAAACTTTAGTTACTTCTTCGGAGTTTCATAATGCTTTTGAAAAGAACTAAGATGAACTTCCGGTAGTGTGGAAAATAGTTTTCTGCTATGCAGCCTCCCAAATTATCAACTCATCGATCCGCTTCAAAGCTAGTGGAAGGCTTAAGGGCTGGCAAAACGAGGACACATTGTAGCGGCAGCATTGCTAGCGTGCATGCTTTCCAAATGTTCTCCCGTTTTGTCATGCGCGAAACAGCGGACACAAAAAGTGTTTCTAAAAAACTTAACAAACATTAAATTGTTGTGTGCGCACGAAGCGCAACAATGTTGCCGCATGTTTTGCCATCCTGTAACATCGAAGGACACAATGTTGCCACATTGTGCTCTCGTTTTGCCAAGTCATTCTACTTCACGTGACTTCTTTGAAATACTAAACTGTGTCAACGAAAGGTTGCTAAACTGAATGTCGTACTACCGAATGTATTTGCTGGCGTTTCGATCAGCTTTAGCCCTTTTGTTGACAGTCTCTTACATTAACATTTACCTTGTGATTTACCCAACTAAACTTCACTGTTATTCTGCTGAGGTTGGTGGTGCTCTGCGGCCACACGAACAGCTCTCTCTAACTCCCTCTTCCTCTCACCGTACGGATGGCCGTCCGCTGCTATCAACACGACGGGCTGAGTCCTGTAGGGCCGCACCTCCTCAACTCGAGTCAGGTGGAAGACCAGTCGGTCTATATCACGCATTAGGCTGTGGGCCCAGCGAGGCGACATGCACGCCGGAATGTCCTGCTTGTCCGAGTTGTACGTGAAATACACCGGCACGTACTTTGGGATTTCTGGCTTACTGGAGATTTCTCCGCGAACGAGGTTCAACTGGTACCCGATTGACAGAGCTGACATGAAATGCACCACGTTAGCTTCACATACACAAAGGGCAAAACACTCAACACAAAAGCAAAGTGGATCATAAGGTCACTCCGGAGTTTCATTTGGCGCACTCGTCCATAACAAACTTTGGATCATAACTTTTTCGGCTTTAATGCGATTCCTATGAAATTTTGAGGAACGTTGCAGCTATCATTCAGCAATTATATGATTGAATTCGATTTAATTGGGGAAAAATATTTTCAGTGATATTATAGCTTAAGTGGACAGTACTTTTTGAACAAAATCGCACCCAGTGAAAAATTTAGCTGGTTTTTTTTTTTTTTTTTGTTAAATTCCTGTAATTAGCTTATATTAACAGAATACATACCTTAACCAAGTTTCAGCAAAATCGTCGGAGCAGAAGGAAAATCCATGGCGAAATTTTGATGGTTTTATTACCTCTGCTCTTCTGCTCCGACGATTTTTCTGAAACTTGGTTAAGATATGTATTAAGTCAATATAAACTGATTCTAGAAATTTAACAAAAATATACCAGCAAAATCTTTTACTGGGTGCGATTTTGTTAAAAAAGTACTGTCCCCTTAAGCTATAATATCACTAAAAATATTTTTCCCCAGTTAAATCGAACTCAATCACATTATTGCTGAATGATAGCTGCAACGTTTCTCAAAGTTCTATAGGAATCGCATAAAAGCCAAAAAAGTTATGAACCAAAGTTTTTTATGGACGAGTGTGCTAAATAAAACTCCGGAGTGACCTTAAGTCTGGTTTTTACTAGCGACGCATACACTAGCACAATCATATAAGCGCAAGCACAAGGTTCTTATTTCACGTGAAAACAGGCTCGACAGGAGCACAAGGTTCTTATTTCACGTGAAAACAGGCTCGACAGGAGCACAAGGATCAAATATTTTGATCCTTGTGTTTGCGCTTGCGTCGAGCTTGTTTTCACTGTAAAATAAGGACTCTTGTGTTTGCGGTTGTTACGCTTGCGTCGCGCGTGAAACCAGGATTAATATTACAAACTCAACTTTGTTTAAGCCCTTAAATTCCTAGAGTAATAAAAGGCAAAACTTCTAATTCCAATACATAGTCAAATGTATGCACTTCAATTTGGAGAAAGTGGCCCCTTGCTTGGTTCAACTGCTAGTCAGAATAGCAATTCTCCCAATTTCACTCAACGTTTTGAGAGATTGACGAAAGAACGTCTTGTTTTTAAACATGAAGGCTCAAATGGATGAATAAAGCACTCACGATCTTCATTCTGCGGCTCTTTTCTGCTCCTGAGGAACATTTTGTGGGACACCAGCACCACCACGTACTCATTCGACTTGATCTGATCTTCATACCACCTCGCAACGTTTGGTACAATGGCCAAAGTATTCCACATGTCCAGCGTAACCTCAATCAGCCCAGTGGAATTCAGCAAAGAGCCGAGACAATGTGTAACCCAGGAACACTTTTCACAGCACTTGGTGTGCATTATGAACACCCTGGATTTTTCTGCAGCAAGAGAGGAATAGAGCTTTAAATCGATATTGTCACTGCAGCGAATGTTTTACGATCTCGTGCCGACACATCGAAAGTACGCCATCTTGTTTCCGAAGAAATTTGAAAAAGAAAGCTTTCTATAGTCCACTTTTCTCGGATGAAACTTCTAAATTTAGCGTTTTACAGGAAATTTTCTCGAACGAGGAGTCGTTTTGGGCTTTGCATTTCTCTTTCAATGGAAAAAACACTCTTTAATAGTCATTGGACGCTGCAAATATAACGGGGTGTACATTACTCTGTAACAAATCAGTCTAATATAGTATAGTCACTAGTACACTGTACTCAGATGACAGCTGATTGAACTACATGTATCAGCTCTCACTACAACACTCACACATTTACTTCATAAAAGGCCGGGAAAATCTGCAGTTTGATGTTGGGAGTGAAAGAATTAACCGGCTCACCTCCTGTTGTTGGTGGTACCAGATCATCTTCTGGCCCATCGTCTGGTGTGCTTGCTGTTCGTGGTACCGGCAACGTGATCGTCACTGCAACACAAATAATAAATCCATCGCATAAGAAACCAGTGCACTTGTTAAACCTGCAGTTCTGGGCAGGTTCAGGCATTAGGCAGTTTAAGATTGCCGTATGCTGCAGCCCGCAAACCACAAAATGTCACATAATCTAGCGCACACGTCCCGTTTGCTATAGGTAACAAATTCTGAAATAACAGGAGCTTATTTCTGCGTTATTGGACTTGTCTATGGAATGCTTTCTGGTGTTGAAAACGTTACAGAAATTAGGCAGACGTGACGTGTCACTTCTTGCGGTTTGAGGTTTAAGGTTTGCGGGCTGCGGAATGCGGCAATCTTTTAAGATTTTAAGAGTTTAAAAACTCTTTATTTTGTTGATTTGCCATTCTTTCAGTTACGCAAATTGTTTCTTCTCAACTTGCCAAGAAACACGTCAAGACAGGCAATAAAATAAAAGGTAAGTTGAAAATAAAAAGAACGAGATAAAAAAAAAAAAAACAAAACAAAACAACAACAAAAAAAAAAAAAAAAAAAAAAAAACAGAGGAAATGGAAAAAAATTTATTAAGGAGAATTGATAGTGTGCCCTACCCAGCCACCTTAAAAAACTCCCCTTTCATATAAAGTAAATCTACCTTTCTGGAAAAAGTGTCTGTAGATGAAGAAAAGCAGGCAAATAAGTGTTCCTAGAACTGCCCCCACGACTGCTACAGTGATTTTGAGATCATCTCCTCGAGAAGCTGTTACTGCAGCTGTAGAGAAAATGAGTACAAGAGTATAACGTGCCACGACCTTTTACTGGACAAACAATGATAAACAAAGACAACCTGAAGCTGACGCAGCAAATCGCAGAGTGCTCATAATGTGTACCACATAGCGCATGCGCTGGGATTAAACTGAACATGAAGTACATCGTAGTTTTATCTCATAATCGCGCTGTGGGAGTTGAAATTTGTAAACCCAACACATTAATGAACTACAAAGTACTGTACAGCATGCCATGCATGCCGTTAATGTATCGTTCTCTATAAATGACATTTAATGTCAGTCCCACTTGTTCAGGGTAATTTTGGGCAAAATGAACGATGCAAATCAGCCTTCTCGAATTACTTTAGACTAAAAGCAAAATGGTCATCATCCGTCTTTGTCGTCTCTTTGCTTGCTATTTCTTCCAGTATGGTATCCAGAATTATGACCTTATACACATAAGGGATAGAGCTGCGAGTCCCGATAAATGAAATTTACAGTATACGGCTAGTCAAACAAACCTTTCATTGTTCAGTTGTGCAAGACGAACGGCCAGGACATAAAAAGCTATCTGCATATTGCAACAGCTTTAACTCTTTCACTCCCGAGTGATCAAGCTCAATTTTTTCTATTAGTCTCTCAGTGTAGAAATACATCACAAGTATGAAGAATCGGATTTTGATATTTTGCTCAGATGAAAGCTGATTAAACTATCAATTCTCACTACATCACTCATAGATTGTCTTAAAAGGTTAGGAGAAACTGTATTTTGAACTTGGGAGTGAAAGGGTTAAAGTGAATGACACAAAGTAAATACATATCAAAGACTTACGTGCATGTGTCGGAAGAGGAATGGAAACAACAATCCCGCTCGTTTTACTTTTATCCCCTTCCCTATTCACACCATTAACCTGAAACACGATAGTTGAGCCATGAAGAGAGTTGCTTCATTATAAAGATATAACATATAAGCCGAGTTCTGAAGCATCAACAACAGACTCCACAATGCGCCAAATTCACTCCCAAGGATGATCAGCTTCAATTTTCTCTCGCCAGATAACTAACCTAACTGAAGAGAACTGGGCACTAACACCTCGCCCAGACGAAATCTGGTTGATCTGTCAGTTACCACTACACGAATGATACATTTTAATCTTCAAATGTTTGAAGAAATTCCCATTATATGACCGGGGCTAAACCATGCATCGATAGCTGTCCCAATCCACAAAGACTCTTCCCCAATCTATTCGTAGTGCGATCATTCCACCACGGGAAATTATGCGTCAGTGCAGTGACGTCATCCCCTACACTTAACTAAAAATCCCCCCCCCCCCCCCCCCAATGCCGCCTCCCCCCCTCCCCCTCTCCATGCTTGCATCTTGAACAGCTCCCGATACATCCTAACCCTGAATTCTATTTGGTCGAAAGTGTTTTCTTAGGTCCGGTTCAGACGCCGTTCTTCAGATACTCCGAACCTAATGCAAATGAACAAAAATCACTGAGCTAATATGCATTAGGTTCGGCGCATGTGATAAACAGCGTCTGAACAAGGCCTTTTAAGGCCTTAAAAATCACAGAGGCTTTAAAAAGACTCTGTGATTCACTAGGCGCCGTGTTTACTTTTTTTTTTTTTGGATCAAAAATCGCCCGAAAACTGTACTACGTTGAATATGTGCGACCTGACGACCACGCTGGCCTTTCAATCACATTATTCCTAAAGTGAGACACCACAGCACTGGAACAAAAATATAAAATGCAGAATCACAAATGTTAGCTTCAACAATAAAATGTAGAAATCTGAGTGCCTTACCCTTACTGTGTAGTTACAAGGATTGATGCGCTGGAAACAGGCCTCACTCAGGGCGATTACATAACGGAACACGGAACCATTTTTGTGCTGTCAGACATAAAATAGAACATAAGAAAGTATTCAAATTTTCAGTGGAGGTAGAATCAACACTACGAAGGTCTTCCGACCTTGCCGTTGAAAGTTTTATGCCTCACCTCAACCACATCGCTGCCATGACATGATTTTGGGTTTTGAAGGTTTGTCCACCTTATTTGAAACTTCTCAATACTTGAACTGTTACAATCAAACACCCATGACATATTGATGTAGCCTGCAGAAGACACATTGGCTTGGGCTTTTCCTTCCAGCTGACCTGGGGCACCTGTTAGCAGAACATGCATGGTTGAATTTAAGTTACAATGGAAAACTAGCACTTGAGATAACTAGTTTTTAAAACTGCATCGACGTGGAGAAAAACGTTTAATGAATCCAACTAAGGGTCATTGTGTGAAAACTGAAGCTGTTAAGAAATTTGACGTTCTCGAGCGTTAGACGTTATAGTAGACAATTTTTAACGACGACTTTTCGCGCAACATTTTTTTTTCTAGACTTCTCTCTAGTATAATCTTTTAAGCTATCAATTAATAATGGTAACAGGACTGAGTGGAGTCCGATTCGGCCTGTAATCATACGAGTGATTACAAAATCGGACGACAGAGCTTCGCGGGAGTCCGATTTCATAATTACGAGTATGATTACAGACCGACATCGGACGACACGAAGTCCTCTTACCAATTAATCATAAATATTACAATTTCTGAGGATGGAATGATCACATAGCTTCAGCGTTATATGCTGTACTATACATAAAAACAAAGCATCGAAGTACAAGAAGTACTTCGTCGCCGATCGATTTTAACAAGCGCGTTTTACACTTGCTTATGATTGGTTTAAAGCCAACTGTCCAAATATAAAACAAAGAAGTATCCAATTACAGAACAATAAGTGTCCAATTAATGACTAATGGGGGTTATGAACCAGTCACATCCAAGGAAATTGTAATATATATGTTTAATAGCAATCGTTGCAGGAAATTATGCCTTTGGCGAAGGTTTGCATTGTTTTTGGAGCAGAAGCCAAAGCGCTAGCGACAAAATTGTAGTTGTTGCGCGAAAATCGTCTCGTGTAACATCACCTTAAGTACCTGGGGTAAACTCGCAAAGAAGCCTAAACAAGTATCCAGCAACGAACTAAGTGGCTGAAAACATGCTCATCTTGTAAAAATCTTCAACAAGTGAACCTTCACAGAGGCCAAGTAAAATCTACAACCTCCTAACTTCTGATTTACTATAACTCAATATTAGACTCCTTTTAATCTAAGTTTGGCCCTTAATTTTATATAGGTTCAATAATTACTAAACTGTACTTTCTTCGTGGAACGAATTGCAGTAATGAACCATCGTATCATCGTGTCTTCACGAAATGTCTTTGAAATCTACCTTTGAAATAATGTTGATATGATTTATAAATGATAAAGACACTTACAGCACGTTATCAAGGGCATCTCCGCTTCAAGAAAGTCACACTTATCTGAAAGTATTTAACAAAACCATGAGTAATATTCCGGAAGCGAAATACACTAAAGGAACTAGATAACACCAAGGTGTCACGGACCAGTCCGACAAATTCAGTTGAAACCACCAAAAGAGGGTTGCGCGTTATGCACAGCACTGTTGATGTGTAAAGTATAGTTAGCAGGATAAAATGTTAACAAACAAGAAGTAAAAAAAGCTAGAGGAAAGCTGCAAAATATTTTAAAGCAGAAATTAGGAAACTAATAGTTGGAAACGCTTAAAATATAACAGCTCCAACCCGTTGGAGCTGTTATTTTTCGGATACATATGAGATCCCTCAAACCGAACACCACTGTAACGCGGACATCCAGGCCGAGTTTCACTGTATTTTCTGTATCTAAACTCTAAAGAATACCAAGTACGGACAAAGTGCAGAAGAGACCTTGTAATACTGACAAAATCCTCAAAGATCCAGGAGCATATCGTGGGGCGGTGGACAAAAATAAGGCGACAGAGGGAGAAGCAGAAGGGAGAGAGGAGAGAAAAGAGAAAGGGGAAGAAATGTATCTTGTTCTCTTTTCTCCTCCCCCTCCGACGCCTTTTGTCGCTCGCACCACGACCTGTCCCCGGATGCAATGAAGAGTGCCTTTACCGCACCTTTCACAGTGACAAGTCGACTGACGGCATTCTGGTTTTTCTGTAGTACAGGCAAACTCTGAACGCTCACACGATATTGTGCACCAAAAAGCACAGGGAAAGCCTGACACCCTTCCTTGACAACCAAAGTCTGTAAATAGAATCCTGTTTTAAAAAACTACTATTCGCAAGTAGTAAACACAGTCAAGCCACCAAATGATTTTGAAGTAGAACTTTTAACCTGTGTGTCCTCCCACCATACAATGAACCTGGACAATGAAAACCACTGTTTCTATATTACACAGGATTCGCCACCTGACATGAATTACGCTTTAACAATTTTCCTCTCCAATAATTTGTAACTTGTTTGTGAGACCATATTGATAACTAGTTACAGAAAAAGAAATACAAAGACATAGAAATAGAAAGAAAGAGCGAGAGAGGAGTGCTTCATACGGTATTATAAACCTCAACATTTACAATAATTTTACGTTTGCTTTAATTAATGTACGCCAAACAAAATGTTGAAAAAGAAAGAGCGTACTTGACCTTATTGATCTGCCTGCATTCCGAATGTCCCGCATGGCCTGTTAATCCAACGATGTGAATCTGGTAGGCGCAGAGGGATTTATAACCTGGAAACAGTAAACTCAAAATTGTAAGCTGCAGGAAGGCAAACTAGGAATTTCTGGCGTTTGGTCTTTTTCACATAATTAGTTGTGTAGTATACGGCTGAGTTGAACATGATTGTCCTGTGCCAGCACTGAAGACTCCGAAGGTATTGACACACACAATGCACTGATAGCTACAGACTCTAGTGGAAGTTTTGGGGTGCTCGCACACTGGGGGTTATGTAGCAGTGCTATGAACAGCAACAAAATCGCCTGCCACACAGCATACATGTACGAGCACACACAAGAAAAATGTAGCGGCAACCTGTCAACTCGTCCAAACTAATGTATTAACTGATTGTCATGCGACACATCGCACGGATAAATTTCGCAGAAAAGCTGTACGAACCGTCGAATGAGATTGCGCTAAAATCGACCAGAGCCATCTTACACAGATCAACTCGCTCCGAATTCACACAACTTTGTTGCATATTCTTGAGCGATTTCAAAAACCTACAACGCATCGCAGCACTAAGAATATCGCTAAAAACCGTTCGCAATGAGGTGGTTACACCTGAACTGCGACTTTTAGCGCAACATCATATCGCTGCAAATGGTCGTTGCAAATCGACCTAGAGTGTAAAATCACCTTAGTGGTTGACAAAAAAAAAAAAAAAAAAAAAAAAACCTAACAAAAGAACTGTTTATATACAATGATGATCACCTGCTATCTCATAGGGAAAAAAATCAAGACAAAGACGGCAGCATTAGTCTGTATCAATATTACACCAGAATTCCTCACCGACCTAGGGAAGGGTTCTTCCATTTCACCAACATGACCAACCCGCTACCACGTCTGCGCATTTCTGTTGTGACATTGAGCGGTTTTCCAGGATATGACGATTTTTCAGACTTCTTACAAACATCCAGTTTGCAGTGTGAATCTTCAAGATAAAGTAGAACAGAAAAACAGCTGTATTGGGTGCTGTGTGAGTTTGGTAATAGTCATGATATTGTCACGACCCTTTCAGCAAAACTGCAATTCGCCACCTACAATTCTACCACTACATACTTCCTTCAGGCATACCGTGTGGCATTTTTGCGACATTTTAACTTTGCGGATTGCTCATTTTTTGCGTTTTCTGGAACAAAGGTTCTCGAATTTTGACTTTACTGATTTCCGGGCTTGACTATTTCATAACTGTGATGGTCACTTTCACATTAAATACATACAGTGTAACGTACAAACATTACATTCTATAATAGATATATTACTGCACTTGTGTAAGTATACACAGAAAAATAGATTCTTATATGTGGCTTATAAAATACCCCTAAGTCCCCAACTTCCTCCACCAATTAACCCCCACCAACCCCAGTTCTACACCACAACATGCAAAGCATGTACAGCAAATGTCACAAAATATCTTCAATTCAATTCCAATTGCATATTAAATAAATTGTTATGGTTTTTGTCTACCTCCTGGCAGCTGTGCACATTCCTGAGTGTTGCGTGGCGCTCGATCTGTAAATAATCAACAAGTCAGCTAGATGTAGACATGCAATATTGACTGATGATTTTGTTCATGATAACTTGCTCACATTCCCCTTGTGACTGTTTTTGATTTCACCCCATGACAACTACAAAACCCAATTACAAGAATGGGTCCACTCCTGTGGTAAAAGCAAAATCCCTCTAAAAGACAGGTTGCCACAAACCACCAGATAAAGTAATTAAAATACTTTTAAATAAAATAATTATCTACATATACAGGGGTATTTGGCATATATGAGGCAATTTTAGAAGGTGATCTAGCTCTCATAAGAGCAACGGACCATGATACAATGGGTGGGCTGCCTGTGGAAGAGAGACATGGGAAACTGGTAGGTGAATTGCATAATTATGTTAAAGACTCTCATACAAAGCGAGAAAGTCTGCATGGTATGTAAATCTAGTTAGCTTTAACAAGAATTTTGACATACCAGAAACACTGAGCTTCCACTCAACCACAACAGACCCATTTGATGAGCAAGTGTAGGATCCAGCATCCTTTGGCTTAATGTTTTTTCTAAATATCAAAATGGACTGGTCTGGGGCAATTGAGGTAACAATTTTTATTTTCTTTGGATTGATCAGATCACCATCTTTCCTCCAGCTTGTATTTCCATATCTGCACTTGAATTTAACACGTGATGTCCCAACCTGACGTGTAATCGTCTTTACTTTCCACTTTTTGTCATCCTGCACAAGAGTAGAAAATAAGTGAGTGCAATTACATTGTTTTCATATTTATAGATAAAAACAGATGCTGTACAAGCAAAAATAATCAAATTTTCAGGCAGAAGATCATACATGTAGGCCAGGCTTATGGGTCCTTGACTGGGGGGAGAAGCAGAGAAGGGATGCGAATATGGACACAATATGCAGCAAGAATTTAAACAAGGTAGATGAGGTTGGATAGAAAATAGACCCCATCTAACCCCACCCTCTCCATGTAAATAAAGCCCTCCCCAAAATAAACCCACAAAATGGTCCCTTTGAGCAAACATAACCCCAACCCAACATCAATTTTCTCTTCAGTCTCTCAGAAAATAAATAATCACACAGTTTGGAGAACTAATGGCTTTTGATAACTTGCTCAGATGAAAACTGCTGGAACTACATACTGTAGTACCAGATTATCCATCCTCACAGTTATAAAGTAACATTTTTTTAATAAATAGTCTATACTTTGGCACCTACTTATAGCAACAAATCCTATTTGGTAATATTATACTGTTATTATAGAGCTGCCTCAGAGCTACAACACATGACAAATTAAAATATATCACTCATAAAGTTATGTAGCTATTATGGGCTCTTATATATTATATAAGGAAAATGTATTCATAAGCTATTATGGCTCTTTTATATTAAGGAAAATGTATTCATAAAATTCAGCTTGTATAAATTTACACAGTAGAACAGTTTGTTACATTTGGCCAGCATCTTAATCTTGTACTTAAAAAAAATTGTATGAACTTTAGCAAGCCAACAAAACAACTTATCCTTTACTGCAGGAGATGGTAATTATAAGCGTTTCAATGGCAGCTGGTGTGCTCCTATGGTGCACCAACACGCCACACATGTTTGTGCATGTCAATCTTCACAAGTACTTCTCTGCAAATGCACTTGTCAGATTTATGATTCTCCCTTCAGCCAGCAGCTACGTTTTTAAGAACTGCCATTGGCGCAAGAGGGAAAAACGCTAAATGTTGTCACCCGGAAATTATGACCATTGAATCAATATTTTGTAATAAACTCCAATGAAACACGAATCTCCTAGCAAATAGAACGCATTATTACGTGGCCGAAATAAGGGATATAGCCTACTACATGCACGGCCGTAATATCCTTATGTAATCGTTCTGTCGTCGTTACACAGTACGAAGGGCTAACTGACCGCGACCCAGCATACTATGTGGTCATATTCTCACCTTGTCACGAGAAGGACTACCTTTGGACACCGCAGACAGTGAATCCAATAACAGAACTGCCGATACTACGAACAGAAAACAAGCAGATGAAAATGCCATTGAGCTTTCAAGGTAGTCTTTTCACAGAGCGCATACTGTGGTGTTGGTATGCGAAACTATAGACAGACTGCTTGTAGATGGTTGCCCGATATCATTTGCATATCCGGATACGGTCGGGTGAACAGTTGACGTCTTTGTGGGAGAGAGAACAAAGGAAGGTATGCCGTCTTTGTTATGTGTTCTTGTGCAAAACATATCCGCATATCAAGGCATGTACTGGTGCTCTAAATTTAAAATTTGCTTATTTCGAAGCAACTTTATAGCAAGCACAATTCTGTATCAAGTACACCTCATAAGTAATTTATCATACCATGAAGTTGTGGGAAAACATCTGCATAAGAATACTCGCTCCAGGCATTTTAATTTGGGCTCCTAAAAATTGAAGAACCAGCGCTGCCCTCCAAACCATCTTCGGACGATACTTTGTTTAACGAATATATATCGCAACCTAATCCCCAATCCCACACGGTATTCGTTGTGGGGGCCGCTTTTGCGCCCAAGGAGTCAGCAAAGACTTGGACGGACGCATATCGCTATATCTACACCATTTAGTGCCTTTCTGAAGAAAGAATTATGTTTACATTATGATGGGAAAAGGGTTTCATAAAATTATCGTATATGCACTGCAGTAAGAGTTTATGTGCCGCTTTTCTTCGAGAAGGCATAATAAACACGGTGATACCTGTTCTTTAGAAATTATTCACGATAGTTTAATTACAGTTTGTATCTAGCAGCGTCTGTTATTTGCTTGGCTTTCTGCTAACGAGAACTGTCCAAAAATGTTCCCGCAGGCAACAGAACGAATAGACGACTTATATAATATCTTAAAACAGCATTCTAAGTACTCACTCTTGAAGGGCGGCCCTTGAGGCTGAGTGTGGGAGTGGACCATGACTCACCAAGAAAAAGTCACGCTAATAACTCAGATAAGAAAAGAAATCCAGCTGGTACCTATCTGCCCGGATGTCTTCTTATCCAGCTGTACTCAAACTTGTCTGTAATACTGGACACCGTTGTAAACAACTGGCGATATGCTCTGACAAATCATTCAATCACAAAATTCTTTCTCAGTCAAAGGCGATTCTAACGGTAACCTACAAAAATAATATTCGAGTTAGATTCAATGGAATATGGGGGTGGGGAGGATGGTTTTATCCAAGCATAAATTCTGTGGAGTGATTTTATATCGTGCAGTCATTGAATAATCATATGGTCTTTAGTGAGGGTTCTCTTTATGTATGTAGGATTCGGCAGTTTTCATGCGGCGTTTATTTTTTCTCGACAGTACCCTGAAACAGCAGGAAATTGGATGATAGATTTCAAACATTTTCTGTGCCGGTCATGCTCCCGGATCCCTGTTTTTGCTGTTGCTGTGGTTGGGCAGAGTTTACTTTCAATATCGTCAGCAGATCCAGTAGAATATACTGCAATTCCAACCACGCACCCCACCTGGCGCGCACTCTGACGTGGACGTCGCGAAAAAGCCATTAATCTCCGATGTGATCTGTGACACATTTCCTCATTTCCTCGGCGATGTAGCCGAGATAAAGGGCTTGCCTAATGACTCAACACTGCGGCCTGACGTAGAAACGATTGATGGAATAATAAGCAGGCCTGAGTCTTAAGTGGCTGTAGATTATAGGTGATTATCGATGTAAAATTATCTCAGTACTTTCACTGCAGTTAGGAACACATCACACATCACACATACATACACATCCCAATGAAAAACTATTGGACTAAACAGTACCGGAATCATACGCTTGCTAATACACTTTGAGAAAAGCGCGCGAGAATTTTGTTCTCGTCGGATATAAAATCACGACATAGTCATGGTTGTTTTTCTAAACATATTTAAAGAATCGACGACTTAAATGCACCACCTTTTGCATATTCGCATAAAGACACTCTGTATACGCATAAACTCTAGAGAGCATATTCCACCCGCGGCTCAAATGGAATAAGGCCTCGCTTCTTTTTTTTTTTTTTCTTTCTTTTTTTCTTTTTTCTTTTTTCTTTTTTTTTTTTTTTTGAATCGATACATCTAGTCACTAAACGTATAGCTTCTAAGTTTAAGTCTCAGAGATTTGTCTCATCCAATTCTTTGCTTCACTGAAAAGCATCCGCTTTCACTGAAAATTAAGTTTTACTCGGAACTGCTTCTACCACAGAAATTGTGATTGATCGTTGTCTCAGTACGGAATACATTCACGGAATGGCTTTTATTAAAGTTCCAAAAACCTCCTATTTGCCAGCATTCTTACTTTCCCTTTTTGTACTGAGGCTTGCCGCAAGCGATCTCATTTTCAGCCATTCAGGTCATTACCGCTCAACAGGAAAAAGTGGCGCAATGAAAGGAGGACAGGAACGAGGATGCAAAACAGAGAACACTGGTCGCGGATCTCGAAGGGAGGGGAGGGGAGGGGAGGGGAGGGGAGGGGTCTCGATTTGTACCAAGCCTGTTGATACGGCCGTTCTCCCTGACAACTCGTACGAAGATAAAGATTGTCTTATGCTAGTAGTTAATGTAAGAAACCAAAAAAAAAAAAAAAACAAAAGAAAAACCAAGACTAGACCCAGTCTTTCTCGGTTAGCAGTGGTGTTGCATATCACTATAGCAACAAAAGCGGCCATTTTGACAAATTGAGCGGGTTTCTTGTGTGATCATATTGAAACCAGCTAATAATGCTTTGTATTGAAGAAACAAGTGATCTCATGCGTTAGAATCGTGGAGTATCTCATTCTCCAGTCTATCACAACGATTAAAGACAGGACAAGGTAGGTGCTGTTGGTTTTGTTAATGTGGAAGTTTGCCTAGTTCGTTTTGATTTCAGGTTTAGCAGAACGGCAAATTCTTATCGATGCCGCGACAGTTTTTCTGGAAATGTACATATAAGAGCTACATTCCACCAGAAAAGACTGTACAAAATTACGAGCTTCTCCTCTGGATGTTCAGTGAGTGCGTTACATGCAACCAATTCGTGTAGACACTATATAACAGACATTGTTAACATTTAACTGGGGCATGTACGACCCAAATATGCCGATGCTTGTTCGTCCAGGTACTGTACTGGACACGTTTTGTGCTTAGAATTTTCTTAGACAGTATACACTACTGTAGATCGTTTGCCGGAGTTTTTAATGGAATGTTTATTTGACGTCAGTATCGAGCGTCTGTCGGTCATACACTTCAACGTTGTCTCTGCAAAAGCACAGTTTAAAACTCTCTAAAGTTTCTATAGTGTTGTTATCAACATCTTGACACATTGGCAACAGTTTTTAAAATTCTGATGAGGTACTTTACCTTTTATTTTCTATCACACTATGCACATTATGCAAAAGCATTAATCTGGTCTGAATCTGTTGCTTTCTAGATGTCTGTGGGAAAGGAGAGAACTCACCTTTCAAACTCTGCAGGCAAGCTGCCTCGCCTCCCTCCTATAGCTCCCCCAGCTTCTCCCAGCTCAAGATTTGACAGCAGTTATCTGCGCACTTACAGAAGAAGTGACCACATGCAGGGGCTGTTGGGAGATATCTTGTGAGTAAAACATAGTTAGCTGCTTCTAAGGCCTTGTTCAGACACCAGTCTTTTCATGAGCCAAACCTAATACCTGCAACTAAAGGGACAATGTCATGGGATGCCGATGTGCCTGTGTTTGGTTGTATCTTGAAAACGTTCGCCCAATGCTTTCAAGTTTGAAATCCAAGATGGCATCCGCAACGGCGGCGAGTGATCCAGCAGCAGACCCACTGTGGTTGTGGACACCATTTTGGATTTCAAACTTGAAAATGTTAGGCGAATGTTTTCAAGGTTCACATCTCATGACATTAACCCTTTTCATGCTTTCAAGTTGAAATTTACTAAATGCTGCACAGAAATATCATTCATTGCCAACCAGAGGCACAAATACTATAACCTATCTTGATGACTCTTATCACTTGACAATCTGAAGAGTACAGTAAATGTTTGAAATTATTTAATTTTTGAACCCTGAAGGGGGCACTAAATTTGAGCATTTACAGTACTCAGCTCAGGTGGTGCAATTTCAGTCACTGGCATGCAATAGTTGGCTTTCCTAGGCCCTGTTCATATGGATAAGAGTTGTCGTGGGGACCCAGCTGAGTCACTATGAGTGTGCCAACTGTTCATGTGCCATTTCTTTATAAATTGAAGTCATTTACATGAGAAATGCCTGCAACTTGTCTCAGGGAAGAGATGCCTTCTCATGTAAACAGTTCACAACAAGACATAGGGTGACTTGGGAGTAGGGTGCCCCTTTTCTATGTAGAACTTTTTTCTATACTGTATAAACAGGGTCTTGGACAAGCATTAGAATCCTAAACCTCAAAAAGGTTTGCATGCATGGATGACATGTAGTACTAATTTTGGTCCAAAAATATTGTGATATCTGGTACACCTTGTGCATCTTTGAAGACCCAGGGACAGATTGTGGGGTGGTGGGGCAAAAGGTGTCGGGGCCAGGGAGTCGTTTGGGGAAAAAGGGGGAAGGAGGAAAGAAATCTTTCCTCCGTCCCCTTTTCTCCCCATCCCCATTAGTGGCTTTTTGCCCACATGGCATGAATTGTGAATTAATGTTTTTCCCCCCTTTGCACTGACAGATACAACAAAGCTGTCAAGTCCAAGGAAGAAACAGAGGAAAGCCTGAAAAGACGACCCATGTCTGCTGGAGAACCTGAAGTGCCATCACAGGTCTGTAGTTCAAGATGTTGTTTAGCTATCCAAACCATACTGTCCAAAACAAGAAAATCTCAGCCAATGCATGCCCATACTCTGGCTTCTGATTGAATGAAAGTGTTTCCTGACAGCCTCATGTAGTATTGTATAATATGGAAAGTTGTGTGAAAACCGCTTTACTCAGCCCCACACTGTTTTGTTTACACAACAAAAATATGGTGTGTCGCACCTGAAATAATCGAACCGCTGGCAAAAATTTAGACACTCTGCCAGACCCAATACATGTGTCTTATAAATGTGGTTTTACAAGATTCTCACAGGAAGTAACATTTCAAATGAAAATTTGTAACATGATCATTTTTTGTCTCTCTAAACAGATGATGAGCAGAGAGAGAAGAATAAGGGTAAGTGTGGTCAAGTGAGCAGGTGATGAGGAAATCAGTCACAAGCTAGAAAGATTCAGTACCAACTTCAATACAAAGATTCAGTACCAACTTCAATACAGAGTTGCAGTCATGCATTATTAGCCTCGTTTTGATGTTTTACTTTCAGACTAGACAATTAAGGAAAACAGGATTTTGAAGAGTGCGATCAGTCAAAAGAAAAATACTTTAAAGTATTTATACACTTAACCCTGTGAAGTCCTCGATGCGTAACTTCACATTTTATGCCCCTTGTTGTAGCTCAATTATCAGTTTATGAAGAAGTGTGTGCAGGACGGTCCTGTCACTCCTATGGCTCAGGACTGGTGGAGCACCATTCTAACTATGATTCCAGCACGGTTGGTTCAGTCGGCCTCACTACAGCCGCACATCCAAGAACTGTACAATGAAGTGAAGCAAGAGTATGAAGCCAGCATCAAGAAGTCTATGGGTACATTTAGAATTTATTACATTTTACAAGTATGTGTTAGACAATCAAATATGGTAAGGTCTAGCAAAGATGAGTGCGCATCTGGCACAAGTGTGACCACGGTCTTAGTTGTGTTTACATCCAATGGGCGCGCGTCAAATCGTATCATGTTTCATGACGTGAGGATCGATTCTTGGTCTGGTGGAAAACGCAGGAGTGCGGAGATTTGCGTAATTCCAAAAAACAATTATAAGAAGTAAATATAATGTGACTTTTTCAAGCCATTTGAGCTTTTGCAAGTGGATATAGGAATTACGCATTAGTCCGCACTCCGCGCTTACCACCACACTCCGAATCTTCTGCTTGGACCAGCACCCATAACAACGTTACATTGTATTGTTTTTCGAGAGGGTCTCGCGAACCTTTATTTAGACGATCTCAGAGGAGCAATCAGACGTCAAATTCCTGTGAAGATCATGTTACTTTTACATTGCAATGAACGACAGACAGACAGACATGATAATAGAGTCTCGGACCCTGTGGATATTATGAACTCTCTACATTTTTAAAGCTGTGTTGAAAATTTATAAGGATGTGGTGAAGTTTTCACGTGTCTATTACTATTACAGTTCAGCACATCCTGGTGAAGCCCAACGTTAGGGGAGTGGAAGAGGATCAGGATTTGCCCGACGATGTGACGTAAGAACTCTTCTATATATCAGTGACGTGTCGTTCCGCCACTTTCAGGATCATGCGCAGTTTGCGATTCTGAGATATTTTTGCGGGCCACATAAAACTTGGCAGGCACAATGAACAACTGTTTTCTTCGGTCATAATGCAATTATGTAGGAACAAAACCAAGCTCAAAAGAGAGATTTACTTGACAGACACTCGTTTACGCGGGAAGTAAGAAGTACTTTTGGCCACTGCGCATGATCCTTAAAGTGGCTTATTGGCCTGGTATCACCGCAGAAATAGCGTTTTCGACCGCGCAATCACCTTGAGTCGCTGCGTGCAAGTTATTTCAATGTATTTTTATTTCCGCAACTAAAGACACGCACAAGAAAAGTGGAGCTTTCGTATGGTGTGGAATATTCAAAAATCAGGGACTGTTCGAGCTGTATGTAACTGGATATGAGAGAGTTTGCAGCATCCTTGTTGCTTTCGTTTGTTCACTGCAGCTGTGCCTGCTTCAATAATTACAATGAATATGAAGTTGGGCAAACTCGGCCTTTTTTCAGATACATTTAGGCCGCGTCCATAGTACTGTAGTACATTGTCATTTGAAAGCACATCTTTTCCTTCGTCTTCGCAATTCTGTCCACACTAGAAATATGCGTTACGTCATAAACGGAGGTTTTTTTGGAACGTGATTAGTGTGAACCGGACTACAGATGAATGCCTTGTTGTAAATGTTGTCTCTGATCTGCAGTGATTTTGTTTCGTCTGCAGGGGTTTAGACTATTCCAGTCCATGGAGAGAAACCTTTAACATTGCTCGAGAGACTATCAGACACAACTTGCACATCCTCCATCCTTCGATGCAGATTATACTGGGGATTTGTCAAAGTAAAAACTATGCAACCATGCTAATCACAGATCAGATTGATCTGAGGTACGTGTTTATTATTATACTCACTTTTAGCCGATTATCGTATTCCGCAGCCCGCAAAAAAATAAATAAATAAAAAAAATAAAATACCGCCAGAAACCACGTGATCTGTCACACGTCACATTTTGTTAAAGGCAAACTTCGAAATAACAGCAGCTTATTGCTAGGGAATTTTATTTCATTCTTTCTTCCTTGCGTCGAAAGCGAGACATATAAGCGTGGATCAAAATTACACTTACACATACATTCATTAAATTCGTGCCGTATAAGTTAGTGGTTTTTTTTCTTTCTCCAACATATTAATTGAATGCTGCAGTACACGAAACTCACAGCTGTATGTAGTGTCATTTATCAAACTTCTCATATTTTCTTTCACTAGAAACCAAGGTCCTGTCGAGTGTGAACATCTGAAAAACAATGTCACATTGGACTGTGAGAAGACTGAAGAAAAACTGATGCACAGGTATATGTTACAAGCAGTTAGTGGCAGTGTGATTCTCAGGAACAAATTCAATAAACATTTACACATGTATACAAGTTGGACCATTATTCAAGCACCACCAAAACGGACTTTTCTTTTTTCGTTATGAATTCACTTATTGTATTTTTTTTTCTCTTGTAGCTGGTTCCCTGAAGTCGTTAATGTGTTCATTGATAAGAACATGTTAAAACATTTGTCTGCCGCCCAAGTGGATGCGTTCTACAGCAGTGTATCAACTCTCATATCAAACCAGGTAGAGTCAATGCGCATATTTTATGCAGCAACGAACAATTAATTTAGCCCTGGAATCATAATGATCCTTTCTAAAATGACGGCCATTCTTTAAATATCTCCAGAGACGAGAAGAGACAAGCGGGTCGAAAGTTGAAAGCGCCTGCAGTATTTTAACGTGTTATGTATAATTAAGAAATGGGAGCATTGTTTTCCGATTCACGAAAATGGCAAGGTTTGCCACAAAGCGTCTTTTTTTTTTCTTTTTTCACTGCCAACCTTCTCTGAGATTTGAAGTGCCATCAAAATATTATGGTCTGGATATTTAGTGTTTAAAACCCGATTAGGCTAACCCTGAGATAGGTCTAAACTGTTCTTTAAGTTTTTAAACGATTTTAAATGAAACTTAGTCACTCGGTCCATACCACGCAAGTGAAGACCGAACGAAACGTTGCTTTAAACTTTCACCACTAAATGTGTCAAACTGACTCTTGGACCTTCACTGGTCTGACCTTATCTCTCCAGCTGAAAGAGCTAATCACCAGGACCATCAAAGCTTGGCAGAATTTGTTTGAAGAAGACGACAAGAGCAACCTTCCTTTGTTCAAGATGGAGCTCATTCTAGATGATGATGACAATATGCAGTTCTACCCAGCGCTGTCAGACGTCGAAGATGCCGTCTTGCACGTAGTACATACAGTTGCTGGCACGATGCAGAATGTACCCACAGTGCAGGTATATATAAAGAGGTTATTACACGGGAAGGAGTGCAATACGGCGGAGTATTTTTACGAGTCGGTTTTATTTTTTCGAGCCTGCTTCAGGCGAGAAAAAATAAAACTGACGAGTAAAAATACAGCCGTATTGCACGACTTTTCGTGTAATAAATTGTTTATTATACGACAAACGAAGCAGGGCAAACGTTCTCGCCGCGCGCAAAATGGAACAAAAAATGACTCGTTCGTAAACTTTGCTTGCGAAAATTGATCACGTAAGCTAATAAACCAGTTGATCTGGTTCCTGACGAGTGCAATACGCTCCCATCTTTGCACTCGTTTTGGCCCGTATTTGCACTCGAAAATGTGAAGTCGTGTAATAAACCATTTTATTATATAGACACGAGTGTTTTACTGGAAAATATACCGTGCGTAAAATCCATACGAAACTACATCCGGGACCCGAGTGGCGTATTTTCCATATCCTCACTAGTGAGGATATCGTTGGCATCATTTCCTGCTTTTGCACGGTTGTTTGTACAATTTCTCGTAAAACACTCGTGTCTAATATAATAAAAATAAAATTACACGGCGGCTTGAAAATATGGATTTTATTTTCTCGTGGTTAAAACAATATTTTACTCACTCGCGAAGCGCTCGTTTATAAAATATTGTTTTTACCACTCGAAAATAAAATTCATATCTTCGCGCCGCCGTGTAATATACTCTATGTACAATCAACTCCCTCTAAAATGGACACCTCCGTTTTAAAGAGTTCAAAGTACTTAGTGACTAAAGTACTTATAGTACCAGCCAGCCCATGGTTTGTGAGGTAAAAGAAAATGTTTCGAACCCTGCTCGCGCTCTTTACTAATGTCAAATGTTTGCCGGTACAGTCATGGTTGGCCGGAGGAAACACTGTCGTCCATGTAGACGCGAAAGTCGATGAAGCAGTTCTTCGGAAATGTAAAGTCTTTTTGGTTGAAGCTGTGAAGAGAAACTTGGAACCGCCGATTGATTATTTGCGTTCATTTGGTAAGTATTTATACACTCAGAATTTTGGTTCAAATGCATCATATTTTTTCAAATCGCACTCACGCACGAGTTCGTTTACGTTTGCGAAAGATTGGAAAGCAGAATTAGACACCGCTTATTTTGTCTCCATTTTATTTTTGGAAAGATTAAATAAAGATGTGCAGGTTCCTAGTTTTATACAACATCTTAGGAATTGATAAAGTTTAAATGTTGCCATGAAGTTGTTAATTGAACTTATGAGGATATCCCAACAGTTTATGGTCTTCATGTGATGGTTTTCAGCGTTTTTGTGAGATGCGCGTTGTTAAATTGCATTAAATTTATTTCGTGGCAGACAAATACAGCTCATTGGTGTCTGGAGAGGCAGCTAATCAGGTGGAAAAGTTCATGACAGAGGAGCGTTCCTTTGAGGAATACACAGAGGTATTCTGTTGATCGTTAGTTTTCGACCAATGGTCAGTAATGGTCTAAAGTTGAAAGTTTGGAGCAAGTGAAGGTTATTGAACTCTGATAAAATGGTTTACATTTTATCGACTGCTCGACCTATCTTTTCCAGAGTTTTTTGTTCAATTTAAATGTTAGTACAGCTTTCCTAATCGTACTTCCATTTGTAGGAAATCACTCGGTTCCGTTCTTTAGCCAAGGAAATCAACAGCTTGCCGACAGTGGCTCATTTTGATATGGTCCAGCTGGATTGTGATGACCTCAAGAGAGGCCTGGCAGCAAAAGCCAACAGCTTTGCTGATCAGATACTTCGGCGCTTGGCAGAGGATCACAGAACTGAAAATGAAAGGTTCGAAATCCAATCTAAAAACTTTTTAACCGGTCTTTCATTGTGTTTCATCCTTTTTGCTGCTTTGTTTGTTTGTTTTTTTGTTTTGTTTTGTTTTGTTTTGGTTTTTGTTTTCAGTAGAGAGATTTACTTGGCAGATCTTGTTTATGCGGGCAGTGAAAAGTACATTTTTTTTTTATTTAAACAATTTATTTATTTCTAACATTTTTTTCCAGAAGCACGAGGCTTATCTAGGGAGCCTATGTTATACACAAAACGCTCTTTATCGGACAGATGTACAGCATTAACACACATTAAGGGGAAGAAAAATAATAACAGAAAACAAACAAACAAACAACAAAACTCTTTCGTATGAATATGTATATCATATCTGTTCGAGATTGAGGGGTCATTTCGAGATAACCGAGTTGGAGATAGAGAGGTTATACTGTATGTAGGAATGGATAAAGCCCAATAGCGTCTAATTAAGTTGGTGATTGGCAAATGGTATGGCTTTCAAAAATCATGTATGCCTAATTGAAATGGAGGATTCCAACCATAAATTTAAGTAATTGAACAGCGGAGGAAAGCAATTTGGTTTGGGGGGCAGTGTATCGGTTACAATTCATGTTACAATGAATGCATCAGCCACAGTACCAACTACTACCAACGACTTACACTGGAAAGCTGGTACACAAACTTAGAACGGAAACCACTCAACAGATGCCAACAACTACCGGCACCTTACAAACGACTGATAGATGACATCAAACGCAACCGAACGAACAATAGACTAATCAACAGGACAAAAGAACATCAACTGACCAATAACGAAACACAACCAAGCCGACTCGACCAACCATAGACCGACATAACGGACCAATCACTTCTACAACCAGAGACATATATACCGCCATCTGACGAATACTTTTCACTTGACTCTGAAGATGACTTCCGCTCAGGCAGTCGAAACGTCAGTCACCAACAACAGTCTTTCTGGAGACTACTCTAACCCGGACGATCACAACCAACCTAATGAAAGAAATAATGTTTAGCTGTTTCATTATGTCACTGCGCATGATTGTGAAAGAGGCTTATTGATAAAATTAAATATCCCATTATTTTGTCGTGCAGGATTATTTCTGAGTATGAAGCCATCAAAGAACGCGCCTTGACGAAACCAGAAGACACTCGTGAAATGATGGATATGCTGAAGTTCATAGAAGAAGCAAAAACCAAGCGACTCATTAAGCTCGATAAAGATATCAAGGTGAACGCATGCACAACTTTTAAAGTCAATTTTTGTGTGGGCACCACTTTGGATAGTCCCCCCCCCCCCCCCCCCCCCCCCCTCCCCCCCAGTCGTTATTCGCTCGCCACCCAGGGCAGGTGCGTTGTGTAACGACTGTAAGGGAATATTGGTTTGCAAAGACAAACACTTGTTTCATATTTGAAATATAATGAGAGACCAAAAGCAGCGGGATTAGTTCTTTGAAAAGTAGTGTTTTGTATTGGAAAAAGTGACTCAAGTTGTTCCAAACATATGTTTAGTATGTGTGGGCACTTGGTCACTTTTTCCAGTACATATATACATGTAAGATGGCCTGACTCGGACTAGTTTACTGTTCCAGTGCGCGATTCATTGCCTGTATATATTTAACAATTATTCGCCGAAGTGAAGGTGAATAGCGGTGGATATTTACCGAGCCGTTTCGGCGAGGTAAATATCCACCGCTATTCACCGACACTGAGGCGAATAATTGTTTTAGTATATACCACACAAGTTTAATAGCCAACTCCCAAATAGCTATTTTATTTCCGACGAAAGTGGGCAAAAATTGGGTTCGTGCGCCATTTTGTTTTACCGGAAGCCGCCGGGAGGTGAATAGTACTTGATATTCCGAGATTGAGGAGCCAATCAGAGCGCGCGAAAAGCACTATTCACTTGTGTGGTATATACTAAAGAACAATAATCGATTAATGGTTGCAAAGTCAGTCATTGCGAACACTTTCTTGGAATATCGGTTCAACAGTTTATGTGCAAGCCATGAAAAAAAAAAAAAGTTTCCGTGAACCACATTAAGGTGTGATATGCTTGTTAACTTTACAGGAGTCGTTCAACAGACTGGCCTATTTGCTGGACGTGTACTCTTTAACTCCAGAGGACATGGAACTCAATGCCACTGTCTTGAATTGGCCCAAGAACATCAGTCCCATTTTTGACCGAAACGATGAGGTTGGTGTATTGCCAGGTTGCACTGTTAACTTTGTGCTGTTTATTGTTGTATTGTTTTAAAGTTTTACTTTAAAAAGTCCCTTCCAATTACACAAGTTATATCGAACGGAACATGACTAAAAGTATTTTTGGATTTTCAGATTATCGTGGAATCACAGAAAACGAATGAGAGTGCCTTGCTTGAAAAGAGAGAGAAGGTTATGCTGGAGTTGGAAAAACTCAACAGGTGGGGCTATTGTTTTATGTTTTATGTTCTATGTTCTTTTATTTATTTAATCGTATAGTTACTCAGTGGTTTCTCCAAAAGGGAGATTGTACTGTACATTGCAATTAGGAAATATTGGAGTTTAGAGCATAGTACATAATGATAATGCCATGGTAAGAATAATGAACAAGAAAAAAGATAATTGAATATACATAAAGATTAAGACAGTCAGACTTCATCAAAATAATTAAGTGAAACAATTACTCTCAAGGGTGTACAGCAGCACTGCGGGAAATAATTCTTGACCGACTTAGCAATACATTTACTTTAGGTCTTTTGGTTTAAATGAGTCTGAATGCTTTGTAAATTAGGAAATACCTGCGCAACGAAAGTTCTAGCAGCAGCATATTAGGGACCGTTCAATGGCGTACAATTTTTTTCTCTATGGTCACAATTACATGAAGGAGATGTTTTGTAAAACCTGCATTTGCTGTTGTTTTATTTACAGGCGTGTGGATGAGTTCAAAGAATGTGGTGACATGGATATGATGATGCAATACGTGAAAGATGTTCAAACGGTCCAAAAGAAACTCGCAGAATGCGTGGAGTCAATTGGATTTATTAACGAGGTAATGAAATCTGCCCAAGTGCTTTCTTCTTCGTGTGCCCGTGATCACTTTTATTGCTTTTGGTGTGTTTAGGAAGAAGACCTTTTCAAATGGGAGAACACAACTTATCCGGAGATAGAATCCATCACCAAAGCCATCGAACCTTACCAGAAACTCTTCTCCATGGTCGTGAAGTGGCAGAGAGCTGAGAAGAAGTGGATGGATGGAGCATTCCAGGATCTGAATGCCGAAACTATTGAAGCGGAGGTGATGTTTGCATTTTTCTTTTCACTGCCTTTTCTTCCTTGTAAACGATTAATTTAGCGGAAAATAAACAAGAACCCCGCATCCCGAAAACCCACCTACAGGGCGAGGGGATATCTGCGAATTTCGTATTTCTAGCCTGCTGTTTTCCCTGCCACTCTTGGATTTCGCGAATATCCTTTTGTGCAGCTTCGGTTCTCGTTGCTTTTTTTAAGTCCTTTGTATTTTGCGTAATGCTTCCCTATCCTCCCCTTCTATATATAATTTTCTTATGTAGTGTTTTATTTCTATTGACTTGAAATTTATTTTGACGCATAAAGCTAAGAGTGCGTGTTATGTTGCGATCTTTGAAAATTGAACGGATACTTTTGTACTAAATTGACCGCGCGTTAATTTCATTTAGATTTTCATTCGACCCACACGAGCTCAGCTCTTCACACGGCTTTTACTTCAAAGCTTTACCATCATTTCAAGCTTGAATTATAGTTGAAAAGCACTTGGAAAATGACAGTGCGCAAGAAAAAAATGACAGGGCGCAGCGCCCTCGCATTTCAGCCAAGGTAGAACGTTGAACACATTTGCGTAACGCGTCTTTATCAACTTAACTACTCTAGGTTGAAGAATACATCCGGGAGCTGTACAAGATCATCAAGGTGTTCAATGCAAAGAAAAAGGAGTTAGAAAAGGAGATGAAGGCTCGCAAGCGAATCAAAGACTCCAAGGAGAAAGATGAACCCGAGATTGACTTGGCGGCCATCACGGTAGCTCAGACAGTGCAACAGCAGGTCCGAGACTTCAAGGTCGGTAAACAACACTTAGTCTTTCAGCGCTTTTTGTAACCCATCCAATATATATTTTTGGCACTTGATTGGTGGAATCATAACTCTTGATTGCATAACGCCAAGCGGCAGTTACCAGTGAATAACGCCCGCTTCGAACGTGAGAGAAAATGTGTGGAGGATAAAATGGTATATATATATATATATATATATACTTGTCATCCGTCTTAACAATTGCTCCAAAGACCACAAAACCGTACTATATGCTCGATCAGTGCTTTGAAGTTTTTTCCACGCATAACTCGTGCTCGTTTATAGGCTTCAATCATGCCATTAGGACATAATTATTTTTCAGTTATGCTGATGACTGCTTACTTTGCAGGAGGACATACCCGTGATTGCTATCATGTGCAACCCAGGTATCCGCACGAGGCACTGGAAAGCCATGTCCGACATCATTGGGTTTGATATTACTCCTGATTCTGGCACTACACTGAGGAAAGTTCTCAAGTTCAACTTAGGCCCGTGCATGGAAGAGTTTGAAGGCATCAGTAGTGGCGCTAGCAAGGTGAGGAGACTGTAGTTATAGGTTCCAGTGTCTGTTGTAAACCCTTGGTCAAATGAATCGCAAAATCAAGGACCGTATTCACAAAACTTGCGTACCATCGAAAATGTTTGTAGTATGGTTTACTGGATTGGGACAATGACTTGCGTTTACTACCTGGCGCAAGATAGTATGTATAAGTCATACTAATGATGTGTATTAAGGCATAATTATAAAAATTTCCGTTCGTACGCAAGTTTTGTGAATCCAGCCCCAGAACTTGTGGACAGTGAGTAGTCGAACGGTGAAAAGCTTACTTCAACGCAAGCGTTTGGTCAATGGAAATCGAAAAGCCAGATGTATGACTTTAGATTGACTATGTGTCAAACTAAAAGTGAAGCAAGGACTGTCATCTTGCGCTTGTATCTTTTCGAAATATCCCGCGCTTTTAGTAAGTTCACTCTGTGAAATAAAAAGAACTATTTATTCACAAGATTGTGGTGCTTGTTGAACTTCAGGAATTCTCGTTGGAGAAAGCGATGCAGAAAATGGTGGATGAATGGGACGTGGTCGTGTTCAACACTACAGAATACCGAGACACCGGTGTGTCCATCTTAGCTGCTGTGGATGAGATTCAAACCACGCTGGACGATCAGATCGTCAAGACACAGACGATGAGGGGCTCACCCTTCATCAAACCTTTTGAGGCGGAGATAAAGGTAAGCGACACTACGAGGTTAGTACAGGTGTTGTTTCTGTGTTTCAATGGCCGATTCACAAAATTTGCGTAGGAACGAAAATGTTTGTAAGTATGACTCACGCATGCATCGGAACATTGACTCACGCATACTGTCTTGCGCAAGATAGTATGCGCAAGTAATACTTACTAATACTTTTTAATTTGTTCGTTCGTACGCACATTTTGTAAATATATGAAAGACTTGGCTTTGAAGAAAACGGGTACAATATCGAAATCAAAGCCTTTTTGGAAAAGTTGAAAGACATGAGCAGTTTAGTTTGGTCCCGACCTTATTTCTGAAAAATGTCCCACTGGCCTGGGCCATTTGGACAAAGCAGCATTTCTCTCCAAATGCATAGGTTAGTGCAACTGATTAAGTTGCTTGATAACTGCGAGGGTCACTTTCACTATCAAAACCAACCTACTTTATTTAACAACACAAACGGACCTTCGCATTTGACCTGTTAGGGCAGCTACAGATCGGTATATGGGGGAAAATTATAGTACTTACTCTAGCTTTGGGTGTCATATCCACATGTACTCTACATTGAAGTATGTACGATATTTAGCTGTCGAATCGTGGTTGATTGAGTTGTTTTAATAGGCGTGGGAGGAGAGACTGCTGAAAATGCAAGAGATAATCGATGAGTGGCTGAAGGTGCAGGCCCAGTGGTTATATCTAGAGCCTATCTTCAGTTCTGAGGACATCATGCAGCAGATGCCCGAGGAAGGCCGCAAGTTCAAGACTGTCGACCGCAACTGGAGGGATATCATGAATTATGTCAGCAAGGACCCCAAGGTTTGTGACGATTACTGGGCAGTACCTGAATATATGTCAGCGTAAGGTTGAGGGGGCCTCCTCAGTCAATTCAATGTTTTTGTTTAAAATATATAAATCAAGTCCAAGGTTGAATTTGTTCCCAACACGAACAACAGCAATAAATTAAAAGAAACATTGGTAGGTAACACTTTTATGTCAAAAGAAACTAATCTTCTTGTCAAACGAGTCTGATAGAAACGGTTTATAATCCTGTCGACTTTTGGGAGCCCCCAAAATGGCGGATCAATGATTTCGGCGCGCAAAGGACTATGGTTGAGAGGGGCCCTTTATGTGGATATGCTGAACGCGAAAGAATGTGTTGAATAAAATTACGCGCATTGCCCATCGCAGCATAAAGGCCTGACGAAGAATCAACGCTTGAAGTTAATTTGTGGTAACGTTTAAAACTCTGTTTCCTCACGTGTCGTCATATTTTCTTTGATTGTACTCTCAGGTTCTTTCTGCTACTTCCATGACTGGAATGTACGAGCGGCTGAAAGACAGCAATGATCTCTTGGACGAAATCAATAAAGGACTTAACGCCTACCTGGAGAAAAAAAGACTGTTCTTCTCAAGGTATATACTTTTGAATGTCGGATGTGGCAGTTACCCTTTTATTGTAATACATAATGTGTTACCGCCAAACGTTAATTATTTGTTTAGTTAACTTTTCTTACAAGTGAACTGCTTTTCTTTTCCATTGTTAGATTCTTCTTTTTGTCGAACGACGAAATGTTGGAGATTTTGTCAGAGACCAAGGACCCTTACCGCGTGCAGCCGCATCTGAAGAAATGCTTTGAAGGCATTGCGAAGCTTGACTTCACACCGACTTTAGACATCATTGGCATGCTGAGCAGCGAAGGAGAGAAGGTAAAAAAAGATATTTTACCATCTGAACACTAAACGAGCTAATGAGGAAGTTGTTTTCTCAGAAGCTATTCGTTTTGACCATGTACCCAAAATTGTTCCAGCCGACTGAAATTAAGCCGGCCTCACTGACATTAGGACGTCTCATCAAATATCGCGTGCGACTCTCTCTTGTACTTTTTCTTGGTCACTTTTTCGTTTTACGAGGAATTTTACCTGCCCGTGTTACTATCGGCATTGCGTCTTGTCTGGCTGTTTTTACTTTTTGGCCAGTTCAACAGCCAATGCGTGATGCATAAACAAACAAACACATTTTACGGTGATTTCTGTACCCTTGAAAAACATTCCACAACACTGCAATAGGGGCAGCGTTAGATAAAGCGTTGACAAAAAAAAGTGAATACAGAATCAGTAACGCTTGATAAGCTTTTTTATTCTCTAGTTGCGAAGGGTGTAAACGCGTGAAACCGCCTGCCAAACACATCGCACTTTGTGTGACGGGCACGTCGAGTGCTTTGGGCTATTTTTCAAGTCGAGTGTACAACATATGCAAGAATTAAAAAAAGAAAAAAGAAGAGCGAGAGAAAATATCAAAGAAAGCAGAACAGTAGATCTCTCTAAGCGTATCTTGAAGACTAGTATGATCTAAACTGACTGACCAGTGTAATGTTCTTGTTGGGGGTTCCAGGTGCCTTTAAGTGCCACTGTATCCACATCAGAAGCTCGTGGCGCTGTGGAGAAATGGCTGCTGCAGGTCGAGGATGTGATGGTCACGAGTATCAGAGACATTATCGAGAAGGCTATCCAGGTAGAGTGTCATTTTCAAACATTACACAGCTTGTGTGGCATATGCTAGAGTGTGGCATTGTTGGGATAATGTGGTCCTAAATCTCGTACTACCAGCAACGTGTATTATAATATTACGTAACTGAGTTGTTATGCCCCCCTTTGCCACGTTGTTTCAGGCGTATTACCATCTACCCTTTGTAGAAACGTGTAATAAGACCAATACCTCGCAACGTCAGCTCTAAAGTGACCCCGGAGCGTCTCGGGAAGTGATATCGTATCCCCAGAAGTGCTACAATTTGTTATCTGGTCTTGCATTGATTTTATAGTTCATGTTGCGGTTGAGTTTGTTTCCCTATTTTACAAATAATACATAGCGCAGTCCAGTATAGGCTGGTTTTAACTTTTCTTGAGCATCCATGAAACCTCAAGGATTTCCATGAACTAAGTTCCTTCTCACAGCCCTGCAGTACATTTGGGTTACGATCAATACGATTACGTAAATGATGCAAGTATTTGCTTTTTATTAACCCAGGCGTATGCAACAGATCCCAGGAAAGACTGGGTGGTCTCGTGGCCAGGACAGGTAAAGACTGTTCCTTTGACTGCATGACTTGTACATTTGTTGAATGTAAAGTACCGTTACTGTTCCCGTTTTTTTTTTTTTTTTTTTTTTATATCAGTGTCACTATTGTTTCTCTTCTATAGGTTGTGATATGTGTTAGTCAAGTGTACTGGACTCAAGAGGTCCATGAAGCCATCTCTGCCGGGCCTCACGGTCTTAAGGAATACTACGATAAACTTACTAAGCAGGTGAGGGCATTCTAACCTATACAATGAGGCCGTTCCGTCGGAAACTTGGGCGCGTTACATTTGAATTATACTACGAAAAATCGAAACAAACATGCACGGTGAAGGGGTTTTCTCATGACTTTGAGAGTTATTGTGTAGTTTTGTATAAATGCTTTGTTTCCCCGTTGCTTTCTGTCTTTTCTTTTCTTTTTCTTTTTTTTCTTTTTGTTTTTGTTTTTGTTTTTGTTTTCTTTTGCTTCAAGGAAGTTGAATGTGCAACGCGCTTGCATGATCAGTTTGATTAGAAAATTTGTCGTGATTAGGTTCCGCGGTTAGTTGCGTTCTGTTAGGGGCTAAGCCGCTTTTGAAAGTCAGTCAAAAACCTCCTTGGCAATACGGGGATCCTATCTTGAAAGCTGCATGTGTCATGATTATTCACTTGTTGGCTTACCGTGTTACATTGCCGTCCAAAATCCAGCATTGTTGGATGAACATGTTGGACTCGTTTGTCCACCATGTTTTACGATGCTGGATGATGTTGTGCGAAGTTTTATTTCTGTCAAATATTCTGTACAACATCGTCCTACATTTCTTTTGTTTTCGGGTTTGATGAACGATGATTGATTCGTTTGGACAGCCTGTACAGTATTGTTTGATTTGCCCATACCTTGAAGATTATGTGGGATGCGAAGTGGGTATTGTTTGGCTGTCTGAATATTTGCTTACATTAGCTTGCGTTCTACTATTAGCTGGAAGACATCGTGGTGTTAGTGAGAGGCAAGCTGTCTAAACAAACTCGAACCACCCTTGGAGCTTTGGTTACTATTGATGTACATGCAAGAGATGTTGTCGAGGACATGGCTGAGAAAGGTACTGAAAATATATCACTTATGTCAAGCACTCATGCATTTTGTTCCATTCTCTCCAACAATTTTTTCCATACAAATCTTCTTAAACTTTAAAGTGCTGCCAAATTTGATCTATGAATACTATTTGAACAACCATCATTGAATCTCGTATTAAACGGGCAACCGACTGAGTCTCTCTCTTTCTCTTAGGTGTGGCTCAAGAAAACGATTTCCAGTGGTTGTGTCAACTCCGCTATTACTGGGAGCAAGCTAACTGCTTCGTTCGTATCACCAATGCCACGGTCCGATATGGGTACGAGTACCTGGGAAACTCTGGCAGGTTAGTGAGAAACTCTCTAAGTATTTAAGGCCGTACAAGACTCTTCTCATTAACAGTGGCCAGGTAATAAATTTGCTAAGGCCGATTCTGTCAGCTCAGGCAAAGCAGCATTTTTCTCTGAAGCAAATATTAATTAGCCATTCCGAAGTTCTGGAAGATTAATCAAACTTAATCAATTTGAAAAAAATACTCGTCACAAGAAAGAGCACATCCAACTTAGTAAGTGTGCTAAGTTAAGCAAGATTGGTCCATCAAAAACTGAATGGCGAGCTTTTAAAAATCAGAAAAACACGAGACTTTAGTATGGAGTGGGGGACGCGCTAATGAGCGGTAGCGGCTCCGTCTTCCACCATCCACTCCATGCTCCTTCCTTTTTTTTTCCTTACAGATTTCATAGTTTGTTGTTGTTTATTTTTTCTACATTTTAACAGGCTTGTAATTACGCCGCTGACTGATCGTTGTTATCGTACTTTGGTTGGTGCGTTTCACTTGACTCTTGGAGGTGCACCCGAGGGTCCTGCAGGAACAGGCAAAACAGAAACTACCAAGGTACAAGAACATTCTGTAGTTCTCTATTACTTGGCGGCTGCCATATGGAAGATTGGGAAATACATAATACTTAGTTCCTGTTTTATGCGTTACTATCTCATTGCAGGACTTGGCTAAGGCCTTGGCCATTCAGTGTGTGGTGTTCAATTGTTCCGATGGTCTGGACTACTTACAGATGGGAAAGGTAGTTGCCACACAATAAGTGTATACGGCGTTAGTTTAATTCCCAAACATACCTTGTTATAGTAAGTCGACAGGTTCTCACTCTCTTTTATCTGAATGTCGGTGACGTTGAAGCAGTTAGTGGGAAAGCAGTCGAAGTTCGATCATGTTTAGTCTGAGAAAGCAGGTATTAGGACAGTCCAGTCTAACCTACTGAGGATTGGAATGTCTTCCTAGAATGCGTTGCGAATAACTCCACATCATTGAACAAATCTCACGCGTATTACATTGAGAACGGGTCCAAAGTCATGTCTGTATTGAAGTAATCGACTTGTTTCCAGTTCTTCAAAGGCTTAGCGTCCTGTGGAGCCTGGGCCTGTTTTGATGAGTTCAATCGTATTGAGCTGGAAGTTCTGTCCGTGGTGGCGCAACAGGTGAGACTAGTAAAGCAGCAGTATTACGAGCATGTGCACTGACACTTGGCAACTGAGTAAGGTAAATACGCCTAGCTGTTCACAAATGTTTATCCGGTACTTTAAATTTGATGTTGGTGTTCCATCCAACACGTCCACCACAAAATGCGAGATCACGATTAGTAGACTCGCAGGGCCTGGGGATAATATAGAGCATAATACAATGTTTTTCAATGTGTATCAAAAATGAATGTCACCAGAGATTGGAAGCTATAATTAAGCAGTGTGCGAGGAACATTTGTAGTCTTGGGAAAAACACTGTATGTTGTTCTATATTATCCCTGAGCCCTGCGAGTCCACTGATTCAGATCTCGCGTGCGTAGTGGGCCGCGCGACATTCTTGGAGGCGACCTTACCCACACACACGATTTGAAAATTTTGTTAGTCGGACGACATTTTCAAACTGGAGAACTAACAAACGCGACAACTTCACGAGATTAACGAAGCTGTACAGCAATAACGAACGCAAGAGGCACGAGAAAAATTGTAGATTCGGTGGACTTTGATTTTTTATCACAAATGTCTAGTTATGAACTATAAGCCCGTACCCTGGGCACTGGAGGTTCTTTGTCGTCTCTCGCATGTCATTGATCAGCGAAGGTGCGTACGACGGTAAAAGTCTATTGGCACGGGTTGAGTTATTCACTTGTTTTGTTTTGTCAATATATCAATCGATCAGTCCTCCATTTTATTTACGTGTCGCCATGCTTGCTTCTTTGCTTGTTTATTCTTCCGTCTTGTAATCTGTAAACGGCATTGTGTGTATGAACTGCTGAAGGCCCGTAGTCGTGTTGATTCGTTCTCTCTTTCCCTTAAGATTCTGTGTATCCAGCGCTCCATCGCCGCTCACCAGACTCGGTTTGTGTTCGAGGGCACCGAGTTGAATCTGAACTCCAACTGTTTTGTGGCCATCACTATGAACCCGGGATATGCCGGACGCTCTGAGCTGCCTGATAACCTCAAGGTACACTGGTTTGTCGTACATGCTCCATTCCAACACCATTCAATCAATTAATCTTATGTTGCTGACGGAAGTGGGGAAGAAAGCATAACAGACAGTTTTCTGTGGAATAAGTTACGTATTCTCAGCAGCCATTATCCAACATTTGTATCACCATAATGCAGTACAGTTAGCGTGCAATGCTAAGTTCCTGTAAAGCGGTAAGACAGCGTTCAAGTCATTCTTTTCTGCATTCATGTTAGCCTGCGAAAACATACGGATTTTTCGCCTGTTGCTTTGCAAGGCCGAAAAATACAACGGTCTTCGCAAAGCAGCAGGAGGAAAATCAGTCTGTTTTCGCATGCTATATCCATGTTTGGTTGCTGAAGCTGTTTTAAACAACAGTGCCGTCGGGGGACAATCTGAGGTATTGAACATTGTTGGAGTTTGATATCTTGACGATATCCAATGTGTTTACTTTACTGCAACTAACCACTGGTCGTTGTTGTTTGCTTAATCAGGTTCTCTTTCGTACCGTGGCGATGATGGTTCCGGACTATGCCTTGATTGGAGAAATAATGTTGTACTCGTACGGGTTTGTGGACGCTCGTAACTTGTCGGTAAAGATCGTTACCACGTACAAGTTGTGCTCAGAGCAGGTCAGTAAATACTACCTTAAATGATGTATCAACCTAAGATATTAGAAGCTTAATGTCGTAAGAGAGGTTTTTGAAGTCGGTAGCTCAGCGCCTAATGGCATCAATGAAGGGTTACATGGCTAAACGAGTAGTCTAGAAAAGCCAATAGATTAAGTTAAAGAAAGCTCTCGGGGCTTTGACAATCTGGATCCAGTTGACATGTGGCTAACCAAGAATGTATTTTTATTTCTCTCGTAGCTCTCGTCACAGTTTCATTATGACTACGGCATGCGTGCGGTGAAAGCCGTCTTGGCCGCTGCAGGAAACTTAAAACTCAAGTTCCCCGATGACGACGAGAATGTGCTGTTGCTGCGTTCCATAATGGACGTGAACCTGCCCAAGTTCTTGTCACATGACATCCCGCTGTTTGAAGGAATCATTTCTGATTTGTTTCCAGGCGTCGAACTGCCCAAGGCTGACTACGGAGTCTTCTTGGAAACGGCCAAGGAGGTATGCATGTATGAAAAACCATAACTAAACTAAACTAAACTAAGTAAACTAAACAACTTTTATTTACACACCGTGTTGGTGGAAGACCTGTAGAAAGCAGACAGGTTCGGAAGGGAAAAACCGTTGGAGTTGCCTCCTTGGACGAAAAAGCTTCCTACTACTGCCGGCCGTGGGGATCAAACCCACGACCTCCTGGTTCAGAGCTTCATTACGGATTCTGGTCCACCACCCCAGACCGCTCGGCCACTGAATCACTATAAACCATGTTAGTATATACCACACAAGTGAATAGTGCTTTTCGCGCGCTCTGATTGGCTCCTCAATCTCGGAATATCAAGTACTATTCACCTCCCGGCGGCTTCCGGTAAAACAAAATGGCGCGCGAACCCAATTTTTGCCCACTTTCGTCGGAAATAAAATAGCTATTTGGGAGTTGGCTATTAAACTTGTGTGGTATATACTAAAACAATTATTCGCCTCAGTGTCGGTGAATAATTGTTAACTAACTTACTACAGCAGAAGCACTCTTGTATCTTTACTCTATCTATGACATTGCTGATCGTCCATGTACATTTAAATTGTACTTTCATGTTGCATGTGTACCGCAGTGGCCGATATTTTCTGCATTACAGCAGCCTTTCTGTCTTGGCAGATTTGTGAGAAGAAGAATCTTCAGATGGTGGATTTCTTCGAAGAGAAAATCATTCAGACCTTCGAAATGATGATTGTCCGTCACGGGTAAGATAATGATACGACATTTGTTAAAATACGAAGCCGCTGCTGGCCCCGGTTGCTCAAAGAGTGGATAGCGCTATCCACCGGATAAATCCTTATCCAGTTGATAAAATAGAGTTAACACTTATAAGTTATAAGCTGTACGTTTAGCAGAGACACTTTTCGCAGGAAATAATTTTTGCCATCTATTTAAAGCAAACATTTTTACATAATTCAATTTATCGTTGTAATAGATATGCGTTGGGACGCTATTAGTTTGATTTTTTGAGTGTTTAGACAGTTCATCTCTTCTCTTTTCTGTTACAGTTTCATGATGGTAGGCGACCCATTTTCTGGGAAGACCTCAGTTCTGCAGGTTTTGGCCGAAACCCTTTCGTTACTAACAGAGAGAAAATACCCAGATGAAAATGTGAACAAAGTGTGGTACAGGATCATCAATCCTAAAGCCATCACCATGGGACAGCTCTTTGGTCAATTTGATCTTGTTTCACACGAGGTGAGCACAGTGGTGTTAATTTACGGCCATATTCCGGAGTCGAAACTTTCGGAATCGAAACTAACTAGTGACTAGTTAGCGGTTTCAGTGGATTGGGGAAGTTCTTTTTTTTTTTTTTTTTTTTTTTTTCCAGCCCCTTTTTGTGTTTCGTGTAGAGCAAATCTTCCACGCTCTCTTGCATTCGTTATTCTTTCGCTCTTCCCTCAGTCTCACTGGCTAACTTGGTGTGAGCATGTCATTATTCCATCTTTATGAAAACGTGTATAGTTTCCCAAAGTGTTTAACATACGGCGAGCCTAACCCCACTTCATACAGATAAGTTATCTAAGGGACAAACAGGCCTCATTCAAAGTTAGGGTTTGAACTAACTAAATTCTATTGTCTCGCAGTGGACCGATGGAATCGTAGCCAATACCTTCCGCGAATACGCATCGGACCAGACCGACATTAAGAAGTGGGTCATATTCGACGGGCCTATTGACACTCTGTGGATCGAAAGCATGAACACTGTACTCGATGACAATAAAAAGGTATGAGAGACATGTGGACGGATCAGATAAGAAGGGAGAGAGTTGTTGAGTCTGTTCCTTTTCCTATTTCTCATGCTGATGATGTTAATGCTTTTCACTCGTATAATTCTTTCACTCGTATTATTTGCTTTTAGCTGTGTTTGATGAGTGGTGAAATCATTCAGCTGTCCAATGTGATGAGCCTGATATTTGAGTGCAGAGATCTTTCACAGGCATCTGTAAGTACCAGTACTTTTAGACATTAGTGACATTTCAAGATCTCAAGTCATCGATGGTGCGCTACTCTTCTAATGGCAAGCGGAGACAGCACTGCACAGCAGTTGTGTACCTTTGCCCCCGCTTGCCATTAGAGGACGTCATATTTGTGTACGCATTACAGGTCACGATCAATTGGTAGAATTTAATTAAGACTTTGAGGCGTTGTTTTTGTTGTATAGATCATTACTGTTCTAAACTGTTAATCCGCAAATGGACTAGCCCATCACTGCAGATGTGCGGTGCTAGTACAAGTGCAAAGTACTGAAGAATAAGACACTAAATAAGTTTAAACTGTTTAACTGTTATCTTCTACCAATAGCCGGCCACCGTGAGTCGATGTGGAATGATTTATCTAGAGCCGTCCTCTCTTGGCTGGGGCCCTGTGCTCCGATCTTGGGTTAAAACTCTTCCAGAGGTTCTACGGAACGACTATGACAAGATGATCATGGCTCTGTTCGAATGGGCCCTCCCAGCCTGCCTGCATTTTGTGCACAAGAAATGCAAGGTACATGTAGCACACCCAAGTACTATATTTTGCGTACAGTACTCACTGAAAGCAAATACTCGGAGACAGCATTTTTTTTTTCTTATTGAACAACATACACTCACATTAGCTTTCCTTGCGTTAACCTTGTTTTCTCTCTCAGATGCCTGTACCCACTTCTGACAGTAACTTGGCTCGGTCGTTGATGAATTTGGTGGAAATCATGATGAAAGAGGCCTCACAGGATAATGTCGATACGAAGTATATCAAGGGCTGGCTTGTGGTAAGTACGTCTGTCGATTCACTTGTCCAGATAAGCAACACATTTTGAGGCAAAAAGAAGCATCACCAACTTCCCTGTTTCTCAAGTTTTGTTTGTTTCGGTACCGTACTCTTTTAGAGCTGTCGTTGGAATGGTTCGTGCTGAATTATGTTCCAACTCTTTTGGTTAAATCTACGTGAGTGTCTGATATGGTTTTATTGTACTTCTTTTCACGCAGTCATCGTTCATGTTTTCGGTTGTGTGGTCAGTTGGCGCCTGTGTTGATACCGAAAGCCGATCCAAGTTTGATACTTTCTTCCGTGAATTGATGAGTGGCAAGAACGAAGAACATCCCATCCCAAGCATAGTGGGAAAAATCGATACTCCCATCCCAGCTGAGGGACTTGTGTATGACTTTCTGTTTGAGGTAAGAGCGGCAGAAAACACATCCGGAATGTACGCCTGCTCCACGCTGTACAGAATGATTTTTGTGTTTCCTGTGTATGCGTAGGTAGACACTGTTATTATTTAAAACCGTGCTGATATATGCTTATCGATAAGAGATTGATCAAATAGATTTGCTCGTCGTGACTGCTCGTAGCCAATCACTACAAACACTTCTGTGACGTAGCCGTTCCAAACTCTCATTAGCCAATCACAAGTAAAGAACGAAATGCTGTTCCAAAAAGTCCGCGAGAAGACTGATTCATCTATCGGACTTACTTTTATTATCTGTTCTAACTCTACAGAGAAAGAATCGGGGTAACTGGATAGCTTGGACGAAAACCATTAAGGACACCACTCCACCCAAGGGGAAACGAATCAGTGACATCATAGTACCGACCATGGATACAGCTCGATACTCGTACCTGATGGAACTGATGATCCACAACAACAAACCTTTGCTGTTTGTGGGGCCGACGGGAACCGGCAAGTCCGTGTATGTTAAAGACAAACTCATGAATGGAATCCCAAGTGACCGGTATCTACCAGCCTTTGTCAACTTCTCCGCGCAGACCAGCGCCAACCAAACACAGGTCAGCTACAGTTTGTTTGTTTCTATGTCTACAATTTTTACTTGTTGTTGCCATTTCTCTCTATTATTGGCTTTGGCCTTAGTTGTTGCTCTTTTTGTCGTTGTCGTTGTTTGTTTGTTTTTTGTATATTCAATTATGTTTATACTTGTGCATTTGTGCAAATATTATATATCACCAGTTTTGTGAGCCAGAAGTATTTTCTTTCAGGACATCATTATGTCCAAACTTGACAAGCGAAGGAAGGGCGTTTTTGGACCTCCCGTTGGAAAGAAGTATGTACACCAGCTGTTTACTTTATATAAGGGGCTCCAATGCAATGTTTTGTTTTGTTTTTGTTTGTTTTGTTTTTTTGTTGTTGCTTTTTTATAAAATATCAAGGCTGAACTCGGTTTCCAATACGAAAAAACGTAGCACTTTTAGCCCAAAACAAACGAATTTTCTTCTAAAACAAGTTGGACGGAAATGGATTGCTAATTCACATTTCGACTTTTGGGGCCCTAAAAATGGCGGATCAAGGATTTCGGCGCGCAAAGGAGTGTAATTGAGAGGGCCCCTTTAAACAAAAAGATACTTTTGGGATGTTTGGACATATCAAAGGGACACATTTTCCAAGTGTGTGTGTGTGCAACATCAACATTTTCGAAAAATTATGTTAAAAAGCGTTCAGTGACCTAAGCTTGAACTTTAAATTTCTTCGAACAGTTAATAACAAACTAAAAAGATCTGAAGAGCCATCCCACTTATCCGGCATCTATCCCCAGGTTTGTCATATTCGTGGATGACCTTAACATGCCTGCCTTAGAAAAGTATGGTGCTCAGCCTCCTATCGAACTGCTCCGCCAATACCTGGACCACGGAAACTGGTATGACCGAAAGGATACATCGAAGCTGACCTTGGTTGACCTGCAGTTCATTTGCGCCATGGGACCTCCCGGAGGAGGGCGCAACCCTGTCACTCCCCGCTTTATGCGGCATTTTAACATCATTTCCGTAGCCACGTTCAACGATGACACAATGACCAGAATTTTCTCGAATATTGTGACCTTTTACTTCCGGGTAAGTCGTCTTTTCTGTAAGAGATTCTTAAAAGGTCATAATAGAACAGTTCACATTGAGAGATAGCTGAACCTGATGGCCATCTTTTGTAAAATTTTGAAACATCAAGTGTTGTCATGGCAAGTATAAATGAATGTTTGTGCAAGTCTACATACGCCGGGTGAAGTAGTCACGTGCTACATGATAAGTCGCTGACCAGTTGGTGGTGTACAACCACATAATTTTTGCAACACAATATAATCGAGGACAACAGAACAGTGGTGTTGTTGAGCTTTAGGCCAGGTTCTAGTTCCAAACCTTTGCGAGTTTTCTAAATGGAGTGCAAATTCCACAAGATACTTTTGTAGTTGTGTGGTTGTGTGTGTTTGTATGATTGTATGGGCCAATCGGCAGCTCATCGAAACTGAAGTAATCATAAGTATGCCGAGCAGCTACTATATCGAACTTCTAACCACTAGTTTGTTTCACTGAGACCACATTTTCTCCCTAAACAGAGCAACGAATTCCCAAATGACGTGCACGGCCAGGTCTCGCAGATTGTTTCAGCCACAATGGAGGTAAGGTTGATGCGCGTCAAGTATTACACTGTTTACTCAGGGCTGACTTGTTGTTATTTTGTACTGAAATGTACTTTTGTACTGTTCAGGTTTATAAGCAAGCCATGTTAAACCTGTTGCCGACTCCAGCCAAATCACACTACACATTCAACCTTCGAGATTTCTCTCGTGTCATCCTTGGAGTGCTGTTGATAAAGAAGCAGGCACTAGAGGACAAAAAGACTCTGCACAGGTAGGGTACAGTGTAGCCTGCAATGCAGGCGTTCCCGTTCGTTTTTTTTTTTTTTTTTTTTTTTTTTTTTTGGCAAAATTCGTTCGTTAGTATGTTGTCAGCTGCTAATCACATTTGCTGCATATTTGCCTTCATGATTGTACTCGAACTTGATATTATGTTATTGTTCTTGGAATCGCATAAGTCAAAGAAAACTCGCGTTCTGATTGGTTACGAAGCAAGGGTATTTAGTGTGGAATTGCATGGATGACGTGTGTCTACGCCAGCAAGCTCGCTGTAAATAATGAAACAAACATAGTTGACTGACTTTTTAGCTAAAAGCTGAGCATTTTGGTGTGAACTATGGAGCAAATACATCCAGGTACTTATCGGTTATATTTTTGCAACGTCTTGTTTTCGCACTCATCGCTTCGCGATTCGTGCGATATCGGTTTTTCTTGTGAAATTTAACGTGGAATTCACTCGTCAGGCAGTGAATTTTTCTATAGAATTATATATTTCATATTTCATATTACTTCTGTAGTGTGTTTATTCTACAGAGCGCGCATTTGTCTTTGTACTCACCTTGAAGCGAATATTTTGCTTCCTTTATAATGTTTAGACTTTGGGTCCACGAAGTTTACCGAGTATTTTACGACCGGCTTGTGGATGACAGTGACAGAGAATGGCTGCACAGGTATGTACTTCCTGGAGCTATATTAAGTGCTTGATTGTGATTCCCTCTCGTTTGGTCCTTGTATATTATTGTAAACGTTCTGATCAGACAGCATTGCTTTTTTGTCTTCGAAACGTACTCTTTTTTTTATGTCCTTGCAGCCTTTTAAAAAAAGTTACCAGGGAACACTTCAAAGAGGATTTTGATAGCATGTTCATGCACTTGTCGTCCAATGGAAAAACGGTAAGTGCAAGATTATGATACATTTCTGTAATCACAGACTACAACTGTTGTTTCAGGGAAAATTGAACGGAAAGCTGTATGAGAGAGTAACATGACAGTTTATGCAATACAGTCTGAATCAGGGGATTCTGTTTTTGCTATTATTTATCTTTATAAGAACATTTTGTGAATGAATACATTGAGTTTGTCGGCTATATACTCTTGTTGAGAAATATTATACATAGCAGGGTTAATATTTCTCTTTGGTACAAGAGAGAGACGATAGAGAACCTAGGATTAGATACTATAGATACTCTCTGGAGAGTTCATCTGAATATCGTAACACTTTCGTTGCAGGCAACTGAAGATGATATCAGAAGTTTGATGTTTTGTGACTTTCTCAACCCTGATGCGGTATGTAATGACAAAACGGTTGAGCCCTAATGCATGAGTCGTCAACACGGGAGTTTGGCTTAATGAATTCTCATGTTTTTGTGTATCAGATGGGAGATGATCGCTTCTACCAGGAGGTGCAGTCTATTCAGGACCTGTACAAGCTTGTTGAGGCATACCTCGAAGAATACAACCAGACACACAAGACTCAAATGAAGCTGGTTATTTTTAGGTGGGGTTTAATTGCATACTGTCGTGTCCTATTTGTTACTTTTCCTCTTGGTTTGTACTTTTTGTGACCTTACGTTTCTTTGTTTGTTCTTTCTTTTCCCGGTTTTTTTCATCTATGATTTTTCTTAAGCTGGACTTGCCATTTGGGTTTTTTAAGCCTGCCTCCCACGTAGTAGTGTCCTTGTGTCCACACTTCTGTATCAACAATAACCCTCTAAATATGGAAGTAGTTCTCTGCCAAATTAGGGCACGATCAAGCTACGCGTTTTTTGTTTTTGGAATTTGTTCGGATGCTCGTCGCGACCATGAATTATCAGTTGGTTTATCAGCCACTCTTGGTAAATCTGTTCTATTTATTATCACTACTCACTCCTTGTAACAAGTTTAACTGTTGATTGTGCCTGTCAGATATGTGTTGGAGCACCTTGTTCGTATCAGTCGAATCCTGAAGCAGCCAGGAGGCAACGCCCTGTTGGTTGGAGTAGGAGGAAGTGGCAGACAGTCCTTGTCACGTCTTGCTGCCTCAATCTCAGACTTCCACGTTTTCCAACCGGAGATTTCAAAGAGCTATGGACACGTCGAGTGGAGAGAGGACATCAAGGTCTGCGCTTCTGCACAAACCCAATTATTTTTATTTTCAGTCCTTCATTTTTTCTCTTTTCTCTTTACTGAATCCAAGCCATTTTCCACCGACGCTGATTTAAATATGTGATGTTCGTTAAATCAAAGATAGCTGAACCTCTAGTGTAGTGTTTTAGGGACCACGAAGGTCTAAAACGCTGTTCTAGTTGACAACCATTCTGGAATTCTTTACTCCGATCCACGTACGTTTGATCACGTGATTTATGACCTGCGCAAAATTCCACAGAATGTGGTTCTTATTTACACTGGGCAGTTTGTTAACTGTATGACCAGCCTTATTTCGATTACTACCAAGTCTCTGTGGTTAGAGACTTGATTTACAAGCAGTCCACTTCAAATCCTCACTTTTGCTTTACTATTATTACTACTATTTTACTATTATTATGCAATAAACTTTAGCTTGTCTAAATACAATTATTTCCTTGCCATCAGACGTTGCTGAAAAGTGCCGGTTGTCAGATGAAGCCCACAGTGTTTCTTCTGACCGACACTCAGATAAAAGAGGAATCGTTCCTCGAAGATGTGGACAGTTTGTTAAACACAGGAGAGGTGCCCAATTTGTTCGCAGTGGACGAAAAAGCCGAAATAAACGAGGTCAGTCCTTAGTACACACTAGATACACATATAGAGTACACCGGTTATTTGAGAAGGCAGTGACAGAGTCCGCCTGCATACTTCTGTCACTGATACGTAAATGTGTGCACGTTTCATGTCCTATTTTATCCACGGGCTTACTATGTTATTCGCCTTTCTTTCTTTTTTCACAGGGTGTCCGTCCATACGCTCAAGCACAAACCGAAGATAAGAACGCCGAGTTCTCGCCGCTCGCTTTGTTTAATTTCTTCGTGAATTGCTGTAAGGAGAACCTACACATTCTGCTTTGCATGAGTCCCATCGGCAATGCGTTCAGAACCCGGCTGCGGCAGTTCCCTGCGCTCATCAACTGCTGCACGATCGACTGGTTCCAGGTGAGACATGTTTATATCAAGACACTGCGGAAATACGTTTTCGGTCATGTGATCAACTTATTTTTGAGTCGGCAGTCATTGCGCAAAACTGTGGATTCAAGTGCAGATTTTGCATTTCAGACTTAACCAAAAAACTCAATACTAGAACTCGATATTCAAGCACAAGTTATTTTAATGCATTTTCTATAACACAAGTTGTGCGCTCGAGACTTGCGCGCGATGTGAAATTTTGCCTAGAATTAGAAGAAGTGGGAGAATAATGGCGACAAACTTTTTGAACGGAAGTGACGTCAATAACATATTTCCGCGGTGTTCTGCCAACACATGGCCTACTTTGGTGGAGCACTTGGCGAAATTGAAGGATGCTGACTATTCAACTAAGACTGTCGAGCTTTTACATCGCCGACACAAATAGACTCGCACAACTTAAGTGAGGCTTTTGCCTAAGTTTTATATGCGCATTGTTTTGCGGCCTTGTTTATGGGATCAATTGTCTTCACTCTAGTAGACGATTTCTCGTGGCCGAAGCCGTCGCGATCATTTTAAAGGAGAAGGATAGGAAAATAAGAAGGATAGAGGAGTAGCGAAAACAAAGTTTAAAGAGGATTATTCTATTGCAAACAAATTACTGCGATTGAAATTAGAGTTGATGAATGAGTTTTGTAACATTAGGTTATATGTCCTTGCTTTTCCTTAATTAGCCTTGGCCCGAGGACGCCTTGGAGATGGTAGCCAACAAGTTCCTTGAGGATGTTGAGATGTCCACTAACGAGCGGACGCAGGTGGTTCCCATCTGTCAGTACTTCCACACTAGTGCACGACAGCTGTCTGACAAGTAAGGGACCTCGAATTCACTTTACGCTGAATAACATCTCTATATCTCTATTGTATGGAGGTAAGCGTTCTTGAAGAGCCCAATATCTCAATAACTCTGCGCTCGGTAAAGTAAGTCAATATAGTTCATAATTCATGGCAACATCTAGTCAGTAGAGGCCAGTGCGGTGCTGAGCTACAATCAGTGACAAAAGTCTTGGGACACTCGCACAGTTTCAGTAATTTCTCTACTGTTTCAGTTGAATGACAACCCCACTCCCCCCCCCCCCCCCCCCCCCCGTTCAATGTTGAAGTGGCCTGAACTTGTTTTCCCAAACACACGCAACATTGTACAGAGGGGAGGGGGGAGAAAAATGGTTTCGCGCCTTTCAGTACGCTTAGTCAATGACTTGTGTCTGAGATACATCAAGTTTTGAAAGTGTCCCAAGAACTTTTGTCACTGATTGTAGGTTTATGCCAAGCTGTAGGATTTCTTTAGGGATAAGGATACAATAAATCAATCAAATTTTCGTATGGAGGACTAAATAAGGGATTTAATCTTCACTCCAAACTGTTTTCCACTCAGATACTTGGAGAGCTTAGGAAGGCATAATTATGTGACTCCCACGTCCTACCTGGAGCTGATTTCTTCCTTCAAGACCCTGCTAGGCATGAAACGAGACGAGGCAAGACAGCGAATCTCTCTTTTTATACTAACAATGAATCCCAATCATGAATCCCGTGAACCGAAAAGTGTTGTGCTCCCGCCTGCTTCTCATCACGTCACCGTTATATTTATATGTGCAGTCGAACCCCGCTATTTCGAAGTCGCACGGGACATGAAAAAAAGTTCGAAATAGCCGACAGTAATGACTGAAACATAAATCCAAGAGGATTCGGCTTGACTTCGAAATAACGGAGACTTCGAATTAACCGAGTTCGAAGTAGCGAGGTTCGACTGTATTTTTTGTTTTTGTTTTTTTGTTTCGTTTTGTTTTGTTCGTGTTTTTTGTTGTTGTTGTTGTTGTTGTTTTTGGTTGTTTATATTTTATTTATTTCTTTTTTTTGCGTCAAACTGATTCACTTGCAACTACTTGCTTCGTCCATTCTCGTGTTTGAGTTGTTTTTCAGTCAAAGTTGATGCGCAGAATATCATGCATATCTGTGTACTGAGAAAGATTGCTTTGTTCAACAGGTAATGAAGAACAAGCGCCGCTACGAGATTGGATTGGAGAAACTTGCGTTTGCATCTTCACAGGTAGTATTACTTTCAACGAACTGTAGATTTTAAGGTTATGAGAACAGTTAAGGGCAAATATCGAACCGTGGTCTTAAGAAAATTGAACGCACCTGAGCTGGATTGGCGTTTACTTTACGCGTTAATTCAAGGATTGGCGCGACAAGGAACAGGTTTTGCCGAAAGCCCCTGCTTTCGTTAAGCAAAAACGTTTCTTTTTTTTGTTGATAGGTAGCTGATATGCAGAAAGAACTGGAGGAGTTACAACCTCAATTGGTGGAGACTGCGGCTGAGAATAACAGGATGATGAAAGTAAGTCAAAAGAAAAGTATTGGACTGGTAGTTTGAGCAGTCAGTACATTCGCGAAGATATTTTCCCCTTCTCGGTTTGATTCTTGTATTATCTGACTTGGCAGTTATGTAAGAACATAAAAGCACAGATTCTTGGGGTGTTAAAAACTCGAAACTCTATTGATGTTAATCTCGTGCAGGTCATAGAAAAAGAGTCAAAAGAAGTGGAGGCCCGAAGTGAGTTGGTGCGAAAAGACGAGGCTGTGGCCAATGAGAAAGCAGCCGAGTCGCAGGCCCTGAAGGACGAGTGTGAGAGTGATCTGGCTGAAGCCATTCCTGCTCTCGAGGCTGCTCTGGCTGCTCTGAATACTCTAAAGGTTAGTGCAGAAGAAGAAGAAACGTTAGACTTGCTGTGAACCAAAGGCTGAAGGATTTGTTGAACTTTTTAACCATTCTAAAATATTTATTCAAATTGCAAGTGCGCATTTGTTTTTATGGTTTAACATGCGCAGAGTGGGAACAAAGCTTCAACACGTTCGATTTTCACAATTTATTTTTAGTTTTCCTGTTGTTCTTGATTTGTAAAGAAGCCTTATTGTATCTATTGGGTAGACTTTTTTTTAACTTTCGTGCATATGTTTGATAATCTTTAGCGGCCGCTTTTTTGTGTGTGTGTGTATTGATGGTATGTGATTCACTCAGGCCCAGGTCAAACGTCGACCTTCACATGAGCCGAACTCAATGCAAATTAGCTTAAACAATGAATTTTGCTCATTTGCATTGAGTTCGGCTGATGTGAAGTGCGGCTTTTGACCCGGGCCTCAGTCTAGCTGATAAATTCATATTCACAAGATTACTTCTTCAGTACAGAAACTGAGGTATCCTTACGTTTCTCTTGCTTAGCCTGCTGACATCACCATTGTAAAGTCGATGGCGAACCCTCCCGCTGGCGTCAAGCTTGTAATGTCCGCTGTGTGCGTCATGCGGGACATCAAGCCTGAAAAGATCAATGATCCCGCGGGAACAGGAAAAAAGGTCCTCGACTACTGGGGCCCGTCCAAGAAACTTCTCGGAGACATGAACTTCCTGACGTCCCTGAAGGAATACGACAAAGACAAAATACCGGTCAGTAGCATTCCTACGGTTTACAGCAAATCCCCCATTTCCCCCATGAACTGTCATATAGCCATGGCAACGAACGCTGACCAACGGAAGTGACGTCAAGGACGGATTTTTCTGCGATGTTCACATGCTTCTGTTTGTTTTGCCATCAGGTGGCTGTCATGAGCAAAATCCGGAAGGAATACATACCCAACCCAGACTTCGACCCTCAGAAGGTTCGCACAGCGTCGTCTGCAGCCGAAGGTCTTTGTAAGTGGGTGTGTGCCATGGAGATTTACGATCGAGTTGCCAAGGTAACTACTTACTTTTCTTGTGACTGTGGCTGTTTACTTTACTGCAGTAAAAATACCACGCATGTAGACTATTTACAAACCTTGGTAAATGTAGTTCAGGACAATAAAAAATTTACCGAGTAAATGCCAATTTACCGCGGTAATCTTTTACTGTGGTAAATGTCTCTTGTGTAAACACGGCATATGAGACCGTCGTTTCTAGTTGTATTTGCTTTGTGTGTGTCGCGGCCATGACCTGACAATTCCACGTTTCCAGGTCGTAGCTCCAAAGAAGGCTCGGTTAGCTGAGGCCGAGGAGTCACTGGCGGAGACCATGGCGCTGCTAAATTCTAAACGTCAGGAGCTGGCCGAAGTAGAGGCCAAACTTGCCAATCTTAAGCAACAATTCAAAGAAACAACAGAAAAGAAAGAACAACTGGAGTTCCAAGTTAGTACATAGAGATTACTTCATGGAAAGTGCGCGCGTACGGTTTTTATTCACGAGTTGTGAAGTATCATAAAACGAACGAGCGAGGCTTTGCGAGCGAGTGAGTTTTATGATACGAAACAACGAGTGAATAAAAACCGTACAAAGCACTTTCCATGATGTTTTCTGTTTATTATATACATACTGAGACATTTATGATGGGACCGGGAAACCCTTTAAAAGTAGTAAAAAATCGTCGTTCGCAGCTTGTGATTGGACGAACGATTTTTTTCACGTGTGAAAAGCGTCGTTCGCGGCCTCTCATTGGCTAGAACTCATTTGCGTACGAAATTTTACGATATGGCTTTTTCGTGAGTATGTCTCAGTATGTATATAATAAAATCCCGCACTCTCTGTTTGTGTCCTTCCGCTGCAAGAATGCTTGTCCACTTAATTATTTTCACATCTGCAAGTGTCCTACTGATATGTATTGAGGACTCAAAATTTCTGCAAAAAGCTACATATTTATAAGATTTGACCCATAACCTTCGCGATGCTGGTTCGATTATTTAGTTTCCTTTGTGTTGTGATTGTACCTTTTGAAATCCATAAATGAAAAGAGCTTGTTCAGATTAGTCGAGTTAAACTTTATTTACTAGCAGTCTGTATATGTTAGGAAATTTGATGTAGCCTTGATATATCCTGGCGGCTTCTAGCTTGCAGTATGAACTCGCTCCGGTAACATCATATGACATCGACCCTTCCATTTATGCCCGCTTTATAGTCATACTTGCCTACAGTGTCTGCGAAGTTGGTCGACTAAATGTTAATCCACGCTATTGCAGGTCGACCTTTGCTCAAAGAAGCTGGTCCGAGCTAAGAAATTGATCGGAGGCTTAGGCGGAGAAAAGGACAGATGGTCAGCGGCTGCAGCCTCTCTGCAAGACATTTATGACAATCTGACTGGCGACGTGCTCATATCGTCTGGTGTCATCGCGTACTTGGGTGCTTTTACAGGTGGCTTCAGAAAAGAGTGCACAATGGCCTGGACCAAGCTGTGCAAGGTACAAATATGTGCGACACTTAGGTTCTTCCTTCGACACAAAAGTTTTATTTACTTCTTTTTTACCCATCCTTCATTTCTGCCTGTCCATCTCTTGTTACTTTGTCTGTCTGTGTGCATCTGTTTGTATCATCATTTTGGCTCTTTCTTTGGAATTCCCTCTTTGTGTCGTCATTCAACATTCTGTCTCCAACGTTGCTTTTTTTTTTTTTTTTTTTTTTTTTTCCTTGTAGTCCAAGAACATCCCCTGTTCAGACGACTTTTCTTTGAGTGAAAACCTGGGTCAAGCTATTAAGATACGGGCCTGGAACATCGCTGGTCTACCCACTGACGCCTTCTCAGTTGATAACGGAGTCATTGTAGACAAGGCCCGGAGATGGTACTTGTTTTGCTTTCTTTCGCCTCTACTGCATACTTAATTTATATCTTCACAAAACCTCTCTTTCGACTGTCAAGAATGGTACTACTTTTCCGCTCCTCCACCAATTTCTTACATACTTCCAGGTCAGGTCGTCCTGGTTTGAGTCGATTTCCTGTAGTTTAGTTTCCCAATTTCCTACGGCTGATCTGCTTACGTTTGGGAATCGCTCGCTTTTTTTCCGCCATTATTCTTAAATTAATAGTACATCAAGTAATTAGCTGACAAGCAGCATATTTCTTAGTTGTTATTTTACTAATTCTCCTGACATTCTATTGCCTGGTTTCGCTAGGCTAAGTGGCCCTAAAAAACATGCCATGTATAAGAGACGCTGTCATTGGACAAACTTGTGTCTGTTTGTGTAACAGCGTGAAGTTTTTTAACGTGACAGCTGATTGGACCGCCTGTCTTGGTTTGTTTAGTTTAGTCTGGTTACTTTTGCTAAGTTGTGTTCTTTTGTTTGTCTTGCATAGGCCTTTGATGATCGACCCACAAGGGCAGGCCAACAAATGGATCAAAAATTCCGAGAAAGAAAACCAGCTGTCTGTAAGTTGTCAAATTTGAGCGAAGACGCATGCACCTATTGTTTTGTATTCATCTGTGCATGTGGATTCATGTACACTTGTTTAGGTGTATGCTTCATGAGTCATGTATGTAGACGTATATGTATGTGTATTTATGGACAGGCGTTTTGGTTGAAAGCGGGAAGAATATAAGACGTATTGTGATGCGTAATGTAAATGTTGTGTTCCAGGTGATAAAGTTGACTGATGGCGACTACATTCGAACTCTAGAGAACAGCATTCAGTTCGGCAACCCAGTCTTACTGGAAAATGTCGGCGAGGAGCTCGACCCGTCCTTGGAACCTCTCCTCTTAAAACAAACATTCAAGCAAGGTGGGGAATCTGAGATATGATGAAATAATTTAACATGGACTCAAAAGGGTCAAGGTATCACTATGTTTGATTTGTTTTGTTTACAGGTGGAGTGAAGTGCATTCGACTGGGTGAGAACATTATAGAGTATTCAGATGACTTCCGCTTCTATATAACAACTAAACTGCGCAATCCTCACTACCTTCCGGAGCTCTCCACCAAAGTAACGCTGCTCAACTTTATGATCACACTCGAGGGGCTCGAGGATCAGCTGCTGGGTATCGTGGTGGCCAAAGAAAGGTGAACTTGTGACCTCCTTACACTTTCCGTAAACGCTGGGTTCCCAGATCTTCCTTTCCCGAACAAATGAAGGCTGCAATATCTTGGTTCATTTCATTTGCAGTGCGAATTGAAGAGGGGAAGCGCAAACGTTACCATCAGAACTTCTTTATTTCTTTTGTTTATGTTTTGGTTTCTGTTTTGGTTTTTAACATGTTTGGAACTTCAAGAAGTCGTGCGCAAATCTCTATCCATCTTTGGAGGAGTGATTTTGACGTAAGCCTGGCGTCATTAATTTACATTAACAGTAGTCCATGTGATTTCTCCAACTCAGACCCGACCTGGAAGAAGAACGTCAAGCCCTGATAGTGCAGAGTGCAGCAAACAAGAAGCAACTGAAGGAAATTGAAGACAAAATCCTGGAAACGCTTTCTTCATCCGAGGGCAATATTCTTGAAGACGAGACTGCAATCCAGATTCTGGACTCATCAAAAGTATGTTGCAAATACTGTAGTCACTACACGCAAAACCTATACAGAACTGGGCTAAATGGGGTGTTTTCTATTTTTAGGCTCTCTCGGATGAAATTTCCAAGAAACAAAAGGTAAGTAGGTAACTTGTTATGGGGCGTTCAGGTGGCCGAGTGAGTGCACGTGCACGCTGGTGTTTCATTAACGCAGCCCAGGTTCTATTCCCGGCGCCGTAGATGAAAAGGCGGCTTTGTTCCTGTACAGCTACCCTCTTATAAACCGTTAAACTTGTCTCTCAACTTCCAGCAACCAGATATGAGGGCCTTTTAAGAACCCACACACTTCTCGAAAGAGTAGGGAAGTTTCCCCGGTACTGTGATCTGTCCTCTGGCTTTTCACTAAGCGGAGCATTGCTCAGAATGCAACGACACATCCTGGGCCTTTTTGGCACGCCGGCGATAAATTTGAAAGCAAAACGCGCGTCAAAATAATAATGTCATTGGCCGAAAAACGTCCCAAACAAATCCACACTGTAAAGTATATCTCACGAAGAACAGAGGCGCCTTCAATGCTGTCGATTCGATCTCGTGCATGCTAATAAATGTAGAGTGCATTTGATAAATTCACATAGAATTTGCACTGTATAAAATTAATCATTCTCTCGTTATTTCGTGGCAAGTATTTTGTGTTTTAACTTCAAAGCAACTTTACTGGATGAACATAAGTCAGCCAGTATCTTTGTAAAGACGAATGAATTCCATTCTGTTACAATCTCTTCAACCTTCCTTTGTTCTTGCTGTGGGCAGGTTGCAGAAGAGACGGAGAAGAAAATCAACGAGTCCCGTCGAGGTTACACCCCTATTGCTTCTCATGCGTCTGTCTTGTTCTTCTCCATTACGGAGCTGCCCAACATTGACCCCATGTACCAGTATTCTCTGACCTGGTTTGTGAACCTGTTCCTCAACTCCATCCATGACAGGTAATGTAGAGATTCATGGTTTTTTAGAGCCATTTTTAGGTGACTGTTGAAAGTGTTTGTGTGATTGGCATGCTTTAGTTTTGTGTTTTGCTGCGTTTTTTAAATGGTCCAAACAAGTTTAGCAGCATTCTTGGCCAATCAAGAGCAAAAGCAAAACCTGATTGCGATATTCTCATTTACAAGCTTAAGAATAAGGGCAAATTTTAAACCAAGTCCAGGATTAGCTAATCGTTCTTTGATCAGCCGGGTCCTGAAGACTCGTTTTGCTCGTTAATAGGCGTATTTAAATTTTAGTGTCCTATTATCTCATGTTCGTCCACGGCTTTGTTTCAGTAATAAATCCAAGATCCTCGAGAGACGATTGCGGTATCTGAGTGATCATTTCACATACAACTTGTACTGTAACGTTTGTCGGTCGCTGTTTGAGAAGGACAAGTTGCTATTCTCATTTGTACTTTGTTGTAACATCCTCAAGTAAGTAACAACGTCCTGAGTTACCAGCTTTAATGCATGTAAATTATCGAAAGAATACAATTCTTAATTGTTGTTATTGATATTTCACCATCATTATTTACTATTGTCGCATTTCTGTTATCAGTTCTAAGGGCGAGCTTGACAATCAGGAATTCATGTTCTTCCTGACTGGAGGTGTTGGTCTGGAGAACAAGGCGAGTTATATTACCAACATCAGACTACTTTCACGGCCACGAACTTCGTTCTTGATGCCACAGTGAGATCTGGTTTCCTCCCATGCTTTCATTGTTGTGAAAGTTAACAAAATGTGTGCGGGCGTAGCATGGAGTCCATTGCCTCTTGCCTCCCATGTTTACATTGATTTTATAGAAGTTAGAAAAATAGTTCGGGCGAAGAAATGATAGAAACTGAACGAGTTGCATGGAGTCTATCGCCTCTTGCCTTCCTTGTTTACATTGATTTTATAAAAGTTAGAAAAATAGTGCGGGCGAAGAAATGATAGAAATCGAACGAGTTGCATAAAGTCTATCGCCTCTTGTCTCTAAAGAATCTTGGTTACATGACAGAGTAATCCTACAATTCGGACATCATCGTTATCACAGATTGTTAGTCACATGTTGCTAATCCCAGGCTTCGCTGAATAGAGGGTTTTATACACTAAGAGTCACTTGCACACTCCTTTACTCAACAGCTTGAGAACCCTGATCCATCTTGGTTATCAGACAAGTCCTGGGATGAACTCTGCCGTATGTGCGATCTCGCGGCTTTTAAAGATTTCAGGTAATTTGGGTGCTTTTTAAACTTAACCTAAAACTGCATCCATGAAACAGCATTTTTCTTCGCCCATTGCTAAATTCTTTTCCCCATACTATGATTTGAATGAGAGCTGACAATCGCAGCGTTCTCGTCGTACATAATTTTGGTCAACTTGGATTCTTTTCGTCAGACAGTGTCTGTGGTGTGATATTACAGCTCCACACCTGATTATTTTGCTTTACAGAAAAAGCTTCGTACAAGGCACGCATGAGTGGCGCAAGATGTACGATAGTAAAGAGCCTCACCGGGCACCTTTTCCTAACCAATGGGCTGACCAGTTGACGGACTTTCAGAAGATGATTGTCATCAGATGTCTCAGGCCTGACAAGGTCAGTTTGCACTCATGAACATGTTTGACCAGTTTTTAGAAGCATCCAATAAATGACGAAACGTTGTAGTTCCTGCTTTCTTCAAAGAAGCATCGGCCTTTGCACCACAAAACCCAGTAGCCATTTTCTTTCCATTACAGCGTTACTATAAGCTTTGACTTTACTAGAAAATTGTGATGCAACCAATGCATTTAGTACCTGTTCACTTGGTAGGTTGTTCCTCTTGTGACAAACTTCGTGGAGGACAAACTGGGATCAAAATTCGTCCAGCCTCCTCCGTTCGATCTGGCCAAGAGTTACGTGGACTCCAACGCATGCGCACCACTTATTTTTGTGCTGTCTCCAGGAGCAGATCCAATGGCAGGTAAAGCAGATATATACACATATATAGTTTTGTCTTTCTTTTCTATTTGCACCATCCGATGCATTTAATTTATGCACACGTTTGTTTGTTAGATTGTTTGTTTTCTTGCGTTATTTCTAACTAGCTGTATTACTCATGTAGGTCTGATGAAGTTTGCTGCTGACAAAGGATTTAGCGGAGACAAGTTTAATGCTATTTCTCTTGGACAAGGCCAGGTACGCATTACTTCCGTAACTGTCGAAAGTAATCGTGTGGTTACTTTGGTTTTGCGTTTGCTTCACTTTCTGATTGGTCTTGACAAGTTTGGCAACATTTCTGGCCAATCAAGAGCAAAAGCAAAACCTGGTTGCGATGTTCTCACGCAAGTCGCGATGGCGTGTTCTCGCACTGCTGATTGAAGTTAGTAAAACCAATCGCAATCACTTGGGTTTGGTTTTCTCGTACACGTGTTTTTGCTCGTGCCATTGATTCGTTCTGTGATTGCTTAGGTTTTGGTTCTCGACAGTCATCCGAAAAGTGCTTTATGTTAGTGGCTAAATAGAACTTGAATCTTCTATTTATTTATTTATTTATTTATTTATTTATTTATTTATTTATTTATTTATTTATTTATTCATTCATTTATTTATTTATTTATTTATTTGTTTATTTGTTTATTTATTTATTTGTTTATTTATTTTTATGACCTTTTAGGGACCAGTGGCTGCCCGCTTAATAGAGAATGCTGTGAAAGACGGCTCCTGGGTTGTACTTCAAAATTGCCACTTAGCAGTCTCCTGGATGACATCACTGGAAAAAATATGTGAGGAACTAACACCTGAAAACACCAACAACGACTTCCGTCTGTGGCTGACCAGCTACCCGTCACCCAAGGCGAGTCATTTCCTTCAGCTTGGCCATTGTTTCTTTCACTGTCGCTTTCCTTCACTACGTTCAGTGGCTTCTATTGCGTACTCTTTGGTCAATTGTCATTACTCTAAATGTGTGGTAAAATAAAGAACTTAGAAAGTCATACATCAATGATTTAATCTACGTTAGGCTCTGTTTAGTCAATCCAGCGATTTCTTGCTTGTGTTTTATATCTCATTTGTAAAATAACGTTGTCGTTGTATAGTTCCCGGTGACTGTACTGCAGAACGGAGTGAAGATGACGAACGAGCCGCCTACAGGCCTCAGACAGAACTTGCTTCAGTCCTACTTAACTGACCCAATTTCAGACACGGACTTTTTTAACGGCTGTCCATCCAAAGAACATGTGAGTGAAACTTATCATATAGTACGCTGTTTTCATCGGTCTCTTATTTTTCCGAGTGTGAGGTCTGTACGAGGAGACTGTATAGTCCCGCTAGGTCTCAACAGTATGGACCGAGCTGATTCAAAAGAATTGACCAAAATTTTATCAGTTTTGTCTAGCCAAGTTTTCCTTCAATTCTAACAATGTTTAATTTCTATTGATTTTTCTTCTGTTGATTCTCATTTAATTGGTTTCACTCGATTCCTGGTCAATTACTGGAGGTCGTGTTTACCTTTGTTAATTGGGTACAAACCCTTTTTGGGGGGGGAGGGGGTGGGGGAGGTGGGGTGGAGTGGAGCATATCTTTTAGTTGTGTTGATCAGCTCTACTGTCTTTGGCTATTTTCCTGGGAGCACCACCCAGCGAAATTTTCAAAAGGAGACAAAGGCACCGATTGAAACAGATCTGTAAGCTAGTAAAGGAAGTCATTAATCATGTTTCACTTTATTGTAGATATGGGAGAAGCTGTTGTTTGGTTTGTGCTTTTTCCACGCCTTGGTACAAGAAAGGCGTAAGTTTGGTCCTCTGGGATGGAACATTCCTTACGGCTTCAACGAGTCAGATCTGCGTATCAGTGTGAGGCAGTTACAGGTACTGTGTTGTAGCGTCTCGCCCAATTCAGTAAACATTTGCACATAGATTTTCGCGAAATATTTGACCGAATTTCGCGTAGACAACAGCAAAAAAGGCTTCCAATAATTCTTTCGGGGATATCAGAAGTCAGCCCCAGGCCATGTGCCACATATCTTCTGCATCAACATTTTTTTCACCATTCCATTAGTCAAAATCTAAGGTTTCTAGTGGACGATTTGATTGGCGTTTGCTTTGCAGATGTATATCAACGAGTACGAGGACACTCCCTACGATGCCGTCACCTACCTAACCGGCGAGTGTAACTACGGAGGTCGAGTCACGGATGATAACGATCGGTACGTCCACTGCACTTGTATTTTCTCTTGTGAACTTTTCTACTCGACACTGATTTCGATCTTTGGGGTTTCTTTTTACTTGCCTATAGGCGTTGTCTCATGAGTATCTTGGCGGATTTCTTTAACCCGGACATCGTGCATGATCCCAAGTACAAGTTCTCCCAGAGTGGTACTTATTACGCTCCACCCAAAAGCGCCTATGAGGAGTATGTGGAGTTCATTAAGGTAAGATAGAACGCCATGGACTCTTTCTCAGCATATGAGCTCTTTGGATAAGTACCTGACAACGAGGACATTGTGCGTCCCGAACACCTTTATACGTTTTTAAATTTAATTTTACATTTAAATTTAAAAATGCGTAAGAGACTGAACCTTCAATAATCAAACTTCACTGAATATATCTTCTTGCCAGTGCTTGCCAATATATTCTTGTCAAAATCGCTGACACGGTGTTTTAGTTCACTTTGTAGTTACTATTTTTCATGAAACCGGAAAAAGTTTTGTTTCTCATTTTCATACAGTTAATTTCCAAATAACCCTATAAAATTACACTCTACGTACAAAATAAGTGAAAAAGATAACATCCGATCTACACAGTCCAACACCTTTACGTTGTACAAGCCCACTACGGTTATGGGTCGGATCTGACGTCACACTGACGTGCGCGTGCTATTTTGAGTTATCCAGAAGTAACCAATCAGTAAAGAGGTAGTGGTTTCACATTTATCAAATCCTTCCGCTCCCTTACCACAACGCATTACTGACCATTCTTCCCACTTTAAGGTGCGTGGTTAGCTTATGGCTGCCGGCAGCCACGCTTTCGATGAGATGTTTGCTTGACTTTGTGTGATTTCTGCGCAGGTGCTTCCACTTTCCCAGACTCCAGAGGTTTTTGGCATGCACGACAACGTGGACATTTCGAAGGAGCTGCAGGAAACCAGGCAACTGTTTGACTCAGTCCTACTAACACAGTCACAAGGTGGCGGCGGCGGAGCCGGCAAAAAGACAGAAGAGACGCTACTGGAAATCGCTAAAGATATTCTATCAAAAGTAAGCGCACTGTTATATAATTATATTTATAAAATAATATTATGATACTACGCGTGCTCTGATTGGCTAAATAACTCGGCGGCCTCGTGGTTTCCCTACGCTATACTCTCGTGTTCTTCCAACTTCCCGCGGGCTTAGACAAGGCTATATTACACGGGAACGCGTTATATATTTCTTAAATATTGTTTTCTCGTTAATTTTTCTTTACAACTAACCAGAAACAAATGTTGGTAGTTTGCGTTTTGTTTCGCTTTAAAGAACAAGACTAATCAGCACCGCGAGAAAATGCCATCGCCACTTGCTTGGGCAGATCGCAATCGGCCATTTCTAACAGCAGCGGCGGCACATTACGAGCAATAATTGGTAATGCGTTGTTTTTGTTTCTTTTGTAGCTTCCAGAGAACTTTGACCTTGAGGTTGCTCTCACCAAGTACCCGGTGACATACGGGGAGAGCATGAACACTGTACTGGTGCAAGAGATGGAACGGTTCAATAAGTTAGTTTTCTTTGATCTGGTTTGTCTCTTTCTGTTCTTTAACTGTGTTTTCCCATGTTCCTAATATTTATGTTTTCCGTACAAAGGTTGATGTCGATCATTCGCACCAGTCTTGTCAACCTGCAAAAGGCCATTAAGGGGTTGGTGGTGATGTCGTCTGATCTAGAAGCCATGGCTGGAAGTCTGCTTGTGGGCAAGGTGTGCCTTTATTGATTATGATATATTAGCCCTTAGTTTTTAGACACTTGGACGTTGTTTTATCAAAAATTAGGACGCTCCATTCTAGTCCTTATCTGCAGAAGAGGTCGAAGCCTGTCGAATAGGAACGATCATGGATAAAGGCAACCAGACAGACAGACCATCATAGTAAAATACTATCGGCCTCTTTCATTTGGATATTTCCACGAAATTTCTTTGCGTCTGTCGTTCACGGTCGACCACCGCGCGCCGCGAAGTTTGCTGGGTAGAACATCGGAAGAAAATCTCGTTGCTTTGCGTCTCTCGTATAAAGTATTATTTGATGTGTTGTACGAGGATGTTATACTACTTTACGGTGAGTGAAGTGCAGTGTTTTCGTCTTGTCGTCAGGTTCCTGAGATGTGGATGAAAAGATCATACCCGAGTCTGAAGCCGCTTGGGAGTTACATCAGCGACTTCCTGGCCAGACTTAAATTCCTTCAGGTGCGTTCTTTGGATAAACTATGACTCTTTTTTGTATTTGTTGTTGTTTTAGTTATTGTCGTTTTTTTTTTATGTTGTTGTTGTTGTTGTTTGTTTTGGATTCGTGATACTGCTTTACTGCTTGTGAGTTAGAAATGTTTATAACTTTTTTATTTTATTCATTCCAGGAGTGGTACGACAAAGGCAAACCAGTTGTGTTTTGGATCTCGGGCTTCTTTTTTACACAGGTAAGCAGCTTAGTGTAGTGTATACCCTCGTACTCGGCCCGCGTCTCACAATTCAACCATTGTTTTTTTCAGGCTTTCTTAACCGGTGCTAAACAGAACTACGCCAGGAAGTACACAATTCCCATCGATTTGCTCGGCTTTGAGTTTGAAGTAAGTTGTTGGATCTGCGGATTTTTTCGTGTGATACACAACCCTCAAACATGGTATGCTCTTTTGTCCAGATCGACAACATCTCACACTAACGAGAAAATTTTGTTCTCCTAGGAAGGTACTTCATTCATAACAGGTTTCTTTCGTTAATATAGAAATCAAACGTAACCTTGAGTTTCAGAAGAGTGGCTGTTTATGTACGTGTATGCACTAAGCCGTGTCGGGGTGTTTCTTCGAAGGTTCTGTCAAAAGATAACATGCAAAAACCACCCAAGGATGGCGTGTATGTCAATGGCCTTTTTGTGGAAGGAGCACGATGGGATAGGAAAAGGTACGTTTTTTGTTTGTTTTGTTTTTTGTTTTTGTTTTTGTTGTTTGTTTGTTTGTTTGTTTGTTTGTTTGTTTGTTTTCTGCCGTTCTCTGGTTCCGTTTGCCAGTTTGTCTGTATTACAGACAACACAACTGGAGATTTGAATAATGGTATTCGCAAAGTGTAATTGGTATTGGTATTCGCAAACAAAGTGTAAAGATGCCAAAAGCAAATACGTGTTTACGGGCGTTTACAATCGTTATTTATTAATTCGGATTTTCACGGCTAGAAAATGCAACCTACAGGCCGGCCACCAGCCTGCGTAGCTGGCACAGCCTCGGTCGCACAAATTATTTTTTCTTTCTGATGGTGTGTTATTTTTTATATAATAGCGTTTTTGCTTTCTTCTCAACAGAGGTGTCCTTGGCGAATCCCTTCCTAAAATCCTTCATGATTCGATGCCAATAATCTGGATTAAGCCAGGTAACAGATACAGTTTCTTCTTCTCTTTCTCCAGTTAGTAGTTTTGGCTCGTCCAGGTTATCTCACCTCCAAATATGTTTGTCCGCAGCAAAAATAGCGGACTTCGCCCCCGCTCAAGTGTACAGGTGTCCCGTGTACAAGACGAGCGAGCGTCGAGGGACCCTGTCCACCACAGGACACTCCACTAATTATGTCATGCCTGTCATGCTGCCGACCGACAAACCTGAAAACCACTGGATCAAGCGAGGAGTGGCTTGCCTGTGTCAGCTGGACGACTAAACTAACAAAACCAGGCAGAATATTGTATTTAGAATGTCCTTTGTACATAGCCAGAAAAATGTAGTCCTTCTTGTCGTCTCCAAAAATATTTCTGTTTGCGGCGTTTCACACCAACACCCACTAATGTGTATGTGTATATATAATATTGATGTAGTGTGATGGTGTCTTGTAAGTTTTTTTAGTGAAATGTTAAAGGAACTTCTATTATTGAGGACTTGAAATCCTTGCATTTTTAGCTCGCGAATTCCACTTTGTGGGATTTGCGAGGTATAGTAATCACTTTCCTTCCCTACTTCCCTACTTCCCTACTTCCCTGCTTCCCTCTTCCCTCTGTTGTCAACAATGGATTTCCAAATAAAGCAGTTGCGGTTTTCCAAATTTGGGCATGATGAAGGTCGCGCAACAGGGTGTGTCGAACAACGCAGTTTAAAAGCAAGATGTTGTCGTAGTTGTTGCGACCATCTTTTTGTTCGGAACGTGTTCTCATTTTGAAGGTTTGTCATGCGTTCGAAGTTTGTTTGGCCATTGAGCTTGGTTGTGTTTCACTCTACTGTGTTTTGCGTTGTTATTGTGACATTTTGGCGCGGTGCCATGAAGGTCAAACAATCAGTGGCACCGATGGCGTTAATATATCGCAAACAAATCTGAAGCCGTTGGTTTAGTATCCGCCAAAATTTCTGTAGTGACAGTAAATATGGCTTAGAAGATACTAGGCCGAAAAGATATTTAATCTCGGCCAAAAATATCCATTTCCGGTGAATGTTTACAAGTTCATACAGTATGCAAATTATCAGGTGTTTCAATTCTTGGTTTGCATGTCACGTCATAAAAAGCCATCTCAAAAGTAACGTATCCTATAAGTCTAATACACTGATATGTTCAGGACTATCATGCCTTAAGACTTAAAGCAAAATTCTGAGTCGATACAAAATATCTATCGGGAGCTATGGACGTTTGAATACCGTGACAACAAAGCCGTGTACACGCGCGCGGCCGACTAAAATCGGTCCTTCACGCAACATTTTAAAATTAGCACTGCGAAAGATGTGAAGTAACTAAACATCAAGCTGAGTCACAGATCAACTTCATTTTGTGTTCCGAGTTCGACTAACATGGCGGCCGCATACAAACTCTTATCAAATCTCCAAAAAACAAATTGCCCCTGCTTCGCCAAAATGAAGCCTAGACAATCCAAAATTGGCATCTGGACTATTTCAGGCATGCTATTTTTAGTTCTAGAGTCAAAAAGGTACAATCTGTTATTTTGAAGGGTGCTGCGATCGCGTGACCCGTGAAAACCGCGTCGATAAATCTTTTCTCTCAATTATTATATAACACTTTTTTAAGCCCGCGTTCACCACGAAGTGGTGAATTGAGCCAGTTCTATTAAATAGCTACTTCCGCAAAATGAAGTCCTTTTACAAATTCGCAAGCTTACAGCTGCCTTGCTGCTTTGATAAAAGCTTAATCTAAACTCTCCTGTGTTTGAAATAACTTTGCCTTCGAGTGTTCCTAGTGGTGTATTTTATTTGGACCAGTAAGAGAACCACGGAGAATTTGGCTGGGAAGAAAAATTAAGTAATCCAAACAAGAGTACGTTACAAAACATACACACACACACAACCTTGATTGGTGACACGAGACAACTACATTATTTATTTCGAAATTTTCAAATTCTGTCTCAATCGACTGTGTAAAGCCAATGGTCTTTATTTTCAGTGCAACCTTGGCCTCACTGGAGTCTGAGCACTGGGTTCTACGTGTCCTAGGTAGCATCTTGTTTCAGTAGCTATATGCATCAAATGAAAGCGGTTGTGGTTTTTCTACGTGTTCTTCCCACTTCCATCGTGCTATTTGAAAAGGAAAATCGTTAGTGATATTTCAAAAATAGATAAAAACTGAAATAAGGCTGTCTGAAGAGAATGTAGTCGTGCAGTGTTACCAAAACACAGGTTTTTGTTTTGAAAAATCACAATGGCTCAGTCGGCTTTAGAAAGTTTTTAGGCCGTTCAAATCACCTGTTTATTCAAAGGAACCTTGCCAAATGTAATGCCAGAAGTTTTGAAAGCAAAAATTACATTCTTGAGTGCTCATAGAACAGCGTGACGGTTTTCCCGCGTGCCGAACTTTATGGCGACGATTCACCCACACTCAGTACCGGGTTTTGGTTAAAATCGCTCCTGGTTGTCAAGCAATAAGTATGCACATTAAAATGGCATAATTTCTTTTCAGGACTTTCTTTTTCTTTTTCTTTTTCTTTTTCTTTTTTTTTTTTTTTTTTTTTTTTTTTTTCAGTGCATTTCAATTCAGATCGAAAATGTTTTGCTCACACCCAAATAACTCCTACTAGCGAAATGGGAATGGGAACAATTTTTGAAGGAAATCGATTCACCAAATACAACAAGTTTTGTCGCGTGAAAACGTGGACAGGTGCTGGGATTCAAGTTTGGTGTGGCAAGTATCCTGCTGAGCAAATAACACTTCTTGTTTTTAACAGTGTCCGAAAAGGAGTCAATCGTAAACTAATTTTAAACGGCTGCAAAGTAAACAAAACTCGAGGTCTAAACTGGGCCTGTCGTATTCACTACTTGCGTGAGTTTGTCTGTCGCTTTGCGTGCTAAAAGCGTCGACAAGAAAAAGCTACTTGATTGGACAGGTTACCTAGAAAATTGCAATGACAGTTGCAAAAAGTTCATAAATTATTTAAAGTAAGCAAAAGCATTTAATAATTGGCAAAACCGTCAAATTCTTAAAACTTGTGTATTTTTTTCGCGGATTGATTACATAGCTACTCGAAGCTTTTTAGAAAAGATAATCATCATATTCTTTTCTCAAGCAAAATTTTGAAAACATTTTACAAATCAAAGCAGAATTTAAAAAGAACCTTGAAGATATCCCTGGCTATGACTGGAGTGATGAGAGGTTTCTTGGTCTTCGCCTGCATTTTTGCAATACACTTCTTTTCCGAACAACAAGTTTTGTGCTCGCAAGAACTGGCAAGAAGTGCTGGGCTCTCCTACGGTAACTTCGTTAAGCATTTGTTTCACCATCTCAACGTCAGCCAAGTTGGATCAAGTTTGGTGAACGACATGATGGACTGCGCCATCGCTTGCCTTCGCGTTGTGACTTGCTTTTCATACAACGTGGCGGCACAGCCTGACATCGAGAATCGTATTCTTTGTGAACTACTTGCTTCTGACAAGTACAACTTCTCTGAGAAGTTTCAAGCAAATCCACACTTCCATCACTATGCCATTCACGTAAGTTTCGCCGGCACTGTTTCTAACAAAATTGTTGCGATGTGTTCGACATGCTTTCAATATATGAACTGATTTGTTTTGCTTATATTCCCAAATGCTACTTATATCGAACAAAAACAGGTTATCATCGGCAAGAACGTTTTTTCTTTTTTTTTTTTTTTTTTTTTTTTTTAATCCTTTGAAACCTGTTTTTGTAGAACAAGTGCTCAGAGGGACCCTGTGTGAATGGGGGCAAATGCATCGCTCTCTACTCTCACGGTGACTTCAAGTGCAAATGTCTTTTTGGATTTAAGGGAAAGAAATGCGAAAAAGGTGAGTTGAAGCCGAACATAGTATGTGCAAGGCCACGTCCACATTAGTTAGGATTTTTTTGAAAACGCGTTCTATTTCCCGTTTTGGCCTTCCGTCCACACATGATGGCATTTTGGTCACAAAAACCCCACTTTTTAAAAAAATGCTCTCCAAAGTAGATTGTTTTGAAAACGCAATTTTATCTAACGTCACGTTTCTTTGTATTTACTCATTTGGTGCTCACGCGAAATTGTGTCTGAAAACCCTATGGAGCCACCTTAACATAAATATTCTTGATACTGTCAATAAACAATCTTAAATTCGCCCAATTGTGAATTATGCCGTGACCGTTTGCTTATCACGGTAAATTCTACACGGCAGCCAATTGGAGATTTAATGTGCTTTACAATTTTCGTCCAGTCAGCAGTAATCTCAACAAGAATTGGGAAATCTATTAGTACTGATAAATAAAATTCGGGAAAGCGTTTTCCAAATTTCCAGTTAACGCGTCTTTGAAATGAGTTGTGAATAAGTTTTCCTCTTTTGATATCGATGATGGGCTTTTACACTTGACATCAAGATAAATAAATTAAGAGATTGCTTGACACTGAAAAGTGCGAATGGTCATCATAATTGTACCAAACCCACTTTTTCACTAAATCCATATGTAAGTGGGTTTAGCGCTATTAACGTGCATCGAAAACGAGCAGTTAAAGAAACCCTCTCACCGTAGATGCTTTGCGCGCCCATGTTTATGCTCAACTTTCCTGAGGCGCCCACGTTATGACTGATTGATCTGAATGTCGCTACTTGCCGTAGTCAATACACTTTCTGGAATATGTGCTGGGTTATTTCGCGATAAAACGTGAAAAACAAGAGAATCCGCCATTTTCGTATTATACGAAAATGGCCGCCGTCAGTCACTGAGCGCGCAAAGCATCTACGGTGAGAGGGTCTCTTTAAAATACAAATCTTTCCACACTGCGCTGTAAATGGATAAATTCACTTTTTTTTCTCGAATGTTTAAATAATTTTTAATTAAAAATGTTTAAAATGCTTAAATGCTTAATTAGTATGGGTAATCGCATGATTTCGAGTGCAATTTGGAATAAATTAGCACGAGTAAATTTTTCAAAGACCACAAAATTGCACGAGCGCCGCGCGAGTGCAATTTGTGGTCTTTGAAAAATTTACGAGTGCTTATTTATTCCAAAATTGCACGAGAAATCATGTGATTACTTGTTAATAACATGCATACAATAATTTACTTCGCGCAATTTTTTTCAATTTCGTTACAATTCACAAGTGTCTCTCAAGAACTTTGTTTTCTCGTAAACAGAATCGGAATCGTCCTGAGGAATGAAAACACGCCCTTTTGTTTTGTTTGGCTTCGCAAATACGCGCGCCAGCTGTCGGCAATTTTTAATTTCAAATTTCTGCACTCATAATTTCACATTTCTGCACTGTTAATTTCACATTTTTGCACTGTTTGGGTTAAATTGACGTGCGCTCAGCCAATCAGAATGCAGAAATTATTGTATGCATGTTATTAGTATAGGTAATTGCATGATTTCGAGTGCAATTTGGAATAAATTAGCACGAGTAAATTTTCAAAGACCACAAAATTGCACGAGCAGCTTGAGGTCTTTGAAAATTTTAATAGTGCTCATTTATTCCAAAATTGCACGAGAAATCATTGATTACTTGTTTTAACATTAAAATAACATGCATGCAATTATTTTCATGCATGTTATTAGTATTAGGTAATCGCATGATTTCGAGTGCAATTTGGAATAAATTAGCACGAGTAAATTTTTCAAAGACCACAAAAGCATATTCATCACAGTCTTGACAACATTTCATTTCAAACAAAGAACACACAGGCCACATGCACTGTAATGATGCTGTCCCGTTCAGGGTAGCCAATCATATTACAGACTTGTACTATGCCACCCGCTGACATTCAGAGATACATTTGTTTCTACATAATTGCATTCTAACCAAAGAAGAAGCTAGTTTTCCACTCTGCCCGCCAAGTTTCATCGTCAGGTAGCCCGCCAGAATATCTCAGCCACGCGAACTGTCCATGATTGTGAAAGTGGCTTATAGTGTGAAGTGCCTATAGTATCAAATATTTCATCATTAAAATCTGTTCAAGTAAACAGTTGACCAGCATATGATTATCCCCGAGCGAAGCGAGGGAAATAATCACAACGCTAATGCAGTAGTATCGCCTCATTCGGAGACGCCAAGCGTGTCGCCATCTCGAAATTTAATGTTCGTTTGTCAGTCAGTCTGGCGTACGACTTTTTAGGCCAGGTGGCTAAGGCAATGACGTATAAGCAATGACGTAATAATTATCGATTAGCGTCTCCGCCAGTGGTTTTACTGACCAGTGGTTAATTTTACTGACAACAATTGTGGAGTACCAAAGTAAAAGTCCCATCAATGGCAGAGCGAGGGGGTATCTGCGATTATCGTATTTCTAGTTTAACAATTATATTCGCCGAAGTAGAGTTGAAGAGTGGTGCATTTTTACCGAGCCGCATTATTCATCAAGCTAGAGACCAAGTTTGAGGCCTGAGAAATATACTACTAGAAATACTACTAGAAATACGATAATCGCAGATACCCCCTCACTCTGCCATTGATGGGACTTTTACTTTTGGTAACTCCCAATAAGAGTAGCCTTTGTTTTACCGAAATGTTGACTCAATCTTTTCTTCGAACTCAAGTGCTACACGCAAAGGAAGGAGAAAAAGAATGGTGTGTGTTATACTTTTGCGTTGAAAAAAGAATCGATTGCGTGACGAAGTACGTATTTCCCACGGTCGGCACGTCAAATTAATTCATACAGTCTGCCAAGCACGTTCTCGAAATTTAATACTCAAAGTTTGAAGTTGGTCGGCCGTCGTAGTACGGGAAAAAAGGAACACTGATTTTCTAATTTCGAATTCATAGGCAGTACAATTAAATAGGCTTCCTGTGCGATTTGTTTTTACTACTGCATGCACCAGACTCAGGCATGCATATTTAATAGGCTCGAATTGTTTTGTATTTGAACCCACTCAAAACAGCAAAATTTCTCCCAGAATCAAAGCAAAACTTGAACAGTTTACTTCAAATTATACACGGGCTTCAGACCCAGTAATACTTCTAAGGGCTTGTGAACGATTTTCGCTGCAATCACCGCGTGTCAGATTACAGAAAAATAAGACATCTGACTAAATTATTCAAGACTCCAAGTTCCGATTGCTCTGAGCAAATACGGTAGCTGAAACTGGCGACAGAAGCGTAGTAAAACAATACTTCGAGGGAAAATGATCAGCATACAGATTTTAATACATTCTTGAAGTGATCGAGTTACGAAATATATATTTGTCACGGTGATTGTTCGATTTCCACTGACTAACCTTTGTTGCTTGTCCTTTCTAAATAAGTATCTGAGTTTAACACAAAACGGCGTCTGAAGCTCCCGATTTGCTTTCAAGCACTGTTCCCTTTGCGGAGTTGTCTGTGTTTCCCGCTTCTGTTCATGTCGCTTTTGGTCGGCATTCATGCGCTGTTGTCTTAATTTGCGGAGTCTTCTCTTCGGCCCGCTTTTTCTCCTGAAGTTTCCGATTTGCGTTCAAGCGCTGTTCTCTTTGCGGAGTTGTCTGCATTACCCGTTTCTGTTCAGGTCGCTTTCGATCGGCATTCATGCGCTGTTGTTCGCTCGTTTCACGATTTTGCCTTGCTCGTGCCTGTTCCCTTCTCATTTGAAGACGAGCTTCGCGAGACTGTTGTGTTTCAAGTTTTTCAGTTAAGTTTTCCATTTTCGTGAACGCAGCTACAATATATTGTTGCTTCGTTCAAATCTCATCTCTAAGTTATTCCGAGTAAAACAATAGGGCACACGTGATCGATCCGGCCTTTGTTATTGGTTAGCGGGGTAACCGCGCCTAAAGTCGTACGACAGACTGACTGACTGACTGACAGACAACGTTAAATTTCGAGATGGCGACAGGCTTGGAGTCCTCAAGTAGGCGGTATAATATTGCTGCATTAGTGTCGTGAGTATTTCCCTCACTTCGTTCGGGGATAATCGCAGATACCCCCTCGCTCTGCCATTGATGGGACTTTTACTTTGGTACTCCCAACAAGAGTAGCCTTTGTTTTACCGAAATGTTGACTCAATCTTTTCTTCGAAGTCAAATGCTACACGCAAAGGAAAGAGAATGGTATTTGTTATACTTTTGCGTTGAAAAAAAGAATCGATTGCGTGACGAAGTACGTATTTCCCACGGTCGGCACGACAAATTAATTCATACAGTCTGCCAAGCACGTTCTCAAAATCTAATACTCAAATTTTGAAGTTCACGTCGGCCGTCGTAGTACGGGAAAAAAGAAACACTGATTTTCCAATTTTGAATTCATAGGCAGTACAATTAAATAGGCTTCCTGTGCAATTTGTTTTTACTCTGGACTGCATGCACAAGGCTCAGGCATGCATGTTTAATGAGCTCGAATTGTTTTGTGCGTGAACCCGCTCAAAACAACTAGCCTGTGTACAGCCGTCCCATTCTCTTTGTACCTCGGGACGGCTGTACACAGGCTAAAAACAACATGATTTCTCCCAGAATCAAAGCAAAACTTGAACGGTTTACTTTAAATTATACACGGGCTTCAGACCTAGTCATACGTCTAAGGGCTTGTGAACGATTCTCGCTGCAATCACCGCATGTCAAATTACAGTATATTTGTTACAGTTTTAGTCTTGAAAGAAATAATAAGACATCTGACTAAATCATTCAAGACTCCAAGTTCCGATTGCTCTGAGCCAATACGGTAGCCGAAACTGGCGACAAAAGCGTATTAAAACAATACTTCGAGGGAAAATGATCAGCATACAAATTTTAATACATTCTTGAAGTGATCGAGTTACAAGGTACGGGTAGAATATATTTGTCACGGTGATTGTTGGATTTCACTGACTAACCTTTGTTGCTTGTCCTTTCTGAATAAGTATCTGAGTTTAACACAAGACGGCGTCTGAAGCTCCCGATTTGCTTTCAAGCGCTGTTCCCTTTGCGGAGCCGTTTCTTCGGCATGCTTCCGTTCATGATGCTGTCAGTTATCACATGTTTGTCGTCTTTTCTCTAGACGTATTTGGCGCTGTTCGATCGTTTCACGATTTCGTCTTGCCCGTGCCTGTTCCCTTCTCTTTTGAAGACGAGTTTCGCGAGACTGTTCTGTTTCAGGTTTTCCAGTTTTCAAATTCATTTTCGTGAACGCAGTTACGTACAATTGTTGTCAGTAAAATTAACCACTGGTCAGTAAAACCACTGGCGGAGACACTAATCGATAATTATTACGTCATTGCCTTAGGCACCTGGCCTAAAAAGTCGTACGCCAGACTGACTGACAGACGAACATTAAATTTCGAGATGGCGACACGCTTGAAGTCTCCGAATGAGGCGATACTACTGTATTAGCGTTGTGATTATTTCCCTCGCTTCGCTCGGGGATAATGATGGAATTAAAATAAATATAGATTTCCTTACTGCGTAATTAACTGATAATTTCTTTCATATGATTGTATATCATTAAAAATGATTATTTAGTTTCTGTAGATTTGCTTCTGTCCGACTCCGAGATCCTCAGAGGACATTCCGATTACGAAGCAAAGTTGAGTGAATACCTGGCACCTGTGCAAGTGAGTGGTAAGCAGTGGATGTTGTGCTTCAGGGCTTCTGAACATCAGTACAGAGCTGCTGATTTCAACACTGCTTGTCGCAACAAAGGTCCAACGGTGACACTGGTTCGAGTTGGAATCTACGTGTTTGGTGGCTACACTGACAAGAGTTGGGATGCAGATAGAAGTATGTTGACTCTGATCCAATCAATCCTCAAAATATAAGAGACGTCATTTTCTCCATTCATTAAACTCTTTCACTCCCACAGTGTTCAACTTCAATTTTCTGCTTCAGTTTCTCACCAGAGATATTTAAGACAGTACGGATGACTTGGCTTTTGATACCTTAATCAAGTGAAAGCTGACTAAACCATCATTTCTCACTACATCACTCACATATTTTTATGGGAGAATTTGCATTCTGGGAGTAAAAGGGTTAATTTCGGTTCAGTAAAAACTGCAATTAATTGAATAGTGAATCACCGGGCATCATAAATCATAAATCTTTTTCAGTTAGTTCACGACTATATCCAGAGAAGCATATCAATCGCACTAAAGCGGCTATCTTGATTCACTTATTCCGCACTTATTCCTTGATAAATTTCAGTTTCTGAAGTACTTTGAAACAGCAAAAAATATAAAACGTATTATCATAAAGAAAAGTCAACTTACACTGTAGTAAAAGAATTCATGGACAATCAATTGCTCCGCGAAAAGCCATTTTAGATAGAACTATCCGGCGTTATTGTATATATTATATGATTATGAGTCCCAACACCTAATATTTACAATTCAATGCAATGCACATTTCAGCCCGCTATATGAAAACTATCGACATATATTCACTGTTGAGTTGTATTCTTGTTGAAATGCTTTGCATTGTACTTATCTGGCCCAGTCGTTGCTTAACTAACTCTTCTACGTCTTATTATTACCATCACAGGTCGCTGGATCTCAAGCAACGCTGCCTTTCTGTTCTCACTAAAAAACCACGTGAACCAGCAGTACAAGATGCTTGGAGACGTTTCCCCACAACACGCAACATACAGCAAGAATGGCTATGGACCTACATTTGGTGGTGGCCATGATCTTCGCGTTACTGACAGCTGCAACGCCAACACAAATTCCTACACAAATCTTGGCTACACTTACAGGCCACCAAACGGATACGTTTATAGAACCTCTGAAACAAAAGCTCTTCTCGCTGGTTCTTACAAATTCAAATGTGACGAGTACGAGGTGTTCTACCAGGTTTAGGACAAGTCAGTTTAGAGGGAAAAATGAGTTTGTGATTTGGGCTAGTTCCATATTGACTTGCATTATAAGCAATCCTATATCTTGCATATTGTAAATTAATTCACATGTCGCTCTGGTTTCTTTCTCGTTGGGGGAAACCTGATTTGTCCATGTGGGGAATTGTTTTCATTTTGCAGCTGTAGCTGACTATACATAGTCCTGTTATAAAATATGACGTACTCCTACGTACACCCCGTATGCACTAATTTGGTCACGTGTACAATATTTGATATTTGGGATGGACTAATTTGCTAATATACGAGACCGGATTTAATATGAAGTATACAACTCCTAACCTATGCAAGGCAAGATTGAAACAGACGTTTTATATTGTTTACAAACTTTGTGATTTTTCACGTGTACTATTTACAGATTAAGAAGTCCAAAAGTTCGGTGAAAGTTGTGTTTCATCGAATATGTACATACATTTCTTCCTTAAAAGTTGCCTCGAAAGAACAAAAAATAAAAATAAATAAATAAACAGACACCATCAGATTTAAGACACAGGCCGCGGTGAAAAGTGTGTTGTGGCAGTTTTACCACCTAATTTCCCTCTTTTGTGGTTCTCAGGTGTAAGCATATGACTTCTTGTTTTTCTTGTCAGTGTCTAAAGACGAGTTAATGGTAATCAGAGCACGTTTAATGCTAACAAGTTCGAGGTCCAAGCCTTAGGAGAATTTTCAACTGCTACATTCTAGCCCCTAGCTAAACGCTAACGCTGATAGCATCCCTACAAGAACTCTGCACTTGGACAAACGAACATGTAGATCTAACCTGTTTAGCTTTGTTGTTATGGTTCTGGTCAATGTCATTCTAAATATGGCTATGTAAAATAAAAAATGTGTAGCACCGATTCTATAATGCGAATCAGCGTCGTTTGGTTTCTTTTAACACAGGGTTTTTGCCATTTTGTTTAACCGTTAGCTGTGATCGTTCGGGTAAGAGTGTAGTCTCCAGCAGCCAGTTGTTCGAATGCCGATTAAACTAATTGATGATGACATTGACTTAATTAATATCCTCTTGCAGTAATGATTGATCAGCCCGGGGGAGGGGGGAACTCCCACATAAAATGACCAAGATGCTCGTCGGGAATAATTTTCGTTTTGACCCTTAACAGGTACTAAACGGGCGTGGTTCGAGCTTACGTTGACCCCTAAAAGGTACCAATAATAGCATGCCAAGAATTTAAAGTTTCGATGCCTTTAATTGCTATAAAGAGGATATCATTAAGCACTTTTTTCCTTGCTGCTTTCAAACAAAAAGAGTTCATTCAACTGACACCCGACCCTGAACGGTACCATGTCGCATAAGAATGTCAGAGTTTGATGTTGAGCACCCTAAGCGGTACCAAAACCGTAATTTTGACCCCATAGCGGTATGACGAGCATCACCGGGCGCCTTTTCCTAACCAGTGGGCTGACTAGTTGACGGACTTTCAGAAGATGATTGTCATCAGATGTCTCAGGCCTGACAAGGTCAGTTCGCACTCATGAACAAGGATGACCAGATTTTAGAACCATCCAATTAATATCAAAACATTGTAGTTCCTTACTTGCCTATAGGCGTTATCTCATGAGTATCTTGGCGGATTTCTTTAACCCGGACATCGTGCGTGATCCCAAATACAAGTACTCCTAGAGTGGTACTTATTACACTCTACCCAAAAGCGCCTACGAGGAGTATGTGGAGTTCATTAAGGTAAGATAAAACACCATGGACTCTTTCTCAGCTTATGAGCTCTTTGGATAAGTACCGGACAACGAGGACATTGTGCTTCCCGAACATCTTTATACGTTTTTAAATTCAATTTTACATTTAAATTTAAAAATGCGTAAGAGACTGAACCTTCAATAATCAAACTTCACTGAATATATCTTCTTGCCAATATATTCTTGTCAAAATCGCTGACACGGTGTTTTAGTTCACTCTGTAATTACTATTTTTCATGAAACCGGAAGTTTTGTTTCCCATTTTTTATACAGTCAATTTCCAAATTACCCTATAAATTTACATTCTACGTACAAAATACGTGAAAAAGATAACATCCGATCTACACTGCAGTCCAACACCTTTACGTTGTACAAGCCCACTACGGTTATGGGTCGGATCTGACGTCACGCTGACGTGCGTGTGCTATTTTGAGTTATCCAGAAGTAACCAATCAGTAATGAGGTAGTGGTTTCACATTTATCAAATCCTTCCGCTCCCTTACCCACAACGCATTACTGGCCATTCTTCCCACTTTAAGGTGCGTGGTTAGCTTATGGCTGCCGGTTGCCACGCTTTTGATCAGATGTTTGTTTGACTTTGTGTGATTTCTGCGCAGGTGCTTCCACTTTCCCAGACTCCAGAGGTTTTTGGCATGCACGACAACGTGGACATTTCGAAGGAGCTGCAGGAAACCAGGCAACTGTTTGACTCAGTCCTACTAACACGGTTGCAAGGTGGCAGCGGCGGAGCCGGCAAAAAGACAGAAGAGACGCTACTGGAAATCGCTAAATATATTCTATCAAAAGAAAGCTCACTGTTATATAATTATATTGGAAGTCTGCTTGTGGGCAAGGTGTGCCTTTCTCGATTATAATATATTAGCCCTTAGACTTTAGACACTTGGACTTATCAAAAATTAGGACGCTCCACTCTATTCCTAATCTGCAGTAGAGGTCGAAGCCTGTCAAATAGGAACGATCATGGATAAAGGCAACCAGACAGACAGATCATCACAGTAAAATACTATCGGCCTTTTTTATTTGAATATTTCCGCAAAATCTCTTTGCGTCTGTCGTTCACGGTCGACCACCGCGCGCCGCGAAGTTTGCTGGGTAGAACATCGGAAGATAATCGTGTTGCTTTGCGTCTCTCGTATAAAGTATATTAGATGTGTTGTACGAGGATGTTATACTGCTTTACGGTGAGTGAAGTGCAGTGTTTTCGTCTTGTCGTTAGGTTCCTGAGATGTGGATGAAAAGATCATACCCGAGTCTGAAGCCGCTTGGGAGTTACATCAGCGACTCCCTGGCCAGACTGAAATTCCTTCAGGTGCGTTCTTTGGATAAATTATGACTCTTTTTTGTATTTGTTGTTGTTGTAGTTGTTGTTATTTTTTTATGTTGTTGTTTGTTTGTTTTGGATTCGTGATACTGCTTTACTGCTTGTGAGTTAGAAGTGTTTATAACTTTTTTATTTTAATCATTCCAGGAGTGGTACGACAAAGGCAAACCAGTTGTGTTTTGGATCTCAGGCTTCTTTTTTACACAGGTAAGCAGCTTAGTGTAGTGTATACCCTCGTCCTCGGCCCGCGCCTTACACTTTAACCATCGTTTTCTTCAGGCTTTCTTAAACGGTGCTAAACAGAACTACGCCAGGAAGTACACAATTCCCATTGATTTGCTCGGCTTTAAGTTGAGGTAAGTTGTTGGATCTGCGGATTTTTTGTGTGATACACAACCCTCAAACATGGTACGCTTTGCCCAGATCGACAACATCTCACACTAACAAGAAAATTTTGCTCTCCTAGGAAGGTTACTTCATTCATAACAGGTTTCTTTCGTTAATATAGAAATCAAACGTAACCTTGAGTTTCAGAAGAGTGGCTGTTTATGTACGTGTATGCACTAAGCCGTGTCGGGGTGTTTCTTCGAAGGTTCTGTCAAAAGATAACATGCAAAAAACCCCCAAGGATAGCGTGTATGTCAATGGACTTTTCGTAGAAGGAGCACGATGGGATAGGAAGAGGTACGTTTTTTGTTTGTTTTGTTTTTTGTTTTGTTTTTGTTTTTTCTTTGTTTTGTTTTTTTTCTGCCGTTTTCTAGTTCCGTTTGCCAGTTTGTCTGTATTACAGACAACACAACTGGAGATTTGAATAATGGTATTCGCAAACAAAGTGTAAAGATGGCAAAAGCAAATACGTGGCGTTTACAATCGTTATTTATTAATTCGGATTTTCACGGTTAGAAAATGCAACCTACAGGCCGGCCACCAGCCTGCGTAGCTGGCACAGCCCCGGTCGCACAAATTATTTTTTCTTTCTGATGGTGTGTTATTTTCTAATAGCGTTTTTGCTTTCTTCTCAACAGAGGCGTCCTTGGCAAATCTCTTCCTAAAATCCTTCATGATTCGATGCCAATAATCTGGATTAAGCCAGGTAACAGATACAGTTTCTTCTTCTCTTTCTCCAGTTAGTAGTTTTGGCTCGTTCAAGTTATCTCATCTCCAAACATTTGTCCGCAGCAAAAATAGCGGACTTCGCCCCCGCTCAAGTGTACAGGTGTCCCGTGTACAAGACGAGCGAGCGTCGAGGAACCCTGTCCACCACAGGACCCACCTCTAACTATGTCATGCCCGTCATGCTGCTGACCGACAAACCTAAAATCCACTGGATCAAGCGAGGAAGGGCTTGTCCCTGCCAGCTTGACGGCTATACTAACATAACCAGACAGACTCTTGTATTTATGCTCTTTGTACATAGCCAGAAAAATGTCTTTCTTCTTATCGTCTCCAAAAATATTTCTGTTTGCGGCGTTTCACACCAACACCCACTAAGGTGTATGTGTATAATTTTATATAATATTGATGTCGTGTGATGGTGTCTTGTTAGTTTTTTAGTGAAATGTTTGCTTTTGAAAAAAAAAGTAAAGAAAATAAACTTCTATCATTGAGGGCTTGGAGAAATCCTTGCATTCTAAAGCTTAATGTAAACTCTCCTGTGTTTGAAATAACTTTGCCTTCGAGTGTTCCTAGTGGTGTATTTTATTTGGGCCAGTAAGAGAACCACGAAGAATTTGGCTGGAAAGAAAAATTAAGTAAACTAAACAAGAATACGTTACAAAACACACACACACACACACACACACAACCTTGATTGGTGACACGAGACAACTAAACTATTTATTTAAAAATTTTCGAATTCTGTCTCAATCCATTGTGTAAAGCCAATGGTCTTTATTTTCAGTGCAACCTGGCCTCACTGGAGTCTGAGCACTAGATTCCAAGCGTCCTAGATAGCATCTTGTTTCAGTAGCTCTAAGCATCAAATGAAGGGGGTCGTGGTTTCTCTCCGTGTTCTCCCCACTTCCCGCGTGTTTGTATCGGGTATTTGAAATGCAAAAGCGTTATCTCTAATAGATAAAAACTAAAATAAGGCTGTCTGATGAGGATGCAGTCGTGCAGTGTTATCAAAACACAGGTTTTTGTTTTGGAAGCTTTTAGGCCGTTCAAATCCTGTTTATTCAAAGGAACCTTGCCAAATGTAACGCCAGAAGTTTTGAAAGCAAAAATTACATTCTTGAGTGCTCGTAGAACAGCGTGGCGGTTTTTCCGCGTGCCAGCCAGTAGGAGTTTTATGGCGACGATTCACTCACACTCATTACCGGGTTTTGGTTAAAATCGTTCCTGGTTTTCAAGCAATAAGTATGCCACATTAAAATTGCATGATTTCTTTTCAGGAATTGTTCTTTTTAGTTCAGTTCAATTCAGATCGAAAATTTTTTGCCCACACCCAAATAACTCTTAAGTGGGAATGGCAACCATTTTTGAAGGAAACCGATCCACCAAATATAAAAAGTTTTCAGTAAAACTGGTGCTAAAGTGTTCTTTGTGTCCAGCATTGCACCAGCTTACTTGTTTTGATGTTTGTATGTTTCGTTAAAGTTTTTGGCCACATAAACGATCGACATGTGATATAAATGAGCCACTAAGAATGAAGGAGAATGGGGATATAATTCGTCTGGCCAAAACCCTCTTATAATTCAGGTGAGCGTTATTACACTGATATGGTATTGATGAATAAGTAGACAGAGTTTCAAGGATTTTCACTCATCTTCTATTTCAAACTTGTTTTAAATTGCCGTAATGGAAAGTGTGACGCGGCAATTTTACCACACAATTTTCCTGTTTTCGGTCCTTCTGACGTAAACAAGCCAGCACCTGCTGAGCAAATAACACTTCCTGTTTTTTAGCAGTGTCCGAAAAGGAGTCAATCGTAAACTAATTTTAAGCGGCTGCAAACTAAGCAAAACTCGAACTAAGTCTAAACTGGGCCTATCGTATTCACTACTTGCGTTGTTGTCATTCGCTTTGCGTGCAAAAAGCGCCGACAAGAAAAAGCTACTTGATTGAACAGGTTACCTAGGAAATTGCAATGACAGGTACACAAAGTTCATAATTTATTTAAGTAAGCAAAAGCATTTAATAATTGGCAAAACCGTCAAAATTTTAAAACTTGTGTATTTTTTCCGCGGATTGATCACATAGCTATTCGAAACTTTTTAGAAAAGATAAACATCATATTCTTTTCTCGAGAAAAATTTAGAAGACATTCTTCAAATCAAAGCAGAATTTTAAAAGAATCTTGAAGATATCCCTGGCTGCCTGGAGTGATGAGAGGTTTCTTGTTCTTTGCCTGCATTTTTGCAATACACTTCTTTTCCGAACAACAAGGTTTGTGCTCGCAAGGACTGGCAAGAAGTGCTGGACTCTCCTACGGTAACTTCGTTAAGCATTTGTTTCACCATCTCAACGTCAGCCAAGTTGAATCAAGTTTGGTAAACGACATGACAGACTGCGCCATCACTTGTCTTGGCGTTGTCACTTGCTTCTCCTACAACGTGGCGGCACAGCCCAACATCGACAATCGTATTCTGTGTGAACTGCTCGCTTCTGACAAGTACAACTTCTCTGAGAAGTTTCAAGCAAATCCTCACTTCCATCACTATGCCATTCACGTAAGTTTCGCCGGCACTTTTTTCAACAAAATTGTTGCGATGTGCATGTGCGACAAGCTTTCAATATATGAAGTGTTTTGTTTTGCTTATATTCCCGAATGCTACTTACATCGAACAAAAACAGAGATTTCCGCCACTGAGAAATGTCGTATCTGAACACACGTAAAAATACGATATTTTTACGTGTGTTAATATCAGCCAAGCAGTGATCTTGCATGTTTTTGCATTTCTTAGTGGCGAAAATCTCTGTATCACACCAGAGTTTATGAAATAAATAGAATAATACACGGACGCTTGGTGATATGAAATTTATCTTTTCGTGTTCATCTCGATATCTCACTCGTTCGCTTCGCTCACTCTTGAGATATCGAGATGAGCACTCGGAGATAAGTTTCATATCTCCGCGTGCCCATGTATTATTCTCTATATCATCGTTCTGTGACCAGTTAGCGATAATGATCCGAAAGTTTGTTTGTTTGCTTGCTTTTTAATCCCTTGAAACCTGTTTTTGTAGAACAAGTGCTCAGAGGGACCCTGTGTGAATGGGGGGAGATGCATCGCTCTCTACTCTCATGGCGACTTCAAGTGCAAATGTCTTTTTGGATTTAAAGGAAAGAAATGCGAAAAAGGTGAGTTGAAGCCGAACATAGTATCATCCTGGGAACGAGGATGACATAGTACGTGCAGGGCCACGTCCACAGTAGTCCAGGATTTTTTTTAACTAAAAACGCGTTCTGTATTTTCCGCTTTGGCCTTCCATCCACAGTATGACGGCATTTTTGGTCACGAAAACGCAACTTTTTTAAAACGCTCTCCAAAGTGGAAGTGTTTTGAAAACGCAACTTTATCTGACGTCACGTTCCTTTGTATTCACTCAGTTTTGCGTTTTAGTGTGGACGACCAACAATGAATTGAAAACGATGAGGGTGGAGGGAGCAATTGTCGTAAACGGAAAATAACATGCGTTTTGGAAAATTTCCGGACAAGTGTGGACGTGAGCTGAAGCTAATTAATCACCGCACGGAGTGCTAATTAAATATGAACATCATTCAATAAACGATCTTAATTTCGCCCAATTGTGAATTATGCCGTGACCGTTTGCTTATCACGGTAAATTCTACACGGCAGCCTATTAGTACTGATAAATAGAATTCGTGAAAGCATTTTCCAAATTTCCAGTTAACACGTCTTTCAAATGAGTTGTGAAAACAAGATAAATAAATTAAGAGATTGCTTGACACTGAAAAGCGCGAATGGTCATCATAATTGTATCAAACCCACTTTTTCACTAAATCCATATGGTAAGTGGGTTTAGCGCTTTTTAAGATGCATCGAACAACGAACAGTTAAAATAAAAATCTTTGCACAGTGCGCATGGATAAATTTACATTTTTTTCTCGAATGTTTAATTGGTTTTTGTTAATACTGTGATAGTACGAAAAGCATATTCATCAGTCTTGACAACATTTTGAATTCAAACAAAGAACACACAGGCCACATGCACTGTGTTCAGGGTAGCCATGCAATCATATTAAAGATTTGGAGTATACCACCCGCAGTCAAGGCAATCTACCCTTAAATTTAGTCTGGGAAAAAGAAAAACAGCTACTTTGCTTCAACGTGAAAAAGGCCATTAGTAAAACAAATTATTTATTCCATCACTAAATAACAGCGCGTTTAAAAATGGTTACAGAAGAAGAAAACATCGTATTACGTTCGTTACTAATTTTAATCGAATCTGGAAACTAAACATATTCTCTTTCTTCACACTACTGTATGTTCAGACGTGGACGAGTGTAAAGAAAGCGAAAACAACTGCTCGTCAAATGCCGCTTGTCAAAACACTGCCGGTTCATTCAAATGCACGTGCAACAGTGGTTACCAAGGAGACGGCGTTGAGTGTGACAGTAAGACAACGTGCTTTAGACGCTGAACAGTCTGTGTATTTCTCACTGACATTTTTTGCTATCCAGCTCGTGAGAGCAAGTTTCTTCGAGAATAGCATGCATTCAAATTCTGATTTTCTTTCGCTTTCTTGTAAACAGACATAGACGAGTGCTACGAAAACAAAGACAACTGTGACGTAAATGCTGCGTGCAAAAACACAGAAGGCTCATTCGACTGCACTTGCAACAATGGTTACCAAGGAGACGGCGTTCAGTGCAGCGGTAAGTGAAACAATGTATAGACTGCTGCCTGAATAAGTCATTTTCACAGTCATGCCACCTTAACTGTAATGATACTGTCCCGTTCAGGGTAGCCAATCATATTACAGACTTGTACTATGCCACCCGCTGACATTCTACATAATTGCTTTCTAACCAAAGAAGAAGCTAGTTTTCCACTCTGCCCGCCAAGTTTCATCATCAGGTAGCCCGCCAGACACATCTCAGCCACGCGAACTGTCCATGATTGTGAAAGTGGCTTATAGTGTAAAGTGCCTATAGATACTTCTTATTGACCGAGCATGAGGTCTGTACGGAGAAAATATCGCCCGAGTTTATCATTTTCTCAACAGAAAGATAAGTTCCTTCACTCAAGTCTTCAAAGATGTTGAAATGAAATGGCGTTCACACTTACAGTTTCAGTAAGCTTGTATGAACTCCCCTTGCGGCACAGTGACAACAAACAATCAGTCTGCTCGTAGCTCCGCAAACGGTTCATTGAGATTGTTCACGTCACTTTTGACTGAAGTTTGCTGTGCCTTCTACGTTGCTCTAAGTGTTTAGCACGTAGTGCAAGATGTGAACCAATTCTCAGAATACGGTGCTTGAGCCGCCGTTCGTGATGCCACAAACCAAGTCAACAAAAATTCATCTCCAACCGTTTTCTCGGCTTACAAATTAGTTTCCGTGGTGGTATTTTTTTCTTACATATTTATGTTATACCGCTTTGCCTTCAGCCAAACGTAGCCGACAATTCACTGAAAGCAAAGAATTGCACGACCTCGTGATTCATGTGTTCAATCTGCCGGTCCGTAATCGAGCACACGGGCGTTACAGGAAAATGACCGGCAAATACACCAATCAAAGCGCGCGATTTCACCGGAAATAGCTCCAGCCATATAGTAATATCAAATATTTCATCATTAAAATCTGTTCAAGTAAACAGTTGACCAGCACATGGTTATTTAACATCTATTCACCGAAGTGGAGTTGAAGAGCGGTGCATTTACCGAGCCGCATTATTTATCAAGCTAAATCGTAAGAAACAATGTCAAACATAAGTACCATCACCTTTCAGACCAAGTTTGAGGTCTGTATCCTGAGAAATAAACTAAATAGTGGAATCAAAATAAATGTACAGATTTCCTTACTACGTAACTGATAATTTCTTTCATCTGATTGTATATCATTAAAAATATGGTTATTTTTCTGTAGATTTGCGTCTGTCAGACTCCAAGATCCTCAGAGGACATTCCGATTACGAAGCAAAGTTGAGTGAATACCTGGCACCTGTGCAAGTGAGTGGTAAGCAGTGGATGTTGTGCTTCAGGGCTTCTGAACATCAGTACAGAGCTGCTGCTTTTCACACTGCTTGTGACAACAAAGGCCCAACGGTGACACTGATTCGAGTTGGAATCTACGTGTTTGGTGGCTACACTGACAAGAGTTGGGGTGGAGGTTCAGGTATGTACTGACAAGAGCTGGGTTGCAGATGGAGGTATATTTTGACTCTGATCCAATCTGTTCTTCACTATTCAATTAATTGCAGTTTTCACTGAATCGAAATTAACCCTTTTACTCCCAAAATTCAGATTCTCCCATGAAAACATATGAGTGATGTAGTGAGAAATGATGGTTTAATCAGCTTTCATCTGAACAAGGTATCAAAAGCCGAGTTCTCCATACTGTCTGATACATCTCTGGTAAGAAACTGAAGCAGAAAATTGAAGTTGAACACTGTGGGAGTGAAAGAATTTAACGAGCGGAGGAAATGACGTCTCTTATATTTTGAGCATTATTATAATATGTCGTTTCTACTCGGGATGTGTTTGGTCACTTCAATCACCGGGCATCATAAATCTTAAATATTTTTATTCAGTTAGTGTCACAGTTATATCCAGAGAATCAAATCAATCGCAACGAAGCGGCTATCTTGATTCACTTATTCCACACTTATTTCATGATAAATTTCAATTTTTGAAGTATACTTTGAAACAATAAAATATGTAAAACGTATTATTATAAAGAAAAGTCAACTTACACTACAGTAAAAGCATTGACAATAAATCGCTCCGCAAAAAGCCATTTTAGATAGAACTATCCGGCGTTATTGTATATATTATATGATTATGAGTCCCAATACCTAATATTTGCGATTCAATACAATGCATATTTCAGGCCGTTATATAAAAACTATCGACACATATTCACTGTTGATTCGTACTCTTGTTGAAATACTTTGCATCGTACTTATCCAGCCCAGTCGTTGCTTAATTAACTCTTCGACGCCTTATTATTACCATCACAGGTCACTATATCTCAAGCAACGCTGCCTTCCTGTTCTCACTAAAAAACCACGTGAACCAGCAGTACAAGATGCTTGGAGACGTTTCCCCACAACACGCAACATACAGCAAGAATGGTTATGGACCTACATTTGGTGGTGGCCATGATCTTTACGTTAGTGACAGCTGCAACGCCAACACAGGTTCCCACACAAATCTTGGCTACACTTACAGGGCACCAAACGGGTATGTTCATGGAACCTCGGACACACAAGCTCTTCTCGCTGGTTCTTTCAGCTTCAAATGTGACGAGTACGAGGTGTTCTACCAGGTTTAAGACAAGTCAGTTTAGAGGGAAAAATGAGTTTGTGATTTGGGTTAGTTCCATATTGACTTGCACTATAATCAATCCTATATCTTGCGTATTGTAAATTAATTCACACGTCGCTCAGGAACTGGTTCCTTTCTCGTTGGGGGAAACCTGATTTGTCCAATGTGAAGAATTGTTTTCATTTAGCAGCTGCAGCTGACTATACATAGTCCTGTTATAAAAGATGACGTACTCCTACGTACACCCCGTATGCACTAATTTGGTCACGTGTACAAAATTTGATATTTGGGATGGACTAATATTTGCTAATATACGAGACCGGATTTGATATGAAGTATACAACTCCTATGCAGGGCGAGATTGAAATAGACGTTTTATATTGTTTACAAACGTTGCGATTTTTCACGTGTACTATTTACAGAGTAAGAAGTCCAAAAGTTCGGTGAAAGTTGTTTCATCAAATATGTACATACATTTCTTCCTTAAAAGTTGCCTCGAAACAACAACAAAAAAGAAATAAACAGACACCATCAGATTTAAGACACAGGCCACAGTGACTAAAAGTTTGTTGCGGCAATTTTACCATCTAATTTCTCTCAGTTTTGGTTCTCAGATGTAAGCATCTCACTTCTAGTTTTTCTTGCCAGTGTCTAAAAACGAGTTAATGGTAATCAGAGCACGTTTAATGCTAACAAGTTCTAGGTCCAACCTTAGGAGAGTTTTCACAACTGCTACATTCTAGCCCCTTGTTAACGCTAACACTGATAGCATCCCTACGAGAAGAACTCTGCACTTGGACAAACGAACATGTATAGATCTAACCTGTTTAGCTTTGTTGCTATGGTTCTGGTCAATATCATTCCAAAATATGGCTATGCAAAATAAAAAAAGAAATGTGTAGCACCGATTCTATAATGCGAATCAGCGTCGTTTAGTTTCTTTTAACACGACTTTTCTGCCAAATCAATAAGGTACAGGGTTTTCGGCAATTTTTTTAACCGTTAGCTGTGATTGTTCGGGTAAGAGTGTAGTCTCCAGCGGCCAGTTGTTTGAATGCCGATTAAGCTAATTGATGATGACATTGACTTAATTAATATCCTCTTGTAGTAATGATTGATCAGCCGGGGGAGGGGGGGACTCCCACATAAAAAAGACGGGTATGCTCGTCGGGAATTTTCGTTTTGACCCCTAACAGGTACTAAAACAGGCGTGGCTCGAGCTTACTTTGACCCCTAAAAGGTACCAATAATAGCATGCCAAGAATTTAAAGTTTCGATGCCCTTAATTGCTATAAAGAGGATATCATCAAGCACTTTATCCCTTGCTGTTTTCAAACAAAAAGAGTTCATTTGACTGACACCCGACCCCTAAACGGTACCACGTCCCATAGAAATGTCTGAGTTTGATGTTGAGTATCCTAAGCGGTACCAAAACCGTAATTTTGACCCCTAAGCGGTACGACGAGCAACCCCGTCCTTTCTTAAATGGGGATCCCCCCCCCGGTTGATCAGTAAGGAATAGCAAAGTATAAATAAAGTAAGCTCATGCTCTCTTGACGCGAATTATTGTTGTTGTTGTTTTTTATTGCTCTCCTGTGCCTCTTGGAAGTGACTCTGCATTTGTAAACACTTTAACTACAACTCACAAGAGGCCAAAATGCGAACTTTCATTAATTTAATTTTGCTGAGGTTTGCGACATGTCGGCTGCGATATATAAGGGCGCTGTATGAGCCACGTTACACTGTGCGTACCGATAGAGTTGAAAATCAGACGGTTTTCATGGGCAACAAAGTAAATCAATAAAGCTAGCAGGAATCAAGAAAAGAGCGATGTTGCAACTTTGCGAGAGGTCGCCATTTACGTCACACCACGTATGCCAAGCTGTTCAATTCAAACCAACCATGACCAGTAAAAAATGTACTGAACTTGTACTTGTAAACAAATGGTAAAATTGAACTTTGCATTGAACAAATACCGCCTGATTGCCGATCAACTAAAACGTTTATGCGAGCTGTGTTTAGTTATATCTTGGACCGCGACATAAACGACACACAAGCCCGATAACCACGAGTTCGTACGATATATTTCACCATACACACTGTAAACTGTATCCAAAATGCTCAAAGGGATTTCAAAAAAGGAAAAAAAATCACCCATCTTTTATGAGGGTCCCACATTTGGACAAATACAAAACATCTTTATTGATCAAAATAAAACAATAAAACAAGGTAAGTAAGTCAGTAAAGACTCTATTTTACGAGAGTATCACAAAATAGCACAGAGCAATAACAAACAAGTGGCCCTCAACATATAGTACACTATAAAATCCTATGCTAAGACTAAAGGTATTTAAAAACTACAATGATAAAAGTAAAAGGTACACGGAAAGTCGATCTTGCCTGATTGAGCCCTTCCATTTACTTTTAACGTATTACTCCCATGATCATCCAAATAGATAAATAAATATACAAATTAATTAATTAACAAACCATTTGAAACGTTGGTTGGGCTCAATGCCTGAGATTGACCTAGTTTACCTCCAGATCGTGAGACCTGACAAACGCCAAAAGCTCGGTTGCTCAAAGCCCAGTTTAAAGTTATCCAATTTTTTTTTTTTTTTTTTTTTTTTTTCAATCTTTTTAACTAATAATTATACTACAATAGTTTCGGTCAAAACTCAACTAAAAAGCTTTTTGTACCCAAATCATATGGAGTAAATTGACTTCTGTGTGAAATCTTCCGACCGTTTTCAGCCGTTTTCAGCCTCTCGAGAATAGCGCGCCCCCGCGTTCACTTAGGTTACTGACGCTGGACACAAGGTCATGCATATACACGCATCAAGAGTTCCGACTTTTGGTTGAATTGCACTGTATTCTGGGTAGGTTTGGCTCAAAAAAGTGAGCACTAATTTTACAATAATCGCCATTTTGCATTTCAAGCAAAGTGGCGGATATTGTGGAGTTGGTGCTCACTTTTCAAGACAGGAAATAACTCCGAAGTTTTCGAACCAATTATGTTTCAAAAAGTCTCTCAGGAGTATTGTCTATGATACGATTATATTATCATTGCTGTTACAAAAGCAGATCTCACTTTATTGCGATTGTATATACCACTAAAGAGAATATTCTGTAACACAGGAATTGGTGTCCCAAGATCTAGCCTGAATATTTGACTTGGCTGGTTCATCTTTTCACCGAATTGTCTGGTGTAAGTTCTTCTGTGTTACCTTGGAGCTAAAGTTTGTTCGTATTAACAATATGAGAAGTTACCCACTTAGCTGAGTACGTAATTTGGTCACGTTCAAGTTTGACGGTTTCAAGTTTTGTTCTGAAGCGTTGTTTCAAAAGTAAATTTACAAGGTAACACAATACAATCGATTTATTTTATCTTTGCGAAATATTAATTATCACATTCTATGGCCACGTTATAATTTGGGACACCGAACCGGCGAGAAGTCTTTAATTTCCAAAGCTCTTCCGATTCAAAAGTTCGTGCATAAGCTTTTAATAAAATAATAGCAGCCAAAACGTCAGTGTCTAAGTATTGCTTTTGTCTTTGCAATGTCCCTTGGCTCTTCTTTGGTTGCTCGATTTGTTCCATTTTCGCTTAGGTTTAGGTTTAGAGTTATTTCGTTCATTGTCTCAAGGCCTAGCAAAACGAGGACACATTGTGGCGGCAACATTACTAGCGGGCGCATGTTTTCCAAATGTTGCCCTGTTTTGCCACGCGCGAAACATTTGTTGCTGACACAAACTTGTGCACAACCTTATGTTATAGAAAACGGATTGAACTAACTTTTATTTGAGTATCGACTCCTAGTATTGGGGAGAGTGTGGTTTTACAAACATTACATTTAATACTTGAATCTATAACTTTGTTCAATAACCGCTGCCTCAAACATACAGTGACCGCAGGCCAAAACATGTATTGACACGACTTTATAATAGTAGTCAGGCTAAGTCTTGTCTACCAAACTTGCGCTCAGTATGTTTGTACGAAACTAACTAGCTGAGTTATATGTCTGCCCTGATCACAATCACTGGAAACAAAGATGAGTTTTTCAATGTCGTCTGTGTGCCGTATTTAGCATTGTGTAAAAACTTTCACAAGTAGAAAACGTTTATGATTGAACTCACGCTCGCCAATGAGCGAAACCGCCAGCTACGTAAGGCTATTAGTTATGGAGAGCGTTTCTCATTCCACGAGTTGGGTCACAGTATAGAAACTTAGCAGTAAAACTGTATTCTTCCAGGAGTGAAAACTTTGTCCCCCGCGTGAATAGGAGCCACATTAGTAAACTGTAATTTTTAAAGTTGCTAAGCAGAACACTCCAAGGTTTATTAGGTTTGAAGTCGAGATGCAGCTAGTTTCTCCAATTTATCGCTATATTAGATGATATACGTCATGATAGAATGTAGGAATCTAAAGTTCTGGGTTCTTTTTCCCCTCTAGTGCGAGTCAGCACAGTACTGCGCATGACAATACTCCGCGTTCCTTAGGTTGCGATTCAGGCTAACAAACCAAAGGCGCAGGTATCCATAATTGTAAACTACATCACTTACGACTGTACGTTCACTGTACTTTTGAAAGCGACATAAAAGTGAAAATAAAACTCCAGAAAACAAAACATTTGGACAGATCTATGCCCCTCGGACAGTTAAGATTTTGAACCAGTTCACAACTGCAATCCGCATGTCTACTTCTTTAATTATCGAACCGGCCAACAAAACACTTGTTCTTATAAACAGAATGAAAGACAAAAGCAGTAAACATTTACTGCGGGGATTGTGATAGGTTTCACTGCATCCAAAAGTTTAGGTGTTGCAAGATGTACGAACCCTTCAGAAAGTCGCTAGTTTTTCTTTTGATTTAATTATATCTATGCTTCAAACTGGCAGCGTTCAAAAGCGGCCCGACGGGAGACGGCTGTATTTCGCAGGCTATTCAAATGCGAATGTGTCAACGAATCTTAGAATGATGATTTTAGCTAAATTTTCCCTTGCTTACAACGCATTGCCTAGTACTGAGATATTATTTCATTGGTACTGGTTAACAATTTTCGTAAAATAATATTTTTCACCTGAGTTTGGCAAAGAGAAATCAATATTCATGACTCCACATTTTGGCCAGGTTTCCGGAAAACAGCAAGTACTAAAACGTTCCTTTCTTCCTGTTAAAACGTCTTAATTTTCCTTTATATATGGCGTTCTAAATATCGCATGTAAAACGAAGAATGGTTTCTTTCTGGCGCAGGGTAAATTGTGTATATTAACAATTATGACCCATCAAATATTTCCTCCCGCGCGTGATTGGTGGAATCGTGACACATGACCGAATAACGTCCGCTCACCTGAGGACGTTATCAGCAAATAACCCCCGCTTGGCGAACTATCGCTGTTTATTGACAATATCCGAACACAGTTTTATATATTGATCACAAAAAAACCATTACGAGATGACTACCGATGAGGACATCAATTTATTTGTCGAAAAAGCAGTTCCAGAAAGCACCAAAAAGCTTCACAGTCCTTGCGCCATTATTTGCGCTGCGAGAGGAAATAGTTGAAGGATAATAAAGACAATAAACTACTTTTGGCTTCGGAAATATGCACGGATAATTGTCCTTGGACATTGTCTGTTCCTCGAAGCTCACAGTTGCCCTCGAGCTTCGCTCTCGGGCAACTGTTCGCTTCTCGGAACAGATAATATCCTCGGGTAAATTATCCGTGCATATTTCCTCGCCAAAAGTAGTTTTATTGTTTATATAATAGAAAGATAATTGTAATTAAAATATACCCTACTGACAACGCATTACCTAGTTAGCCGAGTATATTATTTCATTACTATTAGTGAACAACGATGTCCATGAATTTTCTTCACTTGCTTTAGATATAAAGATTTCAATATTAATGACCACATTTCGGCCGGATTTTAGGGAAACAGCACGTACTAAAACGTTCGAATCCTCTCTTCCCGTTAACACGCCTTGCCTGCGTTCTGGATATCGCCTGTATAACGAACGATGGATATCCTCGGCAATGTCATATTCCTGTACTTGTTTTTTGACATCCTAATGGACTGTATTCACCCCAGCATCGGTAAGTACACTTAGAGTGTGGTTATATGTTGGTCTACTTCTACGGATGTTAGCATACTGCATGCATTCAACCCCACAAAACCTTGAGTAACCTTGAATGTTTTGTGCAAAGTTTTACATCCCCACAAGCGTGTTTAAATATAATACATTGTATTGTATTGTATTGTCTACATGCACTGCATGTCTTTGAATATACAGAATTTTGAAATTTATGTTGCCCAGCTGAGCAAGTGTTCCTTAAATGGCACGAAAAGCAAAAACACAGCCACAAATCGATCCCGCGCCCTCTCCTCCGAATAGTATTAATTCAAACAAACAAAAAATTGAAACACCTATCGATGGCGCTGCTCGATATTTTAATTTTTAATTGTCAATACTATGTGGAAGAAGCAGGTGTTTCCAGTTTGCGTATTTGAATTATTTTTCACTTTTAACTTTGTTCGCTTTTTTAGCCGACGGGGTCGGTTTTGCGGCCAATACTTTAACTTCCCTTATCACTCATCTTTTGGGATTACGTTGTAACGGTGTCTTTACTAGATGACTGTAAGCCAAGGTGGTGACTCACTCCATTTTATGGTGTGCTAATAAAACAAAGTTTCACGAGAACAAGCATTCTGATTATTTCCCAAGGCCGGTTTGACTTCATGACAGTTGACCTCTGATAACTCCAATAAGTTGACTCCTTTTTGCCTTATTTCCAGTGCAGTTGATCACGATCATTATTTGAGCTAGGCCCCGCCGTCTATTTGTTTAGTTTAGTCTTCATCCCGAGAACGGTAATGGTCGCATGACGTGCACCTCGGCTCAGTGAATCAAGATTTGCACAGTCGGCTGTAGCAAAATGAAGGGAGTACACAAGCTGAAGGAACGACAAATAGCTCGTCAACAGGTTCCTCGAATGGCACAAGGGCCGGGTTTTCGGAAAACAGCACGTACTAGTAAAACGTTCGAATCCTCTCTTCCCTTTAACACGTCTTGCCTGAGTTCTGAATATTGCCTGTATATATCAAACGATGGAGATCCTCGGCAATGTCATATTCCTGTGCTTGTTTTTTGACATCCTAATGGACTATATTCACCCCAGCATCGGTAAGTACCGCTTAGGGTGGATATACTAATATTTTGCATGTCAGTAGTTAATGCTAACCCACAAATTACGCACCGTGGTCTGATTTAAACAATCCGTTAGTTATCTTTATCGCTATGAGTATGTTAGCATACTGTATTCAACCCCACAAGACCTTCAGTCTAGTAGCCTTGAAACTTTCCTGTAAAGTTTCATACCTAGTTATGCAATGCATTTCTTTGATAAACACTGTAATGTTTTTCGGCTGAGCAGGTTCCTCGAATGGCACAAAAAGCGATGTTTCACTTAAAATCGACCGACTTTTATACAAATTTTAAAGCTATAAAGCAAACTCTTGAAGGTTTTTGAAAACAACAGTGAAACTGTTTGCAGCTATATTATTTTCTAAAACTTCAGTTAGAGTATATGGCTAATTTTCTGAATATTCTTTCCCTGGGTGGGTACATTTTTGTTTCATTTGACTTGAGCTTTAGGACCGAGAAGATGAAAACAAGTCGATCCGTCTCTTCCGAAATAATTCCCACGAACAAAAATACGAAACATCTAACAATATTGCTTCTCCATATGGAGGAAACGGGTGCGTCCCCTCAGCTTGTGTATTTTAACACATTTTCACTTTTAATTTTGTTCGCATTTTAGCCGACGCTGTTTTAACGTTGCTTCACCCTTACTTATTTTTCGATAGTCTGTATTTTCTTTTATTATGACATTCAGATACTTCTAGCACAAAAGCCTTTTTTAAAACCGAACAAAAGCTTAACTGACATTAATTTTTATCATTTGAAAATACGTTGCCATGGTGATTATAATTGCGCGGCGGCCTAAGCCACTGAGCGAGTGTTGTGACACTGATGCATGTGCAGGTCATTGATCAAGTAATGCACATTTGGTGTCTAAGGAGGCTATTCTTTATTTTATAGCTCGCAAAAACGAAACATCTCATATTGTTTATTTCTTGTAAGATTTAAGATTATTTCCCGTAGCTTATAGTTGATTTGACTTCGTAACAACTGACCTCTGATAACTCAGGTTGATTACTTTTAGCCTCATTTCCGATACAGCTGATAAATGTTCGAGGCCATGGTATATTTGTTTAGTTTGGTCTTTAACCCGAGAACAAAATGGGCGCATGACGTGCGCCCCAGTTCAAGGAATCGGCGAGATTCAACACAGTCGGCTGTGGCAAAATGAAGCGAGTTCACGGCGTGAACGAACTTCGACTACACTCAATTCTCTCAAGACGGTCGCCATTATAAGACGGATACCTCTATATACCGGACAGGTTTCGTTGGTCTCAGCCGGCTGAATTTCACTTATTTCTCTGCATCAAAACTCTCTTTTAGCCGGACACCTCTGTAAGACAGAAACTTAGATCAGGTCCCGAGGGTGTCCGTCTAAGAGAGATTCACTGTAGTTCGTCAACATTTATTTGACAATATTTAAAATCTCTTTTAGCGCAGTGCAGAAACCTCCACTTTCAGCAACCCACTGAAAACAAAGCTCTGAACGGTCACGTGATCAGATCGATTAATGCAACGAGTGACGATAACTGCATGATGCAGTGTTACAGTGAAGAACGCTGCGTGTCATACAACCTTGGTCCACTGAAGGATGATTTCCATCTTTGTGAATTGAGCCATTCAGATCACGTTCTACATCAACAAGACCTGGCAGACAAAGAGGGATTCTTGTATCGTGCGGCACAGGTTTGTAATAAGCATTTGTGTAGCTCGAATAAAAGTTGCCGACTGAGATATAATCAACATTAATATATGCTGCTTAGAACAGGAACAAAAAGCAAACTAAAACAATGCAAATAATAGTTTGTCTGCTGCTTTATAGAATAATCCTTGCAATGAAAAACCTTGTGAGGGATTTAAGAATTCTACCTGTTTGGCTGGTTATACGGACAAAGGATTCAAATGTCAGTGCGACCTGCCTGCAGGACAAGTGTGCACCGAGGGTAAGTTGACGTGGAAGTCAGTTTAAAAAAAGTTATTACAAACTTTGAAACTTCCCCCTTTCAATTTCAATTTTCATATTAATGGTATTACAACATTTTATTTCAAACAAAGAACACACAGGCCACATGCGCTGTAATGATGCTGTCCCGTTCAGGGTAGCCAATCATATTACAGATTTGTAGTATGCCACCCGCTGACATTCAGAGATAAATTATACTGTGATGAAGTCAAGGCAATCTATCCTTAAATATAGTCTGGGAAAACGAAAAACAGCTACTTTGCTTCAAAAAACAATTTCGAACAAGTACTGTCACCTTTCAGTTTAAGACCAAGTTTGAGATCTGTAGCCTGAGAAATAACCTATATTGGTGGAATCTAAATAAATGTACAGATTTCCTTACTACGTAACTGATAATTTCTTTCATATGATTGTATATCATTAAAAATATGGTTATTTTTTTGTAGATTTGCGTCTGTCCAACTCCGAGATCCTCAGAGGACAATCCGATTACAAAGCAAAGTTGAGTGAATACCTGGCACCTGTGCAAGTGAGTGGTAAGCAGTGGATGTTGTGCTTCAGGGCTTCTGAACATCAGTACAGAGCTCCTGCTTTCCACACTGCTTGTGACAACAAAGGTCCTACGGTGACACTGGTTCGAGTTGGAATCTACGTGTTTGGTGGCTACACTGACAAGAGTTGGGTTGCAGATGCCGGAGGTATGTTGACTCTGATCCAATCAATCCTCAAAATATAAGAGACGTCATTTCCTCCATTCATTAAACTTTTACACTCTCACAGTGTCCAACTTAAATTTTCTGCTTCAGTTTCTCACCAGATATATTTCATACAGTACGGATAACTTGGCTTTTGATACCTTAATCAAGTGAAAGCTGGCTAAACCATCATTTCTCACTATATCACTCATATATTTTCATGGGAGAATTTGCATTTTGGGAGTAAAAGGGTTAATTTCGATTCAGTGAAAACTGCAATTAATTGAATAATGAAGAACAGATATATAATATGTCGTTTCTGCTGGGGATGTGCTTGGTCACTTCAATCATCGGGCATCATAAATCTTAAATCTTTTTATTCAGTTAGTTCACGATTATATCCAGAGAAGCAAATCAATCACACTGAAGTGGCTATCTTGATTCACTTATGCCGCACTTATTCCTTATTACATATTATATGATTATGAGTCCCAATACCTAATATTTGCGATTCAATGCAATGCACATTTCAGGCCGCTTTATGAAAACTATCGACACATATTCACTGTTGATTCGTATTCTTGTTGAAATACTTTGCATTGTACTTATCCGGCCCAGTCGTTGCTTAATTAACTCTTCGACGCCTTATTATTACCATCACAGGTCACTATATTTCAAGCAACGCTGCCTTCCTGTTCTCACTAAAAAACCAAGTGAGCCAGCAGTACAAGATGCTTGCAGACGTTTCCCCACAATATGCAACATACAGATCGAATGGCTATGGACCTACATTTGGTGGTGGCCATGATCTTCACGTTACTGACAGCTGCAACGCCAACACAGATTCCTACACAAATCTTGGCTCCGCTTACAGGCCACCAAACGGATATGTTTATGGAACCTCTGAAACAAAAGCTCTTCTCGCTGGTTCTTACATATTCAAATGTGACGAGTACGAGGTGTTCTACCAGGTTTAGGAAAAGTCAGTTTAGAGGGGAAAATGAGTTTGTGATTTGGGTTAGTTCCATATTGACTTGCACTATAAGCAATCCCATATCTTGCATATTGTAAATTAATTTACACTTCGCTCAGGAACTGGTTTCTTTCTCGTTGGAGGAAACCTGATTTGTCCAATGTGGAGAATTGTTTTCATTTAGCAGCTGCAGCTGACTATACATAGTCCTGTTATAAAATATGACGTACTCCTACGTACACCCCGTATGCACTAATTTGGTCACGTGTACAATATTTGATATTTGGGATGGACTACAGTGGAACCTCCGCTAAGCAACCACCCTTCGTACGTATGGGCGGCCTAAGTGAGATCGAGCTTTGAGCCACAACTAGCGTCAAATAATGCAGTTTTAGTGAGTGAAAAAGAACTTGTGGTTTGATAAATCAACTTTTTGTCTTGTTGCACGTTACATTACATACGTTAGTGTTTTGTCTGGTCCAGTTTCTGCAAGGAAGTTAGTCCTTGCTCAGAAATTTGCTCTTTGAAAGCCATAGAGTAGTCGCTTACCAGAAGTAAAAAACAATAGGAAAACTCAAAACGAGAGGTGGTCGCTCACGAGAGGTTTCACTAATAGAAATTTGACTAAGTGACCAATCGGTCACTTGGTAAGTGGTCGCTTACGGGAGGTGGCCGCTCAGGGAAGTTTCACTAATAGAAATTTGACTGCCGAGTGACCAATCGGTCATTTGTTAAGTGGTCGCTTAAGACAGGTGGTCGCTTACGAGAGGTTTCACTAACAGAAATTTGACTGAGTGACCAATCGGTCTTTTGGTAAGTGGTCGCTTAAGAGAGGTGGTCGCTCAGGGAGGTTCCACTGTAATTTGGTAAGATTATACGACCGGATTTGATATGGAGTGTACAACTCCTAACCTAGTATGCAGGGCGAGATTGAAACAGGCATTCTATATTGTTTACAAGCGTTGCGATTTTTCACGTGTACTACTTACAGAGTAAGAAGTCCAAAAGTTCGGTGAAAGTTGTGTTTCATCGAATATGTACATACATTTCTTCCTTAAAAGTTGCCTCGAAAGAACAAAAAAAAAAAGGAAATAAACAGACACCATCAGATTTAAGACACAGGCCGCGGTGACTAAAAGTGCCGTGTTGCGACAATGTTACCACCTAATTTCCCTCAGTTTTGGTTCTTAGACTGTAAGCATCTCACTTCTTGTTTTTCTTACCAGTGTCTAAAAATGAGTTAATGGTAATCAGAGCGCGTTTACTGCTAACACGTTTGAGGTCCAAGCCTTAGGAGAATTTTCACAACTGCTACAGACCAGCCGCTAGCTAACGCTAACGCTGACAGCATCCCTGCAAGAAGAACTCTGCACTTGTACAAACGAACATGCAGATTTAACCTGGGGCCAATTCAATAAAGCCTTTACAAGTGTATTTTACAAGTTGGACTAATTCCTCTGCACGTTAAAGCACACTTTAATCCAATAATATGGCTCAAAACTGTTACAGTTATGCATGTGAGACCGCTATCTGTAATATTTTGCACACTTTTGCATGATTAAAGTCCATTTAGTGGTGTTTGAATAATGGTCCGACTTGTAAAATACACGTGTAAATGTTTATTGAATTGCCCCAGGGGCCAATTCAATAAAGCATTTATAAGTATTTTACAAGTCGGAGCAATTTCTCCACACGTTGAAACACACTTTAATCCAACACAATGGCCAAATACTGTTGTGGGTGTGCACTGGGGACCTGTATCTGTAATATTGTGCAGACTTTGCTGGATTAGAATCCGTTAGTGGTGTTAAAATAATGGTCCGACTTGTAAAATACACGTGTAAATGTTTATTAAATTTTGGTCCCTGTTTAGCTTTGTTGCTATGGTTCTGGTCACTATCATTCCAAAATATGGCTATATAAAATTTTAAAAAATGTGTAGCTTCTATAATGAGAATGCCAATCAGCGTCGTTTAGTTCCTTTTAACACTTTTTTTCTGTCAAAATCAATAAAATACAGGGTTTTCGGCAATTGTTTTAACCGTGGCATGTTAGCTGTCGTTCGGGTAAGGGTGTAGTCTCCAGCGGCCAGTTGTTACGGAAGAGATTTCCACTATTTTACTATAACTTTTATGGGTTATATTTTGGGTAATATTTAGTATTTAGTATTTACTCACTCAATTATTTAGATCAACAGCACAGTGTAATTTTAATATTATTTAGCGGTACCAATCACGTTAGTTAATCTCCGTTACCTTTAGTACTAATGACCTTTTACCTTTTGGCCAATCACAACTGGCCAGAGCTTAGTAAGTGTTCGTTACTTGAATTAGTCTAACTAAGTTTAGCGTATATTTGCCTTTCTGGAATTAACCTTATTGTTTAGCTTGTACTTAACCTGGAAAGTGTGAAAATCCCATTAAGTTGTTTACGACCAAGTTCTGGTTCTCCTTAAAGGCGGAGCCTAACTCGAACAGCGTCATTACGTAATGTTGGTTTTCTAATATTCGTTGTTAGGTACTCTTACTGGTTTTTACTGCTTAAGACTTTATACTTTTTACACTGGATAGTAGCCCGTAATTTACTTTACCACTGTTCTTGAATATAGCTTATTCCGTTTACGCGTAACTAGTTTAAAAATCTAAAGTTAAGGTTTTTCCTTAGTGCGTGTGTTGTTGAACATCTGCTGCTTCGTAGACAAGTTCTGACGTAAGCTAGTCTATCATTGGCTCGTAGTAGTGATTGACGGGCAAAAGTGTCATTTACGTAAGCATCACTACTTAAGGCGAAGCACACCCTTTTCATTAGTTTGCAGTTAGTTCTAGAGTTGATAACTTGTAACTCAAGTTGGAGTTAATAAATCGGTGTTGGGAAAAGAAGAAGGCCTCCGTTCCTGATCCTCTGGTACCTCTCTGAGCAGCCACAGCGAGTAGTTTTCCTTCGTATCACAGTTGTTCGAATGCCGATATGACATTGACTTAATAATTAATATCCTCTTGCAGTAATGATTAATCAATACGGAATAACAGAGCATAAATAAAGTAAGCTCATGCTCTCTTGACGCGAACTATTGTCGCTCTCCTGTGCCTCTTGGAAGTGACTGACTCTGCACTTGTAACTAACACTTTAACTATAATTCACACGAGGCCAAAGTGTGAACTTTAATTCATCAATTTATTTTCATGGACGTATTGGCTGCGGTAAGGGCGCCGTATTAGCCACGTTACACTAATTGTGAGTACCGATACAGTTGATAATCAGACGGTCTTCATGGGCAACAATGTAAATCAATAAAGCTAGAAGGAATCATGAAAAGAGCGATGTTGCAACTTTGCGAGAGGTCGCCATTACGTCACACACGTACGCCAAGCTGTTCAACTCAAACCAACCATGACCAGTAAAACGTAAATGATGACGTCACTTGTTAGTTTATCATCTTGCAGTAAACCGATCACAAAAAATTTGAATGGTTTTCAAAAATGTACTGAACTTGTACTTGTAATGTTAAAATTGGGCTTTGCATTGAACAAGCACCGCCTGATTGCCGATCAACTGAAAAGTTTATGCCAGCTGTGTTTAGTTATATCTTGGGCCGCGACATAAACGACACACAAGCCCGATAACCACGAGTTCGTGCGATATATTCCACCACGCACACTGTAAACTGTATCCAAGATGCTCCAAAAGGATTTCAAAAAGAAAAAAAATCACCCATACTTTATGGGGGTCTCACATATGGACAGAAACAAAAACATTTTTATTGATCAAAATAAAACAATAAAACAAGGTAAGTAAGTCAGTAAAGACTCTATTTTACGAGAGTATCACAAAATAGTACAGAGCAATAACAAACAAGTATAATATAAAAACCTATGCTAAGAAGTATTTAAAAACTACAATGATAAAAGTAAAAGGTACACAGAAAGTCTATCTTGCCTGATTGAGCCCATCCATTTACTTTTAACGTATTACTACATCATGATCATCAAAATAGATAAATAAATAAATATACAAATTAATTAATTAACAAACCATTTGAAACGTTGGTTGGGCTCAATGCCTGAGATTGACCTAGTTTACCTCCAGATCGTGAGACCTGACAAACGCCAAAAGCTCGGTTGCTCAAAGCCCAGTTTAAACTTATCCAAATTCTTCTTTTTTTTTTTTTTTTCAACCTTTTTAACTAATATACTACAATAGTTTCGGTCAAAACTCAACTAAAAAGCTTTCTGTACCCAAATCATATGGAGTAAATTGACTTCTGTGTGAAACCTTCCGACCGTTTTCAGCCGTTTTCAGCCTCTCGAGAAAAGCGAGGCTTCTTGTTTACTTTCTTCATTCCGTCATTTTGTATTTTAACATAAAATGGTTTCTCCGTGGGGTTCCGTTTTATAGCGCGCCCCCGTGTTCACTTAGGTTACTGACGCTGGACACAAGGTCATGCATATACACGCATCAAGAGTTCCGACTTTTGGTTGAATTGCACTGTATTCTGGGTAGGTTTGGCTCAAAAAAGTGAGCACCAATTTTACAATAATCGCCATTTTGCATTTCAAGCAAAGTGGCGGATATTGTGGAGTTGGTGCTCACTTTTCAAGACAGAAAATAACTCCGAAGTTTTCGAACCAATTCTGTTTTAAAAAATCTCTCAGGAGTATTGCCTATGATACGATTATATTATCATTGCTGTTACAAAAGCAGATCTCACTTTATTGCAATTGTATATACCACTAAAGAGAATATTCTGTAAAACAGGAATTGGTGTCCCAAGATTTAGCCTGAATATTTGACTTGGCTGGTTCATCTTTTCACCGAATTGTCTGGTATAAGCTCTTCTGTGTTACCTTTGAGCTGAAGTTTGTTCGTATTACCAATATGAGAAGTTATCCACTTAGCTGAGTACGTAATTCGGCCACGTTCAAGTTTGACGGTTTCCAGTTTTGTTCTGAAGCGTTGTTTCAAAAGTAAATTTACAAGGTAACGCAATACAGTCGATCTATTTTATCTTTGCGAAATATTAAATTCATCACAAATTCATTCCACGTTATAATTTGGGACACCAAACCGGCGAGAAGTCTTCAATTTCCAAAGCTCTTCCGATTCAAAAGTTCGAGCTTTTAATAAAAAGCAACCATAACGTCAGTGTCTAAGTATTGCTTTTGTCCTTGCAATATCCCTTGGCTCTTCTTTGGTTAGATTTGTTCCATTTTTGCTTAGGTTTAGGTTTAGAGTTATTTCGTTCATTGTCTCAAGGCCTGGAAAAACGAGGACACATTGTGGCGGCAACATTACTAGCGCGCGCATGTTTTCCAAATGTTGCCCTGTTTTGCCACGCGCGAAACATTTGTTGCTGACACAAACTTGTGCACAACCGTATGTTATAGAAAACGGATTGAACTAACTTTTATTTGAGTATCGACTCCTAGTATTGGGGAGAATGTGGTTTTACAAACATTACATTTAATACTTGAATCTATAACTTTGTTCAATAACCGCTGCCTCAAACATACAGTGACCGCAGGCCAAAACATGTATTGACACGACTTTATAATAGTAGTCAGGCTAAGTCTTGTCTACCAAACTTGCGCTCAGTATGTTTGTACGAAACTAACTAGCTGAGTTATATGTCTGCCCTGATCACAATCACTGGAAACAAAGATGAGTTTTTGAATGTCGGCTGTATGCCGTATTTAGCATTGTGTAAAAACTTTCACAAGTAGAAAACGTTTATGATTGAACTCACGCTCGCCAATGAGCGAAACCGCCAGCTACGTAACGCTATTAGTTATGGAGAGCGTTTCTCATTCCACGAGTTGGGTCACAGTATAGAAACTTAGCAGTAAAACTGTATTCTTCCAGGAGTGAAAACTTTGTCCCCCGCGTGAATAGGAGCCACATTAGTAAACTGTAATTTTAAAAGTTGCTAAGCAGAACACTCCAAGGTTTATTAGGTTTGAAGTCGAGATGCAGCTAGTTACTCCAATTTATCGCTATATTTAACAATTATTCGCCGAAGTGGAGGTGAATAGCGGTGGATATTTACCGAGCCGTTTCGGCGAGGTAAATATCCACCGCTATTCACCGACACTGAGGCGAATAATTGTTTTAGTATATACCACACAAGTTTAATAGCTAACTCCCAAATAGCTATTTTATTTCCGACGAAAGTGGGCAAAAATTGGGTTCGCGCGCCATTTTGTTTTACCGGAAGCCGCCGGGAGGTGAATAGTACTTGATATTCCGAGATTGAGGAGCCAATCAGAGCGCGCGAAAAGCACTATTCACTTGTGTGGTATATACTAACAGATATTATTATATGACTGTGACGTAGTTTTACCATATAAGGTCGCAACAGAGTGCCGGTACGGGAGCGTATTACACACTTCAAATCCGTATTACACTGTAGAAAACCGGTTTGACCGGTTTAGACGCGCGCGTATCACAAATGAATCAAAGATTTTTCTGAGTGCAAGGTAAAACGGTGCAACGAAAGTCTATGACTTTTCAGATACAAGACTCTTCCATAGAAAGAAACTGTTACTGGATAATTTGTCAAGGAAGGGAAAGCATAGTTCAGTTGGTGGAAAGCGAACAATCGCCATGGACAAACGGCAGTTCTGACTCCGTAAAGTTTTCCGCACGATGCCGTCACTGTAAACACTGCAAAATGATTTTCGCCGTTTATGAACACTGTTTTGAGTGGTTCCTTTGCTGGAAGGGGTCTTAAACTTTCTACAACCAGGCAGGAAATCGGTGAGTTGTTAATAATCTATAACTTGACAACGTGTCGGCGGTAAAAATCCTAGTTGTGTTATGAAAGTTTCAGATTCTTCAACGTACACATTCGCTGGCTCTGTTCTTGTGTTTATTCCTTAGCTACTCCGAGAAAATAAAAACCCTGTTTTGAGTACGAAGCTGCTTGCTATTGAAGAACAAAAATGGTTAAAAGTTTAAGCGAAGCGATCGATTTCAACCGCTCGAAGCACGTTTGTTCGCTGAATATTTATTTTGTCGAAGCAAGCATTTTCGTCTCCAGCGCATTTATCTCAGCACATTTTAAAATCTGAATTGAACTTCGATCATTTGGTGGCATAACTTCTTTAATTTTCTCTGTCAAGATTTTTAAATCGATGACCGGATTGGAAGCTGAAAGTGAATCTTTGTGTAAATGAGTGTGCACACATTTTGCCTGGGGTTGAATGAAAACAGTTTTGCTCGAAGTCTCTGTTTTATGTTTGCTGAAATATATTTCATATAAAGGTAAAACTACGTCATAGTCATATAATAAATCCCTCATTCGATGGTTTAGCGCGTAATACGGGCCGGCATTTTACTCGTTACTCGCATTTTTCCTCGCCCCGCGGCGGGGCTCGGAAAAATACGAGCAACTCGTAAAATACCGGCCCGTATTACGCGCTAAACCATCGAATAAGATGTATATATATACGTCATGATAGAATGTAGGAATATAAAGTTCTGGGTTCTTTTTCACCTCTAGTGCGAGTCAGCACAGTACTGTGCATGACAATACTCCGCGTTGCTTAGGTTACGATTCAGGCTAACAAACCACAGGACAGATACTGATAATTGTAAACTGCATCACTTACGACTGTACGTTCACTGAACTTTTGAAAGCGACATAAAAGTGAAAATAAAACTCCAGAAAACAAAACATTTGGACAGATCTATGCCCCTCGGACAGTTAAGATTTTGAACCAGTTCATAATTGCAATCCGCATGTCTACTTCTTTAATTATCGATCCGGCCAACAAAACACTTGTTCTAATAAACAAAATGAAAGACAAAAGCGGTAAACATTTACTGCGGGGATTGTGATAGGTTTCACTGTATTCAAAAGTTTAGGTGTTGGTAAGAACCCTTCAGAAAGTCGCTAGTTTTTCTATTGAATTAATTATACCTATGCTTCAAATATGGACGTCTCCCGCCTGGCAGCGTTCAAAAGCGACCCGACGGGAGACGGCTGTATTCGCAGGCTATTCAAATGCGAATGTGCCAACGAATCTTAGAATGATGATTTTAACTAAATTTTCCCTTGCTTACAACGCATTGCCTAGTACTGAGATATTATTTCATTGGTATTGGTTAACAATTTTCGTAAATTAATATTTTTCACCTGAGTTTGACAAAGAGAGACAAATATTCATGACTCCACATTTTGGCCGGGTTTCCGGAAAACAGCAAGTACTAAAACGTTCCTTTCTACCTGTTAAAACGTTTTAATTTGCCTTTATATATGGCGTTCTAAATATCGCATGTAAAGCGAACAATGGTTTCTTTCTGGCGCGGGTAAATTGTGTATATTAACTACAAATAATAGAAAGATAATTGTAATTAAAATATACCCTACTGACAACGCATTGTTTAGTTAGCCGGGTATATTATTTCATTACCATTGGTGAACAACGATGTCCATGAATTTTCTTCACCTGCTTTAGATATAAAGAGATCAATATTAATGACCACATTTCGGCCGGATTTTCGGAAAACAGCACGTACTAAAACGTTCGAATCTTCTCTTCCCGTTAACACGTCTTGCCTGCGTTCTGAACATCGCCTGTATAACGAACGATGGAGATCCTCGGCAATGTCATACTCCTGTGCTTGTTTTTTGACATCCTAATGGACTGTATTCACCCCAGCATCGGTAAGTACACTTAGAGTGTGGTTACATGTTGGTCTACTTTCAACAATTCATTTATCTTTATCGCTATGCCGGATGTTAGCATACTGCATGCATTCAACCCCACAAAACCTTGAGTAACCTTGAATCTTTTGTGCAAAGTTTCACATCCCCACAAGCGTGTTTAAATATAATACATTGTATTGTATTGTCTACATGCACTGCATGTCTTTGAATATACAGAATTTTGAAATTTATGTTGCCCAGCTGAGCAAGTGTTCTTTAAATGGCACGAAAAGCGAAAACACAGCCACAACTCGATCCCGCGCCCTCTCCTCCGAATAGTATTAATTCAAACAAACAAAAAATTGAAACACCTATCGATGGCGCTGCTCGATATTTTAATTTTTCAATACTATGTGGAAGAAGCAGGTGTTTCCAGTTTGCGTATTTGAATTATTTTTCACTTTTAACTTTGTTCGCTTTTTTAGCCGACGAAGTCGGTTTTGCTGCCAATACTTCAACTTCCCTTATCACTCATCTTTTGGAATTACGTTGTAACGGTGTCTTTACTAAATGACTGTAAGCCAAGGTGGTGACTCACTCCATTTTATGGTGTGCTAAAACAAAGTTTCACGAGAACAAGCATTCTGATTATTTCCCAAGGCCGGTTTGACTTCATGACAGTTGACCTCTGATAACTCCAATAAGTTGACTCCTTTTTGCCTTATTTCCAGTGCAGTTGATCACGATCATTATTTGAGCTAGGCCCCGCCGTCTATTTGTTTAGTTTAGTCTTCATCCCGAGAACGGTAATGGTCGCATGACGTGCACCTCGGCTCAGTGAATCAAGATTTGCACAGTCGGCTGTAGCAAAATGAAGGGAGTACACGAGCTGAAGGAACGACAAATAGCTCGTCAACAGGTTCCTCGAATGGCACAAGGGCCGGGTTTTCGGAAAACAGCACGTACTAAAACGTTCGAATCCTCTCTTCCCTTTAACACGTCTTGCCTGAGTTCTGAATATTGCCTGTATATATCAAACGATGGAGATCCTCGGCAATGTCATATTCCTGTGCTTGTTTTTTGACATCCTAATGGACTATATTCACCCCAGCATCGGTAAGTACCGCTTAGGGTGGATATACTAATATTTTCCATGTCAGTAGCTAATGCTAACCCACAAATTACGCACCGTGGTCTGATTTGAACAATCCGTTAGTTATCTTTATCGCTATGAGTATGTTAGCATACTGTATTCAACCCCACAAGACCTTCAGTCTAGTAGCCTTGAAACTTTCCTATAAAGTTTCATACCTAGTTATGCAATGCATTTCTTTGATAAACACTGCATGTAATGTTTTTCGGCTGAGCAAGTTCCTCGAATGGCACAAAAAGCGATGTTTTCACTTAAAATCGACCGACTTTTATACAAATTTTAAAGCTTTAAATCAAACTCTTGAAGGTTTTTGAAAACAACAGTGAAACTGTTTGCAGCTATATTATTTTCTAAAACTTCAGTTAGAGTATATGGCTAATTTTCTGAATATTCTTTCCCTAAGTGGGTACATTTTTGTTTCACTTGACTTGAGCTTTAGGACCGAGAAGATGAAAACAAGTCGATCCGTCTCTTCCGAAATAATTCCCACAAACAAAAATACGAAACATCTAACGAAATTGCTTCTCCATAAGGAGGAAACAGGTGCCTTCATTCAGCTTGTGTATTTTAATACATTTTCACTTTTAATTTTGCTCACATTTTAGCCGATGCTGTTTTAGCGTTGCTTCACCCTTACTTATTTTTCGATGAAACGTTGTATTAATCTGTATTTTCTTTTGGTATGACATTCAGATACTGCTAGCAAAAAAAGTCTTTTTAAAACCGAACAAAAGCTTAACTGGCATTAATATTCATCTTCTGAAACTACGTTGCCATGGTGATTACTATTACGGGCTGCCTGATCCACTGAGCGAGTGTTTTGACACTGATGCATGTGCAGGTCATTGATCAAGTAATGCGCATTTGGAGGAGGCAATTCGTTATTTTATAGCTTGCAAAAACGAAGCATCTCATTTTGTTTATTTCTTGTAAATTGAGATTATTTCCCGTAGCTTATAGTTGATTTGACTTCGTAACTGACCTCTGATAACTCAGGTTGATTACTTTTTGCCTCATTTCCGATGCAGCTGATAAATGTTCGAGGCCCTGGTATATTAGTTTAGTTTGGTCTTTAACCCTTTCACTCCCAAGAGTGACCAACTTCAATTTTCTCCTTCAGTGGCTTACCAAAAATATATCATACAGAAAGGAGAACTTTGCTTTTGGTACCTTGTTCAAATGAAAACTGATTAAACTATCAATTCTCTCTGCATTGCTCATACCGTTCCTCTTTAAAAGGTTAGGAGAATCTGCATTTTGAGCTTGGGAGTAAAGGGGTTAACCAGAGAACAAAATGGGCGCATGACGTGCGCTTCAGTTCAAAGAATCGGCGAGATTCAACACAGTCGGCTGCGGCAAAATGAAGCGAGTTCACGGCGTGAAGGAACTTCGACTACACTCAATTCTCTCAAGACGGTCACCATTGTAAGACGGATACCTCTATATACCGGACAGGTTTCGTTGGTCTCAGCCGGCTGAATTTCACTTATTTCTCTGCATCAAAACTCTCTGTAAGCCGGACACCTCTGTATAAGACCGAAACTTAGATCAGGTCCCGAGGGTGTCCGTCCAAGAGAGATTCACTGTAGCTCGTCAACAGTTATTTGACGATATTTAAAATTTCTTTTAGCGGAGTGCAGAAACCTCCACTTTCAGCAACCCATTGAAGACAAAGCACTGGACGGTCACGTGATCAGATCGATTAATACAACGAGTGACGATAACTGCATGATGCAGTGTTACAGTGAAGAACGCTGCGTGTCATACAACATTGGTCCAGTGAAGGATGATTTCCATCTTTGTGAATTGAGCCATTCAGATCACGTTCTACATCAACAAGACCTGGCAGACAAAAAGGGATTCTTGTATCGTGCGGCACAGGTATGTGTATATTAATTTGTGTTGCTCGAATAATGGGTGCCAACTGAGATATAATCAACATTGATATATGCTGCTTAGAACAGGAATAAACAGCAAAAACAATGCAAATAATAGTTTTTCCGCTGCTTCACAGAATAATCCTTGCCATAAAAAACCTTGCGAGGGACTGAAGAATTCTATCTGCTTGGCTGGTTTTACGGACAAAGGATTCAAATGCCAGTCCGACCTGCGACCTGCCTGCGACCTGCCTGCAGGACAAGTGTGCACCAAGGGTGAGTTGACTTGGAAGTCAGTTTAAAAATAGTTATTACAAACTTTGAAACTTCCCCCTTTAAATTGCAATTTTCATATTGATGATATTACTTAGTCCGTTCGTGGCATCTTTCTATTTGTTTTGTTTGCATCGTCTCTTGTGTTCCAGGTTTGTCTTACCCACAACCTATCTTGATGTTGTTTTCTAGTTGTGCAGTAAATTATTACATCAACAAAAATCATAATCATAATTATCACCAAAGAAGATTTTCAGCTTCCAAAAAGTCATATTATAGATCCAATCTCAGTTAGCATGGCAAACTCAGGTTGCGATGGAATGGTGCAATCATTTTGAATCAAATGTGTGACGACATAAATCCTCAAACTAGAAGTACCTTTAAAGTAAGATTCTAAAAGAGCCCCTTTCAGAAACATGAAAGTGGTATATAGTGTAAAGTGCCTATAGTGTCAAATATTTCATTATTAAAATCTTCAAGTAAACAGTTGACCAGCATATAGTTGCTTAACAATTATTCGCCGAAATGGAGTCGAACAGCGGTGGATTTTTACCGAGCCGCATTACTTATTAAGCTAAATCGTAAGAAACAATTTCAAACATAAGTACTGTCACCTTTCAGTTTAAGACCAAGTTTGAAGTCTGAGAAATAACCTATAATGGTGGAATCAAAATAATTATTACACGAATTCACACTGATTTTCGAGTGCAAATACGGGCCAAAACGAGTGCAAAGATGGAAGCGTATTGCACTCGTCAGGAACCAGATCAACTGGTTTATTAGCTTACGTGATTAATTTTCGCAAGCAAAGTTTACGAACGCGTCATTTTTGTTCCATTTTGCGCCCGGCGAGAACGTTTGCTGCCCTGCTTCGTTTGTCGTATAATAAACAATTTATTACACGAAAAGTCGCGCAATACGGCTGTATTTTTACTCGTCAGTTTTATTTTTTCTCGCCTGAAGCAGGCTCGAAAAAATAAAACAGACTCGTAAAAATACTCCGCCGTATTGCACTCCTTCCCGTGTAATAACCTCTTTATATACAGATTTCCACAGTAACTGATAATTTCTTTCATAAGATTGTTTATCATTAAAAAATGGTTATTTTTCTGTAGATTTGCGTCTGTCAGACTCCGAGATCCTCAAAGGACATTTCGATTACAAAGCAAAGTTGAGAGAATACCTGGCACCTGTGCAAGTGAGTGGTAAGCAGTGGATGTTGTGCTTCAGGGCTTCTGAACATCAGTACAGAGCTGCTGCTTTCCACACTGCTTGTGACAACAAAGGTCCAACGGTGACACTGATTCGAGTTGGAATCTACGTGTTTGGTGGCTACACTGACAAGAGTTGGGTTGCAGATGCCGGAGGTATGTTGACTCTGATCCAATCAATCCTCAAAATATAAGAGACGTCATTTCCTCCATTCATTAAACTTTTACACTCCCACAGTGTTCAACTTCAATTTTCTGCTTCAGTTTCTCACCAGAGATATTTCAGACAGTATGGATAACTTGGCTTTTGATACCTTGCTCAAATGAAAGTTGACGAAACCATCAATTCTCACTTCATATATTTCATTGGAGAATCTGCATTTTGGTAGTAAAAGAGTTAATTTCGATTCAGTGAAAACTGCAATTAATAGAATAGTGAAGAACATATATAATATGTCGTTTCTGCTTGGGATGTGTTTGGTCACTTCAATCATCGGGCATCATAAATCTTAAATCTTTTTATTCAGTTAGTTCACGATTATATCCAGAGAAGCAAATCAATCACACTGAAGTGGCTATCTATGAGTCCCAATCACTAATATTTGCAATTCAATGCAATGCATATTTCTGGCCGCTATATGAAAACTATTACATATTCACTGTTAAGTCGTATTCTTGTTGGAATACCTTGCATGTACTTATCCGGCTCAGTCGTTGCTTAATTAACTCTTCGACGCCTTATTATTACCATCACAGGTCACTATATCTCAAGCAACGCTGCCTTCCTGTTCTCACTAAAAAACCAAGTGAACCATCCCCAGCAGTACAAGATGCTTGCAGACGTTTCCCCACGCGCAACATACAACCACATTAACTTTGGACCAACATTTGGTTACGGCTATGATCTTTACGTTGCTGACAACTGCAACGCCTACACAGCTTCCTACACAAATCTTGGCCACACTTACAGGGCACCAAACGGATACTTTTATGGAGCCTCTGAGACACGAACTCTTCTCGCTGGTTCTTACAACTTCAAATGTGACGAGTACGAGGTGTTCTACCAGGTTTAAGACAAGTCAGTTTAGAGGGAAAAAAGAGTTTATGAGTTGGGTTAGTTCCATATTGACTTGCACTATAAGCAATCCTATATCTTGCGTATTGTAAATTAATTCACACGTCGCTCAGGAACTGGTTTCTTTCTCGTTGGAGGAAACTTGATTTGTCCATGTGGGGAATTGTTTTCATTTAGCAGCTGCAGCTGAATATACACAGTCCTGTTATAAAAGATGACGTACTCCTACGTACACCCCGTATGCATTAATTTGGTCACGTGTACAACAGTTGATATTTGGGATGGACTACAGTGGAACCTCCGCTAAGCGACCACCCTTCGTACGTATGGGCGGCCTAAGTGAGATCGAGCTTTGAGCCACAACTAGCGTCAAATAATGCAGTTTTAGTGAGTGAAAAACAACTTGTGTAATAAGAAATCAACCTTGTGTCCTGTTGCACGTTACATTACATACGTTAGTGTTTTGTCTGGTCCAGTTTCTGCAAGGAAGTTAGTCCTTGCTCAGAAATTTGCTCTTTGAAAGCCATAGAGTGGACGCTTACCAGAAGTAAAAAACAATAGGAAAACTCAAAACGAGAGGTGGTCGCTCACGAGAGGTTTCACTAATAGAAATTTGACTAAGTGACCAATCGGTCATTTGGTAAGTGGTCGCTTACGGGAGGTGGCCGCTCAGGGAGGTTTCACTAATAGAAATTTGACTGCTGAGTGACCAATCGGTCACATTTGGTAAGTGGTCGCTTAAGAGAGGTGGTCGCTTACGAGAGGTTTCACTAATAGAAATTTGACTGCCGAGTGACCAATCGGTCACATTTGGTAAGTGGTCGCTTACGAGAGGTTTCACTAATAGAAATTTTACTGCCGAGTGACCAATCGGTCTTTTGGTAAGTGGTCGCTAAAGACAGGTGGTCGCTCAGGGAGGTTCCACTGTAATTTGGTAAGATTATGCGACCGGATTTGATATGGAGTGTACAACTCCCAACCTAGTATGCAGGGCGAGATTGAAACAGGCATTCTATATTCTTTACAAGCGTTGCGATTTTTCACGTGTACTACTTACAGAGTAAGAAGTCCAAAAGTTCGGTGAAAGCTGTGTTTCATCGATTATGTACATACATTTCTTCCTTAAAAGTTGTCTCGAAAGAACGAAAAAAAAAAAAAAGGAAATAAACAGACACCATCAGATTTAAGACACAGGCCGCGGTGATTAAAAGTGTGTTGTGGCAATGTTACCATCTAATTTCCCTCAGTTTTGGTTCTTAGACTGTAAGCATCTCACTTCTTGTTTTTCTTACCAGTGTCTAAAAATGAGTTAATGGTAATCAGAGCGCGTTTAATGCTAACACGTTTGAGGTCCAAGCCTTTGGAGAATTTTCACAACTGCTACAGACTAGCCGCTAGCTAACGCTAACGCTGATAGCATCCCTGCAAGAAGAACTCTGCACTTGTACAAACGAACATGCAGATTTAACCTGGGGCCAATTCAATAAAGCCTTTACAAGTGTATTTTACAAGTTGGACTAATTCCTCTGCACGTTAAACACACTTCAATCCAATACCATGGCCAAAATCTGTTACAGTTATGCATGTGAGACCGGTATCTGTAATATTTTGCACACTTTTGCTTGATTAAAGTCCATTTAGTGGTGCTTGAATAATGGTGCGACTTGTAAAATACACGTGTAAATGTTTATAAGTGTATTTTACAAGTCGGACCAATTTCTCCACACGTTGAAACACACTTTAATCCAACACAATGGCCAAATACTGTTGTGGGTGTGCACTGGGGACCTGTATCTGTAATATTGTGCAGACTTTGCTGGATTAGAATCCGTTTAGTGGTGTTAAAATAATGGTCCGACTTGTAAAATACACGTGTAAATGTTTATTAAATTTTGGTCCCTGTTTAGCTTTGTTGCTATGGTTCTGGTCACTATCATTCCAAAATATGGCTATATAAAATTTAAAAGATGTGTAGCACCGATTCTATAATGCGAATCAGCGTCGTTTAGTTCCTTTTAACACTTTTTTTCTGTCAAAATCAATAAAATACAGGGTTTTCGGCAATTGTTTTAACCGTGGCATGTTAGCTGTCGTTCGGGTAAGAGTGTAGTCTCCAGCGGCCAGTTGTTCGAATGCCGATATGACATTGACTTAATAATTAATATCCTCTTGCAGTAATGATTGATCAATAAGGAATAACAGAGCATAAATAAAATAAGCACATGCTCTCTTGGCGCGAACTATTGTCGTTTTTTTTTTTTCATTGCTCTCCTGTGCCTCTTGGAAGTGACTGACTCTGCACTTGTAACTAACACTTTAACTATAATTCACACGAGGCCAAAGTGTGAACTTTAATTCATCTATTTATTTTCATGGACGTATTGGCTGCGGTAAGGGCGCCGTATTAGCCACGTTACACTAATTGTGAGTACCGATACAGTTGATAATCAGACGGTCTTCATGGGCAACAATGTAAATCAATAAAGCTAGCAGGAATCATGAAAATAGCGATGTTGCAACTTTGCGAGAGGTCGACATTACGTCACACACGTACGCCAAGCTGTTCAACTCAAACCAACCATGACCAGTAAAACGTAAATGATGACGTCACTTGTTAGTTTATCATCTTGCAATAAACCGATCACAAAAAATTTGAATGGTTTTCAAAAATGTACTGAACTTGTACTTGTAATGTTAAAATTGGGCTTTGCATTGAACAAACACCGCCTGATTGCCGATCAACTGAAAAGTTTATGCCAGCTGTGTTTAGTTATATCTTGGGCCGCGACATAAACGACACACAAGCCCGATAACCACGAGTTCGTGCGATATATTCCACCACGCACACTGTAAACTGTATCCAAGATGCTCCAAAAGGATTTCAAAAAGAAAAAAAATCACCCATATTTTATGGGGGTCCCACATATGGACAGAAACAAAAACATTTTTATTGATCAAAATAAAACAATAAAACAAGGTAAGTAAGTCAGTAAAGACTCTATTTTACGAGAGTATCACAAAATAGTACAGAGCAATAACAAACAAGTATAATATAAAAACCTATGCTAAGATTAAAAGTATTTAAAAACTACAATTATGATAAAAGTAAAAGGTACACAGAAAGTCGATCTTGCCTGATTGAGCCCATCCAAATAGAGAAATAAATAAATAGACAAATTTTAAAAATTAATTAACAAACCATTTAAAAAGTTGTTTGGGCTCAATACCTGAGATTGACCTAGTTTACCACCATATCGCGAGACCTGACAAACGCCAAAAGCCCGGTTGCTCAAAGCCCAATTTCAAACTTCTTCAAATTCTTTGTTTAACTGATATACTACACAATAGTTTTGGTCACAACTCAACTAAAAAGCTTGTTTTGCGCCCAGAACATATCGAGTAAATTTGAGTTATGTGTGAAACCTTCCGGCCGTTTTCAGAATAAAGTGGAACCTCTACTTTGGGACACCTCCTTGTTCTTCTCCTTCTCCTTGTTCCATAAAATGGATCACACAATCATTCCATTTATTTCCTCTATTAAAGGGACACCTCTATTAAGGAGACAGGGACACTTTTCCAGCTTCCCGACTGCTATTTGAACCTTCATTAAAGGAACATACTCACTGTAATCTGCTACACAGGACCACTAAAGAGGAATGATAATGAGAATTTGTTGTACTTTAAGGTACCACCACCACCTCCACCCCCACCCCACCCCCCATGACCACTTTCCAGCAGATATTTATTCAAATGGCACAAAGTGACTAAACATAGGCATGTTATATATCAAACTGATCGTTATTAAATTGTCTAGCTGCTTCTGCTAATGTCTGTCATTGATACCAAAATAATATGGCAAACGTTATTGCACTATCATTGACGTCACAGGTGTTTCATATTTTTGACCTAATATCCCTCAGTATTTAACTGAATAAAACGAAACTAATGGCATATGAAAGGGCCCATGGGGGTCTAAAAGAGTCCCTCAGTGGAGTATTTAACCATTATTTTGAAATGGGCATATCTCATTTATCCATTCATAAATTACATCAATAACATCTTGTCTTTCTAGTTCCTCTAGATGTTCTATAAATACTCTTACAGTTCCATCAGTCGATGAATTAAACTTTTGAAGGACAGCACCTGCTGGGTTTTGCAATCGCTTCAAGTCCCTTAGCTCCCATGTCTGCAAGCCTAGCCTCTCACCAAGATCTCGATAATCAGGCACCATCTCTGCCTCGCCATTTAGCAAGGCACAAATCTTCCGATGGAATCTCAAAGGGAGGTTTGACACTCTTTTAGCCAACAGATCTGCCCTTTTTGATCTCAGAGCTTCTTCAGTGGAGACCAGTCTCTCATCCTCTTTATGATCAGAAGTTGGTGCAGTTTTATCCTCAATTTGATATTCAACAAGGGGCATGTTTATGTTCTCTGCTAGTAGCTGATGATCACCTGAAATTTTAGCAAGGGCAATAATTTTAAATATTGGTACTTGTAAAGCTCACTGCAGACTTGCAATACCCTGAAGAAAGTATCTGTTGTGTTTGATATATTTTTGCCTCAAGAGGCAAATTCCTTACTATGTGCAGGATTCAAAACTAAAGATAAAATATGCAAATAAAATCGCATGGCATTCTTGCATGATTTCAAAGCATTCATCTTTATGAGTGAGCCCTGTGAATACTGTTTTCATGTTGTCTGCCATCTTTGAAATAACATGAGAATGCCACACAATTTTATTGGCTATGATTAACCTGGCTCTACCAGATTCTTGTGATCCTCGCACATAGCGAGAAATTTGCCCACAAGGTAAACATAAAAACAAATACTTTCCTCATGGTCCCATGAGGTCAACTCCTCATAACAACTCTGCCACACACAAGAGGAAATAGCAGAGCAATCTGCCTTACAAGGCAGTTTGCTCAGCTCTTATATCACATGTGCCATGGGCTTCAATCTTAATGATTGGAAGCACATAAACTAGAAAAGAAAGGATCAAAAGCAGCTCTGTAAAGTTCAAACAGCAAAGTCTCAAGCCGTAAAGTGTCACACAAAAGTCCTAATTTGCCCCCCCCCCCCCTCCCAGTCTTCTTCTTAACGTAGTATGGTAGTCTGATTCCAGCAAATAAATAATAAAAATGAGTTATATAACTCTTACCACTTCTTTGATCCAAAGCATCTTCACTGATATCTAATGCCTCCACATCTTCACTTGACAGTGGTCTCAATAATATTCCATTACTGTTGTCACTGGTCATGAGGCCACATGCACAATGTCCAGATTCAGGGTCATCATTTGGATGGCAGACATATGTTGGTGTCTTTTGTGAAAACTGTGTTGCCACAGAGCGACGGAAAGCCCGTTTAAGCCAACAAAGAATCACACGTCTCTTCTTCCATACAATAATACTTAGCACTATTACCAGAAAAAGGGATCCTGTAACACCCAGAGCTACACGTACCTCATATACATGTATGGAAGTGTGACTTGTGGATGGATGTGATCCTGTAGTTATGGAGGATTTATCTGTCGTACCAATTCCTGCTGTGGGACTTGTAGATGGATGTGATCCTGTAGTTATGTCATCACTGGTAGTAGGTGCGCACTGATGAGAATTGGATTGGCTCCTGCACTGTTTATTCACTGGCATGTCTTTACAGTCAGGCATGCGATCATGATTTGCCGTATCATTACAGCACCAACTGCACTCTTGACAGTCAGTACTGTCTTTATAATGCCCTTCTTTACACTTCCCACAGAAAGTGCTGTCTTTCTCTACAGTGCAATTTCCCAACACTTCCTGGGTTTCACCGCACAAACGGCATGCTTTACAGACCTGATAATCATCACTGCCTGAGTAGGTCTTACCAGGAATGCATGGTATGCATTCAATTTCCACATCTACTGAAACACTGTTTCCACATTCAACAGACAGTCCATAGCCTTTAGGACATACGGTACCATCGCAATTCCACAGGAATGAATGTGTTTCATTGTAGACACGCTCAATTTGGTTGTGCTTTGGTGAGTGTCGTTCTCCTTGTGTATCAGGCACATAACAAACTAACACTATATAAAAAAGAAGGGAAACCTGCAGAAGAGACAGGAACATAAATAAATTATTATATATGCTTGCCCAAAAAAATTGTATTAAATATTGTGCCAGAGAAATAAAAAAATTTGAAAAATAGGACATGTCAAGGTTATCCCTATTCTTGATAGGAATAACTTCAACATTTCTTTTTCACGAAATTCTTATTTTTATTTCCATTTCATGAATAACTTGTATTGTCTTGTCTCAAGCAATGAACTTTCAGTTACAAGGTGTCATAACCTATCTATGGGCCAATTCAATAAACAATAACAAGAGTGTATTTTACAAGTTGGACTCTTATCAAGCAAAAGTTTGCAAAATATTACAGATACTGGTCTCACATGCATATAACTGTAACAGTTTTTGGCCAGGGTATTGGATTAAAGTGTGCAGAGGAATTAGTCCAAGTTGCAACATACACTTGTAAATGCTTTATTTAATTGGCCTCAGGTGAAACTTGGTTAAGGCCTGGGGGAGGAGGGGGGGGGGGGGGGGGGGTACTCCCATATATTTCCTATATAAGGATGTTCCGCCCGATAGGGTATCATTTTCACGGTCTTCTGTCTTAAACAGGGTATCAAATTTTACATTTTTGTGTCTTAAACAGGGTTATTTTCTAAAGATTTTCTCCTCTTCCCCTCCCCCCTCAACCACATTTTTGCTCTCGTCATTTTCGCATGATTTCTTCATGTGTTCCAGTGGAAACGCATGCAACCCAGGCTAACTTATCTAAACTTAGTCTTGAACAGGGTATCAAATTAGAGCACTTTGTCTTATACAGTAGCAAAATTTCCATTTTTGTGTCTTGAATAGGGTCAGGGTTTTATAGAGTCAGCAGAACACCCCTACCCAAATTCCTATTGAGTACCAACCCCCCCAGGGGTTAAGGTACGATTAAGTCAATATAAGCTGATTCCAGTGTGGAAAAGTGCTGTCCACTTAAGCTATAATATCACTGAAAGTCACCTTAATGAGCAATTTTTTGTTAAACGTCCTCTAGCAAGACCACCATGACGTCAATTGCAACCCTTGAATTTGCTTACCGAAGCAATATTATGTGAAGATCAGAAACCATAAAAACTTGGCACTCTAACACACAGTACAGTCTGAGTAGATTTTATTAACACCCACTTGAGACGAATATATATTTTATCTTACACTAAAAATATTTGCAAGCAACAAGGTCATTTAATAGCAATATAATACATTGTACTGCTTCATGATGAATCTGATATTATGCCATTCTGCGGAATAACACTTGATACATCAACACGTATCCTAAAGTAATTAACCCACTCAATAAAAATAAGTTACCCACAGTGAAACCTCGATTGATTTATTAACGAAGGCCGAGGGACTGGGAGAACGAATGCGTTCGTATATGGTTATAGCTATCGAGGTTTCATCACTATACATACAAACTTACAATTAAAAGTCGTCGTCTCTGCTCAGTGCCTAGCGGCTCAGGAAAAGAGGAAAACAATTTTCTGTAAAATAAAAGCACAGGATGGTTATTTGTTGTCAGGTCGGTAAATAGTTCAATGGAAATCGATCGTCAATACTCATACCTTTCAGAAGCTGCGTCCTTCGACGAAGCCGCTAGTGTCACCGCGCTTTCCGGCTCCAAGTTCGTCGACTGATCATCAACTCCCATACCAAGCAACGTTAAAGCTTGGCAATATTTTTTTGCTGGTGCAAGCAAACACCAAACGGAGGCTACAAAGTTGCGCATATTGCATCACAACGACGCAATCGACCGACGCAAAATCCCCCCATCCCCCCTCCCCTTCACAGCTTCGTCGCTCGTCCTTAGTCTCTCGTGTTCTCGTGCTTTTGCTTGTGTTCTCTTTTCAACTTGTCTCACACAACGGTTATTGTAATACGGGCGATGAGGGTACAATTTTTTTTTTCGAAGTCGCGATCGCGACTTTGAACTTGCAATCGCAATTTTGAACTCGCGATCGCGACTTTTAACTTGCGATCGCGACTTTGAACTTGTGCACTACTCAGTTGAAACCCCCACCCCCTCTCCCCCGGCCCCGGGACAGGGTGGGGGATTTGACATAGGTCCTGATCAAATGATGCCATTGTCCCCACCCCTGGGGAACTGTATGGATCAAATCCCCATCCCTGTGGGGACTAATTTAGGAAGAGAGTTTTAATCTCAAAAATTTATTAGGCACAAGTCGTTAAAAAACAAAATCATGGCTAGACTGTGTTACAGGTTTTCGCAAAAATAGAAAACATACCATTATCTGTGGTGCAAAACAATAAAGGAAATGGAACAGGAACTTCTCGATACACTCCTATCTTTAAACGTACACTGGGTCAATATGTCTTGGGATAAGTTTCAAAACGTTGCACAGAAGACGTTTAGTAATTTGCTGGAATGTGTCCAGTGCATGACTCTGGTCTTCTCTGAAATTAAGAAACGGCCATTTTAACTTGTCTTGTAAATAATTATAGTTTATGCACCAATGGCGAGCTGGCCCAAAAACCATCAACGTTAAGGTAAAAGTTTGTGAACATTTTACATAGGCTTGTTTGACGACATTTCGAAACCTAATGATGTCCAGAATACTGTGGAGTTACCTTGATGCACCTTGACACTCACGCGCATACCATTGTTCAGTCGCCATTTTGTCGGTACTTGTTTCCAGTCCCCCTCGTGCCCCGAGGTGGGGACTGGAACAGGAAGCGAAATTGGTTTAATCCCCCACCCCCACGGGACAGATAGTTGTTGAAAACGGGCCCAATGCCCCTGTTATCCCCCACCCTGTCTCGGGGCCGGGGGGGGGGGGTGGGGGTTTCAATTGACTAGTGCATTGATTGCGATCAAGTTCCCCGGAGGGCCAAGAGTACGCAGGCCAATCCCTCTTCCACGCCATTTTGGCGGGAAGCCGTAAGACATCGGAGGGTCTGGGTACGAGATAAGAGAACCGTTTGGATCGAGTTGGCCAACGTGGAGCTGTCGAGGTGAGTGAATTAATTTCTTTGCCCATCCAGTCAGATCTCATAGCTTTTATGCTGACCACATTTCTGTGAAACACAGTGTAGTGTTAATAGTCTTACTGTATTAAACTTCCACTTCTTTCTGTGAAACTTTCCAATGTTTGAATATTTGTTCGCCACTCGTTCGATCTGTAAACTGAGCAAGGAACTCGCTGGACCGCGAAATATCCAGCACTAAAGCTGTAGAATTGGTGAGCGACAAGACTGTTTTTCTGCTGTCACATTTGGCCGCTACTTTAATTCCGCGAAACTTTGAATGTGATACGAACGCACTGCTCTTTAGACTCGTTGACCTCGCAGGGCTGACGCGCATACTACACGCTTGAAATCCCATATTGTAGACTTTTCAGCCTGCATAAATGCTCTATTATAAGCCCTCGTGGTCCATATTGAAAATTGACCTAGTAGAGGGGGTTCAACAAAACACTGTGAAGTCAGATGTGGGAAATGTAAAATGCTTGTCATACGTCATGTTTCTCTACTATTAATGCTGGTACTCAAAGTTGACAGGATTAAAATGAGGGGATGGGGGCATATTTTTAAAACTGACTTAGTTGAAGGGGACTTATTGGAGAGGGGGTATATTTGAGCATTTACGGTATTCTCTTCTTTCAACAAAAGCTAACACTCGAGACGCCTTAAGCCTTGTCCTCACTAGCGCATAAGCATAAGCATAAGCATAAGAATAAGAGAGCGACAGTGGCGACATAAGCATAAGCATAAGGATCAAACATGTTCGTTCCTTATGCTTATGCTTATGTCGCCACTGTCGCTCTCTTATTCTTATGCTTATGCTTATGCTTATGCGCTAGTGAGGACCAGGCTTTAGGGAGACAAGTGTCCCTTGGGAAAGATAAGTTGCGATGCTTTCCATGTTTGAATAGCTGTGGTTACACTGAGCTGTTTTCCCACGTTAAAAGGCCGTTTTCACGCGTTGAAATGGTCACGACGGTGTAACCGCATCTTCCCGAGCAAAATTTCACGCGTTGAATATCCATGGCTACATCAAAAAGAACAAAAGAATGACATGTACCGAGATGAAAAGCAAGGTTTTTCAGAGCCCAAGATGACTAGACCAATCAGAGAGTTGCGGTTTTATCGGATGATCTCAAACATGTCAAAATTAGCATTTTTAATTGCCGTGCCACTTTGTTGTTATTTCAATCGCCCGCGACGGACTCGACGATGGCTGGATTTCGTGCATCACTGTGAGTACTGAGACATATGGTTTTGGAAATCGTTTGTAGCGAATAATAATTTCAGACAAGCGGATGAACTGGCGGCGTCTCATTCTTATTCTCCTCCTCCTCAGTAAAGCCTGGTTCACACGAGTAAAGCAAGCGCAAGCGCAGACGCAAACGCAAGCGACCGGTTCACACGATAAAATTTGTGAAGCAAGCGCAAACGCAAGCGCAAGAGAATGGAAAAGTTTTCATTCTCTTGCGCTTGCATTTGCGCTTGCTTTACCGTGTGAACCAGCCTTAAAAGTACTTGGCTAATCAACACCTTGAACTTATTTCGGTGACAGAGAAGGACAAACAAAATCGACAGCAGACCACAGAATTCCCGCCAAAAAAAAAATATTTTCGTAAGGATGATCAAACATCACCCAAGACGATCAATTTCTCTGTGTGACCGGAAGCATCTCGGGCAACGGAAACACCACGACAATTTCAACGCGTGAAATTATTGCTCGGTAACTCGATAAAACATGCCCAGTGTAACCACAGCTATTGTTTATCACTCGTTCAATCTGCGGAGTCCCTTGGGGCCTTTTAAAAGGGGTATAACTGAAGCCTAAAATTGACCAAGTTTTAAAAGAATCCAAAATACATGTGAAACAAACTTTCTATACTTCTCTGTCTTAAAATCCCATTTTTTAAGGTTATGTGATCACTCGATCCACCGCTCACTTTGTCCCTATTTCGTGCAATTTCTTTTTGTCTAACCCCACTGTACAATGGCCCCACGAGCTCACTGGTAATGGCCAGTCTCGTTTGAGAGTTGTTCTACCAGTTTTTTTTCTGTATCAGAGCCCTACACAAGCAGCTTTGCCAGAGGCTCGCCCTTGACCCACCGTTAACCATTAGGTTCACTTCAGCACTCAAACGACAGTTCACTATCCCCACTATAGATAATGTGATATTTGCACATACACAATTTCTTGTCCTAACCTTCCAAATAGGGAATTGGTTGTATTCCAAATTTAGGCATTTGCATGTGTTATCATGCTCTTGTTGATCAAAATTGTTTTCATTTCATTTGTGACACAAAACTCCACAGGAGAAATATAGATAACAGATTTATTTAGGCAGCTTTGTTTAGTTTGGATGCTGCAAAGACTAAATTAACATGACATCTGGTTCAATACAAAAAGTACTGTTGGTGTCCCCCTGGATCCTAGCATATTAATGTTTTATCATTTTGGCACAAAACTAAGTAATCCTAATCAAGAAACAACCAAAAAGAACGATTCTAGTCCAAGTTGAACTCGAAACTCAAACATGGTGGAACTTTTGTTGCCAATTCCAATAAAAACCCAATAGAAAAATTGGCAAATGTCAGTAAAACCCAAAAAAGTCACAAAGTGACAGATTGAACAGACCAAACCTGACTTTCAGAGCATAACTTTGCACTGTTTGCTTAATTGCTTTATGTTTTAATTATAAGTAAACCACATTTCTTGCCTGTCACAATCTAATATAAAAACATATAATAGAAGCCTTGTAAAGTATCAAAGTGGCTAAACTTTAGTGGCTATTGTTATTTGATTTGATTTTCACGTCCTAATACGTCTTTTGGTTCAAAGAATGAAATGTTACGGGGAAGGAGTACTGGGCAGAAAATTGGGTTGGTGGTGTGCCGCTGACACCATCAAATTCTGATTTGACCCAGAAACAATGCAGTTTGAATTTGCATATGGGTGCACCCTATTCAAGATGACTCACCCAAAAGCCAGGGAATAATGACTCAGTTAACAATAATTGTTAAGTTGAATTAGAATTATTCTAAAGTGTAATTGTATACCCTGTTTAAGACAGAGGACCCTGAAAACCCTATCCTATCCAGCGGCACATCCCCGTATAGAAAATATAGGGGAGTACCCCACCCCCAATCTACGTGTTGTGTCCACATATCAGAAACCCAACTAATACTGGTGTACCTGTTTACAGTTCAAATCTAGTCATAGTATGCAGAGTGGCAAGGAAACAATAGAAGACAGGGTGAAGTTATTAATGGCAAACCCTACACCTATGACCTATGTGGCTTTCAGTGGAAGAAGACGTTGACAAAACATCAACTTTTATGCACACGAAAGAGACCTCATATTTGTTATCAATGTGGCAAATGCTTCACTATGAAGCAAAACATGGAGGTGCACAAACTTGTACATGCAGGAGAAAAGACTAAAATTTTTGATAAACGTGGTAAAGGCTTCTCACAGAAGGGCAACCTGAAGCTGCACCAACTTGTACACATAGGAAAAAGACCTCATATTTGTCATGAATGTGGCAAAGGCTTCTCACAGAAGGGCAACTTGAAGCTTCACCAACTTGTTCACACAGGAGAGAGACCTCATATTTGTCATGAATGTGGCAAAGGCTTCTCACAGAAGGGCAACTTGAAGCTTCACCAACTTGTTCACACAGGAGAGAGACCTCATATTTGTCATGAATGTGGCAAAGGCTTCTCACAGAAGGGCAGCTTGAAGCTTCACCAACTTGTTCACACAGGAGAGAGACCTCATATTTGTGATAAATGTGGCAAAGGCTTCTCAGCAAGTTTTAACCTAAAGAGGCACCAACTTGTGCACACAGGAGAAAAGACTAATATTTGTGATAAATGTGGTAAAGGCTTCTCACAAAAGAGCAACCTGAAGCTTCACCAACTTGGACACACAAGAAAAAAACCTCATGTTTGTCATGAATGTGGCAAAGGCTTCTCACAGAAGAGCACCTTAAAGGTTCACCAACTTGTTCACACAGGGGAGAGACCTCATATTTGTGATAAATGTGGCAAAGGCTTCTCACTAAGTTTTAACCTAAAGAAGCACCAACTTGTACACACAAGAGAAAAACCTCATATTTGTCATCAATGTGGCAAAGGGTTCTCACAGAAGAGCACCTTAAAGGTTCACCAACTTGTTCACACAGGGGAGAGACCTCATATTTGTGATAAATGTGGCAAAGGCTTTTCACTAAGTTGTAACCTAAAGAAGCACCAACTTGTGCACACAAGAGAAAAACTTCATATTTGTCATCAATGTGGCAAAGGGTTCTCACAAAAGACCCACCTGATGAAGCACCAAGTTGTGCACACAGGGGAGAAACCTCATATTTGTGGTAAATGTGGCAAAGGCTTTTCAGAGATAAGCAGCCTGATGAGGCACCAACTTGCCATGCACACACCTTATATTTGTCGTCAAAGACTTGGCAAAGGCTTGGCACAGAACAACCACCTAAACCTGTGCATCAAACTCATTTTGCACAAAGGAGGAAAACCTCACATTTGTATTCAATGTGGTAAAAACTTCAAATCGAAGCTGTGTCTCGTGCAGCATCAACTTCAGCATCCTACTGGAAAGCTTTACACATGTGATAAATGTTTCCAAGTATTCTCACAGGAAGATACACTGACCAAACACCTTCTTGAACACAGAGATATAAACGGTTTTGAATGCTGGATTTGCCTGCAGGCATTTGTTGTGAAAGAGCACTTGATTAAGCATATCCAGTGTCATACTGAGGGAGTTAATAAGTAAGGCAAAGTCTGAAATTTTTAAGAATTTTAGCTTTCAGACTTGGGAAGGATCTAATTATAGATACCAATGAGGTTGTCAAGCTAAAAAGTAAAGCAGTCACACAAATTTTAAAAGATTTTTGTTTATGAGCTATCATATACAAATCAAAAACTTAATGCAAAGGGATATGTTATGGCTGCCACATAAAACCACAAAGAAGAAATGTGGACTCATTTTTGGTCATAATTTTTTTAAGGTGGACACATTTTTGGTCAATAAATGCAAGTTGGTCACCTGCTTGGTTTTGGTGGCCACCTTGTACACCATGGTCCTCTTGTATTTGGCCCATTTGAAATCTTGTCAATATGATAAGTATTGCACTATTACATTTTTTCTTTTCAGGGTGGGGGAGGGGGAAACATAGCAGAGAAGATGCATGCTTATATTTTTCTGTTCTTACAGTTCTTCGGTTTGAAAAAGTAAGTGCTTTTTTCTTACAATGAATGCATGTGGATAGGAGAGGAGAAGGGTGCTTATAAAGATGACTGTTTTAAACTTACCACATTTTTTATATTGGTTCAGTTCTTGCAGCTTCATCTTTATATGCATGTGTGTGTAAATAATAGGCACTACAAGCTACCTTTTTTCTACAAATTGTACTACTTTGTATGCTGACTTCGAGCACTATAATTACAGTGTTACCTAACTCAATTAGCTTTAGAATTATATCTAGTTAACGATTACCTTGTGGTATTAGTCTTAACATAATATTGTAACAACAAACTCATTGCAACTTTTGGTATAAATAAACACTGTCTGTCTGTCTGTCTGTCTGTCTGCTGGAGAAGGTAATGAGCACTTCCAGAAGGGCCGTCTGTATCTGGATACACAGGGTGAAGTCAGACCACCCCTCCCCCTAACGTTTTGAAGTATTATATGAAGTGGATATGCAGTAGAGCTATTTAGGGGGAGGGGTGGTCTAGCTCCAATGTATTTCTAGTTCTGCTGAAGAGGGTAGTCTAGCTTGACTGCATATGCATGTATGTGTGTATCCACCGTTTTCTAGGGGTACTCCAAAAAATGTTTTCTTTGGTTACTCCAGCATAACGACATGCTTCTTTTGTCTTCTGCAATTAATTTATTCTTTTACTGATGTTGCTTTTGCCCTCCCCTGTGTCTGACAGTGTATTTTGCTGTACTACATGAAGTCATACAGGACGTCACGTGACGCATAGATGTACAGGAAACTCGTGATGGCATACAATGATGGTCCAGTAACAAAAATCCATGAAAAATAAATTAAAAATACATAAAATAGAACAGACAAACAAACCCAAAACTGAAAAAGAAAGGCCAAACGTGAATTCAAAAGAACCCAGCGAACCGTCTACTGGCTCTGTGTTCTCGTCAAATCAGAAATCAAAATGCAATGTTGTAATTATGCGGTTTAGTGTTCTCATAGCCCGAGATGTAATGTGATCAGCGTATTCACCAGCCGGAGATAGATCACACGCTCCCAGTAAGCGAGTAAACCGAAAATATAGAAGTCTTACCGGCATCTATATAGGCTAGCATACAGTATCTAGGCTAGCATACATGCAGTTTTATCCGGAGAAAAAGTCCGTCGTTTTTCTCACCGTACGATGAGCAGAGTTCGAAATCCCGATTCACAAAGCATTCTGGGAAGACCTTTCAAGCCTCCTTGGGAACAACGAGCCAAGTCAAGATAAGGGCAACGCAAGCTGATTATATCAGCTTTTGTTATTGCTTGTTTCGTTGCGATTTGGCTTGAGTTGGCTCGACTTGGCCGAGTATCGTTTGGCCACCCGCACTTAAGTTCAGTGATTTTGCACTTGCGAACATTTCGTTTGTACGCAAGTTTTGTGAATCCGACCCCAGGTTCGCGAACGAAAACTTTCCCTGAATGATCGAATATAGTTCGGCCAACTTATGACCCTGCGCTACTCGGCGTTGGTTGGAAAATACAGAGTGGTTTTTGGATAACTGCCGAAAATCAAAACCAAAGTAATGTATTTGCACCGCCAATTGCAGAGGCTATGAGAAACACTTTCAACCAATCAAAAGTCAAAGTAATTTACCTTTGGTTTTACTTTAAAAAAAAAGAAAGGAAACGCCGTCACCGCTTGGCTTCGGTGAGGGTCACAATCACATTTTCGTTGTTCCCGATTGGCCAAGAATACTTCCAAACTTGTTTGGACTCTCCGAAAGAGTTTCAAACGCAAAACTAAAGCATATTACACGATTACTTTTGAGTCATCCGAAAAAGGCACTATGTGGTAAGTTAGCAAATTAGTATGAAAACCACTGGATTAAGCGAGGAGTGGCTTGCTTATGTCAGCTGGACGACTATTAGCTACAAAACCAGACAGACTCTTGTATTTAGAATGTTCTTTGTGCATAGCCAGAAAAATGTTCTCCTTCTCATTATCTCTAAAAATATTTCTATTTGCGGCGTTTCACGCCAACACCCAGGTGTATGTGGAGTGCATAATATTGATGTAGTGGGATGATGTCTTATAAGTTTTTTTTAATAAAAGTTTTGCTTTTTGAAATGAAAAAATGAACACTATCATTGAGTAGGCTTGGAGAAATCTGTGCTTTTTAAAGCTTATAAAATATCCTGTGTTTGACATAACTCCTCGCCTTCGAGTCTTCCAAGTGTTGTGTATATATTTGGGTCAGTGAGACAACTGCGGAGAAATTCCCAAACAGAAGGACGTTACAAACTGATGCGCACACAACACGCGCGCTCACACAGTCACACACTCCTTTGTTGTTTAGAGCCGTTTTCGGATGACTGTCGAAAACCAAAACCAAAGTAATCACACAGGCCAATCACAGAGACTGAGAGAAAACAGTTCAGCCAATCAGAAGCCAAAGTAATTCACGTTTGGTCTTGCGTTTGGTTTTACTTTCCAATCAGCAATGCGAGTACACGCCATCGCTTGCGTGAGAAGTGTTTGGTTTTGGTTTTGGTTTTGTTCCTGATTGGTTGAGAATGCTGCCAAACTTGTGTGGACCAATCCGAAAGCGTAGCAAACGCAAAACCAAAGCAATCACACGATTACTTTCGACAGTCATCCGAAAACAGCTCTAAGCATGTATGTGGTTTCAAAAGGAACGGTCCGCAGTGATAGCGGGAAGCAGTTATTTCAATGCTGTGTTCACGAGGGTCGTGTGTGGGAGCTTGGCGGAGGTCGCTTATTTTGCTATTCAGTGCTGTATTAGCAAAGCTTGCGAAAAAATATAGGTTAACAGCATCTAAATAACTGATGACATTGACTTTTATTTAATAGCCTTTCATTTGTTTACCAACACTGTGGTTGATCGGTATTAGGGAATGCAAACAGAGCATAAGGTAATATGCTCTCTTGATGCGAGTATATTATCATTTTTTATTGCTCTCTTGTGCCTCTAAGGAGTGTGCACTTGAAAACACTTCAACTACACTGCAAATTACACGAGGCCAAAGTATGGATTTTCATTTATTTATTTTTACTGGAGTGGCATGTCGGCTATGATAAGCGCGCCGTGTTGTAGGCACATTACTGTGGATATTAATCTTGATAATCGGGCGGTATTCATGGGCAACCATGTAGAGAAAATAATCTAAAGCTAACAGGATCCAAGGAAAATAGTTTCGTTGCAAATTTGCAACTATGCCGCACAGGTCGCCATTTTGATATGTCCACGTCACGTACGCCAAGCAGTGTTCAACTCAAGTCAACCGCGATGACCTGTAATATAGATAACTGACAATTTTACTTTTTAAGTATTACCCTACAATAAACTAATCACAAAGAGAGCGTGGTCTTCAAAAATATACTATTGTAATGCGGTTAAAACTGTCTCATTGATGATCAACCAAAAAGTTATGCGAACCACTGTGGTGTGTACTTTTTTAATTATACGTTGGGCCGCAACATAAACTACACACAAGCCCAATAAACACTAAGTTCGTACGGTTTATTCCACCAGGAGTAAAAAAGAAACCGCCGAACGCTTGTCTTTCCGGTTGTCTTTCTTGTTAAATCGATCAGTAAAAGTGAGGGGGCACTAGACTTCGCAGGAATGTTTTGCGTGTGGTAGCATGTCAGTTCTTTACTGTGGTGCACTCAAGTTGTTTTTCAGCTTAGCTTTGTCCTTAACTGTACACGCCAAACATTTACAACCTGCTCCCGTCGCATTGTCTCCACGAAAACTTGTGTTATGTCCCACACGAAGGTATCTACATTCCCTTATTTCTTCAAAGAGCCTCGTCATTTCTATCAGAGACATTTTGCCAACATCTCTATTTCGTTTCGATGGCTTTGTAATGGATTTTAAGGACCGACGGAGCTTTCCCCAATTTTCCTGGGCTGTCTTGTTAGTACTACTCCGGGCTTCTTCTTCTCCTTCTCCTTCTTCTTGTATCGTCAGGGGTAGCAACCGCTTCCTGAAACTGTTGTCACGATTGCTCAAAGTGTGGCGTCTCTTTGAAAATTTATCATCGAAAATCTCCTGACGGTACGGCATTGCTTCATTCTGACTTTCCTCAGCTCGAGGCTTGCCAAAGTTCGTGTTCATTGAGACATTTTTAAGGCTGTTTCTAATCGGTACCTTGTCATCCTCTTGGTTAACAGAGATTCTTTCTGGTGTCTCCAGTTTCGTGGGTTGCCTGTGCTTGGTAAATCGTCGCACCCTTCGTTGTAGAGACTTTGTCTCTCCGTCTGTGCTCATAGCAGCTTTGTATTCGCTCACACGCCGAGCGCGCCTCAGCTGAGACTCTGTAGGTCCTAGTGGCTCTTGGAGGAATGGGTTACAAATGGCGGGTCCAGGCGCTGTCAGTCCCTCGGAGTCCGAGTGCTTCGTCCTTTTTCGTGGTACTATCAGAGGAGGAAGCGGATTTCTGGGTAAGTTAGTCCCAGTCGTTTGGGACGTTGCATGAATTGTGGCAAATTCTTCTATTGGTTTCATTTCGACCACAGATTCCGGCGAAACTCCACGAACGATGGGCAGACGCCGAGGTGAGGTAACCATGGATTCGGCTTGCGATAGCCTGCGACCAGCCTGAGGCTTGTGAGCTGGCATGAACTTCTGTTTGGCTCGGAGAAACTTTTCCTGTTTCAAAGACCAAGAGTTGACACTTCTTCTCCGCTCGCGTTGAATTGTACTCATGGTGCTACGCAAGTCAGTTTCTTGGCTTTTGTTTATGCTAACCGCCCGCCGAAGCGAGTTACTGACTCTGTCAAGGGGGTCCCTCAACTCGCTCATCTTTTCAGCAGAAAATCAAAGAAACAACATTACTCTTCGCGAAACTAAGAGTTGCACCCAAGGCCGGATCTTGGCTGAATTGAACTCCGCTAAGAACTGAAATGCGATTATAGGGCTTATGGCATCGGTGCTCTTAATTAAAAGATGTGAATCCTGATCCCATAGCATTTGCACAAACGCTTCAAAGCAAACAACACATTCATGTCATGCGTGTTTAAGCTGAATCATCATGAGACGCAAAACATCATGGAACTGAAATGAAAACTGAGTTGCTCAGGGAACCCTTTTAAAATCGGCTGAACGAACGGAAAGCCATTAGCGCCGTTTTCCAAACTGAACGAGTAGCCTTTGTCTGATTCGCGGTATTGTCAAAACTAATTTCAGATGAAGGAAATTAATGTCATCTTAAATACTTCTTTGAAACTGAATAAACTGAAGCAGTTCTCGTGATTGGCTAATTAGGGGGATGTTGGCTTTTACGGCACTCGGATTAGCGGTCCATTAGCAACACACTATGGCCTCTGTGTACAAATCTAGCAGACTTGCACATACTGTTGACTTTGGAGCCACTGAAGAAAATATATTACAAAAGAAAATACATGCGTACGCCAGATGTTTTGTCAAATTTCATCACATATCTGACACGTACTAACTTGCGTGTTTTGTAAGCAGCAAGAGACGGATTGTCATAATACTCACTATGGGCCGATTTTTTAAACAAAGTCTAACTTAGACCTGGTTTATCGCTAAATTCAAGTTTAAACGGACGCTGTAAAACAAGGTTAGTAAAACGTTAAATTGCATTTTTAGAACATGGATCGGAGTCAGTTTACAAAGATAACGTAACTTGGCCGTTGTCCATTAAGCATGGCTGTTGTTTAAATCTTGTTTAGACCAGGACTTTCTTAACCGCGGTCTAAACCTTGTTTAAAAATCGGCCCTATTATAACTTTAGCACTTAGAAATATGTCTTGTGGTTTCCCTGCGCTGATCTCGTGTTCTCCCAACTTCCCAAGTGTTTAGATGAGGCTATATTACACGGGAACGCTCTGTGGCGGACCTATAGAGTAGAGTTCGGGTGAAGGTTCAGTCGAATCCCCTCACATTGGCTCACTATAATAATTATTGTATGAAAAATACTGATCTGAAATTTACCTTTGCTCAAAAGTACCTTTCAGGAATCTGTAAACTCTTACTCGAACCCCCTGAATCCTGGATCCTCCCCAAGTGCTACACGTACAAGCTTGTGATATCACTGAATCAGATTGAGTGGCACTACTGTATCTACGGCCAAGGTCCATGCATTCAAGGAGGGAGTGTGGAACCTTCTTATCACTACCCGATTGTTCACTTTGTCGAGTTTAACTCCTCTACAGTCCGCTGTGCCAGTCAAGTCCAATAATGCTGGCATTTTAGTGACGTTTTGACCAATAAAATACCGAGAGTACCTGGGACTAGTAAAACAGTGGGCAGGACAAGAACCAGCCGTAGAAGAGTACAGTGAGGCATCAATTATGTTGCAGTATAACAACAAATAACTTTCTTAGAGCAGAGAAGCACTGAAGCAGCGATTTAAAGTACGAATATTATAGTGACTTCAGTCGCATGATTTTCAAAGCATGTTGGTCGCTTTGTATGTGTACTTAGTTCTCTGTTTTAAACTTTACATTTATTGTTATAAACAGTGTTGTTACTTGTTACATCCCGAATTCAAAACTATCATAAAGTAACATAAAATGATAAAAATAAACAAAAAAGGACCATCATTTTCGAGCCTTTTGCCGAGCATTTTAGTGGAAAACTTGAGCATTAAGCATTAGCATTTTAGTGAAAAATAAAAGCATAATGTACAAAAGCCTACTAATGTTCGTGTGTCTGTCTGTCAGTCTGGCGTAGGACCTCCAGGCGAGATTGCTAAGCAGTTCATTGAAATGAGAAACCATAAAAAGGGCACCGCTATAAATGATTTTATAAAACCAGATGTTGATACCAGGCCAAGCAATTCGACGGACCGCTATAAACGTCTCGGATATTTCGCCATTGCATGGGAGGCAAGCTTGCTAGCCGTAAAAAGAATGAAACGATTTCTTTAAAGCATCGGCTGGAGCTGACCAGAGCACAATCCCTGACGCCTACATTGTGTTAAAACTCGGATACTTCTTCAGAAAGGACAAGCAAAATACAGTCGGTGGAAATCGAACAAACACCGTGGCAAGTTTCACCGTTTGACCGTTTACAGGATGATCCAAGTTTGACAAGACCGCCGAGGGAGTTAAATGCAATGGACATTGAAATTTTTGAACTGTACGAGGGCTGCTCTATATTTCGAAATCACTGAAGGATAACGTAGTCGATAAATCACATAACTTTGTCTGTTTCACAGTTGTATAAAATCACAACTTAAGATAACACGTTTTACAGTAACTCTCAGGAGGGGACTATAGATGGTAGCCCTATTTCAGCTTCTGGTAAACATATATCAAATAACAACAATAAACAACAGTGACAAAACATGTAATTAATGTCAACAACACATGCATTATTTTGGTCCCTTCAGCATTAGCTCCTGATATTATTGATATTATCCAACTACCTTAGTAAGGTGCACATATTGCATAGTTACCTGCAAATAATCACAAGGTGAGGTGCAAAAAATACAGCTGTAATGCATGCTGCTGAGGGAAAAAATAAGGTATTTGCATGTTAATAAGGGAGTTTGATAACTTATTGGACACTTTGTTTATCAATATTGTATTTCGACTGCCAAAATAGGCATGACTCAAAAAAACTAAAAAGCCATTATACTACATGCTTAAGTTTTACTATTATTCCAGACAACAGTCATGCAGAGTACAGAGGCTCTTCTACAGTGTAGACATTGTTATGAAGCATAAGAAATAGAATCAGATTAGAAACCAATTTGTTACTCATAACACAAAATGGCTACAAGTTGTATGACCCACAATTCATCCTGTGATAGAACAGGTAGTTAGAAATGTCAAAATGTATCCAGGAAAGACACATTTTTTAGACCATTGCATAGAATTTTGCAGTTCAAAATCTGAAATGATGAATTAAAGGTCACGTGACAGGCCAACACAATACATATCAATACATGGTGTAAAACAAAATCACAGTATTTGTAGAGCACGTTGAAATACAGTATGTGCATGTAACAAGATTTGTATGGGAAAAATTGGTGGTCAGCAAGCCTTGCTAAATTTGATCTATAAATTCTGTAAGCCTCAAATCTGTATATATTTTCAACAAATCTTGTTCATGCTCCTTCTATTTCTGGCACTCAAAAATGCCTGAAATGATGAATTTCAGTCTTGAGACCTCCACCTGCAAAGGGAGTATTCCTTTGTATTCCTAATTGACTGCATAATCTAAAAATGTACCGTACTTTTTCTTAATATTTTTATCACTGCTATATCTCAGCATGATTTTGAACATGCTGTGTCATGTCTTCCTTTAAAGCAAAATATTCACAACACACATGACACTCGTAAGCAAACTTATAAAACCTGTACGGGTTTTCATCTCTGTGCATAAAAAAATGCTGTGTAAATTTCTCTTTAACAACAAAACTTTCACAACACACTTCACATGTGTAGCACTTTTCTTCAATGTACTGAAGTTGGTGCTCTGTTAGATGAATCTCCTGAGTGAAGACTTTACCACACTTGTCACAAGTGTACAGTTCTTCTCCAGCCAGCATGCATTGTCGCTGTTTCAGATTCTTCATCTTTGAGAACTGGTTGCCCTGACAATCTTTATCAGAGTGTACAAATCGGTGCTTGGTCAGGTTACCCTTCAGTGCAAAAGTTTTACCACATTTGTCACACTTGTGGGGTTTTTCTCCTGTGTGTACAAGTTGGTGCTGGGTCAGGTTACTCTTCTGTGCAAAAGTTTTACCACATTTGTCACACTTATGGGGTTTTTCTCCTGTGTGTACAAGTTGGTGTTTGGTCAGATCACACTTCAGTGCAAAAGTTTTACCATATTTGTCACACTTGTGGGGTTTTTCTCTTGTGTGTGCAAGTTGGTGCTTGGTCAGGTTACCCTTCATTGCAAACATTTTACCACATTTGTCACACTTGTGGGGTTTTTCTCCTTTGTGTACAAGTTGGTGTGTGGTCAGGTTACTCTTCCTTGCAAAAGTTTTACCACATTTGTCACACTTGTGGGGTTTTTCTCCTGAGTGTACAAGTTGGTGCGAGGTGAAGCTCCTCTTGTGTGCAAAAGTTTTACCACATTTGTCACACTTATGGGGTTTTTCTCCTGTGTGCACAACTTGGTGCTGGGTCAGGTTCCTCTTGCGTGCAAAAGTTTTACCACATTTGTCACACTTGTGGGGTTTTTCTCCTGTGTGTACAAGTTGGTGTGAGGTCAGGTTACTCTTCTGTGCAAAAGTTTTACCACATTTGTCACACTTGTGGGGTTTTTCTCCTTTGTGTACAAGTTGGTGCTTGGTCAGGCCACCCTTCAGTGCAAAAGTTTTACCACATTTGTCACACTTGTGGGGTTTTTCTCCTGTGTGTACAAGTTGGTGTGTGGTCAGGTTACTCTTCCTTGCAAAAGTTTTACCACATTTGTCACACTTGTGGGGTTTTTCTCCTGTGTGTACAAGTTGGTGCATGGTCAGGCCACCCTTCAGTGCAAAAGTTTTACCACATTTGTCACACTTGTGGGGTTTTTCTCCTGTGTGTACAAGTTGGTGTGTGGTCAGGTTACTCTTCCTTGCAAAAGTTTTACCACATTTGTCACACTTGTGGGGTTTTTCTCCTTTGTGTACAAGTTGGTGCTTGGTCAGGTCACCCTTCAGTGCAAGAGTTTTACCACATTTGTCACACTTGTGGGGTTTTTCTCCTGTGTGCACAACTTGGTGCTGGGTCAGGTGACCCTTGCGTGCAAACGTTTTACCACATTTGTCACACTTATGGGGTTTTTCTCCTGTGTGTACAAGTTGATGCATGGTCAGATTACCCTTCAGTGTAAAATTTTTACCACATTTGAAGGAGAAAGTTATAGTTAATCACTCTTAGGAGTAAAAGGGTTTCCAGAAATATAAAAATTTTCAGTTGTTTATAGTATGAGGCCATGAATCCGTATTTTCGACTAAATAAATTGATCTGCTGGTTGAGTCGTCGAACATTCTGTGATGAACCAGAATCTGTAACGAAGCTTTGAACCAGGAGATCATGAACAAGTGAGTAAGAAGTTCTTTCATGCAATGGCATTCAACGTGCACTGAAAATCGCGCGCCAGAAACAACGCACAACGCACCGAAAGATTAAAAGAGCTTTAAAGCTTCATCTCGCACCTAAGTCATTTAACACTGAATCAATCTAAGATGAAAGGTAAGAAAATTTAACATTGAATTAAAGCTAATCAATCGCCAAGCACAACTCACCCCGCCGCTGGACAGTCACATGTATGTATGGAGAAATTCACAACCACGCTGGGATTGGCCGCATGAGACAATTCAAAGCACCTAAACCCGCCTGGATGGAATTGTGGGATAGAGTTATCTGCTTCATCAAAATGGCCGCCTCTCGTGGCATGCAAGCGTTCTGGAGATTTATCAACCGACGCTGCTGCTGATCGCTACAACCTTATCGAGAGTAGAAGAGAAGACCAGGAAAGAATCTCATAACAGATGCGATGATTATGGTAGCGCAACTCCTTCGGGTTAGGCGGCCAAACGACTTCTAAATGCTCGTTTGTAGCAGTCGGCCACTGCGTTATGTAGGCTGGATATCTCTTAAGAACGCTTGCCTTTCGCGTTCAATGTGCGAAGAGAGGCGACCATCTTGGTGATGCTGATACAAACCTGGCGTGCATGGAATTGCAGGATATGGTTTGTGTAGTTTGAATATTGCTTCGTGTGTACGCTGAGCTGTGAGTGTGTGGTACTGTATATACGGCTTGTTAAAATACTATTTAGAAAATATTTGGCATTACAGTAAACACACCCGCTTACAAGAACCTACATTTATACAAGTCAGCCTAAATAGGTTCTTATATTATATCGGGTGTTTAGTGGGGATTAAATCAGGCTGTTTCGGTTCTTAAGTCGGTTCTTATTAAATCAGGGTTTTAAAACTGTTTGCTACTCTTCAGAATAGTACAAATCCATTACTATAATAATATAATAATTATATTATAACATGTTTGCAGCAAACAAGGAGGATTATATTTCACTTGAGCCATCACAGTAATATTAATGTGTCCATGAAGCATCTAGTGCCAACAGTGGTACATGTAGAGCCACAGTAGTATGTCCTTTGTTACCCTAGATTTACTGCACAGGTTGAGAAAACCTTGATATTGATCACAAAAGCCAACCCAATATGCTGCAAGCGACAGAGAAAAAAAAAACAAGGTATGTAAAACAGCATGTATCAACAAAATGGTCTCTCATAATATACTGTATGTGGGGGGGGGGGGGGGGGGGGATACTCCCCTATATTTTCTATAGGGATGTTCTGCTGGATAGGGTATAGTTTTCAGGGTCCTCCAGCTGGCTTAAACAAGGTATATGATTTTGCATTTCCATGTCTTAAACAGGGTTAACTTCCACGGTCAACTAACTTGAACTCCTACTTCAGCTTGAACTCTTTCCCTGCGCAACGAGAATTGCAATTACATTGAATGATTTGTAAACAACATTTTCACATGACGCTGATCTTGCATTCATCACTTTGTCTGTAAGATAGCATTTGACTAGATGTATTTGTTACAAGGAGTTTGTACTTGATGTATATTACCACGTAAATGCATACGACTCTGTTGCCTAAGGAAAATTACATAGAATATATCATTTTGCATTAGTGTCTTAAGTAGGGTGCAATTTTTGGTTCAGTCTTGAACAGGATCATAAATTAGACAGGGTAAAATACATAAATATTTTTGTGTCTTGAGTAGAGTTTGATATGGTGAGCGGTACCTCCCTACCCAATTTACCATTGAGTACCCTCTCCCCCAGTCAAATGGTGTCTTTTCAACTCTTTAGGCTGGTTTACACATATGACATAAGCATAAGCACAAGCGCAAACATATAAGCATGAGCATAAACGACAGGAGAGCCACAGTGTGACATAAGCATAACTAGGTAAGAAAATATTTTATGCTAATATGTCACACTGTAACTTTTTTGTCATTTATGCTTATGCTTGCACTTATGCTTATGTTTTTGTCGTACATGTAAACTAGTCCTATCAGCTCACAAATAGCTACATGTTGCTGTTTGCATGAGATGCTACTTTTTTATTTTTTGAATGTCATTCATTGACGCATTACCCATATTTTTCTCTTTTCTGAAGATCTTTTGGATGAAGCTTTGGAGTCCTGTGTTGACATGAGTGGCAATGACAAATAAAACATTGTTCCTGGGATTCCAGAATGTCAGCATTGTCAAATAACTTGGACAACTGCCAAGAGGAATATTGTTTCCAAACATGATTAAAATGAAATGAGAATGAAGAACTCATCTGAACTCTGTAAGAATTTTAGGCTTTTGTGCAATATAGGACTGCACTTTATTTGTTTGTACATTGACTCAGTATAAAAGGAAAATCTGACTTGCCTTGTATTTTAAGTGGGTGCTGTCATGCCTGACTCACAAAAAGGTCAAATTGAGGTTTAAGTTTTCATAATTTTTCACATTTTTTTTTCAAGGCTGGCACCGAATTTAAATTAAAAGAACGACATAACAGAATGATTACCTTATTACATATGGTGGTGGGAGTATTCTATCCTATCCTTAAATGCTAAGATTTTGTATTAGTGGTTTTGACTGTGTTTTAAGTACATTCATGTTTCTGATCCTGTGTTCCATTAATTGTGTTTGATATAGAGCCATTTCTGGATGACTTTCGAAAACCAAAATAAAGCAATTATGCATAAGAAACACTTTCAGCCAACCGAAAGCCAAGGAAATCGCGTTTAGTTTTACTCTAAAGAAGAAATCAGTCAACAGTGGGCGGACACCTGCAAACCATCGCCACTTGCTTTCTTGCATGAAAATATCGCAATCGGGTTTTTCTATTTCCATTTAAAAGAAAGGGTGTGTTAGTCATGCAGTGCCGAGGTACTGTAACAGGGCCCAGTTTTTCAAAGCACGATTATAGGCTAATCCTGGATTAGGTCTAAACTTTCTTGTCATTTATAAGCCTGAAAACGTGAAAGTTTCGTCCACAACGACTTTCTTGATAACGTTTTAATCTGGAACAAGCTTACTAATCCATCTTCAAACAAAACTCTGCAGTTTATTGGGAGAGAGGTCGAGAGAAAGAATTTCGTTAATCTTGGATTAGCTTAATCGACTTTCGAAAAACCCGGGCCCAGCTCTTTATCGCGGTAATGATAGCTTATGTAAAACTTGGACAAAGATGAAATTATGGCACACAGCTGGAAATAGCATATTTACTCAATTCAGACTCGTAAACTAAAATGTCGCAAAGCACCACTAAAGTTTCAAGCTGCAGTTTCTAGTTACGTTTTTGCCATTTGTCGGAAAAACGAAGAAAGCCCAAATGTTTCTAGCTGCGCGCAAAGTGGATCAAAAGTTTGTCAAAGATCAAAAGTGGATAACAGATATTAAGCGCATGTTACTAGAGAGTATAAGTTCCTTGGTGTGCGTTCCACGCACACCTCCGAGGCAAAAAAAAATACTACACAGTGCACTGCAAAGGGTGTAAACTTCCCAAATGAAACAAAATGCTATAAAATGAAACTAGTATCAAAGTGAGTTTAACAGATGAAAGAAACGATCTTAAAGAAAAATAAATCGAAAAGGAGAAAGAATATATAAAATGGGCGCCGGTTTTGATACAAAAACTTTACCTACCCCAAATCCGAAATTTTCGTGTAAATTATTGTGGGCGCGGCATATCTAGAGGGTGATACATGTCGCACAGCTCGACCAAAAGTTCTTTATACTTGCTTGCTATGTATGCCACTATAATTTCAAAGGATGAGATATCAATTGGACGACGGAGATATTTGTTAAATTCGAGTGGAATGGTGGCTCACCTTTTTTTCTTTTTTTTTTTTTTCATTATAGATCGATCAAAAACAGGTTTTTCACCGCTTTGCCGAAGATGCATGCGCTAATACAGCATCGGTGAAAGTCAAAGGACAAGCGACAGAGATATTTGTTAAATTCGAGTGTAATGATGCTGGAGTTGATCAAAAATTGCGTTCTCTTGCAGTACGGCTTGGTCACAGCCACGATAATTTTTCCCCAAACCCCACCCCCTCACAAACCAAATATGACGGCATCATTAACCCTTGTTCATGTCGTGCTAGGAAGAGTGTGGACAATCCTGAAACGATTTACGGTATTTACATTTCTCATACGATATACTTCAGGCAAATATAGCGTTTGTAACTACCTGATTATGTAGTCGCATAAATTGTTGGTATTTCCTTTCAATGGGGTAGGGTGAGGACTGACGGTGCGAACTTGTCGATTTTTGCTCGAAAAAGGGATGAAATGCATTGTCTTCAGACGCTACAGTGTACAAAACACGGAAAGAACCGCATAATGCGTATGGAAAATGGATTTGAGCGTTGTATGCGAAATAGTCTTTTTTTGCAATGAACCGGGTGAAACTCGTTGAGTTTAGACGCTACAGTGCAGGAAATAAAGACAAATGCGCATAAAAATGAAAAAGAAGGCGATGAAGCAGCAGTTATAGAAAACAATCACGTTTCTTGCTTTGAACCAGATGAAATTTCCTGCTATTGCGTACTACATTGACCGAAACACGGGCAAAATTGCATAAAACGCTGAAATGATGAATTAGAGTCTAAATTGGCGGGTCGGAAACTTTCGGAAACTTTGAGGAAATTACTTTGGTCCTCAGCATTTATACCATACGCTAGGGGGCTAGACTCTATTGAGTATTCTCGTAATGTAGATTTGGAATGCTTATGGATGTGTAGGGGTTTCCTACTCTCCGTCCCTCTGGCACAGTTTACAGCTACCGGGTATGTGCTTTACTATAATAAACATAAATCATCAGTCAGAAAATTGCAGCTTTTGTAAGTCTTATTGCTTTAAACCTATTGATATCACCAAAGAAATAAGGAATTATTTTGACTACTTCTTGCAAATAGTAGGTTGACCAACCGGCGACATATACGTGGCTAGGGGGTGTCGGTGTAATTTGTCAAGCAAGGCGTGACCTTTTTATACGCAAAATTCTTCAAGAACAATCTTGCTCTAAAGACATCAAGAGCGATCACACCTTTGAGTTCCTCGTGAGCATTTATTAAACGGCATTAATTGTACTGAAGTTATCAGGTTCAAGATTTCCGAGGGCTTGACTTTTGAGTATGGGTACAGTTTGTCAATTCGTTACACGCAACCGATTCCGGATTACCGGCTTACGACTGATTGAAGGAAATTGGCCCAAAACAAGTAGCGCGCCACCTCCGAGCTTATGATGAAGGTGAGAATCCAATAAAACTAAGTCACTAAAACCAAGGCTATAGCAAACAAATCTGACTTCCCCTCAAATATATATCAACCCGAAATGCCACTTGCGAGGTTGCAAAAAAAATATCAAAACTGCGCAAGGTGTCAAGCAATGTGCTTTGGGATGTGGGATCTTCAATTCTTACTGGCAGTAAAGCATCTACCTTAACATCCACAGAACCTTCCAGCATATTTGCGGCTTTTGTTGCGGACAAAAAGCGGATTTGAAGGTTGCTACGCGCATAATCATAGACAACATTCTCCAACCTTTGCAATTTCGAATAAGGTATTCCCAAGAAGCTGACAGAGCTACTTCCACAGGCATGAAACATTGAAACAGCAAACAAGGTGGCAATGAAGCTACAGGCCTACCTGACTGATAACTATTGGAAAAAGCCAGGGTGATTGTGAACAAGTTGAACTGGTCGGTAACGTGGTCAGTAACGTGGTTGATAAGTGGTCGGTATGTGGCCGGTAAGATTTATGTGCTCGGTAAGTGGTCGGTAGAATGAAACGTTTGGTCGGTAAGTGGTCGTAGCGTTTTTCATTTCGGATAACGTTTATTTGAAGCGCTAAATGAATCATTCATTTTTATTAACGTTTTAGCTCTTAAGAGAGCCGTTGTTTTGAGTGGCAGGCCATCAGTAGCCCGCGGTGATGTCTTGGATGATTGCAAGGAGCCAGTCAGCTTGCTGAATTGCCGTTTCCACATGAACTCGTCAAGGTACTCTGGGATGTGATCGTAGCGAGTGCCGTTCATCCGCTTCAGCTTTCGCTTCACAGCACTCCAGAGGCATTCGACAATGTTGGTATGCACACCTGTGAAAGAGTCAACGAAGTTTTCAGAGTGGTTCACCTTGAACGTGAAGGTATCCCCCCCCCCCCCCCCCCCCTCATTACTATGTGTACAGAAAGGCACTATAACTGGCAGTTTCTCTTTCATTTTCTGTAGAAGGCACAGCAGCAGAGATCAATAACGAAGTCGTTCCACTATCACTGGTCTTGTCGTCAAAGGGCATCGTCTTCAAGGGCAGAGATGAACCGGCTGTAGGTTGTAGGAACTTGCTTCACCATTCAGAACATCCGTTCTTTTGGATTCTACAACGTACCTCCCACTTGTGACCTACAAAGAGGAAGGTTAGAACATATCCCACAACTTTTTTTTTTTTGGTAAATATACGCATAGTGTTCAGGCAGTAAACTGCTTGCAAAAATCATCGGCATACTTAGAATACAAGGCAAATCTAGTTTTTTTTTCTCCCACACTGAGTCAGTGTACAAACAAATAAAGTAGTCCTATTTTGCACAAAAGCCTGAAATTCTTACAGGGTTCAGATAAGTTCGTCATTCTCATTTATACACCAAGTAGCCATAAGTAGCCACAAGTATTAGCCATCAGTCCAAATTTCCTGATTTTGCAAGGCAACCAAAAATTGTACCCTATTCAAGACACTAATGCAAAATACTTTATTCCACGTAATTTTCCTTAGGCAACAGAGCCGTCTGCATTTGCGCAGCAATACACATCAGGTACAAAACTCCTTGTAACAAATACGTCTTGTCAAATGCTATCGTATATAGACAAAGTGATGGCAAGATAAACATTATGTGAAAAGGTTGATTACAAATCATTCCATGTAATCGCAATTCTTGTTGTGCAGGGCAAGAGTTCAAGCTGAGGTAGTAGCTTAAGTTAGTTGATTGTGGGAGTTAAATTCCCTGTTTAAGACATGAAAATGTAAAATCATATACCATGGTTAAGCCAGCTGGAGGACCCTGAAAACTATACCCTATCCAGCAGAACGTCCCTATAGGAAACTATAGGGCTATAGGGGATAACCCTCCCCCCCACCCCCCCGGCCAGTTGCCAAGTTTTACTAACAAGCCCTGTTAATAAATAAAGATATACTAAATAATTTAGCATCTTTGTGGCGTAGTGCCTATATTTCGTTTTAAGGATCCCAGTTGCTAATTTCAAAAATCAGCAAGCGTGGTAGCCCCGTTGGGTATACACGATCACCCACACGAAATGTACGAGGCTGAAAACATGTTGCCGTCTGTTTACACTGCGCACATTCACCAAAAAAGTAGTTTTAACTATTTCATTCACAATGGGTTTGTGCCACATACCCGGTATGCCACCCTAAAGTGTATTGTTTTTGAGCATTACTCCTTGTAATTTTGGGTGGGAGTGTGCCGCCCGGTTCCGAAAATCCTTTCTCTTTTTCATACCAAAATTTTAATTTTTCGGCCCTTTTTTACACCTGTGTTCTAAAACTTGCCCCCTTTTCAGACCTGCATACTAATAATGTTTGCTATATTTTAGACCTGTACTCCAAAAACGCGCACAAAATAACAAAATCTACTTCTCTATTCCAGACCAAAGAGGCAACAACTATACTCTAATTCAGGCCAAGATTATTGAAAACGGTACCCTTTTGGGCTGGACATACCTATATCACTTATATCCCCGAGCCCTGCGAGGGTAATATTTACGATCGGTTTATTTCGAGACTCCAAGCGGGTCGCCATCTCGAAATCTAATGCTTAGGGTTTGTACATTATGCTAGAATTTTTTGAGAATTTTAGGGGACTGGAAGCATTAAGTATTCTTACATGTAAAAGTTCTCTCGCGCTCCAGATTTGGTTACATTGCAGCAAATTAAAATGGAAACCCCATCAAGTTGAGTGTAGAGTTAGATCATTTTTCTGTTTACTATTACCGTATGCCCTTAAACATGGCCCGTGGCCGTCTATTTGTCTGCTGGAGATTTTATTAGAAACCTCCAAGGCTCGAAAGTGAGAGGCAATCTTGTCGTTTTTAATAGTACTGTTAAAAGTCAACAGTGTACATTGTATATTCAGTATGGAACAAAATGGTACTGTGAACTTTTTCTTTGGACTCAAAAGTGTCTCTTTTATACTGTGAGCATTTCATGCAGTAAATTACCCTTTTCGTTCAAGCAACCTTTCACAAATCCACCTCAAGCCTGTTTCAAATATGTTGTCCTTGCTACTTGGCATAGACATTTAGAATGTGTAGTCCATAATAAGCATACTAATTGCGCCAGAAACTCGATTTTGGATGATTTGGAAAGTCTGTCCGGATGATTTGTCATGTGACATATGCTGGCCAATTAAACGCGGCCATATTCCCTTGCGCACGACGTTAACTCGATATGAGTCACCACAGGCAGCCCATGCTCCGGGGGTCTGTCTGTCTGTCACAGCTCATAGTGCGATTTTGCTGATATCTACGATAAAATAAAATTACGAAAAATATCACGCTTTTACGTCTAGCAATTGTATCCTGGATCTCTTTCGAACGCTTTGGAGCCGTTTTAGAGCTAATATAAAGAGGTTTTAAACTTATGCTCCTTTGCCGGTGTACCAGTAAATGTGTTCCCCCCTAAAAGTGTTCTCCCCGGAACACATTTCCTAGTAAATATGTTCCCCCCGGAGACACTTTTCCTGGGATATGTGTTCCCCTCATCGGAAATATCATCGGAAATATGTTCCCCTCAAGTTAACATTAGCACATTAGCTGTATACGATAACAATATTGTCTGAGCAACTGCAACAGGGATTCTGGCAGAGTCAAGCTTATTGCGTTTTGTGTTTTCAGCTCCGGTCTACACGAAAACGAAAGAATTCGGTGATAAAAATGCATCGATTCGAAAACACAGCCAAAAGTGGATCGTTTTCAAAACGGCCCTGTTTCTCTTTCTGTGTAAACGCATCCGTGTAAACCGCGCCTCAAACAAAGAACGATAACATGAAAACATTAAGCAAAGCAAGACTTCAACATCTGAAGCATGCAAATTAACAATGCGGACTAATTGCCCGCTGAAAAAGCCCGCCGTGTCGTGAATAAAATCGTTTCTTTTGTGTTGTGAGGTAATGACGCGAATGATTGACACTATTGTTATTATGTTTACTCCACCCATAAAGTGACAAAATGCATTGACCAATTGTAAGACTGGAATAAAAAAACCTCCCAGGGTTTCTGTGGAGTGAAGAGGAGTAAACTGCGAGGAGAAGCAAAGATAGATTCAAAGGAGTATAGTGTTATCTATAATTATGTTGCAAGAGGAGATTATCCAGATAGGTTCTCTAAAGAAGAAAAGAGATCTCTGAGAGTGAAGGTCGACGCGAGAGGAACGCGGAAACGGACTATTGAAAGATATAAACTTTGATCAAGTGAAGATGAGGGTGCACCTACTTGAGTGCCTAGAGAACGAAGCAATCACGGCCTTTTCCCGTTCACGTAAAGCACCGAAACCGCGACAAAGAAGTCACAAACTGCATGTGATTCAAACCTTTTGTACCTGCCATCTACCCGAGGCGTATGATGACATGATCAGATATGATTTGTGCGACAATATCTTCAATTCCCGCCGATAATGAAGAATGGCTCTGCCGATCATGCCTGCCACCCAACAAGAAAGTCAGCCGGAGATAAACAGTTGATAACCCGTAGACTGGGATATAAACATTTGTTTCAAGCCTGGGAGCTTTTGAGCCCCGAGTACATGCGCCGACGCCGAGACTCGTGCAAACACAACTGACTGAACATCATGTTACAGTTTAATGGAATGCTAGACTTCCAATTGCAGTTATAAATAAAACTAGTGTGCGTAAATCGGTGGAGCAATTTATTTGGTATCTTCACAAACAGGCGTCTTGAGCAGATAAGCCCACAATACAAAAGAAGCAGTGTCACAATTGATCGAGAATTGTCGTAATTTTGGACGTCAGAATACCTGACAAGGGCAGGGCACAATTACGCCTTCGGCATGTTCAACGTTTACTGAGGGGAACACATTTCCGGATGGGGGAACACATGTCCTAGGAAATGTGTTCCGGGGGGAACACATTTCCTGTCCGGGCGAGAGAGCATAGTTTAAAACATCTTTATTTAGCTCTAAAACGGCTCCAAAGCGTTCGAAAGAGATTCAGGACACAATTACTAGACGTAAAAGCGTGATATTTTTTGTAATTTTATTTTATCGTAGATATCAGCAAAATCGCACTATGATCTGTGACAGACAGACAGACCCCCGGAGCATGGGCTGCCTGTGGAGTCCGCACTACGTTGTAATGCAGTCAGGAAAAGGCCTTTATCATTCTTGTTGGCTACGAACTTATTCGTAACGTCACGATGCTCAGCACGTGCAGTGAGTATTTAGCTCCTTTGCGGAAGTTATTAGAACAAAAGGTTACTTGTGTTCTTGGTCCATGAACAGGTATTGAAGTAAACATCGCCTGATTTTCATGAAGAATTCTGCGAAAAAACAACACTTCGCTTATTACCGCTCGTTTATATGCTGTTGCGACTCGCGTTGTACTAAGTAGCCTAGCGAAACCACGAGACTGTCAACTTCCCAAGTGTTCAGATGAGGCTAATATATTACACGGGAACGCGTTGTATATTTCTTTTATAAACCAACGAATATCACCAAAGAAGCAGTTCTCCACGGCCCGCCGATAATGATTTATTCTACCATGCCAAAGCAGTCCGGCAATGACAGTCATATCTAGGAGTTTTTTTTTAGGCGAGGGTAAAGTGTTCTTAGTATTATTATCGGTCAGAGCACCATGGTCATTTTGAAATATATATTTCTTAATCTTCCAAGTGAATGCCACTAGTTGTCCAAAACTTTTTTAATCATTCTACAACTCCCTCAGTGATTTGCAAAAAATACAGCTGTAATGCACATTCCAAAGGGAAAATATGGTCTTTGCACGTTAATAAGGGAGTTTGATATCTTAATGGACACTTTGTTCATCAATTTGTATTTTGGCTGCCAAAATAAGCATGACTCAAAAAAACTAAAAAGCCATACTACATGCTTAAGTTTTACTATTATTCCAGACAACAGTCATGTAGAGTACAGAGGCTCTTCTACAGTGTAGACATTGTTAAGGAGCATATGCAATCGAATAAGATTAGAAACCAATTTGTTACTCATAACACAAAACGACTACAAGTTGTATGACCCACAATAATTATTCATCATGTGATAGAACAGTTTGTAGTCAGAAATGTCAAAATGTATCCTGAGAAGACACATTTTTTGGACCATTCCATAGAATTTGGCAGTTCAGAATTTATGTATTATGAACTGGTTTGCATGGGTAATTTGCTAGATCACAACTTTTCAGAGAAGTGATTAATTAAAGGTCATGTGACAGGCCAACACAATACAATGATATATGGTGTAAAACAGAATCAGCATTTGTAGAGCACTTTGAAATACAGTATTTACGCATAAGAATATTTGTATGGGAAAAGTTGGTGGTCAGAAAGCCTTGCTAAATTTTATCTATAAAATGCTGTGAGCCTTACATTTGCATATTTTCAACATATTTTGGTTTATGCTCTTTCCATACACCTGAAATGATCAATTTCAGTCTTGAGACCTCCACCTGCAAAGGGAGTATTCCTCAGTCTGTGTTCCTAATTTACTGCATAACTTAAAAAAATTTAATGTATTGTGCTTTTTCTCAGTGTTTTCATCACTGCTATATCTTAGCATGATTTTGAACATGCTGTGTCATGTCTTCCTTTAAAGCAAAATATTCACAACACACATGACACTCGTAAGCAAACTTATAAAACCTGTATGAATTTTTATCTCTGTGCATAAAAAAGTGTTGTGTAAATTTGTCTTTAGCAACAAAGCTTTCACAACATACTTCACATGTGTAGCACTTTTCTTCAATGTACTGAAGTTGGAGCTCCGTCAAATGAATAGCTCTGTCACACTTGGGGGTTTTTTCCCCTGTGTGTACAAGTTTGTGCCTAGCCAGGTAACGCTTCTGTGCAAAACTTTTACCACATTTGTCACACTTGTGGGGTTTTTCTCCTGTGTGTACAAATCGGTGCCTGGTCAGGTCACTCTTCTGTGCAAAACTTTTACCACATTTGTCACACTTGTGGGCTGGTTTTTCTCCTGTGTGTAAAAGTTGGTGTGTAGTCAGTTGAGCCTTCTGTGCAAAAGTTTTACTACATTTGTCACACTTGTGGGGTTTTTCTCCTGTGTGTACAAGTTGGTGCCTAGCCAGGTTAATCTTCTGTGCAAAAGTTTTACCACATTTGTCACACTTGTGGGTTTTTTCTCCTGTGTGTACAAGTTGGTGCATGGTCAGGCTCCTCTTGTGTGCAAAAGTTTTACCACATTTGTCACACTTGTGGGTTTTTTCTCCTGTGTGTACAACTTGGTGTATGGTCAGGTTACTTTTCTGTGCAAACCTTTTACCACATTTGTCACACTTGTGAGGTTTTACTCCTGTGTGCAAACGTTGGTGCCGTCTCAGGCTACTCCTGTGTGGAAAAGTTTTACCACATTTGTCACACTTGCTGGGTTTTTCTCCTGTGTGTACAAGTTGGTGCCTAGCCAGGCTATACTTCTTTGCAAAAATCTTACTACATTTGTCACACTTGTGGGATTTTTCTTCTGTGTGTACAAGTTGGTGCATGGTCAGGTTACCCTTGCGTGCAAAAGTTTTACCACATTTGTCACACTTATGGGGTTTTTCTCCTGTGTGTACAAGTTGGTGCCTGGTCAGATCACCCTTCTGTGCAAAACTTTTACCACATTTGTCACACTTGTGAGGTTTTACTCCTGTGTGCAAAAGTTGGTGTCTGGTCAGGTTCCTTTTCCGTGCAAAAGTTTTACCACATTTGTCACACTTGTGGAGTTCTTTTCCTTTGTGTACAAGTTGGTGCTTGGTCAGGTTACTCTTCTTTGTAAATGTTTTATCACATGTGTTACACTGGTGGGGCTTTCCTTTCTTATAACATCTGTCAATTGAGTACATGTTCTTTTTGTGGACAATTTTTGATAATCCTCTTCTTGAACCAGCATATTCAACCTGTAAAATAATACAACCAGTCATTAGCTACTGTTTAATAGGAATATGTAGTGCATAGTCCACATCTGAAGGTTGTGTTCCAACCCTTTTATTCCCAAGATGAAAACACAGATTCTCCCAATTTTTCGAGGTGAAAACGTGAGTGTGATTTAGCAAGAATTGATAGTTTAACCAGCTTTTATCTGAGCAAGGTATCAAAAGCAAATTTCTGGTGAGAAACTGAAGGAGAAAATTATAGTTGATCACTCTTAGGAGTGAAAGGGTTGCAAAATTCTAAAAATTTTCAGTTGTTTACACTGAGGTTATGAATCTGTATTTTTGCCCAAATAATTTGATCTGCTAGTTGAGTCGTCGAGCATGCGCTAGAGAACAAGATTCTGTAACGAAGCTTTGAACCAGGAGATCATCAACAAGTGAGTAAGAAGTTCTTTCATGCAGCAGCGTTGTACACTGAAAAATCGTGCGCCAGAAACAACGCACAACGCACCGAAAGATTAAAAGAGCTTAGAAGCTTCATCTCGCACCCACACAAGGTTTAAGTCGTTTAACAATGAATCAATCTGAGATCAAGTATAAGAAAATTTAACACTGAATCAGAGCTGGTCAACCAAAAAGAACAACTCACCCGTCAATGAGACCCACACTCGGGAAGCGAATTCCCGGATGCCTCCTCCCGCAGTCTGATTATATTATGTCAGCGGTCGCCCCACTGTATTTTGAAGCAGCGATTATTCCCGCGCTGCTATGCACAGGCAGCCCAGGCTCCGGGGGTCTGTCTGTCTGTCACACAGTGATATGTGATACCTTTGTTATTACGAAACATGACCGTTGGCGATTATAAAGAAATGTATGGGGATTTTGGTCGTTCGCCGAACGGCGGTCTTCGGCAACTATTAAACCTAAAAACTGGCTAAATATGTTTAGTTGCGCGTTATCTTACCTCTCTCCGAACGTCAGCTCGCTGCGCTCGCTGGAACCACATCTTTAAAGTACGCAAAAATGTGTAATCAACAGTGCAGAAATGTGAAATTATGAGTGCAGAAATGTGAAATTAAAAATTGCCGACAGCTGGCGCGCGTATTTGCGGCAAAGCCAAACAAAACAGAAAGCGTGTTTTCATTCCTCAGGACGATTCCGATTCTGTTCACGAGAAAACAAAGTTCTTGAGACACTTATGAATTGAAAACGTAAATTATTGTATGCATGTTACTAAAAATTAATCACGTGATATCTCGTGCGATTTTAGAATAAATTAGCACTCGTATAAAAGTTTTCAAAGAACACAAATTGTACTCGCGCAGCGCTCGTGCAATTTTGTGGTCTTTGAAACTTAACTCGTGCTCATTTATTTCAAACTGCACTCGAAATCATGCGATTACCTATGCAAATTGCTGCCGACTAAAGGAGGCAGCATACTAATCGCGCCAGAGACTCGATTTTAGGTGATTTGGAAGTTAACCCTGTCCGGATGATTTGTCATGTGACACATGCTGACCAATTAAACGCAGCCATATCCACGTTGCAACCATGGCAGTAAGAAAGGCCTTTATCATGCTTGTTGGCTGCGAACGTGCTCGCACTGTTACGATGCTCAGCACGTGCAGTGAGTATATTTATCTCCTTTGCGGAAGTTATTAGAACAAAAGGTTACTTGTGTTCTTGGTCGATAAAGAAACAGGTTTGAAGTAAACATCGCCCGATTTTCATGAAGAACTCTGCGAATAAGCAACACTTCCTATTCGCTTATTACCGCTCGTTTATATGCTTTTGCGACTTGCGTTGTACCGAGAGTAGTGCAGCGAAACCACAAGACCGCCACTACTTCATAAGTGTTCAGATGAGGCTAATTTATTACACGGGAACGCGTTGTATATTTCTTTTATATAAACCAACGAATACGACTAATGAAGCTGCTCTCCACAGCCCGCCGATAATGATTTATTCTACCATGCCAAAGCAGTCCGGCAATGACAGTCAGGAGTTTTTTTAGGCGAGGGTAAAGTGTTCTTAATATTATTATCGGTCAGAGCACCATAGTCATTTTGAAATATATATCTTTTAACCTTCCAAGTGAATGCCATAAGTTGTCCAAAAATATTTTAATCTTTCTACAACTCAAACGCCATTCAGTTCAATACTGGAAACTGGGTGTGACTTGTGCTTTCTCTATTTTTCTTGCATAATTAACTAGATATAATCAAGGATTACAGTGCGTTCGTGCTACTGAATCGTGATCTGCAAAAGCTATACTTCTAATAAAAAAAAAAATATATATATATATATATATATATATAGTGCACATACAAGATGGCGGAACAGCCAGTACCATGTACCGCCTGCAAGGCCAAATCGTTGCCACATGCAAATACTCAAGAACTGAATGCAACAGGTTTGTTTAATAACGTGTACAGTGTTAACTACAACGATTTTCGACTGCAACGAAAACACGAAACTCATCAAAGTCATGTAAAGTTGCACTAACAATACTAAAATTGTTCTTTGGATAGCAATTTGCAGTCTGTAAACTAACAAAAGAGAACGTTGGAGAAGAGTATATCAAGTTGCTAACATGCTATCAATATAATAACAAATGTTTATGTTGCATTCTACTTGGATTGCTTATTTGTTTTATAGTCATTGTTAAACTCCACTGACATGGCCATGATTTTAATCATGGCAACGAAAAGACGAAAGTTGTTGCCAATGTCATGTGAATGTTGCACTGCAGTGTTACCAAATAATGTTGAACGATCTTTTGGATAACAATTCAAGGTCTGTAAACTAACAAAATAGAACGCTGGAAAACAGTACATTAATATGACAATGAATATGACAATGTTTATGTGCCATTCTACTCTGATCACCTACTATAGACAAGGTCAGAAACTCGTATTGTTGAGCTTCATAGCTCAGCAAAATAAAATGATCCGCATTCGTGTCCAATCGCCAAAGAGAATACGGTGGAAAACTCTGAATGCAGAGAGAAGTTGTATCTCCTGTGGAAAACAGCTGAGTTGACACATCACAGGATGGCAACGTCTATTTCTTGGCAAACACGGCACTACACAGCTTTCTGATGTTCTGATAAACAGCTTCGCTCATAGTTCCTACCGATAGTGCGAAATAATCCACACAGTTTCAATTGTCTTGGCAAAAACACGAAAGATCCGATCCGTGACGCAGTTGCAAAACACGACAGTGACGAAAGATCCGATCCGATCCGTGACGCAGTTGAAAATCGAATTCTTTTCACCCCTGAGCATGCGCTAGTTACCATACCACGAACGGTAGCATGCTCCATGCTATCGAGGTTTATTTCTGTGTACTTTGTCGAGGCAATCTGACATTTCTGAGACCGTACAAAGATGGCGCCCAAAACCCTGAAATCGCATGGCATCTAACCGGAAATGACGCGTTAGACTGCGTTCTCCTTCGTCGAACGCAAAAATTATAGTACATGCCCAATTATGGACAAAATGACGAAAGGGTCGTCAGCCGGTAAATATTAAACGTCACGCACTCTTGTCCGTGTGTGTAAAGCAATCGAGTTTCCCTCTTCTTCCACGGCTCGCCATAACTCTTTTTGACATCATACGACTGACTTAACGCAATTAGCACATTTAGGGGAAAAAATGGTAAGAGATATCAAACAGTTATGTCTGGCAGTCGAGGTTTTGTTGTAGCGTGACGTCAAAACATATGAGGTCATCTGGTCTGCATATTTTAAAAGGACTAAAAACACACAACAAAGGTCTTCAATCAGAGACGAAAACATTCGTTCCGAATATGGAGGAACTAAACTGGGTGAACCTTCCGCATCACATCGTCGTAACGATTCTTTCGCATTTAGGACTCGCCGACAGATGTAAAGTTGCGAGAGTATGTAAATCCTGGCAAGCTTGTTTTGATTCGCCAGTCCTGTGGCATTCATTCAGGTTTGTCTTCTACACTTCGAGCGGCTTCGTTTACGAGAAATGTTTGGAAAATCACGGTGAATATCTCAAAAGTATCGAAATAGACTGTAAACAAGAAGCGAGTGCCAACCGAGAAAACGCCTGTAAACTCATTCGGAAACTTGGCAATCTCAAAGCGTGTCGCTTAGAGCGATTGAAGATAAACTTCTCTGGTGAAAATCCATTGTTTTACGCCGGACAAGAGTTTGTTCAATCTTTGAAAGAGCTCTTTTCTTCTCCACGGCTCAATGGCGTTTTGTCTCCCGGTTTGAAGTCTGTTGACCTCAGCAGGCTTCCGATAGCGTATGGCGACGATTTACTGGAGTGTTTGGCCGAGAACAGCTCATATTTGGAATCATTGAATATTCAAAACGGTTCTCTCGTATGTAAAGTGACTTCCGCTTGCATTTCGCATATCGTTCAGAAGTGCCGGAAGCTGAAATTTCTCGCCCTTCACTACACAAGCGTCACAGAAGATATCCTTTTATCTCTGACGGAAGATGATCGACTACCCTTGGAACATTTATCGATCGATTGCCGCAGAGAAGAAAAATATGGCAAGGACATTTCTTCGGAAACCTGGCAAGAACTTCGGACAAAAAATCCCTGTCTTCGCGTAACTCTGGCGTTTGATCAATCTTGCCCAATGTTTAAAGTGGATGCCATTTTAAAGCCGGAGATTCCTTTGTGGGCATTATGGCTGGAGGTGCAGGCCAGGGTGGTGTGTCAAGTTTATTTCGCGGCAGAGAATTACAGCGAAACACTGGAGAAGATGTCGATGAGCACGACCAACAGCACTGAGCTGGAACGGGCGCTGATCCACCTGGCAACCAGGTGTAAGAAATTAAGGGAGCTATATGTTTTTCAGTGTTACGTATCCAAGGAAACAAGGGACACAATCTTCGAAGTTTGCCCGCCGATGAAAAAGTGCATTCTGAAGGTGAAAGAACCAACGTTGTGAGGCACTTTATCTCTACAGTATAAATCGGCCCGATTGAGATTTGTGTGGGCTTTCAGGCACCAGTACGGTTCATTGAAATATCAATGGCGCGGTTTGATTTATAAGGAAATGTCATGCCAGCCCTTTATCAATCGCAAAAAAAATTGAATTATACACTGTAATAAAATCTTATAGATACTTTGTTTTGGTGTACAGTTTTCTTGCAGCTATAGCGATCCTACCCTCTCTCTGGCTCCCCCCAACCCCTCAAGTTTTGCGATCTTGGGCGTTTATGTCAATAATACTTATTTAACAAACTATATTACATATACACAAACAAACATCTTGCGGACGGCCAAACCTGAAAAATCTCAATGTTAAGCAGGATAGTCTGGATCAGCTACGGCGACGTCAGGGCCCCGTTGCATAAACTGTAACACCCGGGACTAGGCGTTCAAAACAAAAGGAATAACTTAAATTTCTAGTGTTAGTAACGCCTAGTCCTGGGCGTTAGCGTTATATGCAACAGGGCCCAGGAAAGCTGTATGAGCTTTAGCTGTTTCTGATTGAACAATAGCCTGGGAATGAGGTTGCCATTTGAATTTCGAGATTTGGCTCTAAATATGTCATTTCCTGCCTTGTCGAGAATGAAAATAGGCTTCGGACAGAACATCCTAACGATTTATTTCTATGAGGTATTGGGCTCATACAGGAGCCGCTGTCCCACCCCAACAGATCTCCATGTATTGAAGAACGCTTCCTCGGGGAACCTTGCGATTCAAGCCGGTTGAACCGCGAGTATACGTTATTTCAAGGCCGTTCACAATGACTTTTCGTTTTTCTTTCCATACTTTAATTTAGCAAAACTAAACGCTGAACCGGCAATAACCCTTTTAGCTGATAACTGAGTAAAATGGTCATCATAAACATGAACGATCCTCCGTCTTTTTCATTTCCTTGCCTGTGTCCCGGTCCGTTGTTCCAGTTATATATCATTGAAATAGCCAGGCATACTTGCCAATATCTTGTACAGAAAGTTTGTTCGAAGCCTATAGTCTCTTTGATGGCACTGATTTCCTACCTGCCCCCACCCCCCTCCCCTGAGTACGATAAATCGTGACACGTCCCGAGCATATTTTGTTAGTAGTGTCATAAATATTTCAGTGCTTTAACGTTTGAGTATGAGTTATTACGGTTTTGCAATGCATGAGATGCATAGTAGCCCTACGTGGGGCAACGGTACAAAAAAAGACAAACAATTGCCCAAAGCAAATGAATATAATAGCTTCCGACATCAAAGGCACCTCTGAGACCATACTGAGCAGTAACCACAAACAGAGAAACGTCATGACAGAGGAATTTTTATTTTCATATATAGTTTCAACCTATTTTGTGTTCTGCAGTTAACAAATTTCACTTGTACCAACTCTGACGATAGAAAACTACAGTCTAACCGGCGGCAGGGCTATTGTAGCCTCCGGGACCCTATTTGTCTTTCAGGTTCTACCACGTGGCAGGGTGGTATTGAAACAAAAGGGCTTTTGTGGCATCAGCTGATTTGCATTGCAAAAATTTTGGTTGTCTGTCTCTGGGCGCGTTGAGTATTATTGCAAAGAACCGATCTTGCTGGTGATTTCGCTGAAAAGGTAAGTTTATTCTACACTTTGCTGTTAACTCACGCTTCATTCCAGCAATGTGTACTTTTTGTGCGAATCCAAATCCAGTTACATTAGTTGTACTCAGTAATACCTAGTGATAGAAAACAGGAAGATTTTAGTTAAAACAGCGCACTTGATCTGGACTTGATCTACTATCGTATACTTCTTAAATTTTCCAACACAACTTCATTAGACCTTGCACTCAATCGCCGTTAGGAGATTTTGGCGTGAAGAGGCCGCTTAAATTTCTCGTCGACTCGTACAAGTCAAACGGCTGAGTTGTCTCCTTAAAATTTAGTTTGTGTTACTTAAATGGCCGCCTTTTCGTGAAATCGTCATTAGCGCGTAGAGACGCAGAATGCATCAATTTGGCTGTAAGCCCGCTGAATACATTGTCGCAGCTCCTTTGGTGCTCAGCTCTTGATGCCAGTAAGCCAAATTTTCAGAAGTAAAAAAAGATCGCGACTTTGATGCCTTTTCCCGCCGGCGACGAACGTCTGTATGTCCAGCGTCTACCCTCCACACTCATTCTCTTTATTCTAGTCGTGCAGCGCATCGCGCAGGTAGAGCATCAGTATGTGCATCAGTGGGCATTATTTACAAAGTTATTCAAAATCCTCTGTTCGAACTAAAAACTTAACAGACCTTCTCGGACCTGAAATGACACAAACAGTATACATAATTAAGCCATATAGGTATGTGCCGCCCCGGTATCATTTTCAGTTTTAGTCTGAAATAGGGTATCGATTTTAAGCCCTGGGTCTAGAATAGGGTAGGAGATTTTGATATTTGGTCTGAAATAGGGTCTAAGCTCGCAAATTTTGGTCTGAAATAGGGTAAGGGTTTTCAGTCCGGGCGGCACACTCCAACCAATACTCGCCTCAGACTCCCACCGTTGTAGTCTAGAGCCGCCCCAACAAATCAAACAAATCTGATTTGTGGAATGAACAAAAGGCCCGCACGTGACCTTGCTAGCTTTTTGATGCAACATCCCAGAGCGAGAATATTCAAGCTGCTGGCTGTCGCGTAGTCTTTGCTGAAAGGTACGTTCCTCTTGGTAGTTTGAAACCTCTGCCTGTTCGTTTTCAACAAATTACAAAGGTTTCGGAAGGTCACTGTTCCGTCAAGAGCACTTACTCTTACGTTATTCAAACGCACCCTTCACCCCAGATTACTGCATGTTTGTCACGTTACAGCGAGTCGCCTGTTCACTTGATATTGGAGAAACGCCAATATGATTTGCATACAAGTGGGTAACTAGAGTTTCAGTATAATGACCTCACAATGGGCATAAGAAAATGAATATGGTCGCCACGAAATTACAGGAGGGTGTGTACCGAATTGAAGCTTTTGATTCCCGATACGTGTGAAATTACGAAGAAACATGTTTTCCTTATCCTGTTGTTTGCTTTTGCTCAATGTGTTCGGAAGATATGAGAGCTCACTCCTGTCCAGAGGTAAAAATCAAAAGAACGGCCGCGCGGCATTCCCCACAATAGAGTTGCGCGCGATTTTACTTTTCCACCGAGATGCCAGACTCCAGTCATTAGACTCAATCCAATCAGTAGACTCACTCCAATCAGCAGAAAAAAACGTTCGTGGTCTGAGGTCTAAAGGTTCAAGTCTGACTATATAAGTCAGATGTTCTCCAACTTGGGTGCATTTGTTTACAAGAGCGTTCACACGCCCTCGCTTTGCTGATGGAGTGATATAATAGCACAGCGTGAATGTTATTCGCCGCTTGTGCTACAAGGTCAATTAAGTTTATGAATGAACATGCCACTTTGGTATTTCTTTACGAGCAATCGAATGAGAGGGCTTCAAACGAAAATAGCGATCTGTGGTAGTTCAAACTTAGTTGGAACTTAATATATGCAGCTCGGAGAAAAGGAATGTGCAATATCCGACCATCGGTCGCTGCATGCCATGCCATTTATATCAAAACGTTGACAGCCTGTCGAAATCCGTGGCACGTAAAAAAAAAAAAAAAAAAAAAAAAACTGTTTGTTTTGTATTTCATATTTCATATTAACCCTTTCACTCCCAAGCTCAAAATGCAGATTCTTCCAACCTTTTAAGAATGAAAAGTATGAGTAATGTAGTGAGAATTAATAGTTTAATCAGCCTTCATCTTAGCAAGGTATCAAAAGCCAAGTTCTCCCTACTGTATCATGTTTCTGGTGAGAAACTGAAGGAGAAAATCGAAGTGGATCACTATGAGTGAAAGGGTTAATTTTCTCAGGGAACTCTTTCAAACTTTTCTTGGATACTGTATATCTCCCTTCCTTGAACAATTTTTTTGTTCTTGTTTCGATAAGACACGAGTGTTTTACTGGGAAATATACCGTGCCTAAAATCCATATGAATTTACATCCGGGACCTGAGTGGTGTATTTTCCATATCCTCACTAGTGAGGATATCGATAGTATCATTTCCCGCTTTTGCACGGCACCGTGTACTATCCTCTATTTAATAATAATAATAATAATAATAATAATAATAATAATAATAATAATAATAATAATAATAATAATAATAATAATAATAATAATAATAATGATAATAATAATAATAATAATAATAATAATAATAATAATAATAATAATAATAATAATAATAATAATAATAATTTGCCATAATGTAGTAGATTCAAAGCAAAACTGAAACAGACCAATGCCAACTCCCTCATCTCCCACTCACTCATGAACTTATGTCAATCCCCCACCCATGAATCTGCAATCTTCATGTTTATTCAACAGATCAGATGTATGCCAATTGTACGCTAAAAGGCTCATTGTGTTGGTTAATGTTTTCAATGTTTTTCGGCTCTGAGGCGACTTATTTACCCTTCAACAATACTTCCCACCCACCTACCCTTTCCCACCCCTAGCCACACCCCACCCCACCTTTCACCCCATGTGCCAACTTCAGCATGAATTAGAGGAAACTCATTCTGTGCTTCCAAAATTTGTCTGTTATCCTTCAAACTATAAACCAGCCTGTGTTTGCATCCAGTGATTCCTTAGGAACTTCAACTTGTTGTATTTTTGTTTCCCTTCCATTAAGATTATCCTGAAGTCACCCAACACTTGAGTTTAGCAGTCTTTATTGAAGTCTTTTTGATGTTAATTGAATGGATACAATAAGGAAAATAAGGAATACATTGAACTCTCTCTAAGGCAGATTTTGGGACTAGATTTAGTGTCCGCCTTAGAGAGTGTCTGTCTTAGTCTGGAGAGAGTTCAGTTACAGAGGAACAAGTGAAAATCCGTGAGGGCCAAATTTGCTTGCTGTCCACCTTAAAGAGGTGTCCATATTACAGAGGTGTCCGCTTTATAAAGGGAGTTGACTGTACTAATAATAATTATCAAGAATTATTCTTGTATTTTCAATCCAACATGACCAGTGTTTCTCAAAAAAAATGAATTAGATACAAGAAGACACCATGCAGATCAGTATGCATGTGAATTTTTAGTTCCTGATTGCACTACCACTTACCTCCTCTCTACCCCAGCAACCCCAGAGATTGAAGACCTGTGTGGCCTGGGGAGGGTCAGGGATATTAGCTCTGATATTCACTGTCCATGTCAGTTTCCAGATTGAAAGTTTGTAAACTGCAGCTGCATGCCACTTGGGGTTTAGTGCTTTGAAATCCAGCCTTGTCATTTTTATGTCTTTCAGGGTTTTCGCTTTTCAAGGTAGAATGGGTCTGTCACTAAATGGAGACTACCTGAAGTCCTTCCCAGGAATTCTAAAAATCATTGAGTTTGTAAGTATAAGCAGTCATGTACACTTGCTGTAAAAGTATATATTAGTGTATATACATCACTTTCCCCTTGCAATTCAGGAATCAAAATGGTATCTAATACATTACCAAAGGTGAATTAGAAATAATGGGCTTAATTACACGACTTCGCATTTTCGAGTGCAAATACGGGCCAAAACGAGTGCAGGAGCGTATTGCACTCATCAGTAACCAGATCAACTGGTTTATTAGCTTATGTGATCAGTTTTCGCAAGCAAAGTTTACGAACGCATCTTTTTTTGTTTCATTTTGCGCGCGGCAAGAATGTTTGCCCTGCTTTGTTTGTCGTGTGATAAACAATTTATTACACGAAAAGTCATGCAATACGGCTGTATTTTTACTCATCAGTTTTATTTTTATAAAGCCGACTCGTAAAAATACTTTGCTGTATTGCACTCCTTCCCGTGTAATAACCTCTTTATACCCATGCATGTAACATACTCAGGCAGAGTAGCAGTATCAAAGTTTTTAAAAAAAAATATTTTAATCTATTAAAGGACCAGTACAAAGGTTTAGACCACTTTAATATCTCATAGACAATATAATCTTAGTGTTACCTTCACTTATTTAGTCATATTTAGTGTTATTATCCTAGGAAATGTCAACAATTAGTATTCTTGGTTAGGGAGTTATATTTTATCTTATTATTGTTATGAAGGGTCTTTCATTTTTTTATAGCTTTAGTATTGTAACTTTGTACGTTTGTATATAGAGGGCCACTAGGTTATCAGTTTTGACTGTAAAGTGTTTTTACCCTCTTAAAATAAAGTTGTTATTATTATTATTATTATTATTATTATTATTATTATTATTATTATTATTATTATTATTATTATTATTATTATTATTATACAGTACAGTATAGGTGTGTGCAAAAATGGCCCAAATGTATACATTCCAACTGAATTCTGATGTTAGAGAGAAGATAAGAGGTCTGCAGTCCATTTCCCAAGGCTCAAGTTAAACCTAACTGATTGTCACATAGTAGAAGGAGGTGAAGGTTTTGTTGTATCTGTTCAGAAAAAAATAGCAGCACTTGGCAAATGCAAGAGGGATTGGGGTATGGGGAGGGGGATTGGGGGTATTTTCTGGTCTTTGATTTTGTTTTCTTTTGTTGTTTGCAAAGTTAGACATGTGTGAGGGACTTAGGTAGTTTACATCAGTGGAAATATGTGTACTCTATATATACTCTATATAATTCAAATTCCTGTTTGCAAGGATGATTTAGAGAAGCTGAAAATTGTGTTCTTTTTCAGATATTTCTAATTCTAGCATTTGTTCTTATGATCCTGTTCAATGGAGAAATTCCATCTGGTCCATTTAACACTTTCGATGCTGTTGAAAGTTGGAAGGTTGACTTCTTTGTGGCAGCTCACATTGTCAGTGCTGTGATCATCATCCCTGTGATTGTTCTGCACTTGCTCAAATGGACCGCCTTTACCGTTGTTTTCCTCATCGAGAAGAAACTGGGCAAGTCTAAATGGAATGCCATAGTAAGTTGTATTGTTGTCCTATACATGTTAATTGTGTTTCTCAGCTCCAGGTAGCTAAGCCTGCTGATACAGCTACTTTACATTGACTGCCTCTGATTGATGTGAGGCAGCAGTATCCACAGGTTACAGTTTTTTCTTTTTTTTTCTTTTTTGTTTTTACTACTTTAGTAGGGGGGGGGGGGGTGGGGGCACAAAAAGTTTGAACTGCTTTTGTGTGGTACCCAATGCAGGAACAGGATTTTGCGAAAGTGTTGTAATTTTTTTCTTAGGTCCCAATTTTCAAGCCAGGTTAGACTGAAGAAAGTAAATTGTTTACTTTACTAAGGTTGTGGGAAGGAAAAATCCAAACCAAGCTCATATTATTTATACAACAAATAGCCTTGGGTCGGATTCACAAAACTTGCGTACGAGCAAAAATGTTCACAAGTATAGTATACGTATCATAAGTACGACTTACACGTACCATCTTGCAAAATTATACTTTACGAAAATTTTCATTTGTACGCAAGTTATGTGAATCTAGCCCCCCATTTAGTTGTCATGACTACTTGTTAGGTATTTATTATTAGAAGTTTTACAGTATGCTAAAACTTTACGTTGCTCTTGTTGTTGTAGTCTGTTGTGTCACCCCTTCTCTGATTGTTATACATCCTTCCCTTGTGCCTCTTTTTGTGATTTTTTTTTACTCATTTGTCATTTATTGTTAGCTGATTTGTGATAAGGGATACTATACAGTACAATTATCCAAGTTTATTATATAGATATTGATGAAATACTAGGAATTCTTTAGAAAACTGATATTTTGATCGCGCGCACAATATCTTCACACATGAAAAATAAAAATGATATTCTCACTGTGCTTGCGATTGTTTAAGACAGCAAGTTCTGGCAGGAAACAAAGGCTGTGAGAACATAACATGGCCGCTTGGAGATATGGATTTTATCTTTTCTTGTTGATAATATCCCTCGCTCGTTCGCTGCGCTCACTTGTGAGAGATATTTCAACACTCAATAAAATTTGTATCTCTGTGCAGCCATGTAATATCCTCTATTTGTTTTATCGATTAGTGCCCTTTTCTTCATTTTCCTCCACAGTTATTCGTTATTCATCTCATCCTTGCCGTGGCATGTGTGGTTGCTGCAGGTCTCATGGCTGACACAGCTAAAGACCTTGATGATCTTGCATTTAAGAAGCTTAATTCCGACGGCTGGAATTACCTGATCTCTGCTCTGGTTAGTATGCAGTGCACTTGCACTTGGCCTTAGGTAACAGAAGAACATTACGTTATGTGCAGCTGTTTGTAAAGATTGAGTAGAATCACCTTTTATCAGTTGAGAGAACAGTCATCCCCACAAAGTTGAACTGCCAACACACTAAGTCTGTCCGTCTGTCACATCTTGTTCAACCCTGTTATTAAATACGGTATCTTTCTATCTCCGTTCCTTTCTGTGTCTATGCATTCTTTTTTGTCACACTGTTCAGAGTGTTTTGTTTTTGTTTTTGTTTTTGTTTTTGTTTTTGTTTTTGTTTTTGTTTTTGTTTTTGTTTTTGTTTTTGTATCTGTACATGTAATCGTGTTCCCTTGCCGTGCTACTTGTATGTATTCATAGTCTTTAAACAGAATGGTAATCCATGTTTTTTTTTTTTTTTTTTTTTTCAGGTGTTTGGTTTTCTGTCGTTTGTTTTGCTCTTGGTTGATGCAGTTCTTTGTATCCGAAAGATTGCTGACTAAGTAGACTTGGGTTTTGTTAGGCGATCTGGAAAAGTATGAATGGCTATGAATCCGGAATCTACATTCTTTTTTACCAAAGTATATAATTATTTGATTATGACGATATATTTTAAAGCTATGCGGTCTCCGAATTGACTGCTTGCATGAAGGTGGAAAGCATTTCCTCCTCATGGCTTGAATTTGGCTCAAGAGATAAACAATTTTGGTCAGTGTAAAAAAAACAATGTGCACTGAAATCAGTCACCTCAACATATTTCAGTTTCTTTTTGTAGCGGTTGTAAAGTGCGTTAGTGTAATTTATCACCTTCTCCTTTCTCTTTCAGTTGCCTGAACTTTGAAATAAATTTGTATATTCCGGATTCCTGCTTTTCCAGACCGCCAACTTGTTGTAAGTCCTCGAAAGTCTTGGAACCAGAGAGAGTGTACTCGTGAAAGCTCTGTGAAACTTAAGTAGCCCTGAAATGAAAATAGATAGTATTAGCTCACAGGATTGACATAGTTGCATTAATAAAGAAATGGAGTGCGCATTATGTACTGATCAACTCGAAACCTCGCCCCTCTGCTTATGTATCCGATTACGCCGCAAGACCGGGGCGAAACAAGCTTGCATAACCCAAGTCCCTCTTCCCCGAGCCATAGTGTTTTATATGAAGAACTGATGTCCCTGCCTTCCAGAGTACAAGTTTAAAGGTGCAGTAATACGAGCAACAAAATCGTGCAAGTTGAAGGGCGATGCTGTGGGTATTTCCGCCCTTTACGCAACTTGACGTGCGACAAATTTCAAAAGATGTTGCAAGTTGCAATTTTTTGCTGCAGAAGTAGAACGAGCTCCTACTTTCTGCAACAAAATTTGAGTTTGTTGAGCGTGTTACCAGTGTCGTTACAACTTGTGAAGCAACAAAACTCCTCGGTCGCCATCTTGTATGTCAAACTTACCAATCACGCGCCCGAATTTGGTGTCTAATTGCAACAGAGTCGCGCAACATCGCTCTTCAAGTTGCAAAGCAACAATGATGTTGCTCGACAAGTTGCACGATTTTGTTGGGCGTATTATCGCACATTAATACGGCTTGCTTTGCACAGAAATGTATAAATAATTGGCGCGATCAATATGCCTCGATCGAAAAAATATTATCGGAAGATGAAGAGGCATTTGTAGTTCTGACTCCGAAAAAATTGGAGATGCTTTGATCGGAAAAACTTAGGTAGTACATATAGCTTCTAATGTAGTGATTTACTCGTAATGACTATTGAACTATTTTTTGTCACTTACTTAACCCAGTATTTAAGAAATATATAGCAGGGAAACCACGAGGGCCAAGTTTTCAATATTCGCCCTATGAGTTTTCGCAAAGATTAATTTTCACGATTTTATTTAATCGCGAAGTTATAGCATAAAAATCCCAGTTCTCGCAAGCTCTCGCATCTTCTTCTGACGGTTAGAAGCTACGTCCTGATTGGCCACCCAATCGAATGCGCTGAGAAGCGCGCGCCCCATTGTTGCTACGAGACGTTGCGGCAAACATTGCAGGAAAATTTGTAATAGGGCGCGTTGCAGTTAACATTTGTTGGCTGCATTCTTTACTGCGCAAATTCCCACAGACTTATACAAAAGGTTTCCACCGGTTCTCAACCAAAAGCTCATAACAAGAACCCAGCAGAAAAAGTAAGAGAAGGGTACTCTATCAGAGCTGCCAGTTGTTTACGGCCTTCTTTTCTACGTCTTCTTAGCATTGTAGTCCTTTTCATTGCCATCCAGGTCGTGTGTTTGTTGAAAGCTTAGAGTAAAGAAGCCAACATTCATTTTTAAACTTACGTGAAGTTCTTAGGTAGTTTTCAATTTGCGCTTTTGTTTATTATACACTTGATCCACAATTTTTCTGTTCTCTAGAATTTCTCTCGCTTGTAGTCGGAATAAGTTTTTTCAAATCTTATCCTTCCAGCAGTCATGTCTGACGGTTTGTGTTCAATGTCAGTGTCAGTGTCAGCTTCTGTTTTTGTTTTTGCTCGTGTGTATCCGCTGTTGGTCAACGATGGATCCCGTATCAGTGCCATTTATCATCCATCTAGTTCCTCTCGCGGATCCCACAACAACTCTAAGAGTCGCCTTTCCCACGCCTGCCACCGCGTCTGTGCCACGCACATGCTTTCCAGTGCCGCGCATGACAGCACTAAACGCGCGCGGAATGATCGTTTTACCTCTTCCAAACGTGGAGCTATATCCAGCAACCGCAACACCACCTCCACCGACAACCCAACACAGTCTCCCAGCCGGATTAAGCATATCATTTAAATTACATACACAGCTGGATTATACAAAACACTTAATCCGCCGGACATCTGATGCTGACTGATTACTAGGTACCATGCCATCAGCGCGGAGTCAGCGATCAAATCAAAATGGCGGACGGTGGTAAGTAATTCACATAATTTATATTCATATATTATTCATATATTCACTCTTACATATGCATCAAAAGTCTTATATCGTGCCTCTTTATTCAGTAATGTACAGTTTTACTTGGTAAGTTATAGCATTTTGGAGAATTAGAAACTTGCCAGCAGCGATCGAATATTGCTCGAATCGATCGATGTACATACATTATTTTTCGTTCGGGAGACGAAGCAAATTTTGAGATTAAATATGAAGAAGCATTTTGCTATATCCTGTGGATACATATAGCTGCTTTTCATCGGGCCCCAGGCGCCTTGAACCGAATGCCTCGGCCGATCGAGAGATTATGCGGTTTCGCGCCACATTTATGCGGTATCCGAAAACTGTATTGAATGGCATTGATAGATCCTGTGTGTGTAAATCGTCTCTGTTTTGGTCAGTGCATCAGGGCCGTTCATATTCGTTTGAGACAGGCTAGAAGTTTTCCATGGGGTCATGAGGCTATAACTAATTTTTAATTCTTTAACCACAGGTTACTGACCCCTGATCCCTGTATTTCCTTTGCGGGGATTGTATATACATTATTTTACACTTTTTGTGTCTTGAATAGGGTCAGGGTTTGATGGCGTGAGTGCCCAAGGGGAAGGGGTACTCCTTTCAATTTAGTATGGGAGTGTGCCATTGAGTCCCTGTGACCCTGACCCACCCTCTTCCAGAAATTATGCTGAAAATAGATACCCGTTCCAGGCGTAGAAAACACGACCCTACAAATCGGAAACAGCAGTGACAAACTCAACTATAAATCATGTATAATTCTAGTTGACCAGTAGAATATTTCTTTGTTTCAACATTGTGCCTGTGAGTATGAAGGTTTATATTTTGAATATGGTAATAACTTGATATCAAAGAAGGAATTTGTGTTATTTCTCCTTGTGATTGAAACTGTTTCAGATTCATAAAAATATATTTGAAAGAATCATTTATGCATTATTCAAATATAACATGGACGTGTATAAAATGTTATTTATCCAACAAGTTTTTGTATAATAAATAATCCTTCTTTAATGTCACATCATTACCATCATCTAAACTATAAATCACAGAAATATTCTATTAGCAAACTATTTACTTGTTTTAGAGTTGATTGTAATGCTGGGGTTGTGCAGTGTCTCTCACTTGTGGTACAAGTAAGGGTGATTTTTTTTGTGGATTTTTGCCTTGATTTCGAGCATGTCTGAGCAATTTGTGTGCCTGGAAGTGATTTCAGCCGAGTGTGTGTAACATCATATTATTTGTGCCCATTGTTTAACCCCAAGTTTCTAAAGCTGCTTTGAAGTCTTTGAAAGACAGAACTTTATACCAGTGAAGATGAGATTGATTTAGTGTGAGAATTGACCAGTCCTTTCGAACAACCAAGCCCTGCTGTGAAGTTTTTTGATAAATGTAATTATTTTGCTACAAGATATGCAATCAGCATATACTGTTGTGTTTATTTATATTTTACACCTTCTTAGAATGGAATTTAAAGCTGTCCCTGTCTTTAATATTAAATTCATGAAATGTCAACTGCCTGTTGTCTTTTTGGAATACAGAAGATACTGCCTTTTATTGTCAAATGTTTAAATGCCTTCTGAAAAGTCTGTTTTCGTATGTACAGTGTTCACAGACATATGTGAACAAATGAAAACTTTGTAAGCATATGAAGGCAAAAGTCTGCAGCCAACTTCAAAGTTTGACATAATTTGTTACTGTGTAGTGTTTTTGGAATTTTCAGCTTGAATGACCTTTTCCCTCAGTGAAAGCATGAATGGAAAGATATATGAACAAAACTATAACAATCAGTATGCAGAATGTGTTTGTATCTTTTATCATCTTCCCTGCATCATGCCTGCACAACAAAGAATGTTTTCACAATCTATACAATGTGCTTGAACACTTGTAGTGAACACTTTGTTGTCCAGTAATTTTGTATTTTGCACTTACAGGCAGTCATCCCAGGGCAGTTAAGCCTGGAACGCGCTGTTAGAGCAATATAACGATGACAGAGTAGCTTACAGAAGGACTGTGCAATGGCCAAGAGTGCGGTCGACACACTCCACAGGAAGAACTTCGCTTCCCTGTCTGTGCAGTCTATCAATAATTTTAAGGACGTTTATATATTCTTATTAATTTTAGCTTTATTATTAGATTAGAATGGGTTATAACTTAGCTTATTACAATTTTATTACAGATTAGTTCTCTTTCTACTATTTAGCCATTTTCACACACGACTCCACGAGCGGCAACGCTTAAACTTCATCGTGTATAAATAAAAGACTTGCATTGTATTATATTGTCTTGTATTTCACGGCTCTTTTACGAGTGCCTCCTGATTTTACACTGTATAATGTTCTTCGACTAAGTCGCTTACTGGAGGCTACACTGTACACCCAACCAACCCCCGGAGCAACCCCACTTTCCATCGGACCAAAACGCAAGAAGACTCACTGAATCAAACACAAGAACTCGGCGTATAGGGATATTGCTCACTGAATGGCTTTGTATTTATTGCATTCTTTATGTGACATAAAGCTTCGGGTGTCACATCACCAACTGGTCCATTCTGCAACACATACCTTACGACGAAGTGAAACATAATGTGGTGAAATTACCATAAGTGGATTTGTTCATCCGAAGAAGGGACTGGCACACATTCACAAAGTCTGTCAAATAATCGCTATGCCCGAGAACTATTAGCGCGCCTCCTCCCAGCTCAGAATGAAGATGCGAATCGAGTAACACTAATGCACCTGAGCCCATGCTAGCAAAGAGAACCGACTTTCCCTCGGAAATAAATACAGCAAATGCTGCCTCCCTACTTAAAGAAAACCTACGCAAGGTGTCCGACAATGTGGACGGAATGTGGGGGTCTTCAATTCGCACGGGCAGCGGAGAATCAACCTTGACCTCTAAACGGCCTTCGAGCGCATTTGCGGCCTCTAATGTGCTCAAGAAACGCATTTGGCGACTGCTACGCCCAGAATCGTAGATACTTTTCCCAATTCTAATGCAGTTTCGCATTAGGTACACCCAGGGAGCTGCTAGAGATTCTTCTTTCGGGACGTTTGGTTGGACACGAGAGATCGTAGCCGCAAAGAGGATGGCGATAATGCTGCAGGCATTGCTGCCATTTCTGCCATCCATGGTAGACTGGCTGATGGCTGTTGGAAAAAGCCAGTACCCTACCCTCCCACTATTACAGTAGGGCACATCGACATGCGGCTCTTCTTCGTTCGCTAGTGCAGCGGGATCGTAACCTTCATCTGTCAGGAGGCCCTCAGAGATTTCGGCCTCTTCCTCGAAGACTTCCTCTTCCTCGTGTGTCTGAAGAAACTCGTGCAGGTCTCCGTCCAGGATCCTACTAAACTTGTCCACTGCGCGTTCAATCTCTTCAACACACCACGAGCGATGTTTTTTCAGTACGGACGCCACGCCACCGAGGACATCTGATGTTCTCTTCTCTACAGCGTATCGCCCAGTGGCCTGTAAAGAGAAAGCGCGCAGAGCGACATTAGGAATAGCGCGAGAATACAAATTATTTCACGGCTTAAAGCCTCGATCAAACGGTGATGATAGTTGATGATAGTTCGAACTCTCGCTGTCGTTTGAACACGAACTATCACCAACTATCTTTTATCTTGAACATGTTCAAATTTTCCATGATAATAAATAATAGTTTTTGCCGTTTGACCATATTTCCTGTGATACTCAGTGATTGTTGCGATCCCTGACCTTCAAATATCATCAGATATCATTCACCATTTGATCGGGGCTTATGGCAGGTACAGTACTACCTTGCTGGATTCTCGCACATCACCAGTAGGAGGGGTGGATCCTGTGAATAAAACATAACTTTACCTTTAAAAGGCCTTCACGTAAAGATTAATAAGCAATTTTCACGGAAATTCCATGGCAATTATCTCATTATTCTTTCACACCTGAAGATGCCAATGTTGCAGTCTGTTCTTCTTCTATAAGATTGATCTTCTCGGTCAAGGCTGGAATAAGTCTTTGAGCGTAGAACACGAGGACATTCGACATCTCAGTCTTGAGCAGCTTCTCTTCCTCCTCGTGACGTTTGATAATAGCAATCTTCTCTAGGATGGCGCGCTTATCACGAACAGGAACACCTTCAGTAATAAAAACGAAAAACAAAACAAAAACAAACAAAAGACCACACAGGTAATAAAGATGACGCGCACAAGCCATGTGACCAAATTGAAAGAATGCAAAATAGCGCATGGTTCACAGCTGTATATTAACCTGAGGTATTCCAGGGAAATTTGCCCTGCAGAGTTTCTGCGCTGTCCACAACCAAAGATGCATCAATCGCGTTGTGCTTGGAAACCTGAGTTTTCCATTTCTTGCTTCTCCTGGCATAGCTTTCGGCGGAGCTTCATGCGATGTTTCGAGGACTCTGAAATATTCAGTTTTAGGATAAGAAAAACTCAGAAACACATTCATACAAAAAAAGTACGTATGATCAACAATATTATATCTACAAACCAGCCAACTTTTGAATATCCGTCGAACGCTGATGGATTGAAAAGTACAGATACTCGATCTTGGTCTTCAAGTTGTCAAGTGTTCTTTGACGGACGTGCTCCTTCCCCCTTCCCAAAACCGACGTTACGTCTTCGTTGGACGTCAAAAGTATCTCCAGTTGGTTATAGCGCTTTTTTTTTGGCCGTGGAGCTTTGGACATGGTCTTGTGCCCTCCGATAAAGGTCATTCGTCTCCACTAGGAGTGCCGTGGATTCGTCGGACGTTTCTACCAACTGAGAAAGGACCTGCAACTGATGTAGGCTGTGATGCAGGGTAAAGAATTCTTCCTCGAGGGAGAGGGGCTTTTTCATTGGAACCAACCCTGTCTCTTCTGTAACAAAAGATAAACATTTATAGAAAATTACACATGTTGTTGAAATAATGCCACTATAAAATATTAAAATAATGCATGCCTTTTGCATACTCTTGAACTTCATTGATCAATGATGATATTCTGGACAGGATAACACCACTGTTTTTGAGAAGCTGGTCTCTTTCCCTCAACAATGTTTTCAGCATTGACTCCAGCTAGTAAAGACAGGAACATACAATCAGAGGTCATTAATGTACATAAATTAATGTGATTTAAAGAACAACGTAGACATTTTTTTTCCTGAGATGGTGCGTGTGTCTTAGCATCTTCCTGAAATTTCCGTCAATCTCGGGAATAGTATCTACGATTCTGGGCGTAGCAGTCGCCAAATGCGTTTCTTGAGCACATTAGAGGCCGCAAATGCGCTCGAAGGCCGTTTAGAGGTCAAGGTTGATTCTCCGCTGCCCGTGCGAATTGAAGACCCCCACATTCCGTCCACATTGTCGGACACCTTGCGTAGGTTTTCTTTAAGTAGGGAGGCAGCATTTGCTGTATTTATTTTCGAGGGAAAGTCGGTTCTCTTTGCTAGCATGGGCTCAGGTGCATTAGTGTTACTCGATTCGCATCTTCATTCTGAGCTGGGAGGAGGCGCGCTAATAGTTCTCGGGCATAGCGATTATTTGACAGACTTTGTGAATGTGTGCCAGTCCCTTCTTCGGATGAACAAATCCACTTATGGTAATTTCACCACATTATGTTTCACTTCGTCGTAAGGTATGTGTTGCAGAATGGACCAGTTGGTGATGTGACACCCGAAGCTTTATGTCACATAAAGAATGCAATAAATACAAAGCCATTCAGTGAGCAATATCCCTATACGCCGAGTTCTTGTGTTTGATTCAGTGAGTCTTCTTGCGTTTTGGTCCGATGGAAAGTGGGGTTGCTCCGGGGGTTGGTTGGGTGTACAGTGTAGCCTCCAGTAAGCGACTTAGTCGAAGAACATTATACAGTGTAAAATCAGGAGGCACTCGTAAAAGAGCCGTGAAATACAAGACAATATAATACAATGCAAGTCTTTTATTTATACACGATGAAAAATCTTCCAGTGCTTTTACAAAACTGCTCTCTGATGTTCCAGGCATTCGCTTTTGCTGCAGGTCCCACAAAACGAAGAGATCCTGTGCAAACATATATGCAGTCTTTGATGTAGTTCCTGGTCAAAATCCTGCCTTGATGATGTCCTCGAGATTCAGAGGATCGTCAATGTACCCACACTGATTGCACTTTAACTGAGATGCATACAGGTCAAAACGCCCTGTAAGTCATGAAAAAGTAATAATAATAATAATAATAATAATAATAATAAGAAGAAGAAGAAGAAGAATGATGATGATAATAATAATAATAATAATAATAATAATAATAATAATAATAATAATAATAATAATAATAATAATAATGACAATTTTATTAATAGCAGGAAAAAAGTCTGAATAATACTAGATTCTGAAAAATAAAAACAATCATTTTATTGTACCTTGCTGAGTGACTATGATGATGGCCTTGTCCATCTCCTCTTCAGTCAGAATATCTCTACTCTGACAGGATGGACATGATGCCTTCTGCATTGCAGGCAAGCATCTCCCTTCGAAAAATAAAGAGGAAGCTTTGACATAAATAATGTATGTGAGGTATCCAAATTATTGTTAGCTAAAAAATTACTCAATATTACTAGACTGAATTTTGATTACCTTATCCTTATTTTATTAGTTTTTTCATAAATATATCATGCATACAAATAAGAAAAATAGATAAAAATCAGACATGGCAGAGACATGATCATAACAGTGAATGAAGTAGTTGCAAAAAACCCAGAAAAAATCTGGGCTTCAATGGGAATCAAACCCATGACCTTCGCTATACTGGTGCGACGCTCTACCACTGAGCTATGAAGCCTTATGAGAGCTGTTTTTCCCAGAACTTTTGCAACTGCTTAAAGTTGCTTCACTCACTGTGATAATCACATTCACTGTGAAATCACTATCCACAGTTCATATATATACTTCATATCAGTACTTCTGTTTCATATGTAATGAGCTGGCAGTTTGTCTGCAAGATGGGGAAAAAGGGTCTTATATATGTTTACATTTATACATTTATAAATTATATAGTATTACAATATTATTAACACAAGGGATTCATTATTAGACAGGGACAACACAATAAACACTCTTAACAGTGACAAGCTAAAGAGTGACAGGTTTTACTTACTGATGTTAATAACATTTCCCTCAGAATTTAGACCTTGAGTGGGCAATAAGGGTTGCAAGAAGCCATTCCACCAGATTTCTCGGTCATGAAAGGGATGATTTACATGCACATCTGCATCACTTTCCACACAACAAACAATTAATACCACACTGACGACACTTAATCAAGGGAGAGTCACAATAACAAATTTTACAAACACAACTGGGTGACACAGTACAGTCTGACAGGACACACTCAAATATATTGCTGCGAGACTTATCCCAAGTCTCTTGAAGATCGGCCACACGCTGTTCCCAGGATTTTGATTGCCTCTTCAGGGAGCTTTTTTCTTGTAGCAGAGCTTTAGCCTGCTGGATCATGTCAACAAGGGGATCTCCTTTTAACGAAAGAAACAAATCAAACTTTCCCCTACACTTCATTTCCATTTCATTGCTCTTTGAAATCTTATTAGATTCTATGGAAGCTAGAATATTAAATGAGTTCTGATAAAAATTAACCAAAACCAAAACTTTGCATATACAATTACTGTATTTGAATTTCACCTTAAGTTGGCCTGAAAACATTGATTGAGATGTTTGTGTCTCTTTTTCTCCTACCTAGGTTGGAATCACGGTCTGCATTGTCCTCGTCATGATTGTCACTATCACATGCACCACCTCAAAAGAAAATTGCAGAGCAATATATAAGAGCTAATAAATACTACAATGCTGAGAAATACAAAACGCGAAATACAAAACAAAAAACAAAACATGAAAAACCAGCTAGTCCGTCCGGAGTTTTTAAGCTCATTACGAGAGGACGGTGTGCATATAATTTACTGAAACATATGGAACAAAAATTCTACGCTGCAATACAGATTGAAAATTGCTCCACGAGCGATAAATAAGATCATGAGTATATCTACCCTGAACTTCCGTTCGTCGACAGGATTTGCTCGTAGACGTTTCACTTCTGGAGCGGTAGGGAGTCTTGAAAATCCTTCTGCCAGTCTCAGGATCATATGCATGAAGCTGGGGTTTTCTCTTTTTGGCCTTCGGTTGATTCAGCCTTTCCTCTGCGAGTTCTATAAGGCTCCGGCGTTCTCGGTTCTGGGACGCCATCTTGGTTGATTGGATGCGCAGAAGAGTGCTAAATCTAAGCATACTGAGCACCAGGCGGATTAAGTGTTTTGTATAATCCAGCTGTGTATGTAATTTAAATGATATGCTTAATCCGGCTGGGAGACTGTGTTGGACAACCTAACTGTATGGGTCATTTTCAAGAGAGTCTGTCGTACGACTACCATATATGGAATACAGGACAAGCCGCCATTTAACAAATAAACCAGCTTCAAGCGTGCTCCGTTCAGAAATAAAGCACGCAGCAAGTGACGAGAGCACGAAAGAAGTGTAGGGAGAAACGCGAGCCGAAGGCGAGCGTTTTTCCCCACTTCTTGAGTGCTCTCGGCACTTGCTAAGTGCTTTATTTCTGAACGGAGCACGCTTGAAGCTGGTTTATTTGTTTTATAACATAAAACTTCAAAACTTTCACAATAAAACTGTCTTTATTCATAAAAAATGTTGGAATGCTAACAGCGATGAAAAAATAGATTCTCCTAAACGGCTCGGCGGTCCGAATTGCCAAGTCAGTACAGTTTCGCTTCAATTTTTCAACCAGGCCGTCTGTTCTATAAAATTAGACAACATCTCACAGTAAAGAACTATATTTCCTGTAGAACTTTGGACTACAAGTACATGAAATCATACAGTCGGCTAGTGCATCAAATGCAAATTTGAAGGGAATCAACAAATGCTCCAACGGCCGACTCGAAAATTGTGTGAATGAAAACTTACCGATTTCTTGACTCTACCTCGTAGTACAATCATTTGAAGTCCGTCCGAAAATTCTTCAATCATTTTTTTCAGTCACATCGTCGGAAATTCTTTCTCTTGCATCACTACAAACACGTCTGTTCGTCTGTCTTCGCCGTTCATGTTCAGTGATTGCTCACGGCTGATCTTCTTCAACTGAATGATTTGCTCTCTCCTTCCTTGTTGAAGCATTCAACTTCATTCAAACAACCACTGATGTAATTGTGACTCCCAAATATGCTGTACTTAGGGACAGTGCTTAAACCGAGTCGCTTTCCACGACGCTGACAAGAAACTTGCCGTTCTTCGACATAGATTTTCCCTTTCCGAACTGTTGAAGTGCTTTTTGATGAGGTCACGTTCTTTACCGATTCACGGTGGACCGTACTAGCCGGTGCCTTCACTTAAAGCCAAATTTTATCTCGAAGTTGGGCATTGGTGACGCCATTCTCGCATTATTTTCTCTTTTTTTTGTCAGAGGATGACGTAAGCGTGGTTTATAACTTATAAACCACGGGTAAGTGTGGTTTATACTCTGGCAAACCACGGTTTTCGACCAATCAGCGCGCGGCTTGTATCGTGACTATGTTATAAATGTACACATACAGGGCTCTCATGTGCGCATGGAAGGCTCTCATGTACTCATACAGGGCTCTGAGTACCAGTCTCCATCGCTGCGTACAAAATGGCGGTAAACAGCAAACAGAATAGCGACCAGAACGGGGCTATACTAACGTTTTTACTGGGTTTTAGCTGCTAGAAACGCGAGTATTACATTACAACCTACTGTTGCTCGTTCTTGCCCCTTGGGAAGAAGCCGAATGACCCGTTGATGAATGAATTCAGCGCCGGAATGAAGGTATGTTTTCGCGTCGACCAGTTGAGGTGGGGAACGAAAATTGGTTCGTGCTAATTCGGGAGTTCGAGAAATCGGGGGTAACAGTACAGTGTTTAAACAGGTCCAAGGGAAACGAATTTTAGTTCGAATATATATCGTGAGGTGCGAAAAATCGAGGGTTCGAGGATTTCTATTTACGGACGAATACTCAGCCACGTACACTTTCATGCCAGCAATTTGTGAAAATAACAGTTTCCTGTTCCTACAGTCAGTGATATTAGAGACTAGAGACCACAAAAGCTGCCATTCAGTAAGAAAAACCAGACCTTGTTGATCAAAGGATGTTTTTATTTTATAACCCCTTCACGGTTTTTAAAAGCACATATTAAATGGGTAAATCAAGGCAAGCATGGCAGAAATTACTGCACTATTGTATGGGAATGTAATAATGTATGAGTCAGTTCCAACTGCAGGCATCCCCCCTCCCTGGGCTTACCCCAGGCACCTGACTCAGTTCCACTCCGCATAGCCAGGCATTAGATGCGATGACACATCCTCTTGAAAAAAGGGATCATAATCATCAATTGTCACAAGGCACTGAAATGATGGTAGTCATCATTCTGGCATCCAAATTTCGTGGCTGCTTAGCAGTTTGGTGTTCAAATTCAAAATGGCGTCGGGCAACCGATCTCAGGGCTATTATAAAAGAAGAAAGAAAACCAACGAGGAATAGCTACAAGATGGCTGGAATGGCAAAGTCTAAGAAGCCATCACACTTCCAGTTTCATTGTAATTCACTAACTGAGCGAAGAAAGTCGTGATACCAATACTGGCATCTTGGGACGAAAGAATGACCGCCTTGATTGAGAACTGGGACAGTGCTCGTGGTCTGCTCAGCACCATATATGGCGCAGTCTTCCATCTACAAGAATCATTTGATGACAGAAATTTATTTATAAATAACTGTTTTGAAACCATTGCACCAGCTGTTGTTTTGGATGAAAATGGTGACCTTACTCTACCCAGTAAGTTGTTGTTGCATCCATGGCAACAGCAGTATATGTACCAGTAAAACATAAGGTGCCATATACTTAATTCCATGTCAAAATTAATAAATGAAAAATGTAGTGGCTTGGGATATCTAGGTAAGTTTATTCCATGGAAGCATTCAATGCAGTAACAAAAGTTATGTATTTGAAATAGCACACACTAATAATAATAGCACACATTTAGTGGCAAACCTTTGAAACTTCCCTGAAATAATAACATTTGAATTATTACTTTTTTTATTCCTATAACAGGTATGTATTTGAAATAGCACACACTAATAATAATAGCACACATTTAGTGGCAAACCTTTGAAACTTCCCTGAAATAATAACATTTGAATTATTACTTTTTTTATTCCTATAACAGGTAGGTACCCATCATTTTGCATGCCAAGTCATTGCCAAGTTTGCCAGACTCCTTTTGTTAAGCAACACAGCACTGGATCATTAGTGATCATAAAACAGAAAGGTGATTAGAAAGCTGCTGAACCAGATAACTTTGTCTAAGTCCACTGTGATATGCTGTCCATGGCTGCCTGTAACTCAGACCAGATTAGATTGGATGTCTGAGTGTTGGCTACGCCATGCTGATGAGGCCCAAATAGGCCGAAACAGCTGTCTGGCTTGGCTGTTTAATAACGCCATTGTGTTGACTGGAGGCTTACTGGAGGCTTACTTATTATATTGTATACAACAGCAGGTAAATCTACTGTGTACTTAGGATGGTCACAAAATAAGTACAGTGGTCAACAATGCAGAAGCAGACACCTGGCACATCCAAAACTGCCTTCATCAGGGCTCTGGAAGATGTGTCTGCTGCCAAAGGCAGGGTAGAAACATTACAATACACTTTTGGACTTTACAGAGAAGTTGGAATGTGAATAACTTGTCAAACTTCAAGAACTTGAGGTTGTTGTATCTTTTCATGGACATACAGTACTGATTTAAAATTTTTAGATTGTTTTGACCAGTTCTCCTTCTTGTGAGAGATGTGACACACTTTGATGTCTTTTAAATATTATTTTGCAATGTTAATGCTGACAGTTTGTCGATCAAGGCATTGAAGAAGCTGACGGGGCTAGTCCAAGCATGTTTATTAGTATCACGATCATTACTGCAAGTGATAAACTTGTTACAGAAAAACTTGGCCCCTTTTTGACTTACTTAAAAAGTCAGCAGATGTACTCCTCAAAGAGTGGCAGACAAGGAAGGCTCCACTCTACCAGAGACAGTGGAATGAATGCACAAGCAGTTCAAACGAAAGCTACAATCCTGGCCAAAAGTCGTGGGACACTTAGCCTTTTATTTAAAAATTATGACACTTTCCCTCTTCCCGCCCCCCTCCCCCCTTACAATGTTGAATGAATGTGCTCAAAGTGCACTCCCTTTAAGCAACATTGTATGGGGGGGAGGGGGAGGACTAAGTTTCGGAAAAGGAGCCGCTTTCGTTGTTCAACAAGGAGTGGTGGTGAAAACATAGCATTTTTTCAGAGTGTCCCACATACTTTTGGCCAGAATTGTAGGCAGACTGCCGCAAAGACCTTTTAAATACCATACTGTCCACCCATGCAGTTGCTGACAGCACTTGTGACATGTGTAATAACAGCAATGCTCTTATTTGTTGTCACCATAGCCACAAGTATAAGAGACTTTGAATGCTTTTTAGACCTGTTCAGCCAGCGTTAGACGGATGTTCAAAAGGTGGCAGGTTTTATGATTAACATGCGTGATACATGTTCACCTTATTTACCAGTTTTCTAAAAGTTCACCCTCACAGTTATTTATGAACATGTTTGTTAATATGTACCTGTATGAATGTTTGTATGTTTTTGCTATTTTATGACAGAATTTCAGAGTCCTCCAAGCAACGCATGAAGCTGCACATCGCTGAACAGCGCAGAGATTCTTAAGGATACCTTTCCTTGGCATTATTACCAAGTGGCAGTTTACATTATTTTAATTGCTTTATCTATATGATGTAATATTAATTTTGTACTGTGAGGACTTTTTTCTTTCCGTTCATTGAAGGTGTTCCTGTTTGTGGTAAACTGATTAATCCTCGAGAAGATTGGCACGATCAAGCTGTGCGACGAGTAGCAAAAGTTGATAAACAATGAAATGCCAAACTTATTGGTTTTTACGTAGAGAGACTTGTTACGGGCTTAAAAGAGAACTATATACATCTCATAAACGAGGAGCAGACTGCAATCGGCACAATTGTGGGTTTGATGAAAAAATGAAACTTGTTCAGTTACTCTGTCCAAATCAATGAAAGTTTACGAGAATTATTGTTTCTTTCTTTCTTTCCATTTTTTGCCAGATATTGTTCCGCAAACTGATGGTTTACACGAATCACGCAGGGTAACGCTTTTGTAGTGGCCTGCTTCTATGAAAAAGGCCTATTCTCGCGCTATGCATTACCAAAAAGAGAGTTGTGGGATATGTTCTAACCTTCCTCTTTGTAGGTCATTAGTGCATGGTAGGTACGCTGTATAATCCAACACGACGGATGTTTTGAGTGGTGAAGCGAGTTCCTACAACCTACAGGAGTTCCTGTCTGCCCTTGAAGACGATGCCCCTTTGATGACAAGACCAGTGATGGCGGAACGACAATGAGGGCCTCGTTATTGATCTCTGTGCCCTCTACAGAAAATGAAAGAGAGATAACTGCCAGTTATAGTGCCTTTCAGTACACATAGTAAAGGGAGGGTGGGATATTGGCTTTTTCCAACAGCTATTAGGCAGATAGAAATGCCTGTAGCATCATTGCCATCTTGTTTGCTGTTTAATGTTTGATGTCCGCGGGAAGTAGCTCTGTCTTGGGAGTACCTTATGCGAAATTGCAATGGTTGGGGAATGCTGTCTATAATTACGCGCGTAGCAACCTTCAAATTCTTTTGTCCGCAGCAGAAGCCGCAAATATGCTACAAGGTTCTGTGGATGTTAAAGGTAGATGCTCCACTGCCAGTAAGAATTGAAGATCCCCACATCCCAAGCACATTGCTTAACACCTTGCGCATGCAACCCCGAAAGTAGCATTTGCTTGATATAAATTTGAGGGGAAGTCAGATTTGTTTGCTATAGCCTTGGCTTTGGTGACTTAGTTTTATTGGATTCTCATCTTCATCATGAGCTCGGAGGTGACGCGCTACTTGTTTTGGGCCAATTTCCTTTAATCAATCGTAAGCCGGTAATCCGGCATCGGTTGAATGAATTGATAAACCGTACCCATACCCAAACCCGGGACCCAAACGTCAAGCCCTCGAAAATCTTGAACCTAATAACTTCAATACAGTCTAGCCCCCTAGCGTATGATATGAATGCTAAGGATCGAAGTAATTTCGTCAAACTTTCTGAAAGTTTCCTACCCGCCGGTTTAGACTCTAATTCGTCATATTTTCAGCGTTTTATGCGATTTTGCCCGTGTTTCGGTCAATGTAGTACGTAATAGGAGGAAATTTCATCTGGTTCAAAGCAAGAAACTAGAATATTTTCCATAACTGCTGCTTGATTGCCTTCTTTTTCATTTTTATGCGAATTTGTCTTTATTTCCTGTACTGTAGCGTCTAAACTCAACGAGTCTTATCCGGGCATTGCCAAAAACGACTATTTCGCATACATCGCTCAAATCCATTTTCTACGCACTGTGCGGTTCTTTCCGTGTTTTGTATACTGTAGCGTCTGAAGAAAAGGCATTTCATCCCTTTTTCGAGCAAAAATCGACAAGTTCGCACCGTCAGTCCTCACCCTACCCCCTTGACGGGAAATACCAACAATTTATGCGACTACATAATCAGGTAGTTACAAACGCTATATTTGCCTGAATTATATCGTATAAGAAATGTACATACCGCAAATTGTTTTAGGATTGTCCAAACTCTTCCTAGCACGACATGAACAAGGGTTAACGATGCAGTCAATTTTGGTTTGTGAGGGGGTGGGGGTTGGGGAAAAATTGTCGTGGCTGTGACCAACCCGTACTCGAAGAAACGCACTTTTTGATCAACTCCAGCCATCATTACACTCGAATTTAACAAATATCTCTGTCGCTTGTCCTTTGACTTTTATCGATGCTGTATTAGCGCATGCATCTTTGCCAACGCGGTGAAAAAGCTGTTTTAGTGATCGATCTATAAATGAAAAAAAAGATGGGCCATCATTCCACTTGAATTTAACAAATATCTCCATCGTACAAATGATATCTCATCCTTTGAAACTATAGTGGCATACACAGCAAGCAAGTATAAAAACATTTTGGTCGAGCTGTGCGACATGTGTCACCCTCTAGATACATTTGTAGGCGCATGCCGCACCCACAATAAATTCAAAAAATTTGATTTGGGGTGGGTAAAATTCTTGTATCAAAACCGGCGCCCATTTTATATACTTTCTCCTTTTCGATAAGATCGTTTTTTTCATCTGTTAAACTCACAGCTAGAAGCGCAGCTAGAAACATTTGGGTTTTCTTCGTTTTTCCGACAAATGGCAAAAAACGTAATAGAAACTGCAGCTTGAAACTTTGGTGGTTCTTTGCGACATTTTAAAGTTCGAGTCTAAAAATTCGTGCATTGACTAAATATGCTTTTCCAGCTGTGTGTCATAATTTAATCTTTGTCCAAGTTTTACATAAGCTGTCATTACCGCGATAAAGATCTGTTACAGTACTTCGGCGCTGCACGACTAACAAACACTTTCTTTTAAATGGAAATAGAAAAACCTGATTGCGATATTTTCACGCAAGAAAGCAAGTGGCGATGGTTTGCAGGTGTCCACCCACGATTGATTGATTTCTTCTTTAAAGTAAAACCAAACGCGATTTCCTTGGCTTTCGGTTGGTTAAAAGTGTTTTTTATGCGTAATTACTTTACTTTGGTTTTCGAAAGTCATCCAAAAATGGCTCTATATCAAACACAATTAATGGAACACAGGATCAGAAACATGAATGTACTTAAAACTCAGCCAAAACCATTACAAAATCTTAGCATTTAAGGATAGGGTAGAATACTCCCACCATCATATGTAATAAGGTAATCATCTGTTATATTGTTCTTTTAATTTAAATTCGGTTCCAACCTTGTATAAACAATAATTGTGACAAATTATGAAAACTTAAACCTTAATTTGACCAGTGAACTTTTTGCAAAAAGCAGCGGCATGACAGCACCCACTTAGAATACAAGGCAAATCTAGATTTTCCTCTCAGTGCAGTCCTATTTTGCAAAAAAGACTAAACTTCTTACAGAGTTCAGATAAGTTCTTCATAGTTCTCATTTCATTTTAATCAGGATTTGAACCAATATTCCTCTCGGCAGTTGTCCCACTTAAATGACAATGCTGACATTCTGGCATCCCAGGAACAATGTTTTATTTTCATTGCCACCCATGTTAACACAGGACTCCAAAGCTTCATCCAAAAGATCTACAGGAAAGAGAAAAATATGGGTTATGTGTCAATGAATGACATTCAAAAAATACCGGTAAGGTACCGCTCACGATATCAAACCCTATTCAAGACACAAATATATATATATTTTTATCCTGTCTAATTTGTGACCCTGTTCAAGACTGAACCAAAATTTGCACCTTATTCAAGACACTATTGCAAAATGATATATTCCCTGTAATTTTCCTCAGGCATCAGAGTCATCTGCATTTACGTGGTAATACACATCAGGTGCAAATCTCCTTGTAACAAATAGGTCTAGTCAAATGCTATCATATAGACAAAGTGATGATGCAAGATCAATGTCATGTGAAAACATTGTCTACAAATCATTCAATGTAATTGCAATTCTCGCTGCGCAGGGCAAGAGCAAGTAGCGAGTTCAAGTTAGTTGACCATGGGAGTGAACCCTGTTTAAGACACGGAAATGCAAAATCATATACCATGTTTAAGCGAGCTGGAGGACCCTGAAAACCATACCCTATCCAGCGGAATGTCCCTTTGGAAATATAGGGGAGTACCCCCTCCCCCCCCCCCCCCCCCCCCCCACATACAGTATATTATGAGAGACCACTTTGTTGATACATGTCTTTTTACATACTGTACCTTGGTTTTCTTTCTCTGTCGCTTGCAGCATATTGTGTTGGCTTTTGCAATCAATATCAAGGTCTTCTCCTGTGTAGTAAATCTAGAGAACCAAATGATACTACTGTAGTTCTACATGTACCAGTGTTGGCACTAGATGCTTCATGGATACATTAATATTACTATGATGGCTCAAGTGAAACATAGTCCTCATTGTTTGCTGCAAACATATTATTATTCAACAAATTACATTTTAGAATTAAATATATTTTTGAAGCAGAAGAATTTGGAAATTAGTCCCCTATTATATATATAAGAACCCATTCAGCCTGACATTTGAAATAGGTTCTTATTTGTAAGATCAGTCCAATTAAGTGAATTAAAAAAGCAGGCATTGTATGAGTAAAATGTACTTTACTACAACTGTACAATACTTAAATGATCTATTATAATATAATTATATTATATAGTAATCATGGATTTGTACTATTCTGAACAGTAGCAAACAGTTTAAAGCCCTGAATTAATAAGAACCTATTTAGAAACCTAAACAGCCTGATTTGCCACTAAACACCCCATATATAAGAACCTATTCAGGCTGACCTGTAAAATGTAATATGTTCAAAATAAGGTGAAGACTGTAGTATGCCACACACTCACAGCGTACACATGAAGCAATTAAAACTTCACAAACCATATCCCGCAATTCCATGCACACCAGGTTCATATCAGCATCACCAAGATAGCCGCATCTCGTCGCACACATTGAGCATGAAGGGCAAGCGTTCTCAAGAGATGTCCAGCCTACATGACGCAGTGGCCTCTCTACAATAGGCATCTAGAAGTTGTTTGGCTGCCTTACCCGAAGGAGTTGAGCTACTATCATCGTCACAACTGTTATGAGATTCTTTCCTGGACTTCTTTTCTAATCTCGATATAGTTGTAGCAATCGGCAACAGCGTTGTTTGATAAATCTCGAGAACGCTTTGCATGCCACGAGAGGCGGCCATTTTGATGATGCAGATAACCTTGGCGTGGATGGAATTGTGGGATAGGATTCAGTTGCTTTGATGACTATGATCAATTCAGAGGCCTTATGACAATAAAATTGACGATTATATGATCATTTCTTTCCAGAGGATGTGTTGGACACAAACTAGGCCTGCCCCATGGGTCATTTGACTGTCGGCAAAAATGTTGGTCAGCGTTTGCAAGCTAAGGATTTTGTAATTCTCTGGTTCCGCATGGTCGTATTAAATGTGTTTGTTTTGTAAAAAAAATTGACGTCAGGTTTTATGTGTCTGTCCTCTTATTGATGGTGAAATGCATCATAACATTGTCAAAAAGCTGCGGATCTACTTGGCGAAGCGCCTCATGGATCCACATTTAAATAACAATATGATCAAAGAAACCACTCTGTATATGGTATTCTTGTGGTTCTGGTACAGTATACATAATGTAGAGATTCCTGTAGCCAAAGCAATGATAATGTGGCTTCTCCCACCATGTTGGGTCCTTCTTGTTCGAGACCGTGAGACAAGTTTTTTTGCATTTCAGGATGTTGTATTCTGTAAAACACAATAACATAAACAAATGCAGCCAGTGTTGCCAGCGAATCACACAAACGCTACCTTAATAAGACGAAGACCATAAAAAGTGCCTTTAGCTTTCTCTCGTTGCCCTTCAAGAACAGGAAAGAAGAAGAGACTGTACAGGAGGCATTACAGCCTTAATAAACCGTCAGCTGTAACATTATTTCCGATATTTTTCAATTACACAAACTGGAATACTGAAGTTGCGCTTCTAGAAACGATATAATAAGTGTAAATGTACTGTCTGCAGACCGTTACTTTACGGCCATTGCTTGTTACAGTAAATACAATGCTACATTCAAGCTGTATGACGTACCTGCGAAACAAATCCTGCTGTTCCAGTGCACCGACACATGATGATCTTTTAACTTCGAACGGATTCGAAAGGCAAGTGGACATAGAGGGCAATGGTAAAGCCCTCTCGGAAACCAACACAAGTCGAACAATCGCTGGCACCGCATTCTACCAGCTTAAGAACCTTTCCGGCGTGGATTTTAGTAATGGAATGATGAATACAATGAAGTTCTTCTTCCGCCATTTTGAATGCTGCTTCGCGGCTGGAGACTGGTACTCAGAGCCCTGTATGAGTACATGAGAGCCTTCCATGCGCACATGAGAGCCCTGTATGTGTACATATGGCGGCTTGTCCTGTATTCCATATATGGTAGTCGTACGATAGACCCTACTCGTCATTTTAGCCATTCCTAGTCCCAGTGCCCAAGCTCATTTTGCTGAAGGGACTGGGGCCTATAGTTCTTGGTTGGCAACAAACGCCATGACATTGTTCGCTTTTTGTTGTTTGCCTGTTCAGATTTGGCCTTGAAGAGTGGCTCCAGTATTACTGTATGTTTTAATATCTACGTCGATCATAAAAGCACAATGTAAGTGACATATATTCTGCAGTTTGTTCCGTAAAAAGCCGCGTACAATACGTTTACTGTTACTACACATATTTACGGTATATGTTTTTTACTTTTAGGCTGAAAATCAACACGGCTGGTGGGAAGTTTGATATTACTTTATCAGAGGGTTTGTATGATTGATTGTTCTATTAAGTTGAATGGTGTGAAACTTACGTGTACACATTTATGGTTTTCCATGTCAGTGCATCAGCTCATGTCAGTCTCCGAGAGTGACCCAACTAAAACGTTCATCGACTTGATTTCGTTAGGCCACCCTGTCCACTTACAAATGGCATTGAAGCTTAAAGCGAAGTGAAGTGATATCAAATAAATTGCAAAGTTTGTCTGGAGATGAATTCTAAAAAAATGCACACATTCATTCAAACATCAAAAGCCGCACTCTATAAATTGCCCCACAAAGCAGCTGAGTTTTCTTGGATTGAAAATGCATCCTGAGTGACTATCAGTCAGACTTGAACCACAGATGGCCCACTCTGTGTTAGAACCTTGCATAATTTGTCTTGGTGGTGGGTTACAGTCAGTTTATCTTACATCGAAACAGCACTTTTTGAAATTTTCCTAAAAATACGAATTCCCTTCAAATTTCCCTGATTTAAAGGTAGATAGTAAGGTGTTATACCTTTTATGTGGTTTGTGGTACTGTTCTTGGCTGTTTGGGTGGGGAATAAAAATCAACAAAGCTGGAAACTTGGACCAACCCTCGGCAGGACTCATGGCATCCAATCACCAGAAATTTCCCTACTGTGTAGCACTTCCCCACCTACAGCTTGGGCGACATGGAAGCCAAGTTGTTTGGGTACATCTATGCTGAAAATCACGGCACTCCCTTGTTTGTAACCTCTGAAAAATTCCAACCGAAAATCATCTTTCGGTCAGATTCAAATGTCACCTGATGATCTGTGCTGTTTGCTTGGCATGTTTCCAGTTCCGCTCGGTCATTTTACCTTTTTATGTTACCACCGGAGTCAGGTGGTCACTGTCAAAAATCAGTAGAATTCAAAGTTCAGATCTGCAAGGCCTGTTTGAACATGACTTTGATGTGCACTTAAAACGAAAATGGCAAGACAAAACAAATCCTCCTGCTAAATACAGTGTGACAGTGGGGCTTGATGTTGACAGTGACAATCTGACTATGGTGGGTGGAGCACAGATTAAACATGATTATGCAATCAAGTCAGCTCTATTTGATACTGAAGCTCAAAGTGAATATGGTTTAGTTGTTCATCCAGTAAAAAATATTGCAGTTTGTATGAAGAATTAACCGTGCAAGTTGCCGTGACTTGAGAAAATGACATCAGAACTGAAATTGGTAACCTAGGTTGCAGGAACAATAATTGGTGGCTGGATTTTGAATGCAGAAAAAGCTCACTTCCCTTCATTGTATGAAAATGGATATTGGTGATCATTTAATTTAGGATGTAAACTACCAATTTGGCAGAAACATTGACTATTGACCAATATGATTGTATACAATATAAGTAGCACTCTTGTTATAATCAACTCTTTTTACATAAGTGGATATTTGTGAGCTTTTTTCCCATGTTTGCTTTGCTGGCCATTCAAGTTAGTGCTCAGTGTACATACTGTATGCATTTTAAGGCATATAAAATTAATATTAGTCGCTCTTGAACTATTTTCTACAGATACATATAAACCGGTGGAAAAGTCAAAAGTTCAGGTGAGCTGTTGTAAAATATGATTTAATATGCTTATTGCAAATGCTGTACATTTCTGACAATTTACTGTGGTCTGTAAACAGTTTACTCTTTGACTCAGTACAAACAGTGAAGACAATCAGAAACAATTACCTCCAGGGACACTATCCAAAAATCATAATAATATCCCATGATTTTAAAATTATACAAAAGTTGCAAAGATATTAAATATCCCACCCTTTTCCTTCAGACAATAGATAATTAAATGAATTACAAGAATGTCGCAATGAACCTGTAATCCCATCCCCTCCAAGTCAACCATTGTTACTGTGAGGTTGTTCATAATAGTACACTGTAACACCAAATTTTATGCAAGTCCAGTTGGAAACTGTCACAAAAAAAAATTGTTGCTCAATGTAACATAGCATTGTTTAGCTGATATACCTTGAAGGAATATTCATGCTAGACAAGAATTATGAAGTGACCTGGTCCTGACCATCCTGAAGCCAATTCAATAAAGCATTTAGAGTGTATTTTACAAGTAGGACCAATTTCCCCACACATTGAAGCACACTTTAGTCCATCACAATGGTCCAATACTGGTGTGGTGGCAGGGCATTGGCTACCTGTATAATAGCATACAGCCTTTGTTAGATTAAAGTCCGTCTAGTGATGTTAGAACAATTGCCCAACTTGTAAATACACATCGTAGGTGTTTATTGAATTGGCCTCTGGTCTATTTTACACAAAATTTGATGCCCCCCCTCCACCATAGAGTACACTGGGATCCAAGTACCCTATGATATGGTTTACTTCAGTGTACATGTACATTATTTATCCATCACAGTATGGCAGTAAATCTGGAACTTCAAGGCATCCTCCGCAACAGAGTAAACAACAAAGGTCTTTATCAAAAGGACCACAGGTCCTGGGAAAACCTGGAGTGAGAGAAGCAAAATCAAGAACTGGAAAATCCCCCACAAAAGGAAACCTTGGAAATTCATATGATGTTCAAGGAAGAAGCTCAAGAAGCCGTTTGGCAAAAAATACATCAAAAATCTCAAAATCAACTGCAGTGGCTGCAGATGCAGGATATTTAAGTGAAGAGCAACTGGCACGGATTATTTCTTACACACAGGAAGCGTTACATGCGAAGGCAGGGGAGCCAGACAGAAGCGTCATGCCACAGACATTTTCAACTACCATGGGATCCAAAACTGTTCAACAGGGCGAAGGTAACAGTAGTGAAAACTACCAGAAAAATTAACCTGTTTATTGAGCACAGAAACTTATTAAAACTTTGACACTTCAAGATGGAAATAAACGTGCATTTCTGCATATTAAAACTGGTCTTTTTCTCATTTTCATGTTCTCAGAAGGGCAAAAAGAAGAAGCTTTGATGAACTCTGGATCAGGATGGAAAGCTGCTCAGTATGTCTAATATATAATCTTTGAAGTCCTGTATTTTGCAGTTTACCACGAAGAAGTTGCAGCGTTGGCATTTTAAGGCCTGGCTTAATAGGTTCAGCACATGTGAGGAGCGGCATCTGAATGAGCAAAAACCACTGTTTGAGCTAATTTGCAATTAGGTTCAGCGCATCTGAGGAACGCTATTTAAAACAAGCCTAGTTAATGCTGAGGCTTGCCATGAAGTTTGGGGTTGGACTTTGGGGTGATTATTGCAGTTGGAAATGACTTGACGGCGCATAAATACTTTTGAAGAGACTAGCAGCCAAACCATGCATGCCATCTGTTCGTTTGGATATATTTATGACATTTGCTTGTTTCTCAACAGCACAAACATACCTGTCAACTCTAAAGGCAGCAGCCACAGTGAGGTACAACTATTTTCAACGTTTATGCAGTGCATATACACCATTCATTCACTGTCTTTTTGCTTTGACCAGTCCCTTTTAAAAGTTCCACTTTCAGAAAGGTATAACACATGAAACAATCAAACATGTGCTGTAAATCTGTTTTGTGTAGTTTGTCAGGAAGGAAAAACAACGTTCACTGTGGGTTATGTGAATTACCAGTTTGCTAATCACGGCCCCGCCACATCCCCGAAGCTTTGCAAACGCGCCCGCGTTGAAATTGTCAAAGTTAAGATACCTTTCTTTCTAAAGGTTCTCTTCATTTAGCAAGTAGTATTATATCGTAACTAGCGATATAATATATTACTTCAAGTAATATCAGCCTGGGGTAACAACCGGACCCTGGACAGCTCGGTTAATTTTAAGTTCATTTACTGGTGTAAATAGTGAGTAACTTTAAGAAAAGCTTTCGCGCAGTCATTTAGCTAAAAACCATACAAAGTTTGCCATTTGGTATTTGCAGATCAACACAAGTGTCTCTCAGGAACAATGGAAAAGAGATTTAGGTTAGTAGTGTATAATTATTTTGTTATTGACTGTATTGTAATGCCATAGAAGCAGTCGCCGTGACTTCCCAAGTGTTTAAGCTGTCTAAATCAAGTAAAAGACAATGAAAATTAAAATTAAACCAATCAGCGTACGCCTGTGTTGACGAAGCGCATTGTTTATTCACAAAGTAACAGGCGCATTGGACTGCAAGTAAGCGTATTACTTACAGCGTACTAATAATTTGTACAAAACAATGTTGTTTGTGTCACCCGAAACGGAGACTGTAGCAACCCTAAGATTTCCACGTACTTATTCTGCATTTGTGTTTACTCGCATTACTTTTACTTGCAGCTGAGCAAGTTGCATTAAAGCAACAAAGACTTGCACAGGAAGTCCTGAAGGTATTGATGCACTTTCCAGACTTTCACTTGCAAAGAGATGTTTCTTGTTCCATCTTTGATTTGGTACAATTTCCCACGATTATAGATCGGTTTTTAACTGATTGTCAAAAGTATTGCGATTGTTATTTCCAGGCTCTTTTCAATAAGGAGCGGGCGGAACATGTCACGCAATCATCTAAACCTTATGCCAGTTATGCGTTTTTAATTTCAGGCAAAATCGGAGAAATATGAAGAATACAATCCCTGGGGGCGTCCAGGAGCAGGAGCACCGCTGAGGACTCAGTCTGGCAATGTCGTAGCAGATTTGAGTAAAATGAATCAGGTGAGGTAATATCGGAGTGTCACTAAAATGAGATAAAAAAAGGCCCACATAGCTGAATATCGCAGTGGTAGGTTTAGGGTTAGGATTATTTCTTTTGATGTTTATCAAAAACCTAGCCCTAAAGTTAATGTAACAAGGTTTAGCTCTGTTGGCTTCTTTGATCCTCATTCCCGCCATTTTAGACTTGATACCTGGAACATGACCTCTGTAAGCAATTCTTTTTTTTTTTTTTTTTTTTTTTTTTTTTTTTTTTTTTTTTTTTTGCGCTGGGATTATTGAGCAACTAAGAGCAAAGCGAACGCGTGCAATCTGGGAAGAGTGAGCGTCACGCAACCGTTATCACTTGGAGAATTTGGTTGTTTGGTCCGTCTTTTTGTCCGGCAGAACACTTCAACTTTCAATAATGCTGACATCCAAGAGTCTACGTTCAAATCCGCTGTCAGTCAGTCTGGTCAGAGCGGCAGGTCTACACATCAGTTGTCAAGGACTGCGGAAGCCGCGTCAGTAAGCAATACCATGAGCAACGTGGAAACATCAGTTCCCGTGGCCCTAAGAAGTTCATTTGCAGTGGGGGTGAGTTGAGATACATCTTGTGTCGACTTGGTAAATATCAAAGAGAATACACATACAGAATTTCAGTACAATGCTTTTGTAGACCATGCACTATTGTAGATAGCACTTTTATCAGTGAGCTTCGACTAATTGTCATTATATTTTGTTATAGAGGCACAGAGTAAAGTTACATTGATTCGAATAAACGATTGTTATTGATAACGCATAGAGCCCTTTTTGGATTGTCTGTTGAAAACCAAAACCAAAAGAAATCACTATACAATCACCAGTGCGAGAACACGCCATCGCTACTTCTTTTTTTTTTATTTTCTTTTTGGCGTGAGCCAATATTGCAAGCAAGTTCTGCCTTTTCTCTTGATTAGGCAAATATTTTGCTGAACTTGTTAGGACCAATCAGAAAGCGTAGCAAACACAAACCCAAAGCATGCAATCGCACAATTACTTTCGACAGTCGTGAGAAAACGGCTCATCTAGTAAGTTTAATACACTGTCTTGAATTTTGATAGACTTTGAGTTTTTTAGCTGGTGACTGCAGTCCCGTTGATTTGGACGAGCAGCATCCTTAAACTCACAAATACGCGTTGTTGTGCATATAGTGGGTGCTTGTGGTTGTTCCTCTTTGCACAAGCAGTTGGTTACATATACAGGTACAGGTCAACTCTCTCTGAGGCGGACACCCTTTGGGACAGTAGATTTAGTGTCCGTCTTAGAGAGGTGTCCGCCTTAGTGAGAGTTCAGTTACAGCGAAACAAGTGAAAATTGGCAAGGATCAAATCTGCATGCTGTCCGCAGGAAATAGCGCTGCTGATCGGTAAAATTCTTTGTTTTGGAGCTGTTTTAGGTTAGGATGAATCGGGAGCTGTTCATAATGCAAGCTTGGAGGTTTTTGAACAGTTTCGAACAAAATCTCCCCCAGAACAAGTAAAATTGTGGGTAATTTTAGCCATTCCTATTCCGGAACAGACCCAATCGAACGCGCCCTTAGAGAGGTGTCCGCTTAGAGTTGACTGTAGTTGTACTGGATGAGTACTGCATCCCAGCTATTCTTTGGTATGATTATCCATACACAACACGACAAGGTACGGTACTCAGTTGTAAATCAGAAACGTATGTTCTTCATATCAGGCCCCAGGTCTCGTTGTCAATGAAACGCAGAACAAGTCTCAGAATACGAAAAAGTGGCGCGAAGAGCTGGGTAAGCTGATTTCAGTTTACGTTGCTTCAGTGTAGTCTTTATTTTGTGCATGCCCGTGCTCTGACAGTGTGGTCGAGGTTTTAACCCACATGAGATTTTGTTTTATCATTTGCACCAGTCATGTGTCTTAGAAAGTGGACAGTACTGGTGTTTGTTGGGGGTGAGGCTACAATCACGGTCAAATTGTTGGAACGATTACAAGTTTACCCCTCAACCACTCCCCCTCCCCCGGTCTCAATGTTGGGTATAGGTACGCATCTTGGAAGGAACTGAACCGAATAATATGAGCCCCAACAGGCTGTACGGATTAAAACTGTGCTCCGCTTGTGCATATTGATAAGTCCCGAACAAAGCGTCCCAACGATTTTGACCGTGATTGTAGTTCCTAAAGTCACGTGGTGATATTTTAATTTTATTTGAGTTATGTTCGGACTTGGTAAAATGTATAGAATATATTAAGCACATAATCGTTTTCAAAATATGTCACAATTTTGCATCATGTTCTTCAGATATGCAAATCCAAGAAAAACAAGAAAGAAAACTGAGAGAGAAGAATACACTGGAGGTAAGGAAACAAGAAACTACATTTGGTAATCATTGGTGCGCGAGTTCACTCAGTGCACGTGGAGTAATGTTTGAAATACCCCGCGAACAAAAACTCGTTAGTCTCTCACTAAGGGAAAGGGAGAAAGGAAATATCACTGTTTTCAAGCAACCAATTGTCGCATGTCAAAATGACGAATCCTGCAGAGCCGTTTCTCCTTTGCTTTTTAGGGATAGGGGAAAGTAACATGTCGTAAGCTGTGGGATTTTCTTGTTTCATGCAAAGGGTGTGAGGCCATCTTTTGTTTTTGTTATGTTCATTGAGCTGTACTGTGCGTAAATAAATTTGATTATTTGCTGAATTGGCATACATCTGGCAGTCCATTCATTAATTTTCACGACGTATAACGTCTTTTATTTTGGAGAATCATATTTTTGAAATTCAAATTTGGCGGTTTTAGGCAAACCATCTAATGTTGAATCTTGTTAAAATTCAATTGAACATTACATTCATGCAAATTTGATCAAAGCAAACACTTTTTAACTGCCTGATTTATTCAGGATGTCCTGGATAATTCTTGGGGCAGACCACGTGATTCTTACCGCTCACCACCTCGACCCGGGCCCCCTGATGTTGCCCGTCACACTGAAGTGCCTACAACGCAGTCATCAGTTATTAGTGCACAAAACGGAATTCCCAATTTACACGGCATGGCTGAAGATTCCAGCTCCAAGTAAGTATAGTGATTCTGCGGGAAAACATGCATCTACACTGAGCGAAAAGATTAAAATCTGCAATATTACAGCAGCTCTTTTGCGTCGGACACCAAAGTTACCCTCATTATTAAGTAACGGCTAAGCTACTTTACGACCTACTTTACAAGTCGAACCATTATTCAAACACCACTAAACAGACTGTAATCTAGCAAAGTCTTTACAATATTACAGATACAAGTCCCCAGTGCACAACCACAAAAGTATTTGGCCTTGATGTTGGATTAAAGTGTGTTTCAACGTGTGGAAAAATTGGTTCGATTTGTAAAATACACTTGTAAATGCTTTACTGAATTGGCCCCTGGTCTAAACATTCCTTTGTTCCTTATCAATTTTACATAGACGGCGTTTATGCATTGGACGGGCCAAGAAATTTAGACATGATTTTGACCCTGTATATATTTTCATTTTGATTATCATATTTGAGGTTACCTAATAGACATGCCCGGGGCCACGGAATGCAGTCGTTAGCCCTTCAGAGCGAGGAAGAAATGGAGAGGAAACGAGCGAAGATGCTTGAACACCAGGTATAACTTGTAAGCAGCGAGCTAAAGGAAAAACTATACATAGCGCTTATATTAAGGTGTTAATCCTCATCGTTGGTACTCTTCTTCTTGCTTGTTCGAGAATAGGGAGACTTGCCAATGTGGCTCTCCAACATTTACAAACCGACCTGTTCTATTTTGTGGTCACAACAATCTATCTAGGACACATTGTTGAGAAATCTTTCGACAGACATCTTTGTGTTACTCGCGGAAACCGTTATTTGGTCAATACTCGACAGATTACTTATGATGCGTTATCGTCAAGTATTTCATCAAATTTCACCTAAGTGAAAACATTTTTGTAATTTTTCTGGTATTTATTAAAGCAGTTTCTTAATCCAGCATTTGGCTCTTTGGTAATCGTAAAGCTACAGCTCTAATCCATAAGCTGCAGGAACTGACTGCATGTTTAGTGGTATAAACAAGATGGACACAGCAATTACAAACATTTAATGCCTCTTGTTTATTGTGCAGCGTGCCATCCAGGAGCAAGTGGAAGAGAAAAGAAGAAAGAAACGGGAAGAGCAAGATGAGAAGTGGAAAGAAGAGGCAGCCGCAGAGGCCAAGCTAGCACAGCAGCGGATCGTCATCCAGCAACAATTCGAAGAAGACCAGCGAAAAAAGAAAGAGAAGGAGGTCACCCGAGTTTCCATCCTGTTGCGCATGCCAAATGGCTTCTTTGATACTTTATGTCATGTAAACGTAGTCTCAGACAATCAGTGACAAAAGTTCTTGGGACACTTTCAAAAATTGTTGTATCTCAGACACAAGTCATTGACTAAGCGTACTGAAAGGCGCGAAACCATTTTTCTCCCCCCTCCCCTCTGTACAATGTTGCGTGTGTTTGGGAAAACAAGTTCAGGCCACTTCAACATTGAAAGGGGGGATGGGAGTTGCCTTTCAACTGAAACAGTAGAGAAATTACTGAAACTATGCGAGTGTCCCAAGACTTTTGTCACTGATTGTAGCTTTAGTTTTTCGAAACGTACTTTGAAGTCCACATTTCCTTGTGGTGAATCATTTTGAGGTCATTGCTGCTATTTGTGTTTGAGACAATTGCCTACGTTTTGCACCACGGCTGCCTATACACTGTCGATTTGGCGTCCCTATATCTTTTAGAAAGTATGGGATATTTCAGTCATTTTCTATTTCAAAAGTTTACTGTAGACGCCAAAGTGAATGGTAGATTACGTCCATCCAAGTTTAACATCACTGACTCCATTGCAGGAGGAGTCCAAGCGACATAGTGAGGCGTTACGGCTCAGTGTTCTTCAGGCTTATGAGGCTGCTCAACAGGTCAGTCGTTATTTGAAGTTACATTTTTTAGTTTTATGCGTTTGACTTGATTCCACCATAAGCAATATATAGCCAAGTCAGTTGACACGTTTTCCTATGGAAGAATAGAGGGGGAAAGAACCAAATCTTCTTCATGTTTACTGGACCATTACACAAAGAATGTTGTATATATGAAAAATATTGTGTTGATCTAAGTTCCTTGAATTTTTGGCAAATAACTGACAGAGCACGCAAAGTATCTATTCATAATTCGTGTTTTTTTTGTTTTTTTTCGTTTTTTTTTTTTGTTTTTTTTGTTTTTTTTGTTTTTGTTTTTTTTGTTTTTTTGTTTTTTGTTTTTTGTGTGTGTTTATTTTGATTCAGAAGTATTTTAGGTGCTGCAGGTCACTACGCACATTCATTCAAACATATTGACAACAGTTTCTATTTTCCTTTTCTTGTTGTCGTTCCTATTTCATCTGTAAAGGAAAAATTAGTGCAAAATATAATGACTCTGATTTTTATAAATTATCTTAGGCCAAGAATGAAAAACGACTTAAGCACCTTCAGGCTGCAGGTCACAATGTGTCTGGGATAAAATCGAGGATGGAAGGTGATCTAAAACAGAATCCTGTGACTCCCCCCGTATAGAGGTAGCGAGTTTGGGCTTTCTGATTTTCAAGGCAAATAGACCAATAGAATTCTCCTTGACGGTATTTGTGTAACCTAGTTCCGGAGGTTCCTCGCTTGTTTATGAAGAGCGGCGAAGGCTCAGCAGTGAGCGGCAAAGGCGAACGTCGCCGCCGTTCTTGTCGGTGGAACCAGGTGTCGGTTTACAAGTTGGACCACTTCTCAAACACCACTAAAATGGACTCTAATCTGACAAAAGTCTACAAAATGTTACAGAGAATGTCTCATATGGACAACTGCAACAGTACTTGGACATGGCACTGGATTAAAGTGCGTTTTAACCTGTGGAAAAAGTGGCCCTACTTGTAAAATACACTTGTGAATGTTTATTGAATTGGCCCCAGGTCGGTAGTATTTGTACAGCGAACTGCACTGAATGATCAAACGAGTGATAATAATCTATCCCTCTGCTCTTCTTAAGTAGCTGTTTTATATCATTCCACCTGTAATTCATGTTCCTCTAATAACAGCTTCATCCGCATATCTGTTACAAGAGGAGCCACGACCAGTAGTTACGACAGCGCTGAACAGCAGCGTTGACCAGAAAGAGGAATCTCCCAGACATGACATATTTACGTCCAGAACGGACACAGATGGTAGTGTTCGGACTAGTTACGATGAACATACATTGTACAAAGTAAGTCCAGAAAGTCGCAGCTCTGACGTCGGGACAGCAGAACTTGAACGTAGCACATCTCCTGCACGCAGCCCAATTCAACGAAATAAACAAAAACGCAAACCTCAAAAGAAGATTGCAGCAGTTCTTGGCCAACAGAAGAATGGTTCTGTAAGCAGAACAGTTACCTCTCATTCTGAAGAGGAAATCAAGAATAAAAATGCAAAGCTGCAGCGTTCTAGACAGCCGAGGACCAAGGGTGATATGACGAATCAGCATGGCACTCCCTCGCTACATGAAGAGGCTGTCATCGGTCGACACTCAGACTATTCTCCCCCTCCCCAGTCACATTTGGTGCAGGCTTTTATGGTACCTTATCACCGGACCACAAGTGCCACTCTGCATCAAAGGCCAGACTCTCCTTGCCGGGAAAATGAAGCTTCACACACGCATCTTCACAGGGCGGAACCTAAATCCAGTTTTGATGTCGCGGTAAAAAGCGAGTCCCATCCCACAGGCCTCCGACCGCTTTATCGGACAGAGAGTGTGACTTTAAAAGAGAGTGGAAAATCGAAACCCTCACCAAGGCACCAAAAGCCTGTACCAAAAGCGAACAAGAATCAACAAAGAGGGGCCAAAAGTGGCTCACAGAGTGTGAATGGGTCATTACCTAGTAAGGCAAATGCGTCTTTCCCGCACAGAGCAAACCAGAAACACCCCAAAAGAAAATCTGATGCTGTACACACTGCCTCGATCGTACAGGTAAGGATGTCTACTTTCTGTTCAAGAAGCACGACAGTGCTACGCAGTATTTAGGTTTAATTTACAGCCAGCGTGGCCATGAAACTGCGCGCGCCCTGATTGGCTAAATAACCGTTTAAGATGAGAGTATATTACACGCTAACGTGATACGTGATATATTTTACTTGACTAATTATATTATAAAATAAATATATAACGCGTTCCCGTGTAATATAGTCTCATCTAAACTCTTGAGAAGTTGGGAGAACACTCGAGTGGCGCCGGAAACCACTCGGCGGCCTCGTGGTTTCCTTGCACTACTCTCGTGTTCTCCCAACTTCCCGCATGTTTAGATGAGGCTATATTACACGTAGGGCGCACCGTCGGCTTCCATTGATAACAGTTCTCAGAACTGACGAAACTACCGACGTTAAATAGAATCACTTTACTTTTACCATTTAAAAACAACAACAACAACTTTTTCCCACATAATCAGGATATTGAAGAGGTGCCACCAACATCACGTCAAGAGATGATTCTCCAGCAGTTGGCCACACTGAGACAGGTCTGTTGTGTCTGTTGTATTCGTTTTGTGTCGCCTAGTACAGTCTATGGAGGTTTGCCCTTCAAGTCCTGAACTTTCGCACAAGTTGTATATTTCTAAAATTGTAAAAGTGCATTAAATCCATGTAAAGTTGGAAATTTTTGTTACAATTGAAAGTATGAAAGGCCCTGTTGCACTATGCAATTTTTTTTTCTCGGCGTTGCCGAAAAATTGACCCTTTCAATTAGTGTGTCACGTGACCTGAATGGGACAACACGCCAAAATAACATCTCAAAGTAAAAATGAAATGTTATTTACCAGACGTTTGCTCACTCATTCGGGTATTTCTGGGCGAATTCTGTGATTAAGAGTGAAAAATCTGGTCACTCCGTGGTATTTTACTGTTACTTAGAGACGCATCTGTAATACTTCTCCAGCAACTTGCTTTGCAATCTTTTTTTTTTTCTGTGCACAATCAACAGCGCATGTGCACTTCTTTGTAATTATCAAATTCCGCGGTCTGTTGAATTCTGGAATTTAACGTGTTCTCCCAGCCTTAAAGTTTCCTCGGCGTAAATCGTTGCAAGTTGCTGAGATCTCGTTGCACAGTCAGTAGCATTTCATCTCGGCAACTGCAACGATTTTTTTCAACCGTTGCAAGACAATTTGCCGAGAACATTGCAGTGTAACAGCGCCTTAAATGTGTGCAGCGATATACTGCATGCTGCCTACCGCAAGGATTTTTTACCTTCTATTGAATTATAACTAATTACCATGGGAACGTATGGTTTGGTATGGGTGAATGGTACAAGGTTTACTATGTTATAATCGCAGTTTGACGCTGCGGAAAATCAAACATTTTTAGTGAAATTATTTTATTTGTAGGGACTGATGATCAAAGAACGGGAGCTTCAAGAAGGAGTTCTTTAGGCAAGAACGAACAGAGAGCATCTAGCGAGCCATCTACAAGAATTTTTTAAAAAAATTATATAACATGGATCTTACTGGTGCTTGTAGCTTTTGGGTGAAAACTGACGATATTTTGACTTATCGTTCGTGTCTACATCAAATATTTAAGAGGATACCCCACGGGAACTTTTTTATATTAAGAAGAGAGTTCTTGCTTTTCTGTGCAGGAAGAGAACTTTAAACTAAATAAATAAATAAATAAATAGATGCCTTTACACAGAAATATGTAAGATTACAAGTTACTGCTGCATTGCATGTGCTTTATGTCGTCATTTTTGTCGACGAATAGACAGAACAACAGATGGCGGGTCGTATTTTAATAATTACTTGCCATTTTCTTCTTCCAGTTGTGTACAGTATTTTCTATTGCTGGTGAAAATTAAGCGCAGCAAAGCAAATATTATCAAATGATAGAAATATTTCGACAAGCAGAAGTTGTTCCGGGCTGTCATGGGTCTTTCCACTTTGACTTGCACTTGTCAAACAACCAAGAATTTACCAAAACCTCTGTGATAATGGTTTGAAATGTAACATATCTACTGGCAATTCAGGTATACAATGATAATCAAAATAACTCCAGGAAACGTACGTCTTCCTGTCTCTTCATTTCTTCATGCGTATTCGCTGATGCTAATTGATTGCAAGAAGGTCGTGCATTACACTAAAGTGGGACGCCGACCTTTAGAAATGCCACCGCAAAAACTACTTCGGCAATCGCGTTGTCGATTTTGTTGCGTTGTCCGTAATTCGATACTGCCCAAATTGGGAACAGAACGTCCTCCATATTTGGCATCCATTGTTGACAGCACCGGGAAACATCCGCAGGTGGACTTATCACTATCGGAGGTCAAACGATACTCCAGTGAAAACAAGCCAAAAATTGTCTCTCGCGTATAAATCTGTGAAAGTCCGTGTCAAGCCACACAACTCTAGGACTGTGCGCAGTGTAAAGCCGCAGAGTGTTTTTTAGCCTTGTGTATTTTGTGTACGATTGTGTACCGGCTCCACGCTTGCTGATTGTTGAAATTAGCAAACTTGGATTTTTAAAACAAAAAAAAAGTAGGCACCTACGCCACAAGTAACAAAAAAATCTCAAAAAGACATGCAGGATCCTTTTTATAGATCGAGTGTGCTGTTTTGCAGTCAACGACCACAAATCCATGTGGGTAAAGGCCTGGGCCCGGATGAAGTCAACTCAACTCGGATAGGGCTGGTGACGAGGCTCGTCATCACACGCATGTTCACGCATGTGGGATGCTCTCGAAACTGGAGTGGTGGCGGGGTGAGTTGTGTTAAGATTGATTCTGAATTTTGAATTTACTTATATTTGATCTTAGATTAATTTCATTGTTAAGTGCGAGATCAAGCTTTCAATCTATCCGTGCGTTGTTTTTGGCGTGCAATTTTTCAGTGCACAACGCCACTGCATAAAAGAATTAACTTGTTCATTATCTCCTGGTTCAGAGCTTCGTTACAGAATCTTGTTCATCACAGACTGCTCGACGGCTCAACTAGCAAATCAAATTATTGCTCGCGGGAGCCTGGGGCCCAACGCGAGCTTAGGACTGCAAATTCGTTTTATTGTTATTATTTTATTTATTTATTTATTTTTTGTCGGTCGAGAATCAGCACACGGTGATTGATTCAGATTATCACGTGATATGCAATGACGTAATATTGACTTCGTTAAACAACTCGAGTGTGGCCATGAAGTGCTCGGTTACTTGTGTGTAAAGTTAACTGCATTTAATTCAAACTCAACACCGTTTGGGTTTGTGCCGAACACGCACTGATAAACTGGATGTTAGGGAACGATTTTGGCTTGCGTTCTTTAGTTCACCGCGGAAGCTTTGAGAATAGCCGTAAACAGATGTTTGATGGATACCGCTGGGGGGTTGCAAATATCTCTGTCGCCGCTAGATATTTAGCCTCGACGAAACTTTCTGTGACGACACGAAATACTTCTGGGAAGAAAACAGGCCGAAAACGGAAACCAAAGCTACGATGAGCTTTAGCCGCAAAACAATGGCGATTTATACTTCACTCTGTACATGACATCTGTTGCCTCATAAAATTCTTCTGCTTATCGTACATTGCCTGTTGAAATGTTTCTTTCATTCGATCATGTAGCCTTTGTTTCGCAATGGTCATTGTATATCAGAAATGAAAAATACACCGAAATAGTCCTGAGTATTAAGTTTGCAGTCACAAATGGGCTGAACACACTGTGAACAAAACCGCAATAATATTTTAAACATGTCTCGTCTTACATTCCTCGCTTTCAATTTTATATTTGTTACAAAGCACGAATACTCGAAAGCCTGAGAGAAGAATCGTTTTCAGTTAATACAAGAAAACACACAAGTATTGAAGCGAAGGCTGGATTGATCGTGGCCTCTGATTAAAAATAAGAATCGAAGTCGATTGTGCATAAGAAGAGATGTCAGAATTTCGCCCCAAAATTTTTACCGGTTCCCGACCCCCGGAGCCTGGGCTGCCCTGTGTGTATACTAGTATTGAAAAATACACCGAAATAGTCCTGAGCATTGAGTTTGCAGTCACAAATGGACTGAACACGCTGTGAACAAAACCGCAATAATATTCAATAATAACAAGTCTCGTGTTGGGCTCGTGTTACATTCCTCGCTTTCAATTTTATATTTGTTACAAAGCACAAATACTCGAAAGCCTGATAGAAGTGAAACGCATTGAGTGAAACCATGTATTGATGTATTTTGTTGGCCTGTCACATGACCTTTAATTCATCACTTCTCTGAAAGTTGTGACCTGGCATTTTTCCAAGTAAACCAGTTTAAACTGCCAAATTTAATGCTATGGTCTGAAAATGTGTCTTTTCTGGATACATTTTGACATTTCTGACTACAACTGTTCTATCACATGATGAATTTTGGGTTATACAACTTGCAACCCTTTTGTGTTACAAGTAACAAATTATTAATTTCTAATCTGATTCGATTGCTTATACCTCACAACAGTGTGTACTGTGTAGAACAGCCTTTGTGGTCAGGAGGCAGGGGCATTGCAGATGTGGATAAAAGTCCCCACATCCTTATACAGATATATTTTGGAGATAGTTCACTGTCAATGGGTAGTCTGTTACTTATTCTACACTCAGAACACTTTTTGGCCAAAGTTGGCCTTATCTCGGAACCGAAAGAAACTATGAAGAAATGCTCCTGGGAGCATAGCGAAAGTTATGATATTAATTTCTTATATTTCATAGAGATATGATGAGTTTTACATGAGCTATTCAGATTTGTTTAGATTTGCTTATTTGATGACTAGTGATCCACCACCATCTTGTACATTTTGGAGCGATAAAGTCGTTTTCGGGTGACTGTTTAATATAATCATGGGATTACTTTAGTTTTGCGTTAGCTTTGCTTTCTAACTGGTCCAAGCAAGTTAAGCAGCCGCATTCTTGGCCAATCGGGAGCTTCATATCAAGCTGCTATTTTCCTGCACGCTGAGAGATCAGGTCGAACGTTTTTGAAGCTATTTGCATATATGCAAATAGCTTCTATGTCGGCGGTTTGGACTAACAGCCGTTTGGCCCATCTCATTTGGTCAATAAAATGTTCCCCCTCTAAGTAGAAAAAACTACTGAAGGGGAGGGGCATGAAGTGTTATCCATATAAAAGCCGCCGTGGTACAGGTCCTGTGAGAAATTTTGTCTTTTATTATTTACTTAACACAAAGAATGCACAGAGAAATTTCTAGTAAAGGGTTTCCGTGCTAATGTTATAACTTGGCGACAGAATGCCAGAAGCTAAATTACCTCTCCAGGGAGGGGTTTTCTAAATATAATTGGCTCTCTCGCACGTGGAGAATCAAGGCACTATTTAATGGCGGCTGTGAGTGTTGCCGATTCTTTGGTTGTATGTGGAAATTTGCTCCCCCTTCAGCCCCTGGCTGACATATCCCGTAGTATCTGGCAAACAGGCTACACAGATTCACATCTAGAGCGACATTTCTGGACACATCAGTTTGCAAATATATATGCTCCGCTCACAAAAGAAGGAACACAGCTGTATGGTGTGACCTTGACATATGTTTTGGCAAAGGCAAAAGCTTATTCCGAGTTTTTTGCGTTCGCTGATATGTTTGTTGACACATGATTTCATGCCATAATTGTAGATGCAGATTGACTGTGGTATGTCTGAGTTGTTTGTTTATAAATTGTCTCGAGCGGATTATGGGTACTCCCTATGATCGGCTATACGGGGAGGCTCCGCCCGAAAGGGGTGTTTGAGTACCCCCCCCCCCCCCCCATGGGGGGATTATGTCGCTAATGAAAGATCGACAGGAAATTTTATTGTGAATCCTTTTCACCACCGTTCGAATAACACGAGAAACAAGTTTGTTCGGCTGGAGTGTGTTATCATAGACTATCATCAACTAGCAAATAGCTTTGCGGACCTATGTTTTTACATGAGCCCCTGGCTCGGGAGATTGGGCGACCACTCCCTGCGTTATCGACATTAAATAAATTATCCCCGAGCGAAGCGAAGTGAGGGTAATAATCACGGCGCTAATCTAGATTCGCTGAAACATCATTTTCAGTGTACTTTTGAGCAAATGTAAACGTCCAAATCAGGATTGTGGTGGCGGAAATTGCAAATGACGTAAACGAAATTTACTATTCACGGAAAATCAAAACCCATTTCTGAGTTTTTCGGCTCGAATCTCAGACATCTCAGAGTGTTTTCGGTTTAAATCAAGCGCGCGCGCGTCTGCACCGAGTCAGCGATTCACTCCCCCCCCCCTCCCCCCTCAGGGCCCAGGCCTCGAACCGCAACTCAATTCGGATAGGGCTGGTGACGAGACCTATGAGCGAGCGAGCTCCTTTCAGAACTGAACTATTGACGGGGTGAGTTGTGTTACATTGATTCAGTATTAAGTTCACTTACATTTGATCTTAGATTGATTCAGTGTTGAATTTACTTACATTTGATCTTAGATTGATTCAGTGTTAAATTTACTTATATTTGATCTTTAGATTGATTCAGTGTTGAATTTACTTTATTTGATCTTAGATGGATTCAGCATTAAATTACTCAAACCTTTGTTGTGGGTGCGAAATGAAGCTCTTAATAATCGGTGCGTTGTTTCTGGCGCGCGATTTTTCAGTGTACAACGCCACTGCATGAAACTTGTTCATGATCTCCTGGTTCAAAGCTTCATTACAGATTCTGGTTCACCACCACAGACTGCTCGACGACTCAACCAGTAGATCAAATTATTTGGGCAAAAAGTTACAGATTCATGGCCTCATATAGTAAACAACTTTTACTATTTTTACGATTTTTATATTATTTTGCAACCCTTTCACTTCCAAGAGGGCCCAAGAGTGATCAACTATAATTTGCTGTTTCAGTTTCTCACCAGAAATTGGCAGTTTTACCATGCTCAGTTAAAAGCTGATTAAGCTATCGATTCTCACTAAATCAATCACCTTTTTCCCTAAACAAAAGTTGAGGAATCTGTATTTGAGTGGAAGGGGTTACTCAATAAGAATTTAAGTAGTTTGTCTATAGCAAAGTGCTCAAATTTGTGACCCTGTTCAAAACTAGACCAAAAATTACCTTATTGTTGTTGTGATTTTACTCATGGCTGCCATTTTTCCTTGGTCACAGGCCCCACCCCTTCATTTTTTTTCCTGGGCTATAAAAGGTTAAACAGAAGCTAATGACAGGTTGAATTGTTTTGCAGGTTGAACCTGGCTGGTTGAAGTTTGAAAAACATCATCACAAAAAGAGAACCTGTACTCATTTGACAGATGTTGTAAGAAAAGTCCATTTTCTATGAGCTCTCTCAAACATCATCAACTGTTGTACAGAGGAAAGCCCCACAAGTGTGACACATGTGGCAAAACATTTGCAAAGAAGAGTAACCTAACCATGCACCAACTTGTACACACAGGAGAAAAACCCCACAAGTGTGACAAATGTGGTAAAACTTTTGCAGTGAAGAGTAACCTGACCATGCACCAACTTGTACACACAGGAGAAAAACCCCACAAGTGTGACAAATGTGGTAAAACTTTTGCAAGGAAGAGTAACCTGACCACACACCAACTTGTACACACAAAAGAAAAACCCCACAAGTGTGACAAATGTGATAAAACTTTTGCAGTGAAGAGTAACCTGACCCAGCACCACCTTGTACACACAGGAGAAAAACCCCACAATTGTGACAAATGTGGTAAAACTTTTGCACACAAAAGTCAACTGACCACGCACCAACGTGTACACACAGGAGAAAAACCCTACAAGTGTGACAAATGTGGCAGAGCTTTTGCACAAAAGGTTAACCTGACCACACATCATTGTTTACACGCAGGAGAGAAACCCCATAAGTGTAACAAATGTGATAGAACTTTTGCACTAAAGGGTCACCTGACCAACCACCAACTTGTACACACTGGAGAAAAACCCCACAAGTGTGACAAATGTGGTAAAACTTTTGCACAGAAGGGTAACCTGACCAGGCACCAACTTGTACACACAGGAGAAAAACCCCACAAGTGTGACAAATGTGGTAAAACGTTTGCACAGAAGGGTGACCTGACTAGGCACCAACTTGTACACACACAAGAAAAAACCCACAAGTGTGACAAATGTGGTAAAACTTTTGCACTGAAGGGTTACCTGACCAGGCACCAAGTTGTACACTTAAGAGAAAAACCCCACAAGTGTGACAAATTTGGTAAAACTTTTGCACTGAAGAGTGACCTGACCAGGCACCAACTTGTACACTCGGGAGAAAAACCCCACAAGTGCAACAAATGTGGTAAAGGTTTTACACAGAAAAGTAACCTGACCACACACCAACATGTACACACAGGAGAAAAACCCCACAAGTGTGACAAATGTGGTAACACTTTTACAGCGAAGAGTAGCCTAACCATGCACCAACTTGTACATACAGGAGAAAAACCCCACAAGTGTGACAAATGTGTTAAAACTTTTGCTGAGAAGGGTAACCTTGCCAAGCACCAACTTGTACACACAGGAGAAAAAACCCACAAGTGTGACAAATGTGGCAGAGCTTTTGCACAAAAGGTTAACCTGACCACGCACCAACTTTTACACGCAGGAGAGAAACCCCATAAGTGTAACAAATGTGATAGAACTTTTGCACAGAAGAGTAGCCTGACAAAACACCAACTTGTACACACAGGAGAAAAACCCCACAAGTGTGACAAATGTGGCAGAGCTTTTGCACAAAAGGTTAACCTGATCACGCACCAACTTTTACATACAGGAGAGAAACCCCATAAGTGTAACAAATGTGATAGAACTTTTGCACAGAAGAGTAGCCTGACAAAACACCAACTTGTACACACAGGAGAAAAACCCCATAAGTGTGACAAATGTGGTAAAAGTTTTGCACATAAGAGTAACCTGACCAGGCACCAACTTTTACACTCCACAAACAAGAAGAAATTGACACAGCAACAGAGCATGCTGGCTGGAGAAGAACTGTACACTTGTGACAAGTGTGGTAAAGGCTTCACTCAGGAGATTCATCTGACAGAGCATCAACTTCAGCACATTGAAGAAAAGTGCTACACATGTGAAGTGTGTTGTGAAAGTTTTGTTGCTAAAGAGAAATTTACACAGCACTTTTTTATGCACAGAGATGAAAACCCATACAGGTTTTATAAGTTTGCTTATGAGTGTCATGTGTGTTGTGAATATTTTGCTTTAAAGGAAGACATGACAGAGCATGTTCAACATCATGCTAAGATATAGCAGTGATGAAAACACTGAGATATATTACATTAGTATATACCACACAAGTGAATAGTGCTTTTCGCACACTCTGATTGGCTTCTCAGTCTCGGAATAGCAAGCACTATTCACCTCCCAGCAGCTTCCAGTAAAACAAAACGGGGCGCGAACCCAAGTTTTGCCCACTTTTGTCAGAAATATAATAGCTATTTGGGAGTTGGCTATTAAACTTGTGTGGTATATACTAAAACAATATTATTTGCCAAAGTGGAGGTGAATAGTGGTGGATATTTACCTCGCCGAAACGGCTTGGTAAATATTCACCACTATTCACCTCCACTTTGGCGAATAATTGTTAAATACATTTTTAGGTTATTAGGAATACGAAGGAATATGATCTTTGCAGTTGGAGGACTAAAGTTGTTCATTTTTGGTGTTTTTGAGTGCCAGAAATAGAAAGAGCATGAAAGAAAATGTAGAAAATACATAATTTAAGGCTTACAGCATTTACAAATCAAGTTTGGCAAGGTTTGTTGACCACCAACATTTTCCATACAGATTTCTTACATGTAAATACTGTATTTCAAAGTGCTCTGCAAATGCTGTGATGCTGTTTTACACCATGTTGTGTTGTATTGTGTTGGCTTGTCACATGACCTGTAGTTCATCACTCATTAACATGCAAATACCATGTTTTTTGCCTTAGCAATGTGCATTAGAGCTGTATTTCAAGGGTTATGTGCATGTACGTGATACCTTACCAAGGTAGTTGGATATTTGACAATTCTTCGCCAAAGTGGAGTTGAATAGCAGTGGGTATTTACCAAGCCACTTTGGCAAGTTAAATAGCCACCACTACTCATTGACACTGAGGAGAATAATATTGTTTTAGCATATACAATACAAGTTTATTAGCCAGACTTGCATAAGTGGACACTCGTAGAGAGTTTAAGAAGCCAGTCAGGGCATGCAGAAAACACTTCTCTTCAGCACAAGTTTCTGATAATATTATTTTATTAGTCTGTACAACATAGGTTAATAGTGCTTTTCGCATGCTCTGATTTGCTGCTCAATGTCTCATCCTGGCTAGGTAAATCGATGAGATTGATAATCGATAACAATCGATTGATATTGGAAATCGATGGCCAATCGATGACGGAGTTTCTTGTGATTTGTTCATTGATTTCCGATAACAATCGATTAATTATTATCAATTGACATCAATTGTGATTGGCACGATTATAATTAATGAATGAACAGACACAATTAAGCTCTTGACCTTCAAAACATGAAGACTTCAAGACCTTTTCACACAGGAAGGGCGTTTCCGGACTTCGTGTGTGGTATCTTGGGCGGCGAAATAATTTAAACTTTTTCATGACATCGACCGTCAGCTAAATTCCTTGGTAATCGATAATCGATGACAAGTAGAGGAACTTTTGTGTGATTATCGATTGGTCATCGATTGGCCGATGCCAATCGATATCAATTAACCAACGTCATCGATTAGATTCGATTGAATTTCCAATGATCGATTGTCATCGATTTATCTAGCCGGGTGTCTCATGCACAGCACGAATTCCTTCAAATTTTGGTCGCAAATATGTCCAGTGCTTGTAATCAGTAAATTGAATTTTTGCCTATGTCGGTAGATAAAGAAAATGGGAGGCTGGCTAATAAACTTGTATTGCATATATATAAATTATTCTCCTCAAGTGTCGGTATATAGCGGTGGCTATTTACCTTGCCTAAGCGGCTTGGTAAATAGCCACCGCTATTTACCTCTACATCAGTGAACAGGTTTAATTATCAGGAGCTAATGCTGAACGGACCAAAAATAATGCATGTGTTGACATTAAGAGGTTTTTCCGCTGAATATTGGAGCAATGAACGCAAAAGAAGCAATATTTCCGTGATTTATTTTGACTTTCTAGTTTGACTATTGTAAGACGATCATGGACGAGTAACACCGAAAATAGTCAAGAAGCGCAATGAAAGGTGTGAGGATTTTTAGTTGCCTTCCTAGCTCAAAATGAGCAATAATACGTGTGTCATCATCGCAAAATAAGAGTTTGATAGGAATTCTCATGACTTCCTGTTTCTTGGAGAGTTTTGTAAATTATCTTTCGGTGTTACAGGGAAAGATGCCTGGCATTAAGATCCTCAGGGAAGTGGCGAAAAATTCTCAATTACAAATAAATTGTGTTGGTACAAGAATTGTTTCGTTTTACCGTGACAACTCAAGTTTACAGCGGAAGCCCTCTTATTTACATGTTATATTACTGTTGTTTATTGTTGTTATTTATGATATGTTTCCAGAAGCTGAAATAGGGCTACTGTCTATAATCCTCCCTGAGAGTTTGAGGATAGTTTACTGCAATACTTGCAATCTTAAACTGTACACTAAAGTTTTATTAACCTGCGAAACAGACAAAGTTATAAGCACATAAAGGAACAGCCAGGGGCTTATAAACTCGGTGCCATTCCCCTAACCAAACGCGGAACTATGTTTTTCCTGTGACAATAGTGATCTACAAAAAATTCACCCAAAATATTGGCTATCTAGTGCATATTAGTCAAGTTTCAGTTTTCAGTGTACTAAAAATTTTCCGATGGCATCCCGTACAAAGAAAAACGCTTTCCCGACTTTGAACAAGAGATGATTCATACCCGTCCCAGTGCTGTGTTCCTCCAACTTTCAAAGTCGCTGTTGTTCCCATCTTCAAGTATCCTTGTATGATAATCACTAGTTTTTTTCGCGTATGAGAGTTTGTACCCGAATATTTTTGCTCCGTTTTGATTTTTTTTAGATATCATTCTTCACGCATCATAAACGCTTTATTCTTAGACAAAGAATCAAATCATATCGCCAACCATCGTTCAGTGGGTAGGGGCGACAAGGGAATCAAAACCAAAACCAAGGTTTTGATATATAATTTGTAATATTTTTTATTATATAGACACGAGTGTTTTACTGGAAAATATACCGTACGTAAAATCCATACGAAACTACATCCGGGACCCGAGTGGCGTATTTTCCATATCTTCACTAGTGAGGATATCGTTGGCATTATTTCCCGCTTGTTTGTGCAATTTCTCGTAAAACACTCGTGTCTAACATAATAAAAAGAAAATTACACGGCGGCTTGAAGATATGGATTTTATTTTCTCGTGGTAAAAACAATATTGTACTCACTCGCGAAGCGCTCGTTCGTAAAATATTGTTTTTACCACTCGAAAATAAAATTCATATCTTCGCGCCGCCGTGTAATATCCTCTATATGCAGTCCATCGCGAGCAAACCCTTGCCTGACACCTTACCCTTTTCAACCAAAAGAGCATAATAGTATGCGTAGCTCTCTTGCAATGGCTGAAGAAAAATGAGATGAGTTGCAAAAAGTCTCGGTATAGTAACAGGAAGATTTTTTTTGAAAGTTTGGAGATTTCTAAATTTTTGCTTAAAATCGGCCGTTTTTGGCAAATAGGCTACAGCCTTCCAATTCTGGTCAAAATTAATTGGCCATTTTTGGACTAATCTCAGAATCATATGAAATACACGAAACTTTTGGGAAATGCTCCTGGAAGTACAGCAAAGGTTTTGATATAAAATTTGTGATATCTCATGGAGATATGATGAGTTTTACATCAGCTGTTCAGTATATTTTAGATCTGCTGATTTGAAGGCTAGTGATCCACCACCATCTTGTACATAAGTGGATCATTGTCGCTGGTCGCCCAGAAAGGTGGGGGTTTTAAATGGACTGATAGAGTCGTTTATGGGTGACAGTTTTGATTGCTTTAGTGTTTGCGCAGGTCGCTCTTCGTCCAAACAAATTCAGCAGCTTTGCTATCTAATCAAGAACTTCATATCAAGCAGCTATTTGCCTGCAGCCTGGAAGACCGCACGAATATCCACGATACGCAAAGCCGATCCCCCTATAAAACCCTGACTCTATTCAAGACACAAAAATGTAAATTTTGTTATCCTGTCTAAAACAACGTGTTCTAACTTGATACCCTGTTTTTAATATTCCAATCAGAGAGATAAGTTAGCTTGCAATACACGCGTTTCCACTGGAGCATACGAAGAAGTGTAATCGAGGAGGGAGGGGAGGAGGAGAAGATCTCTGGTAAATAACCCTGTTTAAGACACGAAAATGTAAAATTTGATATCCTGTTTAAGACAGAGGACCCTGAAAACAATACCCTATTAGGTAGAAAGTTCCCGTTATATAGGAATATGGGAGTACCCCTCCTCCGCCCCCCCCCCCCCCCCCCCCCTCCGGGCGACCCCCCTGCTAGACTCGACTAGTCGTGGGCCTCAGAAAGTTTTGGTCCGATCTCGGAATCTCGGCAGCCCCTTTTATGGGCTTTAAAGCCATAGTTTTTTGGGGGAGCCAGTACCCTTCGAATGGGTATAATAAAATGTTGTTTTTGTCGTTGTGCACGGGGTTGTTTCACATGCCATTAGCGACAGTAGATTCCGTATTTTAAAGTTTGACATAGAATAGTCAAGCATTCGTCGACTACTACGCCGACAAGCAGACATGTTGCACGCGCGTGGGACTGTCTGGTTAGTGACAGCCAAGCAGAGAAACTACCCAGATCTGGGTAGCGGGACGTCATCAGTATAGAATTTTTCGGCTCGAATCTCAGACGTCTCGGAGTGTTTTCGGTTTTAATAACATGCATACAATAATTTCTGCATTCTGATTGGCTGAGCGCACGTCAATTTATCCCAAACAGTGCAAAAATGTGAAATTAAGAGTGCAGAAATTTGAAATTAAATTGTGACAGCTGGCGCGCGTGTTAAGGTATCAGGATACCTCGTGAAAGACATGCGTTCAAACCCATTTTTCGCGCTAGCGTTACATTTATTTAATAATAAAATATATATTTTCTGAAAGCTCAACAATCACAGATTTAGGTTAAAGCTTTATATTTTTTGAATTTGCTAAAGAAAGAAAGTTATCAGCTTCCGAGTGAATTTTGACCTTGCCTCATTAAAAAAGCCTAATGTCACTCGGATTTTACCCGATTTGATTATTTATTGTTTCAGCCTAATGTTGACACAATAAAGAAAAAAAGCTGTCTCCGAATTTTGATATCTTGTTCATATACAAAGTTATTGACTTTTAAAGTTGGCCAATCATATTTCTAGCTACACGCAAGACAAAAGCGGACATATCTTCCGAACAAAAAAAAAAAAGAATTAAAATCGGAGACACCTTTTTGTAGCTTTGATATTGATTCACACATTTGCCAAGTTTCAAGCCAATCGATTAAAATCCATTGAAATGTAGGTTTCCGAAAGAAACACTTTTCCGCGTTTTAAAAACACCGAGAAAAACACATTTAAAGATTCTGACCAGGGAGCCGGAAACCTGTTTACATAATCGCCTCATCTGACAGCGATCTGTCAAAACACCGCAGTTAGTGCTTTCGCATAGAGACTTTCCAGGCATCTTGTCGGTTATTGAAACGCGCAGCACGAAAGACCGTGAAAAACTACGGACATCAACGCTTCCGGGTAAGTTTCGCAACATCTGTTTTCGCTTCACAGTTGCACTCACCACTCGACACCAATATTCAACCTTTTGCAGCCACAGTTGGAATTCGGAATGAGTTCAAGCAAACGACAAAGTCGTTCTAAACGTAAAAAAGCGTTCACAAAAACACACAAGGAAAGATTTCTTGCGGCATTTCGTTATTCTTGCAGATCTGCTGTTAGTCATGCGTTATCCGTCGCGCGGCTAAAATTTGTACTTTATTGTTTTGCATGACTGACGCTCAAGCCGCATGCTGCTCAGTTACGGGTGATACGATCTATTGACAGGTAGTTTCCGGCAAGAAAGAGAAAGATAAAATCCTTTTGTTTAAATATCTCGGGAAAAAAAATAGGTATCCAAATTTTGTTTTCAGAAACACAAGGTAAAACATGTAGTAATTTCGTTAAGCCAAAAAAACTGTTTTTGAATCAGGCAAAGTCCGGAGGGTATCCTGATCAGTAGAAAGAGCACTAGCACTACATAGTTAGCATTATCTAACTCATGATTTGTGAACACGTCTTCAGGTATTCCTTTAAAATCTGTCCTACAAGGGAAACCCGGACAGATCGCTGATCGAGCAGCAGGTTCCATAGATTCTATCGATAATAACTTGCGATTGGGACGGCAACCAATCAACTTTGGATCCTTCTGAATTATTTGGACTTAAGATAACTGCACGGGTACGCGTTGCAGTATCGTCAACAATATTATCGATTTTATCATCAACAATCGCCGGATCCGAATCTACTAATGCTTCGTAAGAGTCATTCTGGACTTCGAGATTTTCCTTTGAATCTTTAACATTATCATGGCTGTATGAACTTACTTCATACAGTTCCGATGCAGCAATTACGTTTACACCTTGTATAATTTCATCCTGCGTGCACGTATCAGAAACGTTAACTATTTGTGAATTATCATTACTGATCTCCTGTTTTGTTTGGATGTGTTCACCGCTGGTTTCTTTGTCAATTTTGACATTGTCGTGCTCATCGACGTGTATTTTTGTTTCAACTTTTAGAATCACTGGTTTTGGGTCATCCAATTTGATTGTTGTTCGTTGTGGTAGTTTTGCCTTTTTGGTTTGTTGAACCGACTTGTCTGGCGTGCGTGGAAACATTTTACTCTGACAGTTGCGCGCAATGTGGCCAGATTGGTGACAAACAAAGCAAATACGTTTGTCTCTTTTGCGCCCCTTTCTTGACACAAGCGTTGGAACACAAGGCTGCTGAAACTGACTTTGTAAAGCTTGCGGAACATTGTCAATAAAACACGCGTCTGCTTGTGTCTCTTGACAAAGCTTTTTGGTAACGTATGGCGGCTTCGCATAATGGACGGCAGGTGAAATAAACTGTTCGCGCTCAAAAATTTGATTCCCTGGGTCGGCATACGCTGGCTCGACAAATTCAGAAAACTTATAGTCGGAATTTACGATCTGCTCGACCGCTTCAACATGTCTCGCAATACAGAAAGCTTCATCGTAAGTTTTGGGGGTCCTCATAAATACTTCGCGCTTAATATCATTCCTTAATCCATTGACAAAACAAAACAGTCGTTCCGAATCTGAAATGTCAATTAACTGAGCAGTACGACAGACAAATTCGCCGTAATCCTCCAAAGATTCGCTATATCCTTGTTTCCTTGAATTGAGCTTGCAGCGTAAATTGAATTTAATAACATCCGACAACGAAAATTTTTCTAATAAAGCATCCTTCAAACACTGAAAATCATTCCTTTTAGCTTCAGGAAGTGTGCAATACCAATTCTCTGCAAGTCCCGCTAAATGGAATGCTAAACAGGCTGCTGCGGCTCTGCTGTTGCAATTAATGCCAACCAGGGTCAGAAAAGACTCTAATTTTGCTAACCATCGCTTAACGTCTTCACCTTCATAGCCATAAAACTTACTAAACTCGTATTCCATAATGTAGCAGTTCTCAGACTGACATCACTAAATTACAATTAACTTCAAGGTGTTCACTCAATGTTATAAAATAGCATGCATTTAAAGTCACTTAGCAGTTCATTCTGGTTGTCTTGCGCAATCTTTCCGGGCTCTCCTACTTGGTATGGTCAACTGGTGTCTGAACGGCTTGGCTTTTGTCCGGCGCTCTGGTTTGACTCGATCAGGTTGCGAGAACGAAACTAGCAGCAAGGTTCACGGCCACTGGCGATGGCCTCAGTGATCCAGGCGGCGTCCTCTTCTTCAATCTTTATGGACCAGGCGATATTTTCTATAAGGTCAATGGATTTCACGGAGCGACTAGTTAGGCCGCTCCGGCGATACTCAGGTTTAACTGTCGGCGGAACAGGTCGAGCAAAGTTCGGTGTGCAAGGTGACAGTTTTTAGGTTTTCTTCGCAGTAACAGTTCCCATTTTTAGTGTCGAACAGCCACTTCTTGTGGTCAGTCTGCATAAAATCAAGCTCTCCGGCTTCTGTTTGATGCAGAGTAGGCGTCGAATGGATGTTCTCTTCTACTTTTTGCGCTGTTTCCATGAGTCGCTAGTTTCTCGCGGTGGCCTCCGTTCTGCCCGGATTCTCCACCACTTGATACGAGGAAAACTACTCGCTGTGGCTGCTCGGAGAGGTACCAGAGGATCAGGAACGAAGGCCTTCTTCCTTTCCCAACACCGATTTATTGACTCCAACTAGAGTTACAAATTATCAACTCTAGGGCTAACTGTAAACTCTAATGACAAGGGTGTGCTTCGCCTTAAGTAGTGATGCTTACGTTAATGACACTTTTGGCCGTCAGTCATTACTACGAGCCAATGATAGAGTAGCTTACGTCAGAACTTAACTACGAAGCAGCAGATGTTCAATAACATACGCCCTAAGGAAAAACCTTAACTTTAGCTTTTTAAACTAGTTACGCGTAAACGGAATGAGCTAGATTCAAGAACAGTGGTAAAGTAAATCACGGGCTACTATCCAGTGTAAAAATTATAAAGTCTTAAGCAGTAAGAACCTAGTAAAAGTATCCAAAAACAAATATTAGAAAATCAACATTACGTAATGACGCTGAACCAGGTATAGGCTCCGCCTCTAAGGAGGGCCAGAGCGTGGTCGTAAACAACTCATTGGTTTTCACACTTTCCAGGACAGGTACCAGCTAAACGATAAGGTTAATTCTAATTTTACGCTAGATTTAGTTAAACTAATCCAGGTAGCGAACACTTGGAAAACCCCGGCCAGTTATTGGCCAATAGGTATAAGATCATTTGTATTAGAGGTAAAGGGGATTAACTAACGTAATTAGTACCAGTAGCAGATGGATATAGTAATAATAACTCTAGATGGTATTAAAATTACACTGTGAAGTTGATCTAAATAATCGAGTGAGTAAATACTAGATGCTAAATATTACCCAAAATATAACCCATAAAAGTTATAGTAAAATAGTGGAAATCTCTTCCGTAACACAGTCGACAGCAGTATTCGGTCCTAATCCAAGTTGCCGCTTTATTTGCCACTGTTTGAGGCCTTCAGTCCACCAGTACGTGAATTTCAACGCTTCCTCCAGGCTCAAATTGGCATCTTCAAACCAACTGTTCTGTCTAATACTTCTCTCCAAAACATCCTTCTTGCCCACGCAGGCCAAATGCGCAACCGATTAACCACATCGCCGTTGATGAGGTTGAGAAGATCTTAGTTTTCTTTCTTGTGTTATATCGGCAAGCGAAGCCTTTTCGACAAACACGGAGTACCTTACCATGACATTCATATAATTCATCTCGTTCTCGTAGTAGTGACTGAGTGGTTAACGCCGACACTTTCTAAACATAGCCAATTAAAAAGTAATTACGCTTGTCTAAGATAATCCGAATAACAATAAATATCGATATGTGAAAAGTTTCCAAATACACAAAGTTCAGTTGGTTCCCCACTTGCTGTGGATTTTGCAATTGAACGATGCCAAGATAAAGTTATTTTTCCGTGTCGAACATGCAGTTTATATATTTTATAAAGATTCAATCCAGGACAACCGGGCCAGTTTGAGGTTTTTATTCTCCTCAGCGACTACGCCTACCGCCGTCTTTTTCATGCCGCATTGTTCTTTTGTTTTTGTTTTCCCAAAAGATATAACAACAAACACAACATGTAATGCATCGGTTTTATTAGGGCCTATCTTAACAAGTCTCATTCATTGCGTGCTTTTCTCGTGCAAAGACCATGTAGAGCAGCCAGCTTGCACGCCAAATTTTCTTTTCCGAACTACCTGGTTTATTCTAGTGCTTTTCAAAATAGACCATGTTAGTAATACTTTGCGTGAGGATACTTGGTAGCATAGCTTTATGCACAATTAGAGGTGTTGAAACTAGCACAACAGCAATATCTTTTTGTTATAACAGAACTCTAGCACAATGGCTTCAGGTACCGCTCAATTCACTCAGTTCACTCAATTCGCTCAATTCGTCAACATATCTGTAGCGAGTATCGCAAAGCTTAAACCGGACAGCACCTGGACCCTACTTCAGAAGCGTCTAATTTCTATACCGGATCCTTTTCAAAAGCCATTTCCACCGCAAGTTTGGGACTTCATTCTTAACAAGTCTCATTCATTAAACACAAACTTAGGAGGAAGGGTAGTCTAACTCCACTGCGTATCCGCGTATCCGCGTATCCACTTCCACATATACTTCAAAAATTTAGGGGGAGGGGTGGTCTAACTCCAATGTATTCCTCGTTCTACTGATGAGGGTGGTCTAGCTTGACTGCGTATCCGCGTATTCACCGTTTTCTAGGGGTGCTCCAAAAAATGCGGGGTATTCTGTAGTTACTCCACTGACTTAAACCTTGTGTGGGTGCGAGATGAAGCTTTTAAGGTTTTTTAATCTTTCGGTGAGTTGTGCGTTATTTCTGACGCACGATTTTTCAGTACACGTTGAATGAACTTCTTGCTCACTTGTTCATGATCTTCTGGTTCAAAGCTTCGTTACAGAATCTTGTTCACCGCAGACTGGTCGAAGGCTGAACCAGCAGATCAAATTATTTGGGCAAAAATACAGATCGAACCGGCGACACGGCCTTGAAACGGCGACACGAGAGCTACGAACTAGGGGTGCAGCGTGGAAATTTTGACAGCGACACTGAAAATAATTAATCCGACAGCGAATTTCGTGTTTGGTACTAGTTTCGACAGCGAAATCAGTTCTGCGAACCAGTGTGCATAGCGGAGCTCTTCATTCTTTTGTCAATTCACACATCTGTTGACATAGGGCCTGATTATATGAGCCGGGCTGGCCCGGTTAGCCGGACTGGCCCGGTTAGCCGGACTGGCCCGGTTAGCCGGACTGGCTCGGTGTATTCAGTCCGAGATTACATGAGGCGAGTCAGCCCGGGACGCAGCGGCCTGAATTTGGCGCGAATCATAAGAACGCAAGTTTAGCGTTATAGTATTGTTGTTATGTACATTTGTTGATGTGCACGGACATCATTGAAAACCTGAGGCAGATTACGTACCTGTATTTTTTTTTTTTTTTTTTTTTTTTTTTTTTTTTGATAACGCCTATCTTACGGCTTCGTATTGTTTAGCCTTGTCAGCATTAAAATCGAGGCTTTTCTATTCCATCATCAGTTTATACTATTTCAGGCTAGTCAATAGATCTTCGACCATTTCCATCGTCCAGTTGAACTTCTTGCCGCACGCCATCGTGGTTTGTAACTTCATGTGTGCATGAGTATTGCAGTTGTCGTTGGCCTTAATTGCTGGCCCGTTGCGTGCGATTACATGGAAAAATGTCAGCCCGGGATCCTGGGTTTCCGGGCTGGCCCGGTTCTCATGTAATTGCGTAGTCGATTTTTAGTGTGTTTCACAGCCATGCCAGAATCTCGGCAAACCGCCCAACTGGGCCAGCTCGGCTCATATAATCAGGCCCATAGTTACCGACTGACCACGTGTGTGCGCTTTTCCCCGAATGCCGTTTCCCTTTTACCAGCTAACAGCAGATTTACAGCAAACTCTACTCTTGTCAACTCTAACAAACGCTGCTTCGGTAAAATTTTGGCGGGAATCGGGAGACAGGAAATATCCGGGACATCTGACACAATTTTCCATTTTGGGAGGTCTATGTGGTTAAAAAAGAAATACCATTTCATGCACCGTAAACTTCCAAAGTATCTGGAGTTTCCACTTTTTCTCCTTATTCTTGTGTATATTTACAAAACATCTGTTGTAAAGAACATTTTAATCGTAAGGAAGTTTTATTCAAAGTCATTCTTCATTCTTTAGAAGGCAGGGAAATGGCATTTTAGGGAGCCAAATTTAAAAAATCTTCCAGGGCAGCATGCCCCTGATCCCTATAAGCAGCTTGCCCCTCCAGCGCTCACAAATTTCTCTACTATTCCATTTTTCCATGGATTTTCACGCAGTACTCCATGCTTTCACTAAGCAGCACCTCGGACGATGATGATCAATGTCGTTTTCAAGTTTTACCCCTAAACTGACAACAGTGTATTAATGCAGTTCGCAAAAAGTGCGTTTTTGAAAGTGTTGGTTTTTGAGCGTTTACATTTGTTCAAAAGAGTCCTCAAAATGCAAGAATTAATGTTGGATGTTTCAGCGAATCTAGATTTTAATATATTCCGGGTAAGCATGCCCCCGGCCCCCCTTAGTGTGTCATGCCTTTGGCGCTCGAACCCTCTCTAATTAAGTACTAGATCCTCCCTAACTGTAATTGATTGGAAGGCTTAAAAAATGTTGAGTGTTAGTGCCACCATAGGTAAAAGTGTTTTTCTAGTTTAAGTTGTTGTAGTTAATTTATGTTGTGCTTCATCGGTCGTTCAGTTTAGTCTTTATTTCAAGTAGTCTGCATTTAATGTTCTAGCCTCAATATCAAGTTCAGTATCTGGTTCTTTTGTTCATAGTTCAGCATTTGTTGACAGCGGAAGTTTTCCGTTGTCTTCGATTTCCTTAGTGAACTGTATGTCAGGGTTTTGGTCGTTCAGGTGTTTGTGGAAGGAGTCAATGTCGTCTTTGTGTACAGCAGTAAACGTATCGTCAACGTATCGTAGCCAGAGAGGCAGCGTTTGTTCGTAGGTTGCAAGGGCGCGTTCTTCGATGTGTTGCATCACAATTTCTGCTACAATAACAGAGACCGGTGAACCCATTGCTGTTCCGTGTAGTTGTCGGTAGTGTTTTCCGTTATACTGGAAGTACGTGGAAGTCAAGCATAGAGTTAGTAACTCCATTACGTCTTTAGTCGGTAAGGGTAGTTTGGTAGTGTGGCGTTCGATAGCAGTTTCAGTACACTGTAGTGCCAACTGAAGTGGAATACTGGTGAACAGTGATTTCACATCAAAGGACACGAGTTTGTAGTCGTTAGGTATCTGTATAGTCTTGATCGCGTCGATGAAGTTCTCAGTAGACTGTAGTTTGTGTTTAGAATTCTTTGTCAGCGGTTTCAATATGGTCGTTAAGTACTTCGAGAGTTCGTACGTCGGGGACCCACAGAACGAGACTATGGGTCGCATCGGTATGTTAGGTACTTAGGCAACGTAAAGGACAAAGACGAACCCATCAACAGACAGGGAACAGTATACAGAATATGAACACGAGACTTACTGAACACTACAAACGAGCTACCAGAAACGGCGACATCAGAAATCACATTTCTGAACACCACCGACAGACTAAACACGACATCAACTGGGACTCTGCTGAATGCATCAGCCACAGTACCAACTACTACCAACGACTTACACTGGAAAGCTGGTAGACAAACTTAGAACGGAAACCACTCAACAGAAACCAACAACTACCGGCACCTTACAAACGACTGATAGATGACATCAAACGCAACCGAACGAACAATAGACTAATCAACAGGACAAAAGAACATCAAGTGACCAATAACGAAACACAACCAAGCCGACTCGACCAACCATAGACCGACATAACGGACCAATCACTTCTACAACCAGAGACATATATACCGCCATCTGACGAATACTTTTCACTTGACTCTGAAGATGACTTCCGCTCAGGTAGTCGAAACGTCAGTCACCAACAACAGTCTTTCTGGAGACTACTCTAACCCGGACGATCACAACCAACCTACTGTTCACATTTTCTCCTTGAAAATTTGGGAGAATCCATACTTTGATCTTGGGAATAAAAGGGTGGGTTGGAACACAACTTTGAGATGTGGACCATGCACTACATATTCCTATTAAACAGAGGCTAATAGCAGGTTGTATTATTTTACAGGTTGAACATGGCTGGTTCAAGAAGAGGATTAAAGAAGTCATCACACAAAGAGAACATGTACTTGATTGACGGATGCTGTAAGAAGGTTCCAATTTGTATGAGCAGCCTTGAACCTCATAAACCACTGTGCAAAGGAAAGCCCCACCAGTGTGACACATGTGGTAAAACATTTGCACAGAAGAGTAACCTGACCAAGCACCGACTTGTACACACAGGAGAAAAAACCCATAAGTGTGACAAATGTGGTAAAACTTTTGCACAGAAGAGTAACCTGACCAAGCACCGACTTGTACACACAGGAGAAAAACCCCACAAGTGTGACAAATGTGGTAAAACATTTGTCACACTTGTGATACTGAGGCGAATAATTGTTTTAGTATATACCACACAAGTTTAATATCCAACTCCCAAATAGCTATTTTATTTCCGACAAAAATGAGCAAAAATTGGGCTCGCGCGCCATTTTGTTTTACCGGAAGCCGCCGGGAGGTGAATAGTACTTAATATTCCGAGATTGAGGAGCCAACCAGAGCGCGCGAAAAGCACTATTCACTTGTGTGGTATATACTAAAATAGAATACATTTTTAGATAATTAGGAAGACAAAGGAATATGTTGTTGGAGAACTAAAATTGTTAATTTCAGGTACTTTTGAGTGTCAGAAATAGAAGAGCACGTCAAAAATATGTAGGAAGTACATAGTTCAAGGTCTCAGCATTTACAGATCAAATTTGGGAAGGCTTGTTGACCACCAACATTTTGCATACAAATATTCTTACATGTAAATACTGTATTTCAAAGTGTTCTACAAATGCTGTGATTCTGTTTTACACCATGTATTGTTGTATGTTGCTCAACCATAAGATTCAGCTCTTCTCCCAAAAGTTGTGACCTGGCATTTTTCCATGCATAAAGTTTAAACTGCCAAATTTGATGCAATCAATCAATGGTATCTACGTACTATGCTTGTCAACATGTTTTTCCAGGCTAACCACATCTCATTTGTGTCTTCGAGTTGATCAAGATCCGACCATGGTTTATTTTCAAGGTAATTTTGGTCTTTTGGTCAAAAACGTCACTAAAATCCCAGCATTATGCTTAATGCTTCAAGTCGATCCCCTAAAATGCTCAAAAAAAGTGCTAGCATACTGTACAGAAGCCTAAGCATTAGATATTGAGATGGTGACCAGCTGGGAGTCTTGAAATAACCCGATATACAGCATTATCGTCGTGATTGTATAATTTATCCCCGAGCTTTACGAGGTAATGGTATGTCCCGCCCAAAAGAGTATCGTTTTCATTAATCTTGGTCTGAAAAAGAGTGTACATCTTAGTGGAATAAAGAAGTGGATTTTGTTATTTTATGTGTGCATTTTTGGGATACATGCAGGTCAAAAATATAGGAAACATTTTAGCATACAGGTCTGAAGAGGGGGCGTGTAAGTACACACTTTGTACTTACACGGTCACCACAAAAAAAATTGCTCAATTGGCGCCAAATCGCCTCGAAAGTCACCATAAACAGTAAATAAGGACTCGTTCTGTTCTCTGACCAATCTCAAGAGTAAGTTTTTTTATTTTCACACGTAAAACGTGATTTGAAAATCTCACCATACAAATCCTAATTAACCGATCGGCCGTGACGTCATCAGACCTTGACCAATCAGACGTGACTTCACCCTTGCTGGCTGCCTGTGGGGCTGGTGACGAGGCTCGTGATCACATATTACATGCGACTTGTCTGGAAGGTGAGTTTTGTTTAGATTGATTAACTTTGATTCAGTGTTAAATTTACCTATATTTGATCTTAGATTGATTCAGTGGTAAATGACTTAAACCTTGTGTAGGTAAGAGATGAAGCTTGTAAGGTTTTTTAATCTTTCGGTGAGTTGTGCGTTCTTTCTGGCGCACGATTTTTCAGTGCACATTGAATGCTACTGCATGAAAGAACTTCTTGCTCACTTGTTCATGATCTTCTGGTTCAAAGCTTCGTTACAGAATTTTGTTCACCACAGACTGCTCGACGACTCAACCAGCAGATCAAGTTACTTGGGCAAAAATACAGATTCATACTAGCCTCGTGTGTAAACAACTGAAAATTTTCATATTTGTGCAAACCCTTTTACTCCTAAGAGTGATCAACTATAATTTTCTCCTTCAGTTTCTCACCAAAAATTGGCTTTTGATACCTTGCTCAGTTAAAAGCTGATTAAACTATAAATTCTTTGCTAAATCACACTCACATTTTCTCCTTGAAAATTTGGGAGAATCCATACTTTGATCTTGGGAATAAAAGGGTGGGTTGGAACACAACTTTGAGATGTGGACCATGCACTACATATTCCTATTAAACAGAAGCTAATTGCAAGTTGTATTATTTTACAGGTTGAACATGGCTAGTTCAAGAAGAGCAATAAAAAAGTCATCACACAAAGAGAACAGTTACTTGATTGACGGATGCTGTAAGAAGGTTCCAATAGATTTGTATGAGCAACCTCAAACCTCATCAACTGTTGTGCAAAGGAAAGCCCCACCAGTGTGACACATGTGGTAAAACATTTGCACATAAGGGTGACCTGACTAAACACCAACTTGTACACACAGGAGAAAAACCTCATAAATGTAACAAATGTGGTAAAACCTTTGCACTGAAGAGCAACCTGACCAAACACCAAGTTGTACACACAGGAGAAAAATCCCACAAGTGTGACAAATGTGGTAAAATGTTTGCAAAGAAGGGTGACCTGACTAAGCACCAACTTGTACACACAGGAGAAAAACCCCATAAGTGTAACAAATGTGGTAAAACCTTTGCACTGAAGAGCAACCTGACCAAACACCAAGTTGTACACACAGGAGAAAAATCCCACAAGTGTGACACATGTGGTAAAACATTTGCAAGGAAGGGTGACCTGACCAAGCACCAACTTGTACACACAGGAGAAAAAACTCATAAGTGTAACAAATGTGGTAAAACCTTTGCACTGAAGAGCAACCTGACCAAACACCAAGTTGTACACACAGGAGAAAAATCCCACAAGTGTGACAAATGTGGTAAAACTTTTGCACACAGGAGTACCCTGACCAAGCACCAAGTTGTACACACAGGAGAAAAATCCCACAAGTGTGACAAATGTGGTAAAACTTTTGCACACAGGAGTACCCTGACCAAGCACCAAGTTGTACACACAGGAGAAAAATCCCACAAGTGTGACAAATGTGCAGGCAAAACTTTTACACAGAAGGGTAACCTGACCCAGCACCAACTTGTACACACAGGAGAAAAAACCCACAGGTGTGACAAATATGGTAAAACTTTTTCACAGAAGATCAGCTTGACCACACACCAACTTGTACACACACGAGAAAAACCCCTCAAGTGTGACACATGTTGTAAAAGTTTTGCATGGAAGTTTTCCCTGACCATGCACCAACTTTTACACACAGGAGAAAAAACTCATAAGTGCAACAAATGTGATAAAAGTTTTGCACAGAAAAGTAGCCTGACCACACACCAACTTGTACACACAGGAGCAAGACCTCATATGTGTGACAAATGTAGTAAAAGTTTTACACAGAAGGCTCACCTGACCACGCACCAACTTGTACACACAAAAGAAAAACCCCACAAGTGTGACAAATGTGGTAAAACATTTGCACAGAAGAGTAGCCTGACCATACACCAACTTGTACATAAAGGAGAAAAACCCCATAAGTGTGACAAATGTGGTAAAACGTTTTCACAGAAGATCAGCCTGACCACACACCAACTTGTACACACAGGAGCAAGACCTCATATGTGTGATAAATGTAGTAAAAGTTTTACACAGAAGGCTCACCTGACCAGGCACCAACTTGTACACACAAAAGAAAAACCCCACAAGTGTGACAAATGTGGTAAAACATTTGCACTGAACAGTAACCTGGCCAAGCACCGACTTGTACACACAGGAGAAAAACCCCACAAGTGTGACAAATGTGGTAAAACGTTTTCACAGAAGATCAGCCTGACCACACACCAACTTGTACACACAGGAGCAAGACCTCATATGTGTGATAAATGTAGTAAAAGTTTTACACAGAAGGCTCACCTGACCAGGCACCAACTTGTACACACAGGAGAAAAACCCCACAAGTGTGACAAATGTGGTAAAACATTTGCACTGAAGGGTGACCTGACCACGCACCAACTTGTACACACAGGAGAAAAACCCCACAAGTGTGACAAATGTGGTAAAACATTTGCACTGAAAAGCAACCTGACCAAGCACCGATTTGTACACTCTGATAAAGATTGTCAGGGCAACCAGTTCACAAAGAAGAAGAATTTGATGCAGCGACAATGCATGCTGGCTGGAGAAGAACTGTACACTTGTGACAAGTGTGGTAAAGTCTTCACTCAGGAGATTCATCTGACAGAGCACCAACTTCAGCACATTGAAGAAAAGTGCTACACATGTGAAGTATGTTGTGAAACCTTTGTTGTCAAAGAGAAATTTACACAGCACTTTTTTATGCACAGAGATGAAAACCCGTACAGGTTTTATAAGTTTGCTTACGAGTGTCATGTGTGTTGTGAATATTTTGCTTTAAGGGAAGACATGACACAGCATGTTCAAAATCATACTGACATATAGACCTAATGAAAACACTGAGATATACATTTTTAGATTATTAGGAATGGAAAGGAAGATTCCCTTTGCAGATGGAGGTCTCAGGACTGTAAGATTGTTCATTTCAGGTGTTTTTGAGTGTCAGAAATAGAAAAAAAGCATGAAAAAAAAAAAAAAAAATTGTGGAAAATATGCAAATGTTGGACTCACAGCATTTACAGAAATATTGATCAACCAATTTGGCAAGGCTTGCTGACCACCAAATTTCACCATACAAGTTATACATGTAAATACTGTATTTCTACAGTAAGTGCTCTACAAAAGTGCTGTGATGCTGCTTTACACCATGTGCAGTACTTGTACTGTATTGTTGTATTGTGTTGGCCTGTCACATGATGTGTATTTCATCATTTCTCTGAAAAGTTGTGGTCTGGCAATTGCTTTTTAGTTTTATGAGTCATGCTTATTTTGGCAGCTAAAATACAATATTATTGATGAATATAGTGTCAAATTCCCTTATCAACTTGCAAATACTAAATTTTCCCCTGAGGAACGTGCATTACTGCTGTATTTTTTGCATGCCACTGAGGGAGTATTTGCATGTAACTATGCGATATGTGCACCTAACAAAGGTAGTTGGATAAAAATATTATCAGGAGGTAATGCTAAAGGGACCAAAATAATGCATGTATTGTTGACATTAATATTACAAGTTTTGTTACTGTTGTTTATTGTTGTTATTTATGATATGTTTACAGAAGCTGAAATAGGCTACTGTCTATAATCTCCTCTGAGAGTCTGGGGATATTACTTTAATACTTGTAATCTTAAACTGTAATTAAAGTTTTATTAACTTACTGTAAAACGTGTCATCTTATTAACCTGTGAAACAGACACACACTTGTGCTTTCAGTTTTCAGTTTACTATAAATCATCCAATTATGTCCCATGCAAAGTTTTAATTTATTTTAATACCAGTTCTTGACATCATAAACACTTTACCCTTGGACAAAGAAGCAAATCATATCGCCACCCATCATTCAGTGGGGGGGCATTGCAGATGTGGATAGAACTTCCTGCTTTTTTTCTTATACTGATATTTTTTGGAGGTTCACTTTCAGTGGATAATCTGTTACTTATTCTACAAAATAGAACACCTTTTTGGCCTAATTTCAGAATCGAATGAATTGTTCTGGGATTATAGCTTAGGTTGCAATGATATAAAATATCTGATATTTCATACAGCCCATCGTGAGCAAATCCTTGCCTTACGCCTTACCCTTTTCAACCAAAAGAGCATAATATTATGCAAAGTTCTCTTGCTATATATTGTCAACGGCTGATAAAAAAAGGAGATAGCTGCAAAAAGTCTTGTTATAGTCACAGAAAGATTTCTTGAAGGTTTGGAGAGTTCTATATTTTTGCTTAAAATTGGCCGTTCTTGGCAAAAAGCATGGGCTATAACCTTCCCATTTTGGCCAAAACTGGTTATTCGGTCTAATCTCAGAATCGTATAAAGCTTTCAGGAAATGCTCCTGGCGGGACAATAACGAAGGTTTTGATATAAAATTTGTGATACTCATGGAGATATGATGGGTTTTACATGAGCTATTCAGATAAATTTAGATTTGCTGATTTGAAGGCCAGTGATCAACCACCATCTTGTGCATAAATAGTTACAGTTATTACGTTTCTTCGAGTGTAACAAATTTATAGCTGAAAGCGAGAGTCGCTTGTTTACTCTTTCGAAGTCTCGGAAATATTTTTATTATACAAAAATGTCTCATTCACACGGCTTAAAATAATTTAGAAGGTACATCAGGTGCACATGTTTTATTTGGGGAGTTACGTGCCTAAAATTCCAGCCAGGACAGCCTCGTTTTGAAGCCTCGTTTCAGTTACCGGGCAAAAAGCCCTGCAGTCCTCTTGGCTTTTATCACAGTTCTCGGGGCATAAAACCACAAAATATACGGCGAGTGTTGAAAACACGAGTGCTAACGCGACTCAAAATAACAAACTGTTCGAACAAAATCGTCAAAAGTAATTATTAAAAACTCACTGCTTATAATTAGCTCTTTTAGCATTTTTCCAGCAAGTGAAACAAAACCCCAAACATTATCCACTACGTTATCCCTCAGTGATTTCGAAATACAGAGCAGTCCTTGTACAGTTCCAAAATTCCATTGTCTTGCATTGAGCGCCCGCGGCGGTCTTGTCAAAACTTAGCTTATCCTGTAAGCCATCAAACGGTAAAATTTGCCACGGTGATTGTTTGATTTCCACCGACTGTATTTGCTTGTCCTTTCTGAAGAAGTATCCGAGTCTTAACACAATTTTGGCGTCAGGGATTGTGCTCAGGTCAACTCCAGTGGATGCTTTAAAGAAATCGTTTCATTCCTTTTGCGGCTAGCAAGTTTGCCTCCCATGCAATGGCAAAATATTGGAGACGTTTATAGCCGTCCATCAAATTGCTTGGCCTTGTATCAACATCTGGTTGTATAAAATCACACAATGGCGGTGCTCTATGGTTTAATTTCTCATTTCATTGAACTGCTTAGCAACCTCGTCTGGAGGTTGTACGCCAGACAGACAGACATACGAACATCAGTTGGCTTTTGTACATAATGCTTTTATTTTTCACTAAAATGCTAATGTTTAATGGCCGTCAAGTTTGCCACTAAAATGCTCGGCAGAAGGCTCGAAAATGCTTGAAAAATGATGCTCCTTTTTTGTTTATTTTTATCATTTTGCTGTTACTTTACAATAATAATTTTCAATTCGGAATGTAGCAAGTAACAACAATGTTGACCCTATTTCAGACCAAAATTTGCGATTTTCGATCCTATTTCAGACCAAAATGTGCAATTTTTGACCCTTTTTCAGACCAAATATCAAAATCTCCGACCCTATTCCAAACCAAAAGTTAAAATCGATTCAACAAAGCGTACGTGAGGGGTACCCCGGGGAAGTCCTTTGGTCGACTGAACGAGTTACTAATTCGATGTCACTAATTTATAATTACACTAATTCAAACGGATGGAAAAGCATAAATTTCACTCACAGTTCCAGCGCTGCCGTCTGTCATGTTTTCCTCTAATTTCTGAAACTGCTGACAAACAGTGACTGAACTAACCCTAACCCTAACCCCCTCCCCTCTCAAAATCATTCTCAATCAAAATCTCAAAATCAACTGCAGTGGCTGCAGATGCAGGGTATTTAAGTGAAGAGCAACTGGCACGGATTATTTCTTACACACAGGAAGCGTTACATACGAAGGCAGGGGAGCCAGACAGAAGCGTCATGCCACAGACATTTTCAACTACCATGGGATCCAAAACTGTTCAACAGGGCGAAGGTAACAGCAGTGAAAACTACCAGAAAAATTAACCTGTTTATTGAGCACAGAAACTTATTAAAACTTTGACACTTCAAGATGGAAATAAACGTGCGTTTCTGCATAAAACTGGTCTTTTTCTCATTTTCATGTTCTCAGAAGAGCGAAAAGAAGAAGCTTTGATGAACTCTGGATCAGGATGGAAAGCTGCCCAGTATGTCTAATATATAATCTTTGTATTTGTAGTTTACTACGAAGAAGTTGCAGCGTTGGAATTTTAAGACCCGGTTAGATTCAGCACATGTGAGGAGCGGCATCTGAATGAGCAAAAACCACTGTTTGAGCTAATTTGCAATTAGGTTCAGCGCATCTGAGGAACGCTATTTAAAACAAGCCTAGTTAATGCTGAGGCTTGCCATGAAGTTTGGGGTTGGACTTTGGGGTGATTATTGCAGTTGGAAATGACTTGACGGCGCATAAATACTTTTGAAGAGACTAGCAGCCAAACCATGCATGCCATCTGTTCGTTTGGACGTATTTATGACATTATTTGCTTGTTTCTCAACAGCACAAACATACCTGTCAACTCTAAAGGCAGCAGCCACACTGAGGTACAACTGTTTTCAACGTTTATGCAGTGCATATACACCATTCATTCACTGTCTTTTTGCATTGACCAGTCCCTTTTAAAAGTTCCACTTTCAGAAGAGTATAACACATGAAACAATCAAACATGTGCTGTAAATCTGTTTTGTGTAGTTTGTCAGGAAGGAAAAACAACGTTCACTGTGGGTTATGTGAATTACCAGTTTGCTAATCACGGCCCCGCCACATCCCCGAAGCTTTTCAAACGCGCCCGCGTTGAAATTGTCAAAGTAATAAGATATCTTTCTTTCTAAGGTTCTCTTCATTTACCGCCGTAGAAGTAGCGATATATAGAGGATATTACACGGCGGCGCGAAGATATGAATTTTATTTTCGAGTGGTAAAAACAATATTTTACGAACGAGCGCTTCGCGAGTGAGTAAAATATTTTATTATATACATACTGAGACATACTCACGAAAAAGCCATATCGTAAAATTTCGTACGCAAATGAGTTCTAGCCAATGAGAGGCCGCGAACGACGCTTTTCACACGTGAAAAAAATCGTTCGTCCAATCACAAGCTGCGAACGACGATTTTTCACTACTTTTAAAGGGTTTCCCGGTCCCATCATAAATGTCTCAGTATGTATATAATAAACAGAAAACATCATGGAAAGTGCTTTGTACAGTTTTTATTCACTCGTTGTTTCGTATCATAAAACTCACTCGCTCGCAAAGCCTCGCTCGTTCGTTTTATGATACTTCACAACTCGTGAATAAAAACCGTACGCGCGCACTTTCCATGAAGTAATCTCTATGTTTTTACCACTAGAAAATAAAATCCATATCTTCAAGCCGCAGTGTAATTTTCTTTTTATTATATTAGACACGAGTGTTTTACGAGAAATTGCACAAACAACCGGGCAAAAGCGGGAAATGATGCCAACGATATCCTCACTAGTGAGGATATGGAAAATACGCCACTCGGGTCCCGGATGTATTTTCGTATGGATTTTACGCACGGTATATTTTCCCATGAGTAAAACACCCGTGTCTAAATAAAAAAATATATTACTTAATATCAGCCTGGGGTAACAATCGGACCCTGGACAGCTCGGTTAATTTTAAGTTAATTTACTGGGCAGGCGTAAATAGTGAGTAACTTTACAAAAAGCTTTCGCGCAGTCATTTAGCTAAAAAACCATTCATTCAAAGTTTGCCATTTGGTATTTGCAGGTCAACATAGGTGTCTCTCAGGAATAATGGAAAAGAGATTTAGGTTAGTTTCATTATCATTACAAGTCTGGTCTCTCAGACAGTTGAAAGGTTCGGTAGTGTATATTTTGTTATTGATTGTATTGTAATGCCATAGAAGCAGTCGCCGTGACTTCCCAAGTGTTTAAGCTGTCTAAATCAAGTAAAAGACAATGAAAATTAAAATTAAACCAATCAGCATACGTCTGTGTTGACGAAGCGCATTGTTTATTCACAAAGTAACAGATTGGACAGCAAGTAAACGTATTACTTACAGCGTACTAATAATTTGTACAAAACAATGTTGTTTGTGTCACCCGAAACGGAGACTGTAGCAACCCTAAGATTTCCACGTACTTACTCATTTGTGTTTACTCGCATTACTTTTACTTGCAGCTGAGCAAGTTGCATTAAAGCAACAAAGACTTGCACAGGAAGTCCTGAAGGTATTGATGCACTTTCCAGACTTTCACTTGCAAAGAGATTTTTCTTGTTCCATCTTTTGATTTGGTCCAATTTTCCACGATTATAAATCGGTTTTTAACCCCTCTTTTCAATAAGCAGCGGGCGGAACATGTCACGCAATCATCTAAACCTTATGCCAATTATGCATTTTTAATTTCAGGCAAAATCTGAGAAATATGAAGAATACAATCCCTGGGGGCGTCCAGGAGCAGAAGCACCGCTGAGGACTCGGTCTGGCAATGTCGTAGCAGATTTGAGTAAAATGAATCAGGTGAGGTAATATCGGGATGTTACTAAAATGAGATAAAAGAGGCCGACATAGCTAAAGATCGTATAGTGGTTAGGTTTAGGACTAGGATTAGCTGTTTTGATGTTTATCAAAAACGTAGCCCTAAGGTTAATCCAACAAGATTTAGCTCTGTCGGCTTCTTTGATCCTCATTCCCGCCATTTTAGACTTGATACCTGGAACCTGACCTCTGTAAGCAATTTTGTTGTTGTTGTTGTTGTTGTTGTTGCGCTGGGATTATTGAGCAATTAAGAGCAAAGCGAACGCGTGCAGCCTGGGAAGAGTGAGAGTCACGCAACCGTTATCACTTAGAGAATTTTGTCGTTTGGATGCAACATAGAATTGGGCAGAATTGATGGTTTTGAAGTTACATATTCCTTCCTTTTGTCCGACAGAACACTTCAACTTTCAATAATACTGACATCCAAGAGTGTACGTTCAAACCCGCTGTCAGTCAGTCTGATCAGAGTGGCCGGTCTCACAGGCAGCCCACAAGGTGTTACTAAGTCACGCCTGATCGTTCAAGGTCTGATGACGTCACGGCCGATCGGTTAATAAGGATTTGTATGGGGAGATTTTCAAATCACATTTTATGTGTGAAAATAAAACAATCGTTCTCCTAAAATTCGTCAGATAACATTGCGAGTCCTTATTTACCGTTTAAGGTGACTTTCGAGGCGATTTGGCGCCGATTTAGCGATTATTTTTTTGTGTGCTGCCTGTGTATGTACTGATATTTTGGGAAGGCAGGAAACCAAATGCCTAAAATCCCCGACTCGCTCTTACATAATCGCCGATTTCTCCCCGAAATCATCGCTTAAACGCCATCCGGCTCCGGCTCCGGCACAGAACAGAACGATGACTAGACTTCTCAGACACATCGACATGCAGCCGATAAACGCTGTTTCTCCATGCGAAAATGCTAGCGAAAGCACGGCAACTTCGATTCCTAGATCTTCGGACAGTTATGCATGGACCAGAAAAAAACCGTTGGTGTCAATTTGAACCCCCACCACCCCTCCCCGAGTGACAATTTTTTCAAACGTTCGCTCAAACCGAATGCCAGACCTCACCCGCCTGGGTAAAATTTGACACTTCCGGTGAGTTCCGGCCCAGTGAATTTATTTAAAATTGCGTACTGTCAGAACTTAAAGTGCCTATAAGCCTTCAGACGTTACGTTTTTATATGAAAGTAGGAAGTAATCTAAACAACTTATGGCCAAAGAAACTCCGCTCCAAAGCGTTTTTATATATTTTTCGGCCCGGCAAACATGCGATTTTGACCGCCATTTTGAATCTGACCGCGCAAAGTTTTTCGATCGAGAGCCTGGGTTATGACGTCAGAGGAGGGATTCGTTTCTTGTCAAACAAAACTTTCACACAGATTTTGCAGTTGGCGAGGTGAGAATTATGCTCATAGATGTGTTGTCGAGAAAAACGTACCCAAAGGAAAAAAACAACTAAGGTAAAGAGACGCCAAAGCGATGCCAGTGCCTTCTCTGACGTCACAGACCCAGTCTCCCATGTCGCTCGGTCAAGATTTCGGAATTCTGATTTCAACCGCGTGAAAAAAGTATAAGAACGCTTCGGAACGGAGTTTCTTTGAATATAAGTTGCTTAGATCACTTCCTACTTTCATATAAAAACGTAACGTCTGAAGGCTTATAGGCACTTTAACTGATCGCCCGGAGTCCACCGGCGAAATGAAAGCTTCATCGAAAGCAAAGCAAGTTCGAGTTCAAGTTCAAGAGCGAGTCGGGGATTTTAGGCATTTGGCTTCCTGCCTTCCCAAAATATCAGTACATACACAGGCAGCACACAAAAAAAAAACAAATCGCTAAATCGGCGCCAAATCGCCTCGAAAGTCACCTTAAACGGTAAATAAGGACTCGTAATGTTATCTGACGAATTTTAGGAGAACGGTTGTTTTATTTTCACGCATAAAATGTGATTTGAAAATCTCCCCATACAAATCCTTATTAACCGATCGGCCGTGACGTCATCAGACCTTGACCGATCAGGCGTGACTTAGTAACACCTTGTGGGCTGCCTGTGCCGGTCTACACATTATCAGTTGTCAAGGACTGCGGAAGCCGCGTCAGTAAGCAATGCCATCAGCAACGTGGAAACGTCAGTTCCCGTAGCCCTTTGAAGTTCATTTGCAGTGGGGGTGAGTTGAGAAACATCTTGTGTCGACTTGGTAAATATCAAAGAGAATACACATACAGAATTTCAGTACAATGCTTTTGTAGACCATGCACTATTGTAGATAGCACTTTTATCAGTGAGCTTCGACTAAGTGTCAATATATTTGTTATAGAGGCACAGAGTAAGTTACATTGATTCGAATAAACGATTGTTACTGATAACGCATAGAGCCCTTGAAAACCAAAACCAAAGGAATCACAAAGCCAATCAATGAAGCGAGCAAAAACACGTCCGACCATTTGAAGCAAAACCAATCACCAAAACCAGTCATTTTTCTTGGACAAGCAAAGAAGCGGCCATTAGCTTGAGAAATCACATCCAGCATGAAACTGAGGGCCTATGAGCCCGGTTGACCGGGCTGGCTCTGTCAACCGGGCCAGTCCGGTCGTGTGTTCATATGGGAAATTTATGGGTAACCGAGATAAAGTGTCCATGATGCAAAAGTTTTTTCCAATCGTTAACCAAGATCCCGGTCACAAAGACAAGATCTCGGTAACCGGGCTCATATGAAGAGGCCCTGAGCCGTCCTGTGGACTTCGCTGTCGGGACACTTATAATTCCCGCGGTTTTGTTTGCGCGGCGGTGTGCCACCCTTTTGACGGATTTCGATCGACATAATCAGCCATCCGTGAAAAGGATGCTTTCCAATTTTCAGCTCCAGTTCAAATTTACACGAGAAAACTGAATGCTGACATCATCTTGATAATTCTAAAGATCATCAGGCCGTAAAACATTCACCCTTTCACGACCGGAGACTGATCAGATTAATTTAACAATTTCTGCTTTGTCTCGCCAGGTTTTGAGGGTTGCGACGAGCGTCTGCGAGCGAGAAACTATGATCAGCCATCCGTGAAAAGGAGGCCGGCTGAGTTCCGAAGTAATTATTTATAATTTTGCTGTGAAATGTTATTTCGTGAATTGGGAGAAAAGTTAGCATGAACGTTCTTTGTGCTTTATATTGCATATTTCCTCTCTCGATACGAAAACCATTCCGATGCATTGTTCGCACTCGGGTTTCAATGTTCGGAAAAACCCGCTGACGTCAACTCGTTTTGAGGGACTGCGAAGCGCGCGCACCGAGTGGGTCACACGGCTTGTCAGCAGCCATTTTGACGGCCGATTTCGGCAATTTCTTCGGACTCAACTGGCGTTTTCGAAATGTTTTTGCGACAGTCTTATGGGAAAAGGATTCAACTCGATATATGTCTGGGTTTTGTGGCCATACGGAGGTTGAAAGGCCGCATTTGAGAGACTTTTCTGGAGCCATTCTGGATGCCAGATCGACCGAGTTACCAGCCTTGAAATTATTCTTTCTGTTAGAGAGAAAAAATTCAGCGAAACACGCTGAAATCGCTACAGCAGCAAGAAAATCACCACCACAACAAGGTTAGCAAGTTTAAGCTCTATTCTCGCAATATTTTTAGAGTTATGCACCAGTCAATTGTAACCCCCACCCCCCCCCCCCCCCACCCCCACCACCACCACCTCGAGGAATAGTGGGGACATGGATTTTATTTATTGAAATAATCGACTATTCCCCCACCCCATGGGGCATAATGTGCTGACAAATCCCCCACATTGTGGGGCCAAAAATTTGGCAAAATCTTACAAGAGGCTTTGCACAGAAACTTCTCTCACGAACGAACCGCGTGGTCGAACTGGACGAGGCCGCACTGCATCATATTTTTGGTCAAATCTCCCACCTTGAGCCCCACCTCCACAGGTCGGGAATCATGAAGAGAAAATCCCCCACCCTTTCGGGCTTAAACACCTTTCAAATACGAAAAAATGCCCCACATTGCCCCACCATTCCCCGAGTTGGAGGGGGGGGGGGGGGGGGGGGGGTTACAATATTGACTGGTGCATTATCGATCGACTAAAACCTCCCATACATTTTCTTATAAAACCCAGCCATGATGTCACACAGTCAATCAGCTTGGGCCGCCTGCGATCACACGCATGTTCACGCATGTGGCTCTCGAGACTGGGGTAGTGGTGGGGTGAGTTGTGTTCAGATTGATTCAGTGTTGAATGTACTTATATTTGATCTTAGATTAATTTCAGTGTTGAATTTCCTTAAATTTGATCTTAGATTGATTCAGTGTTAAATACTTAAACCTTGTGTGCCTTGTTTTTGGCACGCGATTTTTCAGTGCACAATGCCACTGCATAAAAGAAATAACTTGTTCGTTATCTCCTGGTTCAGAGCTTCGTTACAGAATCTTGTTCACCATAGACTGCTTGACGGCTCAACTAGCAGATCAAATTATTTGGGCAAAACTACAGATTCATGGCCTCGTACTGTAAACAACTGAAAATGTTCACATTTTTGCAAACCCTTTTACTCTTAAGAGTGATCAAATTTAATTTCTCCTTCAGTTCCTCGGAAGTTGGCTTTTGATACCTTGCTCAGATTAAAGCTGATTAAACTACAGTGTATCAGTTCTCGCAAAGTCACACTCATTTTTTCCTAAAAATTATGAAAATCTGTAATAAAGGTTGAAACAATACTGAGATGTGAACTATGCACTACATATCTATTAAACAGAAACTAAATGGCAGGTTGTATTATTTTACAGGTTGAACATGGCTGGTTCAAGAAGATGATTACAACAGTCTTCACACAAAGAGAACATGTACTCGATTGATGGATGTTGTAAGAAGCTTCCAATTTGTATGAGCAGCCTTGAACCTCATCGACTGTTGTGCAAAGAAAATCCCCACCAGTGTGACACATGTGGTAAAACATTTGCAAGGAAGGGTGACCTGAACAAGCACCAACTTGTACACACAGGAGAAAAAACCCACAAGTGTGACAAATGTGGTAAAACTTTTGCCCTGAAGGGTAACCTGACCAAGCATCAACTTGTACACACAGGAGAAAAACCCCACAAATGTGACAAATGTGGTAAAACTTTTGCTGAGAAGGGTAACCTTGCCAAGCACCAACTTGTACACACAGGAGAAAAAACCCACAAGTGTGACAAATGTGGTAAAACGTTTGCACACAAGAGTACCCTGACCAAGCATCAACTTGTACACACAGGCAAAAAACCCCATAAGTGTAACAAATGTGATAAAACATTTGTACAGAAGGCTCATCTGACTATGCACCAACTTGTACACACAGGAAACAAACCCAACAAGTGTGACAAATGTGGTAAAACTTTTGCACTGAAGAGTAGCCTGACCAAGCACCAACTTGTACACACAGGAAACAAACCCCACAAGTGTTACAAATGTGGTGGAACTTTTGCACTGAAGAGTAGCCTGACCAAACACAAACTTGTACACACAGGAAAAAAAAAACACAGGTGCGACAAATGTGGTAAAACCTTTGCACAGAAGAGTAACCTGACCGTGCACCAACTTGTACACACAGGAGAAAAACCCCATAAGTGTGGCAAATGTGGTAAAACTTTTGGACTGAAGAGTAACCTGACCAAGCACCAACTTGTACACACAGGAAACAAACCCCACAAGTGTGACAAATGTGGCAAAACTTTTACACAGAAGAGTAACCTGACCATGCACCAACTTGTACACACAGGAGAAAAACCCCATAAGTGTGGCAAATGTGGTAAAACTTTTGCACTGAAGAGTAACCTGACCAAGCACCAACCTGTACACACAGGAAACAAACCCTACAAGTGTGACAAATGTGGCAAAACTTTTACACAGAAGAGTAGCCTGACCAAGCACCAACTTGTACACACAGGAAACAAACCCCACAAGTGTTACAAATGTGGTAGAACTTTTGCACTGAAGAGTAGCCTGACCAAACACAAACTTGTACACACAGGAAAAAAAAAACACAGGTGTGACAAATGTGGTAAAACCTTTGCACAGAAGAGTAACCTGACAATACACCAACTTCTGCACACAGGAGAAAAACCCCACAAGTGTGACAAATGTGGTAAACGTTTTACACAGAAAAGTAGCCTGACCATACACCAAGTTGTACACACAGGAGAAAAACCCCATAAGTGTGACAAATGTGGTAATACCTTTGCACTGAAGAGTAACCTGACCAAGCACCAACTTGTACACACAGGAAACAAACCCCACATATGTGACAAATGTGGCAAAACTTTTACACAGAAAAGTAGCCTGACCATACACCAAGTTGTACACACAGGAGAAAAACCCCATAACTGTGACAAATGTGGTAAAACTTTTACACAGAGGAATAACCTGACCAAGCACCAATTTTTACACTCTGACAAAGATTGTCAGGGCAACTGGTTCACAAAGAAGATTGATTTGACACAGCAACAAAGCATGCTGGCTGGAGAAGAACTGTGCACTTGTGACAAATGTGGTAAAGGCTTCACTCAGGAGGTTCATCTGACAGAGCACAAACTTCAGCACATTGGAGAAAAGTGCTACACATGTGAAGTGTGTTGTGAAGCCTTTGTTTTCAAAGACAAATTTACACAGCACTTTTTTATGCACAGAGATGAAAACCCATACAGATTTTATAAGTTTGTTTACGAGTGTCATGTGTGTTGTGAATATTTTGCCTTAAAGGAAGACATGACACGGCATGTTCAAAATCATGCTGAGATGTAGCAGTGATGAAAACACTGAGATATTCTTACAATACATTTTTAGATTATTAGGAATACAGGGGAACATGCCCTTTGCAGGTGGAGGTCACAAAGATGAAATTGTTTAATCCAGGTGCTTTTTAGTACCAAAAATAGAAAGAACATGAAAATAAAATAAGGGAAATTTGCAATGAAGGCTCACAGCATTTTATAGATCAAATTTGGTGAGGCTTTCTGACAGCCAACTTTTCCCATACAAATCTTTTTACATGTAAATACTGTATTTCAAATTTCTCTACAAATGCTGTGATGCTGTTTTACACCATGTATTGATGTATGTTGTTGGCCTGTCACATGACCTGTAATTCATCACTTCTCTGAAAAGTTGTGACCTGGCATTTTTACAAGCAAACCAGTTCATAATACATGTAATTTTAAACTGCCAAATTTAATGCAATGGTCTGAAAATGTGTCTTTCCTGGATACATTTTGACATTTCTGACTACAGCTGTTCTATGAATTTTGGGTTATACAACTTGCAGCCCTTTTGTGTTACAAGTAACAAATTAATTTCTAATCTGATTCGATTGCTTATACCTCACAACAGTGTGTACAGTGTAGAACAGCCTTTGTGGTCAGGAGGCAGGGGCATTGCAGATGTGGATAAAAGTCCCCACTGTTTCCTTATACAGATATAATTATTTTGGAGATAGTTCACTGTCAATGGGTAGTCTGTTACTTATTCTACACTCAGAACACTTTTTGGCCAAAGTTGGCCTTATCTCGGAATCGAAAGAAACTTTGAAGAAATGCTCCTGGGAGCATAGCGAAAGTTATGATATTAATTTCTTATATTTCATAGAGATATGATGAGTTTTACATGAGCTATTCAGATTTGTTTAGATTTGCTTATTTGATGACTAGTGATCCACCACCATCTTGTACATTTTGTTGTATACATTGTACATAATGTAAGTTGTATATTGTTGGGGGTTTTAAATAGAGCGATAAAGTCGTTTTTGGGTGACTGTTTAATGTAATCATGGGATTACTTCAGTTTTGCGTTAGCTTTGCTTTCTAATTGGTCCAAACAAGTTAAGCAGCATTCTTGGCCAATCGAGAGCTTCATATCAAGCTGCTATTTGCCTGCACGCTGGGAGATCAGGTCGAGCGTTTTTTTACATGAGCCCCTGGCTCGGGAGATTGGGCGACCACTCCCTACGTTATCGACATTAAATGAATTATTATGATTATGGTTATAATTATGATCGCACGGATATCCACGATAGTCCAGACCTATTGCTGCATATCCTTCCCGCCCTGTCTAAAGTTCAGTGAACGACTTGTTTCCACGCCAAATGTTCCAGTAGATTGACCAACATGGCATTTACGTCACGGCATACCCCCTGCCGAAACGCCGTTCTTTCTTAGGCCTGGTCACAAAGCTCAGGATCCTTGTTTTCAAGCTGTTAATCTATAAGAATTTATGGCAGAATTTATGAGTACATTAAAGTGCTGTTGTATGCACAGGTTTGGTTGACACGGCGTGGACTTCTCTCTACTACCACGACAAGCAGGCTTGTTGGTTCACGCCCCCCCCCCCCGGGGGGGGGACTCCCACATAAAAAGGACTAGGGTGCTCGTCGAGAATTTTCGTTTTACCCCCAAGAGGTACTAAAACGGGCGTAGCTCGAGCTTTCTTTGACCCCTACAAGGTACCAATAAGGGACCAGTCATTATTTATGCCGGAGGGGGAGGGGGGGGGGGGGGCTGGCAAAAGAATGGGGGGGGGGCACTCGTTTTTCAGATCACCAGAGGGAGGGGGGCACGAGTTTTTTTAGTTTAACCAGGCAAAGGCGTGACCTTTTATTAACAAGAGAAGATAACATGATACCGGGAAGCTTCTCTGTTCATGAGTAATACAGTCAAACCTCTATTAAGCGGTCACCCTTGGGACTGAGCCAACTGACCGCTTAATAGAGGTTGACCGCTTAAGAGAGGTTTTCTAAAATTTAGCATGTAATACGTGAAAATTTGAACTAAAATGTTACCAGTGTTACCAACAACGTAACGCACTCAATATAACGGACTCAAATGCTGTGGCGGTCGTAAGAGAAAAATCTGGTGACGTGGAAACACTGTAAACAACTTTTGACGTTCACCCGAATAACCTGACTGATAACTTCGAAGTTATTGGTCATGCTCCAAAACTAATGGCTATATGGTTAGCAAGTTTTTGAAGAGGCCTACGAACTGCGGAAAAGTCATAATCAAGGGATAACGAGTTAACAGAGGTGGTGGCTTTGGTCTCGAGGTTCCTGGCGAGTACATATTTGAAGGTGACAGTTTTTCTTGTGGCTGGCTAGAACGGAAGCTGGTAAAAGAGGAATTTAGATACGAGAAATATGACCTGCACTGCGGTGGACCCACACAAGCCTGAACAATAATGACACTTTCATACTGACTACATGTTGTGTTTGATGAGGTGTTAAAATGTAAACTGGATATGCCTGGCTATCGTCATGCGATATCGCATTGTAATCTAACTAGGTGACCTTTTAATAGAGGTGAAATACAATAAAATTAGCCAATTGGGGAATCTAAACGGTGACCGCGTCCGCTTAATAGAGGTGACCGTTAAATAGAGGTCAAGTTTACAGTAATTCAGTGAAGCAAATTCCGGGACTTTGATTAGTGACCGCTTAAGGGAGGGTGACCGCTTAAGAGAGGGCCGCTTAATAGAGGTTTGACTGCATGAGGAGCCCCGAGACCCACATTCCGGTTTTGCGAGGCCAAAATGGACTCGCAAAATCACCACAGGACGCGTATTAATGAAGAGAAAAGTGTGATGAAATATTTGGGGAATGCAAGATTGTCACTTTTTCAAAACAGTGGGTGCCGTGTGTGTTCCATCACCTGCTGATTTATTTTGATCGGTCTGGTTCCCTCGCAAGGTTTAAAAAAAAACTGATAAACATTTTCGTTTCTTCAATAACGTGCGTGCAGACGGAACTCAAGGGCGCTTTATCGAACAGATTCCGGCATGTTTCATCTGTCCGCTCAAAATTGTTTGTGGAAATTTTTTATCAGGCGGCCGGCCTCAGCTCTGGAAAGCCTCTGAAGTACGGATTTAGTCAAAGGCCAGGAAAATTGACGATTGATTTTCTCAAATACAGCACTGCGTTTATGTGACTACTCTGCAAGGAACATATCAACCGCTGCAAACCATGTTGCATTTATACAATTTCCTGTGCTGCTAAACTGAAAATTGATGAAAATAACATCAGTCGGCATCAATTTTTATGACTTCTTTTTACAGACCATTTTTTTAAACTCACAGGAATATTATTTTCTGCTTCAGACATGTCACCCAAGGAGAAACCTCTTTCTTTTTGTTAGCAATAAAAATTAGTCGCGCAGAGAATGTTTATACCCACAGAATTTCAGGCGTGTCACCCAATAATTTGTTTCTGCTCCAGGCGTGCCGCCCAAAACAGAAGGGGAAACCATAACTTAGGTTTACTGTTAGAATCGAGAAATTATCGGCGCGGAGTATGTTTTTACCCACAGAATCTCAGGCGTGTCACCCAATAACTCGTTTCTGCTCCGGGCGTGCCGCCCAAAACAGAAGGGAAAAACCATAACTTAGTTTGCTGTTAAAATCGAGAAATTATGGGCGCGGAGTATGTTTTTACCCACAGAATCTCAGGCGCGTCACCCAATAATTCGTTTCTGCTCCAGGCGTGCCGCCCAAAACAGAAGGGAAAAACCATAACTTAGTTTGCTGTTAAAATCGAGAAATTATGGTCGCGGAGTATGTTTTTACCCACAGAATCTCAGGCGTGTCACCCAATAACTCGTTTCTGCTCCAGGCGTGCCGCCCAAAACAGAAGGGAAAACCATAACTTAGGTTTGCTGTTAGAATTGAGAAATTATGGTCGCGGAGTATGTTTTTACCCACAGAATCTCAGGCGTGTCACCCAATAATTCGTTTCTGCTTCAGGCGTGCCGCCCAAAACAGGAGGGAAAACCATACTTATTTAGGATTAATTTCGCTGTTAGAATTAAAAATTTATAGGTGCACAATTCGTTTTTGCTCCCCGAACATCACGAGATCAGACAAATATTTTTTGCTGCAGGCGTGCTGCCCAAATAGGAGAGGAAAAACATACGTATTTATACGTTCCACTAATACTCTTGCTTGATAAAACATAATTACATGTTCCTCTCCCAGACCAAAAGGAAAATATTACATACCCAGTATCCCCTGATTTGATCTGGTCTTTTGAGCAGTGGTTCGGATTGCATTTGGCGGGATGGCGGGCTTTCAACCCGATTTTGGCGGGTTATTCACTTTTGACGGGTTTTCGGTTTTTGCCGAGGCAGTTCGCACATAAACATTGAAGAGCATGTTCAGAACATTTATCTTCATTCCTAAATACAATTCGGCTTTCTCTTAGGCTTGTTACCTGCGCTTATACTCGTTGTGTGTCGACACGCTGATGTGATGACTCGTGTTTCCAAAGTGGCATATTAGTTTGTATTACCTTTGCTTTGAACCCCTCTTCGTCTATCAGTGTATCAACAATGCGCCGATTGGTGAAGTTGATACATTGATTGTTGCGCAGCTGTCATTTGTTGGCCACTCTCTTTACATATCAAGTATGGCGAAGAACAAATCCATTGCCAGCTCTCGGAACAGAACCTGTCTTCCGTCATTTGGACACATAGATCTCGCGACAGAAGAACTGCATTCAGCGCGCACCAGTGTTTCCAGTGTTTATGCCGAGCCAATTCCACAATAAAGAACAATCAGCCACGTCGTAATAACGCGCGCCCGCCGAATGAACTCAAAATGGTTTGGATTTTGATTCTACAGGCACTGTACTTGTTCTTCTCTATATTTGGCTTTCAAGACGTCAAAACAATAACATTGCTGACAGACATTTCGCCGGACCGAAAACCACCATGACTATTAGGTGCAATCTAATTAACGCGTTGGACGTAGCAACCCAACGCCTGGTAGGAAACCCTGTTGTGACCGGAATGCAGGCTCTGGGGCTCCTCGTGATGTTGCCACAGTTTGTCGAACAAATTGGATCCGGTGTCCCAATCTGAAACGTCCCCCCATAATTTTGTCCGGCCGGACACTTCAGCCCGGGCCAAATGTCCCCCGGATATTTCAGCATGTCCGGCCAGTCTTAAGGCCTAAGTGTCCTCGCTGGTCCAAAATGTCCCCTGTTCGGAAAGGTGCTTTTGATAGTTACAATGGGTTCTAACAAGAAAGGATACTTATAAACAACCGAAAGTTCGCTTTGATCTTATAACCTTTTAAGACCACTGAAAAAACGATAACTTTCTCTGAGCCAGACTATTCGCAATAGTTTGCGTACAAGACAGCTATTACACAACAGCCGCCTGTCTGTCGGCTATTATCTGATCCAGATGTTTGGTGAGTCATGTTTTACCAGTACCTGAGTTTGAAGCACTAATCTTCCATACCAAACGCACGCAGAATTTCTGGTTTCTTTAAACGCTGTATATACTGGCGCCCCGCGGTCCCGCGCTCGCCGGCAATTATTGACACAGCATCTAATCTATCGAGCAAATGTCACTTTTATTTTTATTCGGATTTAATTTGTCGTAAAGGAGCAGAGCCTGTGATGAAAAGCGCCGATACAGCTTTTTGGCGCGTAATTGGCAACTAGAAAATCATTACGCATAAAACTGAAATACAGTAAAGTCTGTTAGATTTTAAAATATCGCGAAACAATTTGAAAAAATAGTTTGTTAGAAATAGCAAATCTATTTTTCTAAACAATGACAGTTTATTGATCTCTTCTGTTCAAAAAATATAGAAATTTGATAAACTTGGAGAGGGGGACATTTAAGACCAGAGGGGGACATTTTTGCCGGGGCCATAATGTCCGGCCGGACATTTCAGCCCAGGCCAAAGTGTCCGGGGGGACATCCTGGCCAGGGGGGACAAAAAAGCCTGTTACACCGGTCCGCTATCAATCCTATACCAGAAACTGTCACAATGAACTGCAAACTGCCGGTCCTGTGCTTGGAGTACCCAGCAGAAAAGATTCCAAATGAAAAAACTCCTTGAGAGAGTGGAGCATGAGCTGCAAGTCCTTTTCTCTAGTAAACATGAAGCTCCTTGCCTCAAATTTCTCAGCATGCCCCCAAAAAGACCAAGAGCTGGTCATATCGATGTCATTTCCAGAGGTATACACAAACTGGAAGGGCTACTTGAAGTAATGGAGAAAGATGAGAAAATCTTAAAGGCAAATAACCAGGCTATCTTTCACAACAACACGTTAAAACCATGGGCTACGGAACAAAAGCAGTATGATAACGCTTCAATTGATCAGATTGGTGTTCTCAAAACCACAGCCTGTGACAACTTAAAGAAACTTTTGAGCACAAAAGAATCTCTTCAAAGAGTCTTTAAATGCCTTCCATCAATAAGTGGTCAGAGCATAAAGTCAAGAAGACTAAAGGAGAACAAGAGGAAGTCAAGGAAGAGAAAAAGAGACAGACTTGAAAGCCAGCAAAATATTCAAGAATGAGTCACATGAGCATGTCACATTCCCCACACATATCAGCACTACAGCAATGCTCAGGAAGAGTGGGTTAGACAGCCTTAAGCCAAGAAGACACAAAGCTGGTTTAAAAGCATCACTACAGGAAATAAAGCACTGGGATACGACGCCAAGAAATGTTTGAACGTCAAGCTGACAGGCTCTAATTGCTATAAAGAGAATATTATCAAGCATTTTATCTCTGCTGTTTTTAAACAAAAAAAAAAAGAAGTTCATTCGACTGAACCCGACCCCTAAACGGTACCACGTCACATAAAATGTCAACGTTTAATGTTAAGCACACTAAGCGGTACGACAAAGTTCCCCGTCCTTTTTTATATGGGAGTCCCCCCTCTCCCTAAAAGGGTTTTTTCTCCCATCTACAGGAAAACTTTGATATTATTGGAGATGACAATAATGAGTGACTGCTAATTAGAGAAACTACCCAGGGAACGGTTGTTCAAAGGGCGATTAGGCTAATCCTGGATTAGTACCAAACTGTTTCTCATTTTTGTGTCTACTGCTTCGAAGAAAACGCCGCATCCATCAGTGTCTATATATAACTGTTCTATAAGAAACGATTTTTTTTTTTTTTTTTCAGGAAAACTGAGAAAATTTAAGAATTGGGACAACGCACACACTTAATGCAGGAACAGAGAGAAGAATACCCAGACATGAAAGCACTTCACAGATCAAAACTCGAATCACCACAAAGAAGCACTTGCGTTACCTCGACTAAATGGAGCGTCGCGAGGCGAAACTGAACTACTGGAGAAATATAGGTTCCCGGAGATGAAGGTTCAGAAAAAAAATCGTTTCTTTTTTGCGTAAACACTGATGCGACGCGACATTTTGGCAGCGGGCCAATTGATTCAGGCTAACGGCAATACGTCACAAATTATCTTGTGGGGCAAGAGAGGTGCCTGTGGCAAATGCCCGTTTCACCACGCAAAAAAATAGAGGAAAAATGCAGTAGACACATGCACCTCACAGGTGCCTATTTTTAAGCCCGAAGAAGGGAAGGTTTCGCTCTGAATTCAGTGTTCTTATTATTTTTGAGCTAAAAGAAGCGTTTTGGTTTGTCTTTGAACGAAATTTACTATTCACGGAAAATCAAAATCCAATTCTCATTTCAAGGATAATTATTCTCAAGAATTACGTCTCACAGTTGGTGGACAAATCACGTTTCAAGAGAAATAAATTGTTCATTTTACATTTCACGAAGAATTAAAGGGTCGATTCACATCTCACGAAAAAAAAAACCTTTACCATGCACCCTCTTATGAGTATGAAAATTTTCGGCTCGAATCTCAGACGTCTCAGAGTTCTCAGGTTTCTCGACGATCTCTGTGACTTCATCAGGGCCCAAGCTTCGAACCGCAACTCAATTCAGATAGGGCTGGTGACGAGGCTTGTGGCTGCGAGCGACTGCGAGCTCCTTTCGGAACTGAACTAAGGGTGAGTTACATTTGATCTTAGATTAATTCGGTGTTAAATTTACTTATATTTGATCTTAGATTGATTCAGTGTTGAATTTACTTATATTTGATCTTAGATTGATTCAGTGTTGAATTTACTTATATTTGATCTTAGATTGATTCAGTGCTAAATTTACTTGCATTTGATCTCAGATTAATTCAGTGTTGAATTTACTTATATTTGATCTTAGAATGATTCAGTGTTAAATTACTCAAACCTTTGTTGTGGGTGCGAGATGAAGCTCTTAATAATCGGCGCGTTGTTTCTGGCGCGCGAGTTTTCAGAGGGTACAACGCTGCTGCTGCATGAAAGAACTTCTTACTCACTTGTTCATGATCTTCTGGTTCAAATTTTGGTTAACCACCACAGACTGCTCGACGACTCAACCAGCAGATTAAACTATTTGGGCAAAAAGTTACAGATTCATGGCCTCATATGCATACAGTAAGCAACTTAAGATTTTTATATTTGCAACTCTTTTACTTCCAAGAGGGCCCAATTAAAGAGTGATCAACTATAATTTCTTGTTTCAGCTTCTCACCAGAAATTGGCTTTTAATACCTTGCTCAGTTAACTGCTGATTAAACTACCGATTCTCACTAAACCAATCACGTTTTTTGATCCCTTAAAAAAATTGGGGAATCTGTATTTGAGTGGAGGAGGGGGTACTCAATAGGAGTTTGAGTAGGGAGGTTCCACTGACTCTGTAAAACCCTACCCTATTCAAGACACAAAAGTTTATATTTTCCTACACTGTCTATAGCAAAGTGCTCAAATTTGTGACCCTGTTCAAAACTAGACCAAAAATTACCTATTGTTATGGCTGCCATTTTTCCTTGGTCGCAGGCCCCACTCTTCCATTTTTTTCCTGGGCTATAAAAGGTTAAACAGAAGCTAGTGACAGGTTGAGTAATTCAAAATAATTCAATGTTTTACAGGTTGAACCTGGCTGGTTGAAGTCTGAAAACGTCATCACAAGAAGAGAACCTGTACTCCTTTGACAGATGTTGTAAGAAGCATCCATTTTCTATGAGCTCTCTCAAACATCATCAACTGTTGTGCAGAGGAAAGCCCCACCAGTGTGACACATGTGGCAAAACATTTGCAAAGGAAGGGTGACCTGAACAAGCACCATCTTGTACACACAAAAGAAAAACCCCACGAGTGTGACACATGTGGTAAAACCTTTTCACAGACGAGTAGCCTGACCACGCATCAACTTGTACACACAAAAGAAAAGCCCCACAAGTGTGATACATGTGGTAAAACCTTTACAGTGAAGGGTAGCCTGACCACACATCAACTTGTACACACAGGAGAAAAACCCCACAAGTGTGACACATGTGGTAAAACTTTTGCACAGAAGAGTCAATGGACCACACACCAACGTGTACACACAGGAGAAAAACCCCACAAGTGTGACAAATGTGGTAAATGTTTTGCACTACAGGGCCACCTGATCAATCACCAACTTGTACACACAGGAGAAAAACCACATAAGTGTGACAAATGTGGTAAAACTTTTTCACTGAAGGGTAGCCTGACCAGACACCAAATCTTACACACAGGAGAAAAACCCCACAAGTGTGACGAATGTGGTAGAACATTTGCATGGAAGGTTAGCCTGACCACACATAAAGTTGTACACACAGGAGCAAAACCCCACAAGTGTGACGAATGTGGCAAAACTTTTGCATGGAAGAGTAACCTGACCAGTCACCAGCTTTATTTACGCCACACAGGAGAAAAATCCCACAATTGTGACAAATGTGGTAAAAGTTTTGCACAGAAGAGTAACATGACCAGGTACCGATTTGTAGACTCTGATAAAGATTGTCAGGACAACCAGTTTACAAACAAGAATTTGACACAGGAACAAAGCATGCTGGCTGGAGAAGAACTGTACACTTGTGACAAGTGTGGTAAAGTCTTCACTCAGGAGATTCATCTGACAGAGCACCAACTTCAGCACACTGAAGAAAAGTGCTACACATGTGAAGTATGTTGTGAAACCTTTGTTGTCAAAGAGAAATTTACACAGCACTTTTTTATGCACAGAGATGAAAACCCGTACAGGTTTTATAAGTTTGCTTACGAGTGCCATGTGTGTTGTGAATATTTTGCTTTAAAGGAAGACATGACACGGCATGTTCAAAATCATGCTGAGATGTAACAGTGATGAAAACACTGTTATATTCTTACAATACAGTTTTGATTGTTGGGAATACGAACATGCCTTTTACAGGCAGAGGTCTCAAGACTAAAATTGTTCATTTCAGATGTTTTTGAGTGCCAAAAATGAAAAGAGCATGAAAAAAAAAAAGTGGAAAATACGCAATTAAGGTTCGCAGCATTTTATACACAGATCAAATTTGGCAAGGCTGGCTGATCACCAACTTTTCCCACACAAATCTTCTTGCATGTAAATACTGTATTTCAAAATGCTGTGATTCTGTTTTACACTGTGTATTGTTGTATTGTGTTGGCCTGTCACATGACCTGTAATACATCACTTCTCTGAAAAGATGTGACCAGGCAATTTTCCATGCAAATCAGTTTATAATACCAGTACATGTAATTTTGAACTGCCAAATTCGATGAAATGGTAGATGAAGATGTCTTTCCTGGATACATTTTGACGTTTCTGACAACAGCTATTGTATCACATGATAAATTTGTGTTACAAGTAACAAATTAATTTCTAATCTGATTTGATTTCTTATGCCTCATAACAGTTTGTACAGTGTAGAAGAGCCTCTGTATGCTACACAACTGCTTTCTGGAATAATAGTAATAAAAAAAATACTTTGTATAAAAAAATATATATACCAGTACCTGATATATCTCATTAGACGCTTTGCATGTAGTATGCTTGTTTAGTTGTACAAGTCGTGCTTATTTTGGCAAGCCAAAAAAAACAATGATAAACAAAGCGTTTAACATGCAAATACCATTCTTTTTTTTTTTTTTTCATTAGCAACATGCAATACTTAACAATTATTTGCCGAAGTGGAGGTGAATAGCGGTGGATATTTACTGAGCCGTTGAAAGAGCAGCATGTTGCTGTCCAAATGCCCCACCTCCTGGGACACAGGGCTTGACAAATCCCTGGGGGGAGGGGGGGGATGGTAACAGCTGGAATTGATAGATACATAAGAGTTTGAAAAGAATACTCATCCTCGTGTTTCTAGGAGAGTTTTGCGAGTTATCTTTCTGTGTTACAGTGAATGACATCAAGATCTTCAAGGAAGTGACGAAAAATTCTCAACTACAAATAAATTGTGTTGGTACAAGAATTGTTTCGTTTTACCGTGACAGTTACAATTACAGCGGAAGCCCTCTTAATTTACATGTTATATTACTGTTGTTTATTGTTCTTTTATTTTATCAGCAAATTAGGTTTGATTATTAGTATCTAAAGGAAATTATTATTATCAATATCATTTTTGTTATTATTATTATTATTATTATTATTATTATTATTATTATTATTGGAGATACTAATGTTACTTATTTTAATGCATTTTAATCCAGAAAATTTACTCACATGACCACACAAGCTGTAGCTTTAAACTTTTATCGTGTATAAATAAAGGTTGATTGATTTATTGATTGTTATTTATGATATGTTTCCAGAAGTTGAAATAGGGCTACTGTCTATAATCCTCCCTGAGAGTTTGGGGATAGTTTACTGCAATACTTGTAATCTTAAACTGTAATTAAAGTTTTATTAACCCGTCAAACAGACAAAATTATAAGCACATAAAGGAACAGCCAGGGGCTTATAAACTCGGTCCTATTCTCCTGACCAAATGCGGAACTATGTTTTTCCTATGACAATAATGGTTTGCAAAACATTCACCCAAAATATTGGCTATCTAGTGCATATTAGTCATGTGATTTCAGTTTTCAGTGTACTAAAAATTTCCCGATAACATCCTGTACAAAGAAAAACACTTCCCCGATTTGAACAACTGATTCATACCCGTCCCAGTGCTTTGTTTCTCCAACTTTAAAAATCGCTGTTGTCCCCATCTTCGAGTATTTTTGTATGATAATCACTACTTTTTTTTGCGTATGAGAGTTTGTACCCGAATATTTTTGCTCCGTTTTGATTTTTTAAACATTCTTTACATCATAAACGTTTTATCCTTGGACAGAGAATCAAATCATATAGCCACCTATCGTTCAGTGGGTAGGGGTGGCAAGCAGGGGGGGGGGGGGGGGGGAGGGGGGTGGATAATCTGTTGCTTACTCTACAAGATGGAGCACTTTTTGGCCTAATCTCAGAATCAAATGAATCTTTGAAGAAATGTTTCTGGGAATTAGTAGCTAAAGTTTTGATATATAATTTGTGATATTTTATACAGCCCGTCGCGAGCAAATCCTCGCCTAACGTCTTACCTTTTTCAACCAAAAGAGTAATATTATGCGCAGGCTGAAGAAAAATTAAATGAGTTGCAAAAAGTCTCAATAAAGTCACAGGAAGATTTCTGAAAATTTGAAGAATTTTAAATTTTTGCTTAAAATTGGCCGTTTTCGGCAAAAAGCATAGACTATAGCCTTCCGAATCTGGTCAAACTTAGCCATTTTTGGCCTAATCTCAGAATCATACTCAGAGATTCCGCTAGACCGGCAATTCTGCCGGTATTTTACCGATAAAAATTATACTGTACCGGAAAAAAATTGAGGCTACCGGTATTGCGTACCAGAAAAACATGACGTACGACCTTTTCTTCTGAAAGCTCTCCTATCCAAAGAAAGCTCACACTGGATATTTTACTCATTCTAGAGGCGAAATTAAACGGTCAACGAACTTTTCGAAAGGGAAAAGCATTTTAGAACAAAAGCAACTCTAAGCAAAGAGAAGTCGAACACACCTGACTAATCTCTGATTACTACTAATTAGGTCTATAGACTGTAGTGTGTTGTTTTGCAGTCGACGACGACAAAACCATGACTATCCGGTCCCAGGCCTCGACCCACAATTCAACTTCGATAAGGGCTAGGCTGGTGACGAGGCTCGTGATCACATCCATGTGACTTGTCTACTGGCGGGGTGAGTTGTGCTAAGATAGTATCTTTGATTCAGTGTGTGTTAAATTCACCTATATCTGATCTTAGATTGATTCAGTGGTAAATGACTGAAACCTTGTGTAGGTGCGAGGTGAAGCTTTTAAGCTCTTTTAATCTTTCGATGCGTTGTGCCTTGTTTCCCCGTGCACATCGAATGCCACTGCATAAAAGAACTTCTTACTCACTTGTTCATGATCTCCTGGTTCAAAGCTTCGTTACAGATTCTGTTTCACCACAGAATGCTCGACGAATCTACCAGCAGATCAATTTATTTGGGCAGAAATACAGATTCATGGCCTCGTACTGTAAACAACTGAAAATTTTCATATTTGTGCAAACCCTTTCACTCCTAAGAGTGATCAACTGTAATTATCCCCTTCAGTTTTTCTCACCAAAATTTGGCTTTTGATACCTTGCTCAGATAAAAGCTCTTTAAACTATCAGTTCTAGCTAAATCACACTCACGTTTTCTCCTTGAAAAATTGGGAGTAATCTGTATTAGAAATAAAAGGATTGGAAAACAACCTTGAGATGTGAAGTATGCACTACATTTTTTATTCATATTAAACAGAAGCTGATGGCAGGTTTTTATTATTTTACAGGTTGAACATGACAGGTTCGAGAAGAGGATTTAAAAAGTTGTCACATAAAGAGAACATGTACGGATGTTGTAAAAAGCTTCCAACTTGTATGAGCAAACCCAAACCTCATCGACTTTTGTGCAAAGGAAATCCTCACCAGTGTGACAAATGTGGTAAAACTTTTGCACTGAAGGGTGACCTGACCAGACACCAACTTGTGCACACGGGAGAAAAACCCCACAAGTGTGGAAAAACCTTTGCACTGAAGAGTAGCCTGACCAAGCACCAACTTGTACACACTGGAGAAAAACCCCACAAGTGTGACAAATGTGGCAAAACTTTTGCACTGAAGAGTAGCCTGACCAGGCACCAACTTGTACACACAGGAGAAAAAACCCATAAGTGTGACAAGTGTGGAAAAACTTTTACACTGCAGAGTAGCCTGACCAGACACCAACTTGTACACACAGGAGAAAAAACTCATAAGTGTGACAAATGTGGTAAATGTTTTGCACTGAAGGGTGACCTGACCAGACACCAACTTGTACACACAGGAGAAAAGCCCCATAAGTGTGACAAATGTGGCAAAGGTTTTATACAGAAGAATACCATGACACAGCACCAACTTATACACACAGAAGAAAAACCCCATAAGTGTGACAAGTGTGGCAAAACTTTTGCACTGAAGAGTAGCCTGACCAAACACCAACTTGTACACACAGGAAAAAAACCCCACAAGTGTGGCGAATGTGGTAAAACTTTTGCACTGAAGAGTAACCTGACCAGGCACAAACATGTACACACAACAACAAGAGAAAAACCCTATTCGTGTGACAAATGTAGCAAAACATTTGCACAGAAGAGTACCCTGACCCAGCACCAAGATGTACACAGAGGAGAAAAAACTCATAAGTGTGACAAATGTGGTAAATGTTTTGCACATAAGAGGAGTCTGATCCCCCACCAACTTGTACACACAGGAGAAAAACCCCACAAGTGTGACACATGTGGTGAAACTTTTGCACTGAAGAGTGGCCTGACCAATCACCAACTTGTACACACAGGAGAAAAACCCCACAAGTGTGACAAGTGTGGCAAAACTTTTGCACTGCAGAGTAACCTGGCCAGGCACAAGCTTGTACACACAGGAGAAAAACCCTTTAAGTGTGACAAGTGCGGCAAAACTTTTGCACTGAAGGGTAACCTGACCAGGCACAAGCTTGTACACACAGGAGAAAAACCCTATTTATGTGACAAATGTGGTAATTGTTTTGCACTCAAGAGGAACCTGACCCTGCACCAACTTGTACACACAGGAGAAAAACCCCACAAGTGTGACACATGTGGTGAAACTTTTGTACTGAAAGGTAGCCTGACCAAACACCAACTTGTACACACAGGAGAAAAACCCCACAAGTGTGACAAGTGTGGCAAAACATTTGCACTGAAGAGTAACCTTACCAAGCACCGATTTGTAAACTCTGATAAAGATTGTCAGGGCAACCAGTTCACAAACAAGAATGATTTGACACAGCAACAACGCTTGCTGGCTGGAAAAGAACTGCACACTTGTGATAAGTGTGGTAAAGTCTTCACTCAGGAGATTCATCTGACAGAGCACCAACTTCAGCACATTGAAGAAAAGTGCCACAAATGTGAAGTATGTTGTGAAACCTTCATTGCTAAAGACAAATTTACACAGCACTTTTTTATGCACAGAGATGAAAACCCGTACAGGTTTTATAAGTTTGCTTATGAGTGTCATATGTGTTGTGAATATTTTGCTTTAAAGGAAGACATGACACATCATCATGTTCAAAATCATGCTGAGATATAGCAGTGATGGAAACACTGAGATAATACATTTTTAGATTATTAGGAATACAAAAGAATATGTAAAATAACAATAATAATAATAATAATAACAATAGTAATAATAATAATATTAATATTATTATAATAATTCAAGGCTCACAGCATTTACAGATCAAATTTGGCAAGGCTTGTTCACAAACTTTTTGCATACAAATATTCTTACATATAAATACTGTATTTCAAAGTGCTCTACAAATTCTGTGATGCTGTTTTACACCATGTATTGTTGTATTGTGTTTTGGCCTGTCACATAACCTGTAATTCATCACTTCTCTGAAAAGTTGTGATCTGGCATTTTTCCATGCATAAATTTTAAACTGCCAAATTTGATGCAATGGTATGAAAATGTGTTTGCCTTGATACATTTTGGCATTTCTGACTACAACCGTTCTATCACATGATGAATTGTGGGTCATGCAAGTTGTAGCCCTTTTGTGCTATGAGTAACATGTTGGTTTGTAATCTGATTTAATTGCAGCGTGAAGTATGGCTTTTTAGTTTTGTGAGTCATGCTTATTTTGGCATTGATAAAGTAACAGTGTCCATTAAGTTATCAAACTCCCTTATTAACATGAAAATACCATGGTTTTCCCCTTAGCAATGTGCATTAGAGCTGTATTTCAAGGGATTATTTGCATGTAACTATGTGATATATGCACCATACCAAGGTAGTTGGATATTTGACAATAATATTGTTTGTTGAAGTGGAGTTGAATAGCAGTGGCTAATTACTGAGCCACTTTAGCAAGGTAAGCAGCCACCACTATTCACCAACACCAAGGAGATTAATTATTATTCTATATTATATTGTTTTAGCATATACAACACAAGTTTATTAGCCAGGCTTGTGTAAATGGACACTTGTAGAGAGTGTGAGTAGCCAATCAGGGTGTGCGGAAAACACAATTCCCTTCAGCACAAGCTTCTGATAATATTTACTAGTCTATACAAAATAGGTGAATAGTGCTTTTCGCATGCTCTGATTGGCTACTCAGTCTCATTAATGTCTTGTGCACAGCACGAATTCCTTCAAAACCATCACATTGTCTTTGGTCGCAAATCTGTCCCGTGCTCGTATTATCAGTAAATCGACTTTTTACCTATGTCGGAAAATAAAGAAAATGGGAGGCTGGCTAAAATGGGAGGCTTGTGTTGTATGTACTTAAACAATAAATTATTCTCCTCAGTGTCGGTAAATAGCGGTGGCTATTTACCTTGCTAAAGCAGCTTGGTAAACCCCTACTTTGGTGGATAGTTGTTAATTATCAAGAGCTAATGCTGAACGGACCAAAATAAAGCATGTGTTCTTGACATTAATTTACATGTTGTATCACTGTTGTTTATTGTTGTCATTTATGATATGTTTACAGAAGCTGAAGTAGGGCTACTGTCTATAACCCCCCCCCCCCCCCCCCCCCCCGATAGTGTGGGGATAGTTTACTGCAATACTTGTTATCTTAAACTGTAATTAAAGTTTTATTAACCTGTCAAACAGACAAAGTACACCGTAAGGCGTATAAAGAAACAGCCAGGGTCATAAAAACTTGCTCCCATTCCCCTGACCAAACGTGGAGCTATGTTTTTCCTATGACAATAATGGTCTGCAAAACATTCACCCAAAATATTGGCTATCTAGTGCATATTAGTCATGTGATTTCAGTTTTCAGTGTACTAAAAATTTCCCGATAACATCCCGTACAAAGAAAAACGCTTCCCCGATTTGAACAACAACTGATTCATACCCGTCCCAGTGCTTTGTTTCTCCAACTTTGAAAATCGCTGTTGTCCCCATCTTCGAGTATCTTTGTATGATAATCACTAGTTTTTTTGCGTATGAGAGTTTCTACCCGAATATTTTTGCTCCGTTTCGACTTTTTAAAATATCATTCTTGACATCATAAACGCTTTACCCTTGGACAAAGAATCAAATCATATTGCCACCCATCATTCAGTGGGTAGGGGTGGCAAAGGGGCGGAGGGGGGGGGGGGGGGGGGGGGAACATCGCAGATGTGAAAAGAACTCCCCACTTTTTCCTTATACTGATATATTTATTCTATTCTATTTATTCTTATTCTACAAGATAGAACAGTTTTTGGCCTAATCTCAGAATCAAATGAATCTTTCAAGAAATGTTCCTAGGAGTATAGTTGAGATTTGATATATAATTTGTGATATTACATACAGCCCGTCGCGAACAAATCCTTGTCTAACACCTTACCTTTTTCAACCAAAAGACCATAACATTATGCGTAGTTCTCTTGCAATGGCTGAAGAAAAATGAGATGAGTTGCAAAAAGTCACTATATACATTCACGGGAAGATTACTTGAAACGGTTTGGAGAGTTTTAAATTTTTGCTTAAAATTGGCCGTTTTTGGCAAAAAGCATGGGCTATAGCCTTCCCTTTCTGGTCAAAATTGGCCATTTTTGGCCTAATCTAAGAATCATATCCACTGCATTGAGCGCCCGCGGCGTTCTTGTCCAAACTTAGCATATCCTGTAAACGGCCGCTCAAACGGTGAAGTTTGCCGCGTTGATTGTTCGGTTTCCACCGACTGCATTTGACCTGTCCTTTCTAGAGAAGTATCCAGGTTTTAACACAATGTTCTCTTCAGAGATTGTGCTCAGGTCAGCTCCACTAATCGATGTCTTGAGAAATCGTTTTGTTCCTTTTACGGCTAGCATGCTTGCCTCTCATGAAATGGCAAATATTCGAGACGTTTATAGTCGTCCGTCGAATCGCTTGGCCTTGTATCAACATTTTGTTCTATGAAATCACTTCTATCGGTGCTCTATGGTTTCTCATTTCAATGGACTGCTTTTGCGCTTTGTGCTTTTAAAGCCGTTTTCGGATGACTGTCGAAAACCAAAACCAAAGTAATCACACAGGCCAATCACAGAGACTGAGAGAAAACAGTTCAGCCAATTGGAAGCCAAAGTAATTCGCGTTTGGTATTTTTCACTAAAATGCTGATGCTTAATGCTCACGTTTTCTACTAAAATGCTCAGCAGAATGCTCGAAAAATGATTATCCTTTTTTTGTTTGAGGTGGCTCCATGGGGTATTTCCCTGCACTTGTTTGTGTTTAATTTATAACACTTAAACTTATATTTCATTTCATTATATTCTTTCTTGATCAGATTTACAGGGTAAAGGTTTCGAAAGGTCTGTTGCGTACACTTTTTGTGTCTACTGCTTCGGAGAAGCTGTAGACACTATGTCATCGTCGGCGTGAGGTAAGTGAATCGATAAATGGTCGCGCGTTGATATTCGGAACCAACGAAAGGAAGGACTGAATTGCCGATTGTACACTAACTTCGCTATTGGTCGAGCAAATGACTGTGATCACGAGAAACTCATGGGAATGTTTCACGATGAATTGCTTTCTCGCCACAGCTTTCGAAGTATTTGTCAAACCGGTCAAACGAAAGGTTACTTCAGTGTTGCGAATTGACGAACTTGGAGCGACGAGATTCCTTGCCGAGGGAAAGCTGTGAACGCTTGTTGAGTTTGCCTCAAATCGCAATTTTTGAAGCCGAAAACGCTCGAATAAAGGTTCTGACTAGTACTATGCATCGCCCGATTTTCCTGACGAATCAGTGTGTACAGTATGACAACACGTTACAGCGGTACGTTTAATTGACCAGTCATTATTTTGTGTCGATGTTTCAGTCGGCAGAGACAGTACAGTAAAATGTGAAGCATCTATGAATCTTCCATTTGTCATTCGCGTATGAGTTGAAATAAATATATAATTTATACTTAATAGCCTAGTTGTGCCTGTCGTTACTGATTTGATTTGGTCGTGACGGCTGTGAAGTGAAGTGTTTACAAAAACCGTCAATGGCACCTGAATAGGCATATTTAGCAATGGTTACTGCATCCTCAAGCACCTTAATCTAGGGGAACCTATATTTCTCCAGTAATTCAGTTTCGCCTCGCGACGCTCTTGGAGTCGAGGTGACGCCGAGTTTTGATCTGTGAAATGCCTTCAATATCTGGGTATCCTTCTGTTTCTGCATTAAGTGTGTGCGTTTTCCCAATTCTTAAATTTTCCTAGTTTCCCAGAAAAGAATCCGCGTTTTTTATAGAACAGTTTTAACGTAAAAACAGATGCGACCTGACATTTTGGCAGCGGGCCAGCTGATTAAAGCTAACGGAGATAAGTCACAAATCATCTTGTGGTGCAAGAGGGGTGCCTGTGGCAAATGCCATTTCTTCATACAAAAAATAGAAGAACAAATGCAGTAGACACATTCACCTCACAGGTTCCTATTTTAAACTTTGTCACTCTAATGTGGTTTCTGTGGAAACAATACGTTCTTGAGATAAGGGGCTTAAACTACCCCATTTCAAACCATCTGCTCTATTATCTGAAGAGTTCTCTTTGGTTAAATTTTCTGAAACTTTTAGTATGTTTAGGAAGTTATATAAAGTAAACATAACTGTGAAAAAAGTTGGGGTCCAAGGAGCGGATTCCAAATTAGTTGGCAATTTATGTTTTTTGCAAATAAAAATGATCTGCTCCATAAGTTTCCATTAAAGTCAAATATGAAAAAACCGGATATGATCTTCGTTTGCCTGTAAAATTTAAGACAGATTCACCGAAGGAAACTCAAAAAAAAAAGCAGAGAAAATCTTGATATTTTACGTGCGTATTGCGCCATCAAATGCAAAATAATGACTAGACAAGATCGACAAGTGCGCATGCGTTAGCCGTAGTGTCCTTGCGCGTGAAAACAAGTTGTGCAAAAACCAGCCCTTGATGTCAAGAAGACATATGTGCAAACAGCTAGACGGATATATCTCCGAAATGTTATATACACAAACGCGCTATTGCAAAACCCTATGGAGCCACCTTAAGTTTACTACTTTACAATAATAATTTTAAATTCGGGATGTAACAAGTAACAACAATGTTTATAACAATAAATGTAAATAATGGTAATAGGACTGAGTGGAGTCCGATTCGGTCTGTAATCATACGAGTGATTACGAAATCGGACGACCGCGCTTCGCGGGAGTCGGATTTCGTAATCACGAGTATGATTACAGACCGACATCGGACGACACGAAGTCCTCTTACCAATTAATCATGAATATTACAATTTCTGAGAATGAAATGATCATATAGCTTCAGCGTCTTCTCCTGTACTATACATAAAAACAAAGCATCAAGAAGTACTTCATCGCCGATCTATTTTAACACGCGCGTACACACGGTTCTGCGTTTGTAAACACGCCGCTTGTTCGTAGTTATCTAGCTCTCAGTTATATCAACTTAAAATACTTGAGAGAAAGAAGAAGCTAATTTACCCAATGATTTGAGTTGAATGTGGATTTTTGAAGTAAAAGTAAAAAATGTGTAAGTTCTTTACACTCAGTAAAAATCAGTAAACCCATCACGAACTCACAAATTGAAAGACAGTTTATTTCGACTTTTTAGGTTTACATTTTTTAACATAACAGGTACTTTGAAACTCAGAATACTAGTTTATTTTTTTCACAGAAGTTTACTCCAAAGCATTCAAAGGAAATATTCAAGACTGAAAAAATCTGTATCTTAGCGGGTCGGCACAGCAATTACAAACTTACCGATTTCTTGACGGCTTAATTTTCTAGGAGCGTTTGTCCATCACAGTCCATCACAACAAAGTTAAGTTTCTTCCATGATTTTGAAATGAATTAACGACGTTCATTGACATTGGCCGAGCCGTAAGTTTCAGAGTGTCTATAGCACAGCATGCTGGCGATGTCGTGAACTAAACAAACGCGCCCGACCGGCGAAAATTTCCTGTCTTCTTTCGTTACATAGTGACTGTTTACGTTCTTTGATTGACCACAAACTGTTCTTTGCATGTTAAGTTGTCCAAGAATTAACAAAATTCGCCTTTTGAGAAGCCACAAACTCACACCGGCAATCGAGTTTTCCACTGAAATTCAGCGTAACGCTGATTGGTGCATTTAAATTTCACTCTTGCTTATGATTGGTCAAGCCAACTGTCCGATTACAGAACAAAGAAGTATCCGATTACAGAACAATAGGTGTCCAATTAATGATTAATCGGGGGGTTTATGAACCAATCACATTCGAGGAAATTGTAATATTTATGATTAAATGATTTATCCCCGAGCTCTACGATGTAATAGGTATAGTCCCGCCCAAAAGGGTATCGTTTTCATTAATCTTGGTCTGAAACAAAGTGTACATAAAATTCTTTCTTTGGTCTGGAATAGAGAAGTGGATTTTGTTATTTTGTGCGCATTTTTGGGATACAGGTCTGATATATAGGAAAAATGTTTAGTATACAGGTCTGAAAAGGGGGCAATTAGGACACAGGCGTAAAATAATGTCGAAATGTTTTCGGAATGTTAACAATGGAACCAGTCGGAACCAATGATAGTAAAGGATATTTTGATCGGATCCACCATCGGCCTAACGGAAATAATGAAAGCAAAAAACATTCACGAAAAACGAAAGGCTTCGTCAGAGCACGACCGAACGGTGATCCACTCGAACAAAAGCCATGCGTTCTGATCGTTGAAAAGACGAACGTGCGTTGAGGTTAGTGAAAGTCCACGATTAATTTCTTCACCGATGGTGCGTAGGTAGCTAGTTATCATTTTGTGTCAATATTTTAGTCGGCAGATCGTAACATGTGAAACACTCTTTTGGTCGTTGTTCAGTTACCGACACTCAATGACTATGGACGATCGATTTGTTTACTATATGTCTTCAAAATTGCAAGGAACTTACCACAACTTTGAAGTAGCTCTTAAACGAAGGGTTAAAGTGAGTTTGTTAGGTATCGATTTATTTTTTTCCCTGACGGAAAACAACACAAAGAAGCACTTGCGTTACCTCGACTCCGGGAGCGTCGCGAGGTGAAGAAATATAGGTTCCCGGAGATGTAGGTGCTTGAGGGGCAGTAACCACTGCTTGGAAATATGACTATTCGGGTGCCATTGACGATTTTTGTAAACATTTTACCCCACAGCCGCCACGGTCAAATCAAATCACAGATCATGAGCCTAGTTGTGCTCGGTCATTGCTGCCCCAATATCTCGCAGAGATATAGAATTTAAAAAGGGAAGAACGTTTCAGTCTCGCCAAAGGCGCGAGTCCTCCGAAAACTTTGGAAGTTTTTGTTGCGTGAATTTCTTTTTCAGCCACATTCAGCCAGATGTCCCGGATATTTTCTGTGATGTCCCGATATTATTTTTAGTTTCCCGGTAAATATTTTGTGTCACCCGATTCCCAACAAAATTTTTAATTTGCGGCAAAATTTGGATGCCTTCTTTAGTTGTCATGATGTCCCATCTTTTTAGGGGGGGGGGGAGGAGGCAATTGCCAACTGGCAACTTTGTTTATTCAGAAGTGGTCTTGTTCTTACAGTTCTGCTCGTCGCGGGGATCCGACTCACACGTTGACTATATATAGTTCCGTTACCGTTATTTGAAACATTGTGTAAAGCACATTGCGGGTTTTGGACTGTATTCTCTTGTAATTGACCGCGCAGCTCTTCACATTATATCTTTGGTAATACTTTAAAGCTGTTTTAGATAAAAATTAAAAAGAAAAACACAGTGTGTGGCGTGGTTTGTTTCTCGTGACACAACGGAAGTTGACTGATTTTCTTGTAATTGATCAGGCCGCACTATTGTTTTTTTCACATTCTAACTTTGACATGGGTCGCACTTAAGCAAAGTTGCCGTCTTTGCCGGCGAAAATAAACACAAATGTTTGCAACCGCAACCGGAAGGGAAAAACTTTGACAACTGATTAGGGTCGCGCTTGTCGGAGGTCTTATCAGATGAAGCCAGATGTTTCGGATGATTCGGCTTTCCGTGCCTCTCGGTCAAAATTTTCCGCCCACAGGCCGATCAACATGTTTTCCTCTTCGGTCGACCAGCGATCGTATGATCTTCTCCCCTCTGATTCGGACGACGCCGACGATGAAGGGGTTGAAGCGGCCACCGGCAAGCTCTGCTGTGAATTGGCAGCCTGTGGCACAGGATACGACGGAAACTGCTGCTAGAGAGGAGGGTCCACATAATACGCCTGGAATTGTGGAGAGGGGTAATAGAAAACGACGTCCGTCCATTGCTGCAGAGCGCGGGCAAATAAAAATCCCGCGCTTTTCGAAATATAACACAGGATGACAGGACTTGACAGCTACCGCTCAGATTGCCATTGTTCAACTCGACTTTCGAAAGATCTGCCTGCCCCACCCCAGCACTACGGCCTCTTTGATGTTTCGGCCGATTTGCAAAGTTTTGCCAAGCTACAAAACTTGGGGTCGCATTTCGCGACAGGCGCCGCTGGCAGATTTCAACCGCAGAGTAAACAAATCCTCACCAAACTTTGCTAAGTGCGACCCATGGCCAAGTCAACAAAAGTCCGTTCACCGGAAATTGTTTGCGGTTAGTCAGCTTGCGTTGCACGCGTTACCACTGGAGCATACGAAGAAATCGCGCGAAAAAATGGCGATTGCAAAAAAATGTGGTTGAGGGGGGGGGGGGGGGGGGAGGGGAAGAGGAGAGGATCTTGAGAAAATAACCCTGTTTAAGACACGAAAATGTAAAATTTGATACCCTGTTTAGGACAGAAGACCCTGAAAATGATACCCTATCGGGCGGAACATACCTATATAGGAAATATATGGGAGTACCCCCCCCCCCCCCCTGGGGTACATAGAGATTACTTCATGGAAAGTGCGCGCGTACGGCTTTTATTCACGAGTTGTGAAGTATCATAAAACGAACGAGCGAGGCTTTGCGAGCGAGTGAGTTTTATGATACGAAACAACGAGTGAATAAAAACTGTACAAAGCACTTTCCATGGTGTTTTCTGTTTATTATATACATACTGAGACATTTATCATGGGACCGGGAAACCCTTTAACAGTAGTGAAAAATCGTCGTTCGCAGCTTGTGATTGGACGAACGATTTTTTTCACGTGTGAAAAGCGTCGTTCGCGGCCTCTCATTGGCTAGAACTCATTTGCGTACGAAATTTTACGATATGGCTTTTTCGTGAGTATGTCTCAGTATGTATATAATAAAAAAGCCTACTAGACACTAGCCTGTGAACAGGCTCTCTCTTTTTTACGGCCGCGCGGAGGCTGGGAGAGAGTTTGACGGAGGGGAGAGCCTGTGAACACTGCTATCAAACCGCTGTTCCATGATACCAGAATCTGGTATCAGGCTCTGATTGGTCAGATCACAGATCATAAAAAAACATGGCGTCTTCGTTTTCCGATTCAGTGTTTGAACAAGCTTTAAGCGATTCAATGCGACAGTTTCCTCATATTTCTACTCTGAAAAAAGAGCAGAAACTGTGCTTGCAAGCTGTGGCAAAGAAAAGGGATGTGTTTGGCGTTCTCCCGACCGGGTTCGGAAAGAGTTTGATATTTCAGCTCCTCCCGCTTGTTTTGAAAGCGCTTTGGAACCGAGAAGAACGAGCAACAGTCCTAATTGTGACACCGTTGGTTTCCATAATGAAGGACCAAGTGGAAGAGATGACGCGTTTGGGTCTTAAAGCACATGCCATAGGTTTGGGAGAAAAACGAGCGGATGAAGATCTTCGTGCTGCGTTCGATGTCGACCTGATTTACGGCAGCCCAGAAAGCTGGTTGTCAGAAGAGTGGTCCAGGGAACTTAAAGATGGACAACTCGGCAAACAAATCGTTACTTTGGTGGTAGACGAAGTACATGCAGTTTCAGCCTGGTAAGAGATACGATGGTTCATGTTTTTGGAATATAGCTTTCTGTCCACCCTCCAACTGATATTCTCGCGTGAGATAATTTACGAAAAGTTTCACTGCGACATTATTTAGTGAAACGAACAAGTTCTTCGATAATTATGCCTGCCTTTTCGTTTTTAAATATACTGATTTTTTATTCTTTCGTTCATTGATAGGGGAGAAGTTTCCGTTAACAGAAAAGGTAAGAAAGCCCAGCCATTTAGGGAAGCCTTTGCCAGAGTGAAGAACTTGCGATCTTTCTTGCCCGGAGTCCCTGTTCTTGCCTTAACAGCGTCAGTTAAAGTGAAAGACCGATCGGCTTTGTGGAAGTCTTGTGGAATGATCAGTCCACTTGTAGTCAATGTGTCCCCAAATAAAGATAACATTTTTCTGGGTTTTCAACACATTACAGTGGAGGCAGATGCGCTAAAACATATCAAGTGGGTTGCCGCAATGATTGAGAAGGAGCAGGAGAGAACCCCACAAACAATTATCTTTTGCAAGACATTCAATGACATTGCCAGTGTAATCAGTTACTTACTGATGAACCTGAGAGGCAAAGCATTTTTGGAAAAAGAGGGGCAGAAGGTGGCATTACTTGGGGTTTACCATGCAAAAACATGGGAAACTCAGAAAACAAGAACTGAGGAGGATTTCAAGGGAAGTGGCACGCAGAGAGTTGTTATTGCAACTAGTGCCCTTGGCATGGGTATAAATTTTTCAAACGTGAAATATGTTGTTCATTATGGCCCACCACGGACCACCACAGAAATTATTCAGCAAGCAGGCAGAGCTGGACGAAATGGGCAGCAAGCCTTCACCATTGTTTATGCTACTAACCGTCAGCTGTCTCAGTGTGACACAGATGTAAAGGAATTGTTCAAAAGTGGAACCTGTATGCGAGTGTGCCTGTATGGACATTTTGAGAAGTCTGTTTTGCCAAAGGAACCTGCACATTTCTGTTGCTCACTATGTAGAAGTAATTGCCAGTGTGCTGGAGATAGATCATGTGTTGCAGATGAATTGGAACATTTATCCTTAAGTAATGAAGAAAACTCTGTTCCACCAAGTAATATTGTCATTCCAAGCCGGGTATTGAATGAACTAGACAAGAGAGATCTTCGTCTTGCCTTGTTGGAACTCAAGGAGCAGTATTCGCTTGGAATTGTGTCATTATTTCATCAGGAAACGAGCCATGGATTTACTGACAAACTGATTAATGACATCATTAATCATGCCAAACATATTTTCTGTGGCAAGTACCTAACAGAGAACCTGGCCATTTATTCATCAAGACATGCAATTGATATCCTGGAAGTATTCCAGGAACTGTTTGATGATATTGACACTTTTGAACAGGAAATTGATGAACTGAACCTACTAAAGAAACAACTTGCAGAGATTGAGAGCTACCTACTTTCCAGTTCAATTTCAAGTGATGTTCTCGATGACAGAGAAGAAGTGGACATGGTGGTTCCAGAATATGACCTGGATTTCTAAACCAAATGAACTGGCCTATTCATGAGAAGGCAACCTTGGTATACATGCAACTAGAAATACGATATTTGCAGAAACCCCCCAAAAGTCGAGCAGCAACCATACAAACAGCAAACTATAAAGGCGAATTTGCCTTGAACATCACATTGCAAAATATGCGACAAATTCAGTGTTATGCCAGCACTGGTATGTACATCAGCTGTAATGTGTGTTAACTATGTTTACATGTTTTATTTGGCAATGACTGTGAAACTTTCCAGGAGGATTCTGAGTTCCCAGAACTCCAATGCATTTCAATTTATACTGCCACTGGGTAAGAATTATTGCTTGATTCATGTGGTTGCACGTTTAGTTTTAATGAATTTCTAAAAACAGTATATATGGTGATAGGAGAAAGGAACAGGACTTTTGTCCATTTTGTCATTTGACCCCTTTGGCAAAAAAAAGGTAGTATTTATACAATGACTGTTAAGAACAGAGTATCACTATCAAGTGATAATACCCTCACATGGCCCGGGGGACAACCTCGCTCAGGTCATTTTGTTTATCTTATCTTTATTAAATTATGTAACCCAGATGTTTCAAGATAAATGTTTGCTATGTGAGGGTTGCATAGTGTTTCTGTACTGGTACATGAGGTACATGACATGACTCAAAATGATTGTCCAGATTCTGTAAACTATAATATAATAATATTATTATTATAAGGAAAACTCTCACAAGCTGGATAAATGATACAATCCCAATGGAGCCATTGGTCCCTTATATGATTGTATTCTATGGCTGTGAATACATAGGTTCCCAGACTTTGAAAAGATGTCTGGCCCAGCAGAAAAACTTTCGATGGTCAAGTTTATGAAACAAATCACCGTTAAATTTCTTGAAGGCTTGATACTCTCTCCCAGGTTGATAGTTGAACACTTCCTCATTCATAAGATCCTTCGTAATGAGAAGGACTGTTTCTTGTAAGTGCTTTGCACTGTGGTGGCCACTTCTTGGGTCTAGGTTACAATCACTGCAGACATTACCAATTAGATGTTCTAATCCTGTTAATGACCTGGCAATTCTCTGTGCACCTGATTCACTGATATTTGACCCAAGCTGTTTCAAGGCAATTTTCAATAATTTATTCAGGTGCTCCATTCTGAGGTCTAGGGGTATGTTACCTCCAGTTTTTCCTGAAGCATTGAAAAATCTGTTGTGAATTAGCTCAAATGCCATACCATTTGGAAGTATTGCATACAATTTGGCTAAAAATAAAAGCACAACATATGCATATTTAACTCTTCCATATGTGTAGAGAAAGAGAAGTGCAATCTTAATGGAGTACAACAGTCTTCTTGGGTCTCCCTCTTTCACAGCATCACTTAGGAGCATGATGATCAGTCCAAATGTCAGTCGAGCAGTATGATAGTTCCTCTTCCAGTCTTCCAATGTAGGGTTGTCATCAATTATCTGTTGACTTTCAGTTGTCACTTCCTCTGAAGTGGAAGAATTTGGATGCTTCTCTCTCTCATGCCTGATAAATAAGTAATGATTCTGTGTAAACTGTTATTATTTTTACACTTACACGTAGAAACATTTACCTGTTCCTGCCTTGCTTTGTCTTGTAGGTCTTACCACAGTTGCTTCTACATCTGTAATAGCCAAACTCATCCAATCCTCCAACAACAGGTGTTTCCAGGACACAGTTATGCATTTGTCTTTCATGACTAGAGCATAAACCAGAAATACAAGATACAATAAATTAGAGATTGCAGGAGGAGGTCAGTAGGAGGGAAGAGTAAAATAAATACAGATTAAAAAATACTGAATTCTCTGATTTTTATAGAAAAATCACTGAAATTTTTGCATATGTTGGGCTTCTTCAAAAACCCTTGACCTCCCATGGGATAAGAATCTCTTGGCTTTGACTTGAAAAAAGTTGGCAGGTATAAGTGAATGGAGTTAAAGTAAAATGTTCATACTTAACTCTGGTGGAGTGGTGCTTGAACTTTTGGGCACATTGCCTGCATGGGTATCCATTTCTATCAAGCTCATCTAGAGCATTGACTCCCTGGCACAGTGTCGTCATTTTCTCAGTTGTACCCTGAAACACATGTTGCTTCAGGAAAACCTTGATTTCACTTGAGAGCCAGCGTTTTTTCCTTTCCTCACTCCATTGTGACATTACAGAGTCATCTGGAATAACTCGTTCTTGGGGAGAATCTAAAAAAAAAATGTGTTTGATGTGAAAATGTCAAAATAATATAACATTGATTTTATGACAATGATCATTATCAAAATACAGTTAAACTCTGTTAGCTCCAAGTTCAAGCAATACAAATTGTCACAACTGGTAAACTGTTCAAGTACATCTGACTGATTCAAAGGCAAACTTTGATAGTTGCCAGGTTCTCCTTACTGTAATATGAATAACCACAGTTTGAGATTGAAAGAAAAAAATTTATTAAAATATATATCATTTATCTAACCTTCAATGTCTTTCATTCCGGAGAACTGCATCCATGCAGCCAAAATGTGTGCTGCAGTCTCACTCTCATGGAAATCCTTAAACCCATTGTATTCATTTGAGGGCCCCTTCTTGGCATTTGAGCTTCCGGATCTCGTCATTTCAGCAAAAGATGTACCCCGTTCACTTGCTGATTTCTCATCCACAAATATTTTGTTATTAACCTGTTTTTTTTTTTTACACATTATCATTAGTAAAAGCGAAATACTCAGGTATATTATGGGGAGGTGCAAATGAGGCCAAATGTCTATCAGAAATGGGCCTTACTCAACGTTGACACAAACCTCATACAGGCACATCTTCAAGTGAAACTCTGAAAAAGTTGGCTCGATACCCTCCAGGCGTTCAAATGAAGTATCACTCAAATGATAGGTCCACTGCACATTTCGGGCACGTTCCTCAGTCAGCTGATCTCCATGCATTATCATTGGATGCAAAATCTCTTCATCCTTTCGAGCAACATACTTCTCCTGGAAGTCCTTGAGAATGTCGGCCATATCCCCAGACTTGTTCGAATTCAGAAAGTACAATCCCAGCAGACACTATTTTCAAAAGGAACCATTTTTAATACATTAATCTACAACTAAATGCATTTTTTATTAATTCATACTGCAACCTGTTCTGATTTCCTTGACATCTCTTTTGAATGAGGATGAGGAATGTGGTGCTGTACACCACCCATGAAAGGTTTGTAGCATGGCATGTATCTGACAATCTCCCTGTAGATCAGTGGAACCAAGTCGTTGTACATTTCTTCTTCTTCATCTTTTGATAGTAAGATATGAGCCATTTCAAGGTCGGTTACTTTCATTTGTGGCTTGTCGTAACACAGTGTACTATCTGGGCTGACTCTGTTTCGCACTGCAAATGCATGTGTCCAGTGCAGTGACTTGTTTTGAGAACTTTTCGTCTGGTGGCGTGCCTGAACACTGAAGTCAAGGTTGTCTGCTACAATTCTAAAATAGAACACAAAAACAGAACATTTTGATCAATAAAATATCTTAATCACTAAATGATTTTGCCTATTGTAGAGGCATTAGCCATTGTAACAACTTTTTTTCAAAATGAGTCAAATTTTAAAATATCCAGAGTCACAATAGCAAGTATTCCAGGTTTGGGGAACGGTACTATACTCACTTAAAGTGAATGATGCTATTCCTCAGTTCAGTGATAGCCTTTTCAGTAATTTCCAAACTGAATGTCATCTCTTTTCCAACTTCCTGTTCCCCTTCTCGGCTACTGATCTCCTCCAACAAATCCAGACAACCTTTGTAGATCGATTCATCGTAATGATTGTAAGCGCTTACAACTTCGCAAGAGAAATCGATTGTTGCATTTCCGTCGTCACGGCTCAGTTGATTCTTTGCAGTTTCCTTTAGAAAAAGAATCGAGAGTTCTTTTTCCTTGGTTTGTTCGGTCCAAGACAGGACTTTTGCGTCGAAGAGATCACCAAATTTTTTCTGCATTCGAATGCATGAAATCTGCGAAACACTTACACCTAAATGATGGGACCTTTCCAATGTTGAGGCTTTCGCGCCCCCGTGCAACAACATCAATCCGATTCTGTAGTGCCACGCAGTGAGTCTCTGGTAGTACTGTTTCAGGCTGATTGACGCCGCAGCACATATTGCATTCCGCAATTCTGGACGAATATTCAACTTGTCGATGCCATGTAAAATGGTTTTTGCCATTTTGGCAGGCTTTCCGGCTTCAGATATCGAGGCCAGAAAGAAAACCAAATGTGGACACCTCTCGCAAAGCTGGGTGAAGAACGTCCCGTTTGAAAAGTCAGCCACTGAATTGGGAGACGTCACTTTTAAGACACAGTCTGGGCTCTTCGAAAAATTAACGACTTCTTTCATGAGTGCTTTAGTAAATTCCACAAAGATATGCGTTTTCAAGGAATCTACGCTGCAAAGTGCTGCTGCAGCAGCGGCAGAATTTTTCGTTGCGATGTTCTTCAGCGCTTTCTTCTCCTTGGCGTCCTTGCACTCGTACTCGACAACCTTTCCGCTGGTTGGGTACCCAACGAAGATCTGAAAAAAAAAAAAAAACAAGAAATGAATCTTTCAGGTACATCGCAATAAATTGCGATATTAATTGCAAAAAAGAAAAATTATTTACCTTAACCACCGTACTTTTTTCATCCTGGGACCAGTTCATGTTCGCATGTATTTTGTCGTCCATTGTCAGTGGATCCTCTTCTCGAGACAGGTTTTCTGCATCACGGCTGGAGAAGTTCAGCGCCTTACGCGATGACGTTTCGTCCGACGGTTGTTCTTTATTCAGTCGCTTCGCTGGAGGTTGACTAGCCGGAGACCGGAGCGCTGTAGTTCTTTTTGTCGCGGTCGTAGTTAATAGTGGTTTTGGTCTCTTTGAGATCGGTGTGACGCCAGTAGGAGATCGTTGAAGCCTTTTCTTATCCTCCAACGGCTCATTACAATGCTTGGTTAAGATGGAAATGGAGTGGGAAAGTCGCACCGCTTGTCTAGCACAAGACAAACAAGAAAGGTCCGAGTACTCCTCGCCCTGCGCTAATGAGAAGCCCAGTTCTTCAAAGGTATCTGCAAGCCTTATACTTTCTCTCCCGCCTACAAGTAACTCTTTGTTTCTTACAGTGGAGAACACTGAAACTCTGGGAATCCTTGTGACAGCGTCTAAAGCCTTCCTACAAAAGCGACACAGCTTCATCCAGTCACAGGCGAAAAAATATTACGCATGCAGAGTTTGCCCGCGAACTTTTGACACTCACGTTCGCGCGTGACGTAGGGATAAGTGACAGATAATTGACAGATAATTTAACAATGGATGGTCATTCGAGCGTGACGGGGCGGAACAGCGGTTTGATAGCAGTGTTCACAGGCTCTCCCCTCCGTCAAACTCTCTCCCAGCCTCCGCGCGGCCGTAAAAAAGAGAGAGCCTGTTCACAGGCTAACTAGACACCCCATTGCAGTGCAACAGTCACATGACATTGCCAACAACTGCCGTCTTTTTGTTGCCATGATTAAAATCATGGCCATGTCAGTGGAGTTTAACAATAGCTATAAAACAAATGAGCAATCCAAGTATAACAACCCCATAATTCAGTAGCCCGGACGCACTGTAATTCCTGATTATATCTAGTTTAAATTAGCAAACTGTGATCCTAAAAACGACAAATAGGCACTTACGCCACAAAGAGCACATAAAACAGATCTAAAAAAGACATGCGGCTATATATAGACTGTAGTGTGTTGTTTTTCAGTCGACGACGACAAAACGTGCAAGACGAATCCGATCCATGACTTTATCCGGGCCCAGGTCTCAACCCACAACTCAACTTGGATAGGGCTGGTGACGAGGCTCGTGATCACATACAGAGTATATAAAATGTGACTTGTTGTCTGGCAGGTGAGTTGTGTTTAGATTGATTAACTTTAATTCAGTGTTAAATTTACCTATATTTGATCTTAGATTGATTCATTGTTAATTATTTAAACCTTGTGTAGGTGCGAGGTGAAGCTTTTAAGCTCTTTTAATCTTTCGGTGCGTTTTGTGTTGCCTGGCGCGCGATTTTTTTAATGCACATTGAATGCCACTGCATGAAAGAACTTCTTACTCACTTGTTCATGATCTTCTGGTTCAAAGCTTCGTTACAGATTCTGTTTCATCACAGAATGTTCGACGAATCAACCAGCAGATCAATTTATTTGAGCAAAAATACAGATTCTGCATGGCCTCGTACTGTAAACAACTGAAAATTTTCATATTCGTGCAAAACCTTTCACTCCCAAGGGTGATCAACTATAATTTTCTCCTTCAGTTTCCCACCAGAAATTGGCTTCTGATACCTTGCTCAGATAAAAACCCTTTAAACTATCAGTTCTAGCTAAATCACACTCACATTTTCTCCTTGAAAAATTGGGAGTAATCTGTGTTTTCATCTTGAGAATAAAGGGTTGGAACCTTGAGATGTGGAGCATGCACTACATATTCCTATTAAACAGAAGCTAATGGCAGGTTGTATTATTTTACAGGTTGATTATGGCTGGTTCAAGAAGAGGATTAAAGAAGTCATCACACAAAGAGAACTTGTACTGGTTTGGCAGATGCTGTAAGAAACTTACAATCTATATGAGCAGCCTTGAACCTCATAAACCACTGTGCAAAGGAAAGCCCCACCAGTGTGACAAATGTGGTAAAACATTTGCAAAGAAGTGTAACCTGACTAGGCACCAACTTGTACACACAGGAGAAAAGCCCCACAAGTGTGACAAATGTGGTAAAACTTTTGCGCAGAACAGTGACCTGACCAAGCACCAACTTGTACACACAGGAGAAAAAACCCACAAGTGTGACAAATGTGGTAAAACTTTTGCACAGAAGAGTAATCTGACCAAGCACCAACTTGTACACACAGGAGAAAAACCCCATAAGTGTGATAAATGTGGTAAAATTTTTGCACTGAAGAGTAACCTGACCAGACACCAACTTGTACACACCGGAGAAAAAACTCATAAGTGTGACAAATGTGGTATAACTTTTGCACAGAAGAGTGACCTGACCAAGCACCAACTTGTACACACAGGAGAAAAACCTCACAAGTGTGACAAATGTGGTAAAACTTTTGCACAGAAGATTAACCTGACCACACACCAACTTGTACACACAGGAGAAAAACCCCACAAGTGTGACAAATGTGGTAAAAGTTTTGCACAGAAAAGTAACCTGACCAAGCACCAACTTTTACACACAGGAGAAAAACCCCACAAGTGTGACAAATGTGGCAAAACGTTTTCAATGAAGAGTAACTTGACCAGGCACCAACTTGTATACACAGGAGAAAAAGTCCATAAGTGTGACAAATGCGGCAAAATGTTTTCAATGAAGAGTAACCTGACCACGCACCAACTTGTACACACAGGAGAAAAACCCCACAAGTGTGACAAATGTGGTAAAACTTTTCCACGGAAGAGTAGCCTGATCAGGCACCAACTTTTACACACAGGAGAAAAAACCCATAACTGTGACAAATGTGATAAACGTTTTGCACTGAAGGCTCACTTGACCAAGCACCAACTTGTACACACAGGAGAAAAACCCCACAAGTGTGACAAATGTGGTAAAACTTTTTCACAGAAGAGTAATTGGACCAAGCACCAACTTGTACACACAGGAGAAAAACCCCAGAAGTGTGACAAATGTGGTAAAAGTTTTGCACAGAAGCATAACCTGACTAGGCACAAACTTGTACACACAGGAGAAAAATCCCACAAGTGTGACACATCTAGTAAAAGTTTTGCACAGAAGAGTAACCTAACCAAGTACCGATTTGTACACCCTGATAAAGATTTTTAGGGCAACCAGTTCCCAAAGAAGAAGAATTTGACGCAGCGACAACGCATGCTGGCTGGAGAAGAACTGTACACTTGTGACAAGTGTGGTAAAGGCTTCACTCAGGAGATTCATCTGACAGAGCACCAACTTCAGCACATTGAAGAAAAGTGCTACACATGTGAAGTGTGTTGTGAAACTTTTGTTGCTAAAGAGAAATTTACACAGCACTTTTTTATGCACAGAGATAAAAACCCATACAGGTTTTATAAGTTTGCTTATGAGTGTCATGTGTGTTGTGAATATTTTGCTTTAAAGGAAGACATGACACAGCATGCTCAAAATCATGCTCAAATGTAGCAGTAATGGAATCACTGAGATATACATTTTTAGATTATTGGGAATGCAAAGGAAGCTGCCTTTTGAACTTTGAGGTTTTATGACTGTTATTGTTCATTTCAGGTTTTTTTTTGAGTGCCAGAAATGGAAAAAGGAGGAAAAAATATGTAGGAAATACACAGACTCTCACAGCATTCATTATTATAGATTAAGCTTGGCAAGGCTTGCAACCCACCAACTTTTCACATACAAATCTTCTTGCATGTAAGTTATACTGTATTTCAAAGTGCTCTACAAATGCTGTGGTGCTGGTTTACACCATGTATTATTGTAATGTGTTGGCCTGTCACATAACCCGATATTCATTATTTCTTTGAAAAGTTGGGATCTAGCAATTTTCATGCAAACCAGTTCATAATACATGTATTTAAGTACATGTACATGTAATTTTTAACTGCCAAATTCTATGCAATGGTCTGAAAATGTGTCTTTCCTGGATACATTTAGACATTTCTGACTACAAACTGTTCTATCACATGATGAATTGTGGGTCATACAACTTGTAGCCCTTTTGTATTACAGGTAAAAAATTAATTTCTAATCTGATTGAATTTCTTATGCCTCATAACAGCGTGTACTGTTTAGAACACCCTCTGTATGCTACATTACTGTTTTCTGGAATAGTAATAAAGATAATTGCGTTCGACGAAGGAGAACGCAGTCTAATCGCGTCATTTCCGGTCTGAATGCCATGCGATTTTAATTCAGGGTTTTGGGCGCCATCTTGGTAGGTTCTCAGGAATTTCAGATTGCCTCGATCTTGTGCAGTAATTTCAGGATTTGGGCGCCATCTTGGTGCGGTCTCAAGAATGTCAGATTGCCTAGATCTTGTGTAGTAATTGGTAACCACACGGTGACACAGAAATAAACCTCGAAAGCAAGCGCAAGCTCAGGGGTGAAAAGAATTCGATTTTCAACTGCGTCACGGATCGGATCGGATCTTTCGTCCCCGGGAGGGGGGGAGCACTTATTTTAATTTTGGGTGGAGGTGTGCCGCCCGGTCCTGAAAACCCTCACCCTATTTCAGACCTGATTTTCTATACCCTATTTCAGACCTGATTCCAAAATGTATACCCTACTTCAGACCTTTGTTTAGAGATTTTTTGTTCTCTTGCAACGATTTCCGCTCTGTGTTTTCCGTGCATTGTCCGCGGCGACATATTTCTGTTAAAATCATACCTATCCCAGACCAAAAGACAAAATCGATACCCTATTTCAGACCAAAAAGGCAAAATCGATACCCTATTTCAGACTAAAAATGCTGGAAAACTATACTCTTTGGGGCGGCACAAAACCCATATGGCTTATATATGGGAGTACCCCCCGGGCTTTCGTCACTGTCGTGTTTTGTCACTGCGTCACGGATCGGATCTTTCGTGTTTTAGTGCCAAGGCAAGTGAAACTGTGTGGCTTTTTTCGAACTATCGATAGGAACTATCAGCGAAGCTGTTTATCAAAATATCAGAAAGCTGTGTAGTGCCGCGTTTGCCAAGAAACAGACGTTGCAATCCTCCCAGAGCTGTGGTGTGTCAACTTAGCTGTTTTCCACAGGAGATACAACTTCTCTCTGCATTCAGAGTTTGCCACTGTATTCCCTTTGGCGAGTAAAGACCCTGCCGAATGTTTGCGAAATGGTTAAAAATACCGCATTGTTTGATGTCTCGCTCAAGCAGCTTCCGGTTAAAGCAGTTACGAGAAGGTCGAATTGTTTCGCGTATTTTGGGGGGTCTTAGTTTTCCAGATCTGGAAAACTAAGAGCCTGCCGAATCTTTGCGAAATGGCTAAAGATACCGCATTGTTTGATGTCTCGCTTGAGCAGCTTCCGGCTAAAGCAATTACGAGAAGGAACGATCGAATCGCGTATTTTGGGGGGTCTTAGTTTTCTAGGTCTTAGGTCTTAGGTCTTTGTTTTCTTAGTTTTCGAGGCCTTAGGTCTTAGGTCTTAGGTCTTAGTTTTCTAGACACTAGGCTTTTGTACATTATGCTAGCATTTTTTTGAGCATTTTAGGGGACTGAAAGCACTAAGCATAATGCTGGCATTTTAGTGACATTTTTGAACAATAAAGAGAGAACCTGGAACTAGTAAAAAACAGTGGGCAGTCGACAAAAACTATAACAACAAATAACCTTCTCAGAGCAGAGAAGCACTGAAGTCATGATGGACTGAGCTGTGATAAGTGCGAATGCTATAGTGACTTCGGCCGCATGATTTTCAAAGCATGTTAGTCGCTTTGCACGTTACTTATCTGTTTAAAGTTGACATTATAAACATTGTCGTTACTTGTTACATCCAGAATTCAAAATTATTATTGTAATATTGTCATTGTAAAATATTATTGTAAAGTTAGAAAGCGAAGAAAAAGGGCCAGCATTTTTTGAACATTTTAGAGCCTTCTGTCGAGCATTTTAGTGGAAAACTTGCAATAGCATTTTAGTGAAAACTGACTAGACTGGCGTTGCCAGCTCGCGGCGTGAGTTGCGTCGAGACCAGAATGTACTAAAATGGAAAGTAGGGACAAGAGTAGAACTCCCAAGAGAGACTTCCAGTTTCTCAGCAGAAAAATATCATACAGTATAGAGAACTTGGCTGTTGACACCTTGCACAAATGAAACCTGATTAAACTATAAATTATCATTACAACACTCATACACTTGCTTCTTAAAGGTTGAGCGACCCTGCATTTTGAGAATGCGTGACATATCTTTTTATGCACAATCGACTTTTGACAGTTTGACTTCGACTCTTACTTCTAACCAGAGGCCACGATTAATCCAGCCTTCGCTTCAATACTTTTGTGTTTTCTTTTATTAACTGAATACGTTTCTTCTATCAGGCTTTCGAGTATTCGTGTTCTGTAACAAATATTAAATTGAAAGCGAGGAATGTAGCACGACACTTGTCCCCGAGCGAAGCGAAGCGAAGTGAGGGTAATAATCACGGCGTTAATGCAGCAAATTTGCTTTGTGTGGAGACTCCAACTGAGTCGCCATCTCGAAATTTAATGTTCGTCAATCAGTCTGTCAGTCTGTCAGTCTGTCATAGGGCGATCTCTAAGGCAATGACGTAATAATAATTATCGATTAGCGTCAAAGCGAGGTCAAACAAAGGTTTGAACGAAGCAACAACTGTACGTAACTGCGTTCACGAAAATGAATTTGAAAACTGGAAAACTTGACACAGCACGGTCTCGCGAAGCTCGTCTGCAAAAGAGAAGGAAACTAGTACGGGCAAGGCGAAATCGTAAAACAATCGAACAGCGCCAAATACGTCTAGAGAAAAGACGACAAACATTTGATAACCGACAGCATCATGAACGGAAGCGTGCCGAAGAAACGGCTCCGCAAAGGGAACAGCGCTTGGAAGCAAATCGGGAGCTTCAGACGCCGTCTTGTGTTAAACTCAGATCCTTATTCAGAAAGGAAAAGCAACAAAGGTTAGTCAGTGGAAAGCGAACAATCACCGTGACAAATATTCTACCCGTATCTTGTAATTCGATCACTTCAAGAATGTATTAAAATCTGTATGCTGATCATTTTCCCTTGAAGCATTGTTTTAATACGCCGTCGCCAGTTTCGGCTACTGTATTGGCTCAGAGCAATCGGAACTTGGAGTCTTGAATGATTTAGTCAGATGTCTTATTATTTCTTTCAAGACTAAAACCAGACACGTCAACCCCAAAAAAATTCCATGTGTGAGATTCAGGCCGAGGGCCTGGGTCCCACTCGGCCAAGGGACGAGGGGTCTGGGCCCCACTCGGCCAAGGGGTTGGGTCTCTGTAGAATTTCTGTTCGGCTTTATTTTTATTGCATGCCTGATTTTGACAACCTGTCGCTGCACGGAATCGCATAAAAAGAGTGTCTCAAGATCAGATTGCGGAACTCTCTAACGAGTGCTTTAATTATTTTAGCATAAAAATACAACAACGGAATGCATCGGTTTTAGTTGTGTCAGTAATGGGGGGAGCGCCGAATGCGTGAGCTTTCAGGAAACTGTTGGAGTAGTGTGAGCCGCGGTGAGAGGACATGCTCCATAGAAAATCCTGAAATTTAGAGTCCGTGGAATGGATTTCCTGTGTCTTTTTAAACTAATCCTCACTTTCGTACATCTTCCCTTTGTATAAACATAAAATTCAATTATCCCCCTTCTCGCATCTCAAAGTCAGGTTAACCCTACCCTCCCCGGACTTAGGAAATTATCACATCGATAAATTCATGCATTTTTTAGGATCTTGTGAGATAGTAGATTTCGAAATTTTACGTGATCCGTGAGAAATGGCGCGTGAGACCGAGGCTCAAATGCGTGAGCAAAATGTAGCCTTGCCCCTCCCTGGTGTCGCGGTAAATTTATTAGCATGCGAAAGAGGCAGCGAATCAGAGCTCGACATGAAATTCAAACGCCATGTGAGTCACACGGCTTGTCAGAAACCATTTTGACGGCCGATTTCGGCAATTTCTTCGGACTCAACTGGCGTTTTTGAAATGTTTTTGCGACAGTCTTATGGGAAAAGGATTCAACTTGATATATGTCTGGGTTTTGTGGCCATACGGAGGTTCAAAGGCCGCATTTGAGAGACTTTTCTGGAGCCATTCTGGATGCCAGATCGACCGAGCTGCCAGCCTTGAAATTCTTTCTGTTAGAGAGGAAAAATTCAGCGAAACACGCTGAAATTGCTACAGCAGCAAGAAAACTACCACCATAACAAGGTTAGTAAGTCTAAGCTCTATTCTCGCAATATTTTTCGATTTATCGATCGACTAAAATCTCCCATACATTTTCTTATAAAACCCAACCGTGACGTCACACGTTGTTGCCTGGCGCGCGATTTTTTTAGTGCACATTGAATGCCATGCATGAAAGAACTTCTTACTCACTTGTTCATGATCTTCTGGTTCAAAGCTTCGTTACAGATTCTGTTTCATCACAGAATGTTCGACGACTCAACCAGTAGATCAATTTATTTGAGCAAAAATACAGATTCTGCATGGCCTCATACTGTAAACAACTGAAAATTTTCATATTTGTGCAAAACCTTTCACTCCCAAGGGTGATCAACTGTAATTTTCTCCTTCAGTTTCTCACCAGAAATTGGCTTCTGATACCTTGCTCAATTAAAAGCTCTTTAAACAATCAGTTCTAGCTAAATCACACTCACATTTTCTCCATGAAAAAAATGGAGAATCTGTGTTTTCATCTTGAGAATAAAAGGTTGGAACCTTGAGATGTGGTGCATGCACTACATATTCCTATTAAACAGAAGCTAATGGCAGGTTGTATATTATTTTACAGGTTGATTATGGCTGGTTCAAGAAGAGTATTAAAGAAGTGGTCACACAAAGAGAACTTGTACTGGTTTGACAGATGCTGTAAGAAACTTACAATCTGTATGAGCAGCCTTGAACCTCATAAACCACTGTGCAAAGGAAAGCCCCACCAGTGTGACACATGTGGTAAAACATTTGCAAAGAAGTGTAACCTGACTAAACACCAACTTGTACACACAGGAGAAAAGCCCCACAAGTGTGATAAGTGTGGTAAAACTTTTGCGCAGAAGAGTGACCTGACCAAGCACCAACTTGTACACACAGGAGAAAAACCCCACAAGTGTGACAACTGTGGTAAAACTTTTGCACAGAAGAGTAATCTGACCAATCACCAACTTCTACACACAGGACAAAAAGCCCACAAGTGTGACAAATGTGGTAAAACCTTTGCATGGAAGGGTAACCTGGCCAAGCACCAACTTGTACATACAGGAGAAAAAACTCATAAGTGTGACAAATGTGGTAAAACTTTTGCACAGAAGATTAACCTGACCACACACCAACTTGTACACACAGGAGGAAAACCCCACAGGTGTGACAAATGTGGTAAAACCTTTGCATGGAAGGGTAACCTCACCAAGCACCAACTTGTACATACAGGAGAAAAAACTCATAAGTGTGACAAATGTAGTAAAACTTTTGCACAGAAGATTAACCTGACCACACACCAACTTGTACACACAGGAGGAAAACCCCACAGGTGTGACAAATGTGGTAAAACCTTTGCATGGAAGGGTAACCTTACCAAGCACCAACTTGTACATACAGGAGAAAAAACTCATAAGTGTGACAAATGTAGTAAAACTTTTGCACACAAGAATAGCCTGACCATGCACCAACTTGTACACACAGGAGAAAAGCCCCACAAGTGTGATAAGTGTGGTAAAACTTTTGCACAGAAGAGTGACCTGACCAAACACCAACTTGTACACACAGGAGAAAAACCCCACAAGTGTGACAAATGTAGTAAAACTTTTGCACAGAAGATTAACCTGACCACACATCAACTTGTACACACAGGAGAAAAACCCCACAAGTGTGACAAATGTGGTAAAACTTTTGCACAGAAGAGTAACCTGACCACACACCGACTTGTACACACAGGAGAAAAACCCCACAAGTGTGACAAATGTGGCAAAACGTTTTCAATGAAGAGTAACCTGACCAGGCACCAACTTGTATACGCAGGAGAAAAAGTCCATAAGTGTGACAAATGTGGTAAACTTTTTGCACTGAAGGCTCACTTGACCAAGCACCAGCTTGTACACACAGGAGAAAAACCCCACAAGTGTGAGAAATGTGGTAAAACTTTTTCACAGAAGAGTAATTGGACCAAGCACCAACTTGTACACACAGGAGAAAAACCCCACAAGTGTGACAAATGTGGTAAAACTCTTGCATACAAGAAAAGCCTGACCATGCACCAACTTGTACACACAGGAGAAAAACCCCACAAGTGTGAGAAATGTGGTAAAACTTTTTCACAGAAGAGTAATTGGACCAAGCACCAACTTGTACACACAGGAGAAAAACCCCACAAGTGTGACAAATGTGGTAAAACTCTTGCATACAAGAAAAGCCTGACCATGCACCAACTTGTACACACAGGAGAAAAACCCCAGAAGTGTGACAAATGTGGTAAAAGTTTTGCACAGAAGCATAACCTGGCTAGGCACAAACTTGTACACACAGGAGAAAAATCCCACAAGTGTGACACATCTAGTAAAAGTTTTGCACAGAAGAGTAACCTAACCAAGCACCGATTTGTACACCCTGATATAGATTTTCAGGGCAACCAGTTCCCAAAGAAGAAGAATTTGACGCAGCGACAATGCATGCTGGCTGGAGAAGAACTTTACACTTGTAACAAGTGTGGTAAAGTCTTCACTCAGGAGATTCATCTGACAGAGCACCAACTTCAGCACATTGAAGAAAAGTGCTACACATGTGAAGTGTGTTGTGAAACTTTTGTTGCTAAAGAGAAATTTACACAGCACTTTTTTATGCACAGAGATGAAAACCTGTACAGGTTTTATAAGTTTGCTTATGAATGTCATGTATGTTGTGAATATTTTGCTTTAAAGGAAGACATGACACAGCATGTTCAAAATCATGCTTAGATGTAGCAGTAATGGAATCACTGAGATATACATTTTTAGATTATTGGGAATGCAAAGGAAGCTGCCTTTTGAACTTTGAGGTTTCACGACTGTTATTGTTCATTTCAGTTTTTTTTTTTTTTGAGTGCCAGAAATGAAAAAAGCAGGAAAAAATATGTAGGAAATACACAGACCTAGGGCTCACAGCATTCATTATTATAGATTAAATTTGGCAAGGCTTGCAGCCCACGAACTTTTCACATACAAATCTTCTTGCATGTAAGTTATACTGTATTCCAAAGTGCTCTACAAATGCTGTGATGCTGGTTTACACCATGTATTATTGTAATGTGTTGGCCTGTCACATAACCCGATATTCATTATTTCTCTGAAAAGTTGTGATCTAGCAATTTTCCATGCAAACCAGTTCATAATACATGTATTTAAGTAGTCATGTACATGTAATTTTTAACTGCCAAATTCTATGCAATGGTCTGAAAATGTGTCTTTCCTGGATACATTTAGACATTTCTGACTACAAACTGTTCTATCACATGATGAATTGTGGGTCATACAACTTGTAGCCCTTTTGTATTACAGGTAACAAACTAATTTCTAATCTGATTGAATTTCTTATTCCTCATAACAGTTTTTTCAGTGTAGAACACCCTCTTTATGCTAGTCATTACTGTTTTCTGGAATAGTAATAAAGATAATTATTATAAATATATACGTCCCAGTACAGTACCTGGTATCTCAATAGACACTTAGCATGTACAGTTGTAGTATCGCTGTTTTGTTGTTTGAGTCGTTAAGTCGTGCTTATTTTGGCAAACCAAAATACAAATGATGAACAAAATGTCTAATAAGGGTCGATCCGCACTATGGCCAAATCTGTTTGTTTTATAGGAAATACCTGTCAACACCTAACTTTGATAGGTGCGGAGGGTTTGCCCGGTGAGGGCAAAATAAATTGGCTCGGGCAATGTTTTGTCCGCGTTACTTTCTATTGTGTTTTTGACAGGCGGCATATTGCTGACAAGTGATACGTAGTTGCTTTCGGAAAAATCCGCCAGGGATAGTACGGTCGTAGTAGTGGATTTCAAACCACGACTCTTGCGGACGAGGCAATGTCCAAAACATAGGAGCAAGTCGCCGTCGTCTCGCTCGTCGACACAGTCTCCGTCGAAGAATCACCGCCATAACTGCTTGGTTATGAAGTAGATTCATCAAACAGCATATAGCAACGAGATTATTCAAGTCAAATTGCAAACTGATCAGTTGAAAGAGAAAACATAACGCGAACATGCGGTTTGACATCATGTTTAGAAAACGTGCAGTGGCGGTATTTATCTTCAGATGGCGCGAATATCTGACTCTTATCATACAGCGACGTGACAGGTCACAACGGGGCAGTGCGGACAGTACAAGACAAATATTTTTTTGGCTTGACATTTGGAATTGCCCTGGCCAACGCAGATGTTTGGCCATAGTGCGGATCGACCCTAAGTTATCAAAAGTCACTTTAGTAACATGCAAATACCTTTTTTTCTTTTTTTTTTTTTTCTTTTTTGTTAGCAACATGCAATATTTGACCGCTGTATATTTTGCATGTTACTAAAGTGAACATTTGCTCTCTAGCATCTGTTCGCTTCTCAGAACAGATAATATCCTTGGACAATATTATGCGTGCATATTTTCTCGCCAAAATTAGTTTATTGTTTATGTAACCATACAATATATGCACCTTAGTAAGGGAGTTGAATAATATTAATATTATCAGCAGCTAATGCTGACGGGACTAAATGCTTGTGTGGCTGACATATACATTACATGTTTTGTTACTGTTGTTTATTGTTTATTTATGTTGTGCTTACAGACGCTGAAATAGGCTGAGAGCTGGGGAATAGTTTAATGTAATATGTGTCATCTGGAATTGTCATTAAACATAGCCAGTGAAACAGATCAAGCTAACAGCTCACCGTATATGGAAACAGCCAGGTGCACTTGGTTACATTCCCATGACCAAAAAATGTGGAACTATGTTTTTCCTACACAATAGAGATCTCCAAACATTTCATCCAAATTATTGGCTATTTAGTGCATATTAATAGTCATGTGGTTTCAGTCTTCAGTTTACTTAAAATCATCCAATAACATCCCTTACAAAGAAAAAAAAATGCTTCTCTGGCTAGAACAAGAACTTACTCATACCCTTCGCAGTCATTGTCCTCCAACTTTGAAGATCGCTGTTTACCCATCTTTGATTCTCTTATTAGAATCACTTGCCTTTTTTTTTTTTTTAGATACGAGAATTTGTATCTGAGTATTTTTGCTTAGTTTTGATTTTTTAAAATATCATTCTTGACATCATAAACACCCATCGTTCAATGAGGAGGGGTTGGGAGGAGGTGTGAACTGCCCACTGTTTCCTTGTAATATATTTTGAAGATAGTTCATTGTCAATGGATAGTCTGTTACTTACTCTACAAGACAGAGCACTTTTTGGCCAAAATTAGCCTAATCTCAGAATCGAACAAAACTTTTAAAAAAATGCTCCTGGGAGTATAGCGAAAGTTTCGATACAAAATATCTCATATTTCAAAGAGATTTGATGAGATTTACATGAGCTATTCAGATTTTTTTAAATTGCTGATTTGAAGGCTAGTGATCCACCAGCATCTTGTACATTTTGTTGTATATTGTTATATATTATTTTGTACATATTGTTGCTGGTCCATAAAGGTGTGGTATGATAAAGACGTTTTCGGGTGACTGTTTAATATAATCATGGGATTACTTCAGTTTTGCGTTAGCTTTGCTTTCTAACTGGTCCAAACAAGTTGAGCAGCATTCGCGGCCACCGAGAGCTTCATATCAAGCTGCTATTTGCAGCCTGGAAGATCAGGTCGAGCGTTTTTTTCCTTGAACCCCTGGCTCGGGAGATTGAGCGACCACTTCCTACGTTATTAACATTAAATAAATTATTATGATTATGATTATGATCGCACGGATATCTACGATAGTCCAGACCTACTGCTGCATATCCATCCCGCCCTGTCTAAAGTTTAGTAAATGACTTGTTCCACGCCAAATGTTCCAGTACATTGACCAACATGACATTTATACGGTGGCCCATAAGGGACACGTCCATTTTTGTCAATCGCAACTTAATAACTTGCAATCGCAACTTAGTGGGTGAGCGCGCTACGCAAAGTTTCCCCTCGCTTAGGGAGGTTAGGTTTAGGTTTAGAGTTAGGATTACGTTAGGGTTAGGGTAAGGGTTAGAGTTAGGGTTAGGGTTAGGATTAGGGTTAGGGTTAGGGTTCGCTTCGCTCACTCGTGAGATATCGAGATGAACACTCGAAGATAAATTTCATATCTCTGCGCGCCCATGTATTATTTTCTATCTATTAGATTTAAAAATATGGCGAAAAAATTAGTGAAAAAATAGTTTGTTAGAAATACCAAATCTATTTTGATAAACTTGGAGAGGGGGACATTTAAGACCAGAGGGGTACATTTTTGCCTGGGCTAGAATGTCCGGCCAGACATTTCAGCCGGGCCAAAATGTCCGGGGGACATCGTGGCCAAGGGGAAAAAAAAGCCTGTTACACCGGCAACGCTCGCTATCACGTCTTCTTTACAGCACATGTACCATCGCACTCATTGAATAATTGTTTAAAACTGCCTACCAATGCATTTTTATTTGGTAATTAAAACCATTTCGATCGCACTTCTAATCTAGGATTACCACTACAATCTTGGACAAAATTGTCGGGACAACAGACATGATTTGTGCCTGTCACACGACAATAACACTCCCCCTCCCCCCTCCCATTTCAATGTTGAAAAGCGGAGAACCAAGAGATAATGTGTGTGCGTTGTCAAGTTTATGTCTTCAACATTGTCGAGGGGGGGGGGGGGGGATACATAACCATTGAATCTGTAACCTAAGAGCCGTTCAGGGCTGTGTCCCACACAATTTTGTCCGGGATTGTAGTTATAAGCTGTGGTTACACTGGGCAGGAGCAAATATAGAATACCCGTCCACTTATAAAATCTAATGAAATTCTAATGTAATTCTTTGTAGAACGAGGCAATGATATTCAATAGACTGTATTGTTATGGAAAGCAGTGGCCGGGTATTCTCTACTTCTATTTTAAAATGGAGCCGGAGGATTTGAGAGCCATAGGTGGTCTGCTGTCGATTTTGTTTGTCCTTCTCTGTCACCGAAATAAGTTCAATGTGTTGATTAGCCAAGTACTTTTACTGAGGAGGAGGAGAATAAGAATAAAACGCCGCCAGTTCATCCGCTTTTCTGAAATTATTATTCGCTACAAACGATTTCCAAAACCATATGTCTCAGTTCTCACAGTGATGCACGAAATCCAGCCATCGTTTGACATGTTTGAGACCATCCGATAAAACCGCAACTCTCTGATTGGTCTAGTCATCTTGGGGCTCTGAAAAACCTTGCTTTTTATCTCGGTACATGTCATGGGCTTTTCTTTTGTTCTTTTTTATGTAGCCATGGATATTCAACGCGTAGAATTTTGCTCGGGAAAATGCGGTTACACCGTAGCGACCATTTCAACGCGTGAAAACGGCCTTTTAACGTGGGAAAACAGCTCAGTGTAACCACAGCTATAGACTTCGTGTGGTATTTTACAGTTTGACTTCATCCGGGCCCAGGCCTCTACCCGCAACTCAACTCGGCAGGGGCTGGTGACGAGACTTGTGATCAAATGCTTGTCAACTTCTTTCGAAACTGGAGTAGTGGCGGGGTGAGTTATGCTTAGATTAATTTTTGATCTTAGATTAATTCAGTGTTAACTGTGCTTATATTAAATATTAGATTGATTCAGTGTTAAATTACTTAAACCTTGTGTAGGTGCGAGATGAAGCTTTAAAGCTCTTTTAATCTTTCTGTGCGTTGTTTCTGGCGCGCGATTTTTCAGTGCACAACGCCACTGCATGAAAGAACTTCTTACTCACTTGTTCATGATCTCCTGGTTCAAAGCTTCGTTACAGATTCTGGTTCACCACTTACTGCTCGACGACTAAACCAGCAGATCCAATTATTTGAGCGAAAGTTACAGATTCATAGCCTCATAGTGTAAACAACTGAAAATGTTCATATTCGTGCAAACCCTCTTACTCCAGAGAGTGATCAAGTATGATTTTCTCCTTCAGTTTCTCACCAGAAATTGGTTGAGGTCACACTCACCCATTTAACTGTAGTTAGAGCCGAGATAACTACAGTTATTCATTTGGTAAATGTGACCTGTCTTCAGTTAGATATAACACTATAGTTAGAAAATTTATACTTCAGTGATTCTAAACAAAGGGAGTTAACTAAAGTTAGACCCAAGGACGATCCATGGGTTAAGCTTTTTTTAGCAATGTGCGAACCAATCAGATTTCAGAGTATGACACATGTCAAAACCACAGCTGAGCAGAGATATTTTATTCATAACTGAATCATTTCACACTTTCATCAGTGAACAGCAATTGCGAGTCAAACCAAAACAGCATATCTCTACAATGAATTTTCATGGCCATTTTCCATCCTCTTTGCAACTTAGGATTTCCCAATGCCAAAAGTGATGACATAGTTCTGTATGAATTCCCGGTAGCAAGCCGCCCCAAGGCAACTGCCACACGCTTCTCTATCAGTCATTTCAGCCTCTCGTAGGCGGTTGTTTTTTGTTTTGCGAAGGAAATCAACAATAAAGTTGAATGCTACTCGTGACACACTAAACTGCTGAATCCAATACAGGTCGCAGCGATACACTAACGTACAGCATTGAAACCAAAACTGAGGCTTTGGGAGCAATCCATGCTTTGCACTGTGCCCTTGGGTTGATATCTTCCTGTGGCATCTGTAGGGCTATCACTATAGCTGTTAGCATTGTGACTGCCTTAGCTCTTCGGTGTCTGGCCATTTGAATGGTATGCAGAAAACTGCAAATTCTTCTATGGCTGTTTCTAGCTTGAAACATGCTGTACAGCAGAATCAATAATACGCGCCTTCGGTCAGCCATATTTTATCAAGCGGCTTAACTGTAATTAGAACTGTATCGGTGTGACCGTTCTCTGTTTATTTCAGGTAACTTAAGAATTACTGAAGTCTCGTGTGATGTCACCTAACTTGAGATAAACTACAGTTATGGTGCCTAGTGTGATCTCAACCATTGGCTTTTGATACCTTTCTGGAATAAAAGCTGATTAAACTAGATCAATTCTTGCTTAATCACACTCACATAATTTCTCCTTGAAAAATTGGGAGAATCTGTATTTTGATCTTGGAAATTCAAAGGGTTGGAACTATCCTGGTCCCAGAGATTTCCTACGGCTTCTGCTTGTACAGTACTTTGCGACTCATTATTTACCACTGTGCGGCTCATCATTTCACTTGGAGGATAAGAAAACCTCTGGGACCAGGGTAGGTTGGAACACAACCTTGAGATGTGGACCATGCACCACATATTCCTACTGAACAGAGGCTAATGGCAAGTTGTATTATTTTACAGGTTGAACATGGCTGGTTCAAGAAGAGGATTAAAGAAGTCGTCACACAAAGAGAACTTGTACTGGTTTGACGGATGCTGTAAGAAACTTACAATCTGTATGAGCAGCCTTGAACCTCATAAACCACTGTGCAAAGGAAAGCCCCACCAGTGTGACACATGTGGTAAAACATTTGCACATAAGAGTAACCTGACTAGGCACCAACTTGTACACACAAGAGAAAAACCACAAAAGTGTGATAAATTTGGGAAAACGTTTTCAGTGAAGAGTAACCTGACCAATCACAAACTTGTTCACACAGGAGGAAAAGTCCATAAGTGTGACAAATGTGGCAAAATATTTTCAATGAAGAGTAACCTGACCACGCACCACCTTTTACACACAGGAGAAAAAACCCATAAGTGTGACAAATGCGGTAAAACGTTTGCACACAAGAAAAGCCTGACCATGCACCAACTTGTACACACAGGAGAAAAACCTCACAAGTGTGGCAAATGTGGTAAAATGTTTTCACAGAAGAGTAACTGGACCACGCACCAGCTTGTACACACAGGAGAAAAACCCCACAAGTGTGACAAATGTGGTAAAACATTTTCACAGAAGAGTAACCTGACCAAGCACCAACTTGTACACACAGGAGAAAAAGTCCATAAGTGTGACAAATGTGGTAAAACGTTTTCACAGAAGAGTAGCCTGACCATGCACCAACTTGTACACACAGGAGAAAAACCCCACAAGTGTGACAAATGTGGTAAAACGTTTTCACAGAAGAGTAACTGGGCCATACACCAACTTTTACACACAGGAGAAAAATCCCAGAAGTGTGACAAATGTGGTAAAACTTTTGCACACAAGAGGAGCCTGACCCAGCACCAACTTCTACACACAGGAGAAAACCCCCACAAGTGTGACAAATGTGGTAAAATGTTTTCACAGAAGAGTAACTGGACCACGCACCAGCTTGTACACACAGGAGAAAAACCCCACAAGTGTGACAAATGTGGCAAAACGTTTTCAACAAAGAGTAACCTGACCAAGCACCAACTTGTACACACAGGAGAAAAACCCCACAAGTGTGACAAATGTGGTAAAACGTTTGCACACAAGAAAAGCCTGACCATGCACCAACTTGTACACACAGGAGAAAAATCCCACAAGTGTGACACATCTAGTAAAAGTTTTGCACAGAAGAGTAACCTAACCAAGCACCGATTTGTACACCCTGATAAAGATTTTCAGGGCAACCAGTTCCCAAAGAAGAAGAATTTGATGCAGCGACAACGCATGCTGGCTGGAGAAGAACTGTACACTTGTGACAAGTGTGGTAAAGTCTTCACTCAGGAGAATCATCTGACAGAGCACCAACTTCAGCACATTGAAGAAAAGTGCTACACATGTGAAGTATGTTGTGAAACCTTTGTTGTCAAAGAGAAATTTACACAGCACTTTTTTATGCACAGAGATGAAAACCCATACAGGTTTTATAAGTTTGCTTACGAGTGTCATGTATGTTGTGAATATTTTGCTTTAAAGGAAGACATGACACAGCATGTTCAAAGTCATGCTAAGATATAGTATAGCAATGAGGAAAACACTGAGAATACATTTCTAGATTATTTGGAATGCAAAGGTATGTTCCTTTTGCAGTTGGAGGTCTGAAGACTGAAATAGATTATATTAGCTGTTTTTGAGTGCCAGAATTGGAAAGAGCATCAAACAAATATGTAGAAAATATTCAAACTTAAGGACACTCCGGAGTTTCATCAGGCTGCCCACTCATCTATTAACCTTTTTGGCTTTGACGCGATTCCTATAAAACTTGGAGAAACGTTGCAACTATCATTCAGCAATAATATGGTGAATTCGATTTAACTTGGGAAAAATGTTTTTGGTGATATTTTAGCTGAAGTGGACAGCACCTTTTGAACAAAATTGCACCTAGTGAAAAATTTTGCTGGTATATTTTTGTTAAATTTCTGGAATCAGCTTGTACATACTATAAGCAAGTTTCAGCAAAATCGTCAGAGCAGAAGGAAGATTTATGGCGAAATTTAGATGGCCTTATTTCCTCCGCCCTCCTGCTCCTATGATTTTTCTGAAACTTGGTCAGCAAGCCTTATGTCTTTGGCAAGAAGCATGAACTGTACCGTTACCATTTTGGCCAAATTTGGCTGTTTCTGCCAATTGTCAAAATCACATGAAACACATGAAAGTTTTAGAAAATGTTCCCGGGAGTAAAGTGAAGGTTTTGATATAACTTCTGTGATATTTCATGCTGAGCCGTTCCCGAGTAAAAGGCGAAAATCTACGCCTAACACGTGACCCTTTTTAAACAAAAGAGTATAAAATTCTACGTAGTTCTCTTGCTATATCTAGTCAACGGCTAAAGAAAAATAAGACAAATGTATTGCAAAAAGTCTCGTTATAGTCCCAGGATAGTTTACTGAAGGTTTAAAGAGTTTTACATTTTTCGTCAAAAAGGCGTTACTTTAAACCAGTACTATGCGTATGTTACATAAACCAGCTACGTACTATACCAAACAAATAAATGCACAAGCATGACAGTTTATTATAATTATTTTGAGGTCATCGTCACACAAGGAGCAAAGTATAGCTTGCCAAGATGTTTAGTAAAATTTCCTGTTGATGTTTTAGCTTTTCCCTTTATAAATTCATCCAGTTAATACGACCAAACAAAATGGAAAGCTCGGGAGCTTTGTTTCGAAACAAGAATTTTGTAGAATTTTGTTCCTGTTTTAAAAACTCTTAGATCTGTTGAAATAAATTGCACTTGCGTTCCGGATGCTCACAAACAGTCCACTGAGAAGTGAAATTTCGTCATACCTGTCATTTCGCCATTTGAACTGAGGGCAGCTACAAAAGTTGACCCTACCCTGCTAATACAATCAGTTTTTTTTGACCCGTTGGTGGTTGTATTATCGGGGTTCCACTGTACGTTTATTATACAGTTCCGTTACCGTTATTTGAAAATATATAATGTGCTTATTTTTAGTTGATTAACAGAAAGGAATGGTTCGTAATGCTTCAAAATGCACAAAACTCAAAATGTCACAGTTGGTCGAGACTGTCGGCCAATACTTCGCCGACACTACCTTTAGTACACTCATGATCCGGCAACGCTAGCTATCATGTCTTTTAATTCTTACAGCACATGTACCATCGCACTGAATAACTGTTTAGAACTGCCTAAACCTCTAAACTAAACCTCGAGCTCTCGGGCAACTGTTCGCTTCTCGGAACAGATAATATCCTCGGACAATTATTCATCGATCGTGCATATTTTCCTCGCAACTTCTTCCGGGCCCAGGTCTCCACCCGCAACTTAACTCGGATAGGTATGGCGTTTCGTTGCGGACAAAATTATATAAAATCGTCTAAAAGTCGAGATTTGCAAATCATGAGTTTAGAAGTGTAAACATTAGTCCAGATTTGCAAAATACGAGTCGATTGTGCATAAAAAGATATGTCACGCATTCTCAAAATGCAGAGCCGCTCAAAGAAGCAAGTGTATGAGTGTTGTAATTATAGTTTAATCAGGTTTCATTTGAGCAAGGTGTCAAAAGCCAAGTTCTCTGGAAGTCTTTCTTGGGAGTTCTGCCCTTGTCCCTACTTTCCATTTTAGTATATTCTGGTCTCGACGCAACTCACGCCGCGAGCTCACTGGCAACGCCAGTCTAGTTTATTAACTTCATTGACAGAGCTGACAAACGCAATGAGTATGTTGGTGACGTCATCAGTCCGTCCGCTTGTTTATCTTGTTCAGAGTCACTGAGGTCAATATTTTAATTTAAAATAACCTTCGAAAGTTTACATTTTTGCAATAAAGCCTGAGAGCTTGGCTCACCTGGTGAGTTGCTCGAAGAGCAGGAGATCTGTACAGTGGATGGGTTTTATCTACATTGTCTGAAGAGGTTTTGCAGCTACGGCACTAGCGAGTCCCCCAGGTCGGTAGAATGGCAAGGACGCTCCAATGCAGTCAAATACGGAATGAAATTATCTTCCTGGGATTGGCTTCTGGTGTAATGTTTTTTAAGTTCCTCTCTGGGACAAGAGCAGCGGGTACCCCTCCGTCGTAATTCATCCCAGTGGTGACGGCAAACTGGATCATTTTCTCGGAACCCAGAACCTTTCGCCAGTCCTTCTGAAAAGGAGTAGAACTTTCCTAGTTCATTGCTCTGCTTGACCGGTCCTTTCACCTTGAGTATATTGTCCTTTTATACCATCTACCGCCCCTCCAAGACCCACCCCGGGAGGGTACGGTGTATTTTGGGCCGCGCCAGCAAAAACTTTCCAGAGTCCCCACAGGTAGGTGAATGGCACTCTTTTGTTCCCAGCGACTACTCACAGTCGAATGATGTCGAGAGCAAGAGTTTTCCCTCCAAGAAATGTTTTTCCCGGTCGAGTAGATAAGTAATTAGTTGCAGGGGACTCTGGAAAGTTTTTGCTGGCGCGGCGCAAAATACAGGGGCGGTCACGAAGCCTTGTTGGTGTCATGCATGCGAGGTCCAAGTCTGTTGACATCGTTCAAATTGCACCAACTTCAGCACATTGAAGAAAAGTGCTACACATGTGAAGTATGTTGTGAAACCTTTGTTGTTAAAGACAAATATTCAGCATTTTTTTATGCACAGAGATGAAAACCCGTACAGATTTTATAAGTTTGCTTATGAGTGTCATGTGTGTTTTGAATATTTTGCTTTAAAGGAACACATGACACAGCATGTTCAAAATCATGCTAAGATATAGTATAGCAGTGAGGGAAACACTGAGGAATACATTTTTTAGATTATTTGGAATGCAAAGTTATGTTTCCTTTGCGGTTGGAGGTCTCAAGACTGAAGTTGATTATTTTAGCTGTTTTTGAGTGCTAGAATTATTTTGAGCTGACCGTCACACGAGGAGCAAAGTTTATCTTGCCAAAATATTTCAAGTCCAGAGTTTGACTCTGAAATGTCTTCTAAAAGTTGCATGAGCTATTGCCCATTCTATTCCGCCAAAAAAAAAAAAAAAAAAAAAAAAAAAAAAATTTTTTTTCCTCATCGCCGCTAATTCCAAATAAGATTCGCAACTAAGACAAATAGAGCAGCTGGTCGCTTAATAAAGGTAATTTCCAGTGGTTTGACCGGAAAATAAACCCGGTTAATTATGCAGTGGTCGCTCATGGAGATTCAGTTGTAACCGCTAAATCTGGCAGCACGAGGTTCGACCTTGTTTCTAGAGATCAGTTATCCTGGTTCCTCGCTTGCCAATGAAGAGCGGTTAGAGCTCGGCAGAGAACGGCAAAGGCGAACGGTGGCGAGGGAACCTCTACACGTGCGAGGTAGCAACCTCACTTCCACGCCAGTTCTTCTCGGTCGCGATCATCATTTTGTTTGTTAAATAGAACTGGTAAAACCGGAAAGAGCCAATCAAACCGAAGCAGCTTTTAGTTACAATGGTCACAAGGCGATCATAAATTAATCAGCGACGAAGTTCAGATTCTAAATTCATGGAAGTGAGTTTGCGCGCCTAGAGATCCTTTCCGCTCGCTTCGTCGCCGCCGTTCTGGTCGGAAAACTCTGTAAAGAGTAAACTAAGGATCTCAGTGGAGATCATTGAAAATTTGCAACAATTTCCGATTAAATAAGATTATTAGAATTTTTGTGTTTACAACGTGCACAATTTGTAGTTCATTTTCAGTTTGCATGTCCGAGTAAATACAGCTAAAGTACGCTTTTGTGTGCACAACATGAGCAATTTGAATGTCGGTCACATCCGGCTTGTAAATAAAGACAAAAATTGAAGTTATAACCCGCGCAAAGCTCGGTAGATTTTATAACTTGAAGAGTTTCTGACGATACCCAACGATGGCCGGACCTTGGACCTCACCTTGTAATAATACAAACAGTACACAAATGCTTGGCAAATATTGGGAGCAACTCGCAAGTGGCATAATTCTTGCTGTAGTTTCACTGATTACCATACTGAGCAATGGCCTCCTTCTTGTAGCCGTCCGTAAAGACCCGCTGAGAACGTTCCGTACTCCGTCAACACTGTTTGTCAGTTCTATGACCGTCGCTAACCTACTGAACGGCGTTGCAGTTGGCCCTCTCATCGTTGTAGTTGACAAATTTTCTTGCAGTTTCAACTTCGGAGTTTCCTCGACTGTTATTCAAATGCGGCACATTTTCCCTGCCATAACCATGAACGCCTCCTTCTTCACTGTTCTTCTTTTGTCGTTTGATCAATACGCGGCTGTGGCTTGGGCGCGCAAATACAAGAGCATTATCTGCAGACGAAACGTACTGGCCAGCATCACTTGCGTGTGGGTTTACACTACGCTGTTCAGTCTTCTGCCACTAATGGGGACACCACTTCGTGTTTACTCAACTGTCGACCTGTACATGAACACCACAGTAGCATTCCTGCTTTTAATTCTCTCTTATGTTGGACTCTTTTGTGCGCTTCGATCACATACAAAGCGCAGAGCAACAGTAGAACCGACTCGACACAATGTCGGCCTTCGGCAGTTTGCGGCACAGCGACACAGAAGGGAGAGACGATATATAGTACTTGTTTTGCTGCTGATGCTGTTAGTTTCTGTTACTATTGTGCCAAATATGATATTCTGGATCGTTCAGTTTCATTTTCCATCTATCATAAACTCGTCCTACTCTCTTAATATTCTTAAACACTTGCCCCTTATTAAGTTTGCTTTGGATCCTTTCGTGTATGCTTGGAGGTTGCCTAGGTATCGTAAAGCGCTCTATCTCACTGTGGCTTGTCAGTAACTAAATTTTTACCACATAAGTCTTCACAGACAAAATTTGCTGCTTCGATTTTTGCTATGTTCGTCTGTTCGCAAATGTTGCTTTATTGATCATATCAAGGAATTAACCGGCGTACAATCACATATGTTGAGCACATAAGTTAACTAGTATACTGTAACGTTTTGACAAGTCACCATGCAGACTGTTGCTGAAAAATTCTGCATTGTTTGCTTAGTTTTTCAAAAACAATATCTCGCTTACTTGTCATTGACCGAGAGGATGGTCTGTTTCGTGCAGTGTAGACTAAAGAAACCAATTAATAAGAGGACACATAACTCAGCTGTTCAGGAAGGTGTAATTAGCTCAAAATAAAGCTAATGAAATGGGTAACACATATTTGCTAGCACCTTCAGTAGATCATCAAGTATCTTCCTGTTTCCTGGAGACAACTTGCAGGGTGACTCCCTTTGGTACAGTCAGGGTGGCTTGGGCTTCCACATCAGGGGGATACGTGGAATCTGGGTCCAACTTGAAGCTGAATTTCTTGAGCATACGAACGAGGACGAGTCTCATCTCCATCTGCACGAATCTCATGCCTACACAGTTATGAGGTCCATGACCGAAAGGCATGTAGGTATAGGGGTCACGTGTCTGCTTAGCCTCAGGAGAAAATCGCTCTGGATCAAAGTTGGTGGGGTTCGGCCAGAATTCAGCGTCTCGATGAATACTGTAGCTCGGGATGTAGATGGAGGTTTCCTTGGGTATTTTTACGCCTTTGATGACGGAATCCTTCATGCAGTGACGATTAATCACGAAAACTGTCAACAGAAATGAAAGACACTAAACCAAAGTTTGTAGGATTAGGTCAGCAGTTGTTTGAACTTTGTGTAACACAGTGTTCTACACTGCTCTCCCAGTTCATGCTCGTTCAAACAGTAAGAACTGATTGTCCTTTGTTCTCAGTTTTTAGCGAATGATTAGTTCTAAATGTAACACATCAATATTACAACATAACGATATAGGCTTCCCTCACCTGGGGGGTGGAGTCGGAGTGTTTCAGATATCACCATATCCAAATATGGTAGATCCCGTACCGTGTCGTAAGAGGGCGTCTGTTCCTCATGTCGCCATACCTCATCAATCTCCCGTTGCAGTTTTTCTTGTACTTCTGGATGGCTCGCCAAGTTGTAACACGTCAAACCAAGAGTAGTGCTTGTTGTTTCATAACCAGCCAGAAGGAACACAATGCACTGCGCCGCTATCTCACTGTCTGACAGCTTTTTATTTTGGGTTTCTGGGTCCTCTGCGTTCAGCATCAGTTGCAACATATCCTGACGAAGAACAACACATTTGTTGTCATGACGTGATACCAATAAAAAAAAGTTATAAACAACCAGTTTCATTGTCTTTTTCTTGGCTCCTCTGGTCTACTTTGCCTTTGATTTCCTGCCTTGAAATTGATTCATTTTTTCCCAAATCCTTTCTTTTCCGGCTACGCATATAACATTTTTTTATTCTGCTGCAATTTTTGACTCTTTCCGACGTAATCTATTCGGTGACGTGCTTTTATAAACTGTTCCTTATTATTTTTTTCCTCTAATTCTTCCAAGAAATAACCCATAATAGATCATAATTACCATTCTCTTGCTATTCGAGTCCCTTTTTTTCAGGTCAATCATCTCTTTTGCAACCTTCGTCAAATCCCACATGGCGTTGAAAAGCCATCCTGACATCAACTTGCGTAGCTTCTTCCCAAATGGTAAGATTATTGACATGGCAAAGGCAAATTTCCGTATCCCACCAAAACTCATGGCCGCCCGAGCTTTAGCCATAACAGGGTCATCAGGATTGGTCTGACAGGCGGAGCGAATTCCAAATGCGGCAGAAAATATTATGTCCAGCGTCAGGCACTGATGCCATCTGAAACAAAAGGTACAACAGCGTCATTATCACAAAAACCTGTCTCACCTTTTTGTTCTATACTGAAAAGGACTCACTTGTCAGCAAGTGGAATATAGTACATACTGATTGTATGACAACAATCTTACAGGGCACAGTACTCTACAAAATATTGCAGGTATAAAACCCCGCCATTTTCTTACGGAGAAGCCGAAAATGGATGACTCAAAAGGACCATGCCTCGAAAGGACCTGACATTATCTCCGAGTGGTCAGGTTTAGGGTTGAAACTTTGGAGCACAATCATGTTAAAAAGGGTCCTTTTAAACCTCCACCTTTAGTTTCCTACCTGACAATATTGAAGCTCTTGCCAGTGTCAGCCATGTCAGAAAGTTTCTTGAGCAGCACGTCACACGCTTCATTCATAAGTGGAACCATCATCTTCATCTTGTGTGCACTGAAGGTTGGGGTCAGTGTGTTGCGAATTCGTCTCCATGTGTCGCCTTCTGCAACGCTGAGCATCTTATCGAGAGGATCATTAAACTCGATGAGGGCCTACGTTAATAAAACACAAATGTAAGAGGCAATTATAAAGCACAGCACACTAGCTCAGTAAAAGTACGTTGCATTGGGACATCAACACAGAATCCCAAGACTGGCATTGCGTTACTGATCGAAGTTTTAGGGCTGCTCTCTTATAACAGAAATAGAATTAATTAATTAATTAAAAATAATGGTGAGATGTTATTCTGACGAGCTTCTCTGTGACAATGCCTTACACTTAGGGCATAACACTTTCCATACTTTTCCGCTTGAAACTGACCCAGTGAGGCCACATGATATGAAATTCTGTTACTACGTTAGCTATAGTCCAACGATATATCACGCTACTGGCGCCGCGTCAACTTACAGTTCTGTCGTAAAAAGAATCGAACTCCTTCACCAAAATTTGTTTGATCATCTCAGGATCTGCCACTGTAAGAGTAATATTTCCAAGCGAAGTGAGAGGAAACAACTTTCCGTACTTTTTGTAGTAGTCATCAAACTGCAGATGTGTTTGACCTTTAGATTTGAATGCATCCGGGAGATTGCCAATGAACGGCCATGGCTTTGGGCCCGCGAGATCCCCAAACGTTGCTTTGAGCTTTCGAGCGTTCCGTGTTCCGTAAAGATACACTAAGTAAACAGATCCTAGAACAGCAACGACGATGGTGAACCAGTGTTGTGCGACACTCAGCAAGATTTCCATGTTGTTTTTATGTCAGTTTGATGTTTGTGCTCGCTCGCTGCACTTATTATGGAGTGTCATGACGTAATGGTGTATTTCCATTGCAAAACGTCACACTGTATTTGACCATGAACTACTGAGGCAAACTCAGCCTTTACAGGGATAGGCAGCGCAATGGAATTAAATGATTGACAAGGAACAGTTAGTAACCTAAGCAAACAAATTCTGAGGAAGTAGCAAACATGAATATACTTCGTGCGTGATGCAAATACGTCGTGTCACTGTGATTAAATATTGCATCACTCAAATGTGATACAGATTTTAGAACACACAGGAAAGTGGCTACGACAGGAACCCAGATAGGAGAGACTGGTGTATTTCCGTAGTGCACTTATTAAAAAACAAAAAAAGTTAAGTATGATAACTAGATTTACATCACGGATATTACATCACTGATCCGGCACATGCAGTGAACTTTTCGTTGTGTGATTTGAACGGTTCAGTGACGAACGATGAGGTTTTAACTCATTCAATTAATCATCTGTATACATATGCAAAGGATTGAAAATTTTCTTCGTACGGTTCATGCGGTTTGTGAATTAGTGCCACTCCTTTCCCGTAGATTTCATGAAATAATTACAGTTGCGGCAGCCGAAACTTTACCACTGGTGCTGCGGATTTGTATGATTGTCCTGCTTGCGCAGTTCAATTCCAAAGTTATTAATTATAAAGATATTAAAAGTGAAGACTACCGTGCGTTATAAAATTTGCGCGGGAGTTTAATTTGGTGGATTGCCCGCGATTTTTTGCGTTTCGCGGTAACAAGTTTTCGCGAATTCGTTCAGACTTTACTGCTGGTAACAAATTTTGCGGGTCTCGGACTAGTTTCTGTCGAAGAAGGGTATAGTAGTTTGCAATCAATTTTATTGAAAATCAGTAATCTAACTTAATGGAGTAAAGTTTCGCGGATTTCTTTTTTAACAGGACTTATTTTACTGGACCTAATTTTCATGGGTCATTCAAAATCGGCGAAAATCGGCGAAAATTTCATTCCACACGGTAGTCGCTTTAGTAAGGTTAAGCCGCAGGAATCCATCAGGCCTTGAAGCAATGAACAACGGACGAATGTATAGCTGCATGATTAACAAGTGCCCCCCCTCCCCCCTCCCCCCTCATGCATCATCTGCCCCATATTACGCTTGCTTTGGGTCCTTTCGTGTATGCTTGGAGGCTGCCTAGGTATCGTCAAACGCTCTATCTCACTGTGACCTGTCAGTAATAAGCCACTATCACAATCTTGCAGCTCGCAAGGCGCATACTTTCTAGCGGGCCACCAGACAATAAAACGTGGCGGGCAGAGAGTATAACTTATTCTATGTTATGTGGGCAGTAAAAGGTGTTATTGCCAGTGCGCATAATTCATGTGAAAGTGGCTATTGTAATTAAACACTATTTACCACATCACCCTTTTCATGGACTTTTTATTTATTTTGCTGCTTCCATATTTGTTATTTTTGTTGGGAAACTGTTCACAAATGTTGTCTTATTGATCAAACAAACCAAGAAATTATTTTCATTGACGTTTTCACCGTCATTCCAAGGAATTATCGCGTAAAATTACATCAAACACAAACATTTCACAGCATTTCTGTGTGAGCAATGGAAGCACGACAAATCACCAGGCTGTCACTAAATTCTGTACTTGCTCACTGTTTTCAAAAATAAGCCTACTTGTCATTAACTGAGAAGGGTGGTCCGTTTTATGCAGTGTGAACCAACGGCCAAAAACACATATTAACTCGTGAACAAAAGGTGTAGTTTGTTCAACTAAATGATTAATACACAATCTCTAGCACCTCCAATAGATCATCGAGTAACCGTCTATTTCCTGGAGACAACTTGCAGGGTGACTCCCTTTGGTACAGTCAGGGTGGCTTGGATTTCGACATCAGGGGGATACGTGGAATCTGGGTCCAACTTGAAGCTGAATTTCTTGAGCATGCGCACGAGGACGAGTTTCATCTCCATCTGCACGAATCTCATACCCACGCAGTTATGAGGCCCATGACCGAAAGGCATGTAGGTATAGGGGTCACGTGACTGTTTAGCTTCAGGAGAAAATCGCTCTGGATCAAATTTGGCGGGGTTCGGCCAGATTTTAGGGTCGCGATGAATGCTGTAGACCGGGATGAAGATGGGGGTACCCTCGGGAATTTTTACGCCTTTGATGACGGAGTCCTTCGTACAGTGGCGATTAATCATGAAACCTGTCAACCAAAGTTAAAGACACTAAACTTTGGAATCAAAAATAAAGTATGTAGATTTAGGTCAGTAGTTGTTAGCTCTTCTTATTCATGCGTTTTCAAACAGTAAGAAATAACCGTCTTTCTTTATCAGTTTTAGCGACTCTAAATGTAACTTCAATAACAGAGAATAAGTTCCCTCACCTGGGGGGTGGAGTCGGAGTGTTTCAGATATCACCATGTCCAAATATGGTAGATCCCGGACCGTGTCGTAAGAGGGCATCTGCTCCTCATGTCGCCATACCTCATCAATCTCCCGTTGCAGTTTTTCTTGTACTTCTGGATGGCTCGCCAAGTTGTAACACGCCAAACCAAGAGTAGTGCTTGTTGTTTCATAACCAGCCAGAAGGAACACAATGCACTGCGCCGCTATCTCACTGTCTGACAGCTTTTTACTTTGGGTTTCTGGGTCCTCTGCGTTCAGCATCAGTTGCAACATATCCTGACGAAGAACAACACATTTCTCGTCATGAAGTGATGTTGTACTGAATACAGAAGTGAACTATAATCCTTTCTTAGTTTTTCCTGAAGTTCCTTAGATTTTAACTCAATGCTTTTTCCCTAACTCCACTGGTTAGTTTTGTTGCATTCATTTTTTTTTCCTTGCCTGGATCTTGTTTTCGTGCTTGCGCTATTTTTGTTTGTTTGTTTTTTGTTTGTTTTTTTCTCTGATGGTCAATATTCGACTAGTTTTGACGCAGTTCATTTGCGCTTCTATAAAATTTTCCTTGCTAGCTTCTTCCAATCCTCCCAAGTAGTATTTTCTAAATATAATATAGAGATCATAATTACCATCCTCTTGTTATGGGAGTCCCTTTTTTTCAGCTCAATCATCTCTTTTGCAACATTCGTCATATCTCCCATGGCGGTGAAAACCCATCCTGAGATCAGTTTGCGTAGCTTCTTCCCTATTGGCAAGATTGCTGTCATAAAAAAGATAATTCTCTTTATCCCACTACTATTCATGGCCGCCCGAGCTTTAGCCATAACAGGGTCATCAGGATTGGTCTGACAGGCGGAGCGAATTCCAAATGCGGCAGAAAAAATGATGTCCAGCGTCAGGCTCTGATGCCATCTGAAACGAAAGGTAAAACAGCGTAAATATTATCATTAAAGAGCTGTAGAAAATACACACTGAATGTCAAAACCTGTATAGCAACAATCTCACAGGACACAGCACCCCATCGATGCACCCTTCAAACAAGTCAGGACATCTGCTAACAAAGGCTCGCCTTTTCCTTTACCTGACAATATTGAAGCTCTTGCCAGTGTCAGCCATGTCAGAAAGTTTCTTGAGCAGCACGTCACACGCTTCATTCATAAGTGGAACCATCATCTTCATCTTGTGTGCACTGAAGGTTGGGGTCAGTGTGTTGCGAATTCGTCTCCACGTGTCGCCTTTTGCAATGCTTAGCATCTTATCGAAAGGATCATCAAGCTCGACGATGGCCTGTTTAGTTTGCGGATAAAACACAAACTGATCTAAGAGTCAATTTTTTTGAAGAGAATTCTCTTTTAGTATTTTTTAGACTTTTTTTAGTAGCGAGTAAGGGCTGCACTGGAAAGGCAACACAGAGTCTACAAGACTGGATAAAATATATTTACATTGGATATAGTAATTTTATTCTGACAAACTTCTTTATATAAACAATACCGGGGCATAAGTTTTTGGTGATTATTTACGCATAATCGATCCAGTACGGCATTAATAATGATTTGCGTTTGGTAATCCTTACCCATGTCCCCTCTGTTACTACTTGCTAGACCAATTACAACATAACATAACACTGTCGCCGCGTCAACTTACGGTTCTGTCGTGAAAAGAATCGAAGTCCTTCACTAAAATGTGTTTAATCATCTCAGGATCTGCTACCATCAGTGAGATATTTCCAAACGAAGAGAAAGGAAACAACTTTCCATACTTTTTGTAGTAGTCATCAAACTGCAGATGTGTTTGACCTTTAAACTTGACTGTATCCGGGATACTGCCAAGGAACGGCCATGGCTTCGGGCCCGCTAGATCCCCGAACGTTGCTTTGAGCTTTCGAGCGTCTCGTGTTCCGTAAAGATACACTAGGTAAACGGATCCAAGAATAGCAACGACGATAGTGAACCAGTGCTCTGCGACACTCAGCAAGATTTCCATGTTGCGTTTATGTCAGTTTGCTCTTGATAACTAAGTTTGGTTGTGCGCGCTGCATTATATAGAGTGTCATGACGTAATGACGTATTTTCATTACAAAAACGTCACACCGCATTTGTTAGGAACTACTGAGGCAAACTTGGCCTTTGCAGCGATAGACAGTGTAACAGATTTAAATAAGGAAAAGTTCACTATAGTGAATAGCGTTGGCAAATGAGGAAAAGCTACCAACCTAAGCAAAGAAAAAGAAGGCCGAGTGAATAGCATGGGTAAGAACACATTCGTGATGTAATTTATGTAGCGTAAGATCCTTCGACGTGTAACTGTAATTAAATATTGCACCACTCTGAGTCAGATCTATAAATATACAGTAAGGTGGCTGCGAAGGCCCAGATGACGAGAGACTCAGGGTGGATTTCCATAAAAGTAAATGTTCGTTTCCATCACGGATATTACATCATCCGGCACAAGCAGTGAATTACATATGTTGCGTGATTTGAGCGGTTTATTGACAAATGATATTAGATTTTGACTCATTCAATTATTCATCTTTTTGATACGCCTGGCGAAATCTCAGCAGTAACACCACAACAATAGAGTGAATTTTTCTTTACGCCGCGATGCAGCGATGTACACTCTCGTCGTTTTGTGGGCAAATTGGAAATTAACTTCTACATGAAGTATAAACAGTTAATTAAAATACACGTATTTTACAGGGGTCCCGCTAGTACATACAGTATTTTCCCCTGGGTTTCTGAACCTCGTAAACGGACGTGTTCTTGCATCATCTTTAAACTGCTCACGGCCTATGATTTGCAGTGAAATTGGTGTACTTCCGTCCCATGGGTTTCCTGAACAGCTTATTGAGCTTACTGTTCGTGCGTTCGGCTCACGACCAAACTTATTACAAGCGAGTTGCTTTGAAGACTGGCAATCGGTAGTAAGAGTTGGCGGGCGCGGGGGTGGGGGGAGGAGGCATGGTTGTCCAGCTTGCTTAGTTCAATTCCAATGCTTTGATTACAAAGAGATTAAAGTGTAGACTAATCGCTTTAGTAAAGTTGTGGCATAAAACCATCAGACCTTGATCGAAGCAATGAATGACGAACATCCCATAGCTCAGCATCTTCAAAAAGTGCGCGCAGCCATCCATGCATCAATTGACGTGTAGCAGTACGGCATGGGATGGCGCACATGTACACAGTTGACTATAACACAACGACTGATTAACAAGAATCACAACTGGTCTCGTCTAAAACTTCCTTTGCTCACCGCTTTGATCGACGTTTTGCTTTATTTGCGGGACTGATGTCACCCGATAAATTTTGAGTGAAATAAAGATGAGTGATTTCCGCTGGAACGCGAAATACATCGACTAAACTTAGGTTTGCCCAGGGGAGTAGCCAAACCGCGCAACTTGTTTCGAATTGCGGACTACAGTCGTTCGGACACTGAAACAAAACACACCTGAGCCGTTCCAAAAATACTGACAAGTGCAGCGATTGCTATAGTCGTGACGGCTACGAAAAATGATACGAAAACACGCGTCACGGCCAGATAGGAAAAATGCAAGCTCGGCCAGGACAGACTAGAGGCGGCTGGTAAGTTACGATACCAAACAGTAAAGAACGCACAACTGTTTATTTTTCTCACCTTCTGTGCTGCACTATTACTCATGGAGTCAGGATCCAAATGCACAGGGTAATCCGACATGGTCAAATATATCAGGTATACACACATGATCATTTTTAGTGGTCAATTTAGTTTTTTTGGAGCGTACACAGCTGAAGTCCTAAACAGTAAATCGTCCTTCTAAAATCAAACTCAACTTACAGGCTCAACTGACATGCCTTACTTGTAAATTTAAAATGACACTTACCTGCATTCAAAAGCTAGTCGCTGCCAAGCCAAGTCTCTCCTTCAATATTCTGTCGGCTCCTTTCTTGTGCAGTCTGTTCGAGAACGATCCGCACCCCCGGCCAGCTCTAGCTGGAGTTTTGGAGCTTTCTATGAGTGCCTCTCCTCTTGTTAGACTTGGGTTATAATGTAACCAAATTACTTTCACAAAACATATGACTCCTTCTGCGATGCTCCGGGTAGGCGTATATCGTGTCTCAGCTATCTTACCATTGTGTTTAACCGTACTTAATATGTGCTAAGCTAAGTGGGGCGCCTTTGTTCCGCGAGTTTGTTATAAATCTTTGTTTCAGTCCCTTCACTGTCTTCCATCGCGAAGTTCTTTCAGACAGCTAGAGGCGCGTGACTATAATCAAACATTAAAGGTTTGTTCGTGTGCGCGCGTACGTCGATGAGAGGAAGTCGTGTCTGTTGAAAGTGCAAAAAAACTCCGGCGAGTTCCATTCACGAACACACGAATATTATATGGCTGAATTAAAATAATGGCAAGGATGGAAACAGGTGGCTGTCTAGAGTTATCGTTCTCATCAGCTTCAATTTTGATCATTCTGTTCAAAGTGACCAACGTGACGTCGCAGGAAAACAGAAAACTCTATAAAAGTAATGAAACATTTTAAAGAAAGCTTAGGGCACGATAAGGAACGTCTTTCATTTCCTGTAGTACTCCTAAATTCCGCGTTACCCAACATTAGGAACAGCATATTTTCGACTGTTGCGGGCTTAGCAGGCCTATGACCTCTTTTATGAGGAAAACTCGGAAAACCGACACCGACAGGCAGGAAAACTTCTTGCAGCGTCGAGTTTACCTGCCACAACTATAAAAACGTCAAATGCTATGAGAGAACACACATGCATCGTGGTTTGCGTGGCAAACGGCAAGTCGGCAATGTCTTCAAGAATAATCACACAGCAACAGTAATGTAACTTTATACCGTTACCCTAAAACTACAAAGTTGTCTCAATACATGCATTTGTGCGACCTAAAGCAGCAACTGCAATCTGGATATGCCGAAACCGACTTGAAACCCTTGTTCTGGATATGAAACTCACTTGAAAGCCTCCTTTTACACCACTCTACACTGACAAAAAGAAATCGTTTTACCAAATAATCCATGACGTATCATGATTCCTTCCTAATGTTCATACTAAAGAGACACTAAAATCTGAGACCAAAGCCTTCTGGCAGTCCAGCAAAAAAGCAAAAACAAAAGAACGCAACTTCATGCCATTGGTACTCATGACTGAACGGGTCTTACTTGTGGTCTCCTTTGAACCATATTTGTGTGCCCAGCTTGATGGTCCTCTCTTGGTGCTGCCCCTCGTACCCCACATACTGGATTTTGTACTCGCTCTTTGTCAGTGGGTTGACGACTTCGCCCTTTGAGTCAAATTGTGGAGCGCCTTGAACTTCAGGGAGCTGCACCTCGACACCGTACTTTAGAACAATGGGAGGCATCCCCTCGGGAACCTCTTTGAGTTCGATGAACTGTGCAAGAAATACAAAGAAAACTTTTTTTAGTCCTGTGTCCTGTCAACGGAACAGAACCTGGAGAGAAAAATTCGCAATAAACCTTACAGAAAGTTGTCGCCATTGCACAAATTCAGCTACAGGCGTGTTAAATAAACGCTTTTCTGGTACGAAAATATATTCTTTACACACATTTTAACCGATACCTTCTCTCGGTCTCTCTAGCGGATTCAATACCCGCCCTATAACAAATTTCTATCAATCTATCTGCTTTAGTTCGTTACTGAATAGCTTCGCCAAAAGAATACCTCGCTCTCAGTTAACCCTTTCACTAACAAGCTCAAACTGCAAATTTTCCCAACTGTTTGCACATAAAATGGAGTGATGCAGTGAGAGTTCTGATAATTTTACTCAGAAAGCTATCAAAAGCCTGCTCTCGATGCTGTGTGGTATAGGCTCAGGAACTGAAGAATAACACTGAAGGTGATCAGCAAGCAAACCTGTTGAAAATCCGGCTCCTTGGTGGGGATGTGTGAGATGAATGCCCGTTTCTTGGTGCCGTACATGAAGTAGGTGCTGAACTCTGGGTACTCGGTAGCAAGAGGATCAAAGCGATCAAAACGAGGCACATCCATCATCTGCATCTTGACTTCAGTCATGAACGGCGGGTTGTCTGAAGCAGGCATGCCTTGGTAGAAGTCAAACGTGTCTGTGCGTTGGTTGCGCTCGCTTATATCGTCCTCCTGGGTATCAAAGATCATAATATCGTAAACTTTGTCCTTGTCTGTGTTGCGCAGCACCAGCGGTGGAGGGTTTTCTTTCTGCTGGAGTTTCTCAGCTTTGGAGTTGAACTTGGAGGCATCTTTGTCGTCCATGAATCTCAGTTTGGCCATGGAAAAGTACTGGTGCTCAAGCTTCTTGAAATTGCTTGCGTACGTGACGATGAGCTCTTCCTTCTTGTTCACCATTCCGGTGCTTACAAACTCGTGCTTAGCTGGTTTGTCCGTCACCTGTGTAAAATACGAATAAATGTCAGCTATAGGTGCATATTTCATGTTCAGTTGTGGTGCAAAGTTTCTCTTACCGAACCCAGAGCACACAAGATGGTGTTCCTCATAACAGCAGCAAGTTCATCAATGAAGTCTGTGGAAGTAGACCAGGGATCCATGCAGGTGGTGATGATGTACTTTACACCAGTCTTATCAGTCGGATCCAGCTGAGGTTTAGAGAAAATAATACGTTCAAGAAATAACAACAAAAATAACAAAAAGGTGAAAGAGACACGAAACAATCAGTATAGGTGGGCCAGAGACTGTACTTGATAGCCTGCGTAGCTGGCGGTTTTAGAATATGCGGTTGAAATACACGTTCGGTCGCAGACTAAGGACGAGCGACAAAGTGACGGGGGTAGGGTGAGGGTGCCGACTGCTTGTTTTGTCAGCGCTGCACCTCACGGATGCCGTTAAAGGACAAATACAAAGCCCAAACAACTTTTGCTCATTTGAAAGACTTTCATGTAAAACGCTTAATCCAAAGTATTTTAGAAAAGTGGGCTATGTTCACGGAGTGATAAACCTTTCTTTTTTCAAATTTTCTTCGGAAACAAGATGGCGTACTTTCGATTTTTTTATCGGCACAAGATTGGAAAGCATTCGGTGTGACGTCATAGTTGCCTAAAGCGAAACCTTTAAGAAATGGAGAACTCTAATGCCACAATAATCAAATTTTTATAAGCGTAAGTCTCAATCGTGATTGATCAAACAGTTAACTTTGTAAACGTTATCCTAAGATTGAGGGAAATAATGGTACGAATGAAGTTAGTTAGAAACTTACCCCCAGATTCTTCTTGAGATTCTTCAGAGCATTGTTATGCTTGAGATGCTCAAGTGTAGATGTCGTCACCAGCATCGGGGTTCGACGTGCCGTGATTTCATCAGTTGCGTGACACAGATCCTGGAAGATGGCGGTGTTGATGGCGTTACAGACTTCCACGTCTTTGTTACCTTTGAGGTTGACAGAGAAGCAAGGAACCAAAGTGTCTGGACCAATCTCCTGGAGAAACTTCATGGCTATCTCGTCCTGATAGACAAAACGTGCAAGAAAAGTTTCTTAAAATACGCACACTCTTGAGGCAATTTCGTTCATTTTGTTTATGGCTGTAAATCTGTTTTGACAAGTGCCTAGGGTGGCTCTTTCTCCTCCTTCCCCTCCCCCCCACCCCACCCCCTCCTCAACTGACTTTTGTCCCTCGCCCCACCATCTACCCCTGGATCTCCGAGGATGAAGTTATTAAGATACCTGTGCCAACTCCTCGTTGCTCTTGTCCAGAATCCTTTCCTCCATGATCTTTTTAATGTAATCCTCCGAGATGCCGGATGGCAGGGCCTGCAGGGGTGCAATAGTAAACGGGTCGTCCGGCTGGGGCAGGGTTACCCATGCGCAGTACAGAATCTTGGCCGTGAAGGTGCACTCTGCCAGGATACGCCCGTAGCCATTCTTGTGAAGTCCAACAACCTGCAAAAGTCACGCAAATGGATTGTTAACCACTTGTGCTATTGCATCTCCCCTTCAACGATTAGTAAACTAACGACTAGTAAACTAAGAAAAGTTCGGAATCAGTTCAAATTTAAGCATATTCTTCCATTGGCAATTTCTCTACGACGTCTACATCCATCTATGTTACTGCTCAATTCTAAATACAAAGGCTAAATCACTAGCGAGTCTTATAGATTTCTGTGATACCTCCCATTTTTATGCTTGGCTCGTCAAATTGGAGACGCGTAAGGATGTTAAACGTAAAATTCGTGTTATAAATCTGACTAGTTTATTTAAACTAGTCTCACCCTGTGTGCCAACATCACTGATGCTGCAGCGGCGCCAGGCTTGGACCCCTCCAGTCCCACATCTCCCAGATTCACGTCTCCATGGTAATACAACACGCTGCCTGTGATGTTCAAGAAGTTGTTCATTCTCTCGTCTTTGTAGCAGATGGCGCCCGCGGGATAAGGACAAAAGCCAGACTTGTGGGGATCAATGGTGATGGTGTCACAGTGATGAAACGCGGAGAGTTGCTTGTGAACGTATTTACTCAGCAACAACTCAGGAACAAAACCATGTGCTGAGGGCTCCCCCATGGGATGTTCTTTTGGTGGATCTCTCAACATGCTTGAAAAGTAGCCGCCCCACGCTCCATCGGCATGAATGGAAAAGTTGAGTCCCTGCAAGATTAAAAAGAACATAAGAAAACAGTACACAGTTGAAAAGTGTTGAAATTTGTATGATTCAAATACAATTATAAATTTCGATTTGATTTGAATATGATTTAAATACAATTATGACAGTTAATGAGGGTATGGATTCCATTTTGATAGATGTTTTGCACGAACCAACTTTCTACCAATTCCTCTACGAATTCATTCACGCTCGTCTTTGATCAAAAACTAACTTGAACAGCAGGAACCCAGGAATAGAAAAGCCGCATTCCGCCTTGTCAGGATAGATGTTGGTTGACACAACATAATAATGATACTAATTATTCATTAGAGCTAAGCATGCCAACTTTTCCTGGTACTCCAGCAAACAAAGAACGTGAGAGAGATGAAATCATGTAATAAGAAAAAAGTAGATTCGGTTGTCTCATCACATACTTTGTCGCGCATCTCATTCCTTATGTCTATGATGTCGGTCAACGGATCAATTGAGCTCTCTTCTGTTGTCCCCATCACCGCAACAACGCTGATAACAGGAATCTCTTTGGCAAGTTTTTTATCCAGAATGCTACGCAGCTCTAAACAAAAAATAAAAAAGGTTAACTCTTTGCAGCAAGTGACGGTCTTTCAGTCAGTGATGATGGCGGTTGTAGTCATGATGGCAATGATAATGATGATGATGGTAATAATGATGTTTATATTAGTGTTGAAGATTATGATGATGATGATGATGATGATGATGATAATGATAATGATGACGATAATGATGATGATAAGGGTGATGATGATGATGATGGTGAAGATGATGATAATGATGGTGATGATGATGATGATGGTGGTGGTGGTGGTATTGATAATGATGGTTATATTACTGTTGAAGGTTATGGTGATGGTGATGGTGATGATGATGATGATGATAATGATGGTAAAACTGTTGAAGGCTATGGTAATGACGACGACGACGACGATGATGATAATGGTGGTGGTGATGATGATGATGATGATGATGATGATAATGATGATGATGATGATGATGATGATGATGATGATAATGATGATGATGATGATGATGATGATGATGACGATGATGATGATGATGATGATGATGATGATGATGATGATGATGATGATGATGATGATGATGATGATGATGATGATGATGATGATGATGATGATGATGATGATGATGATGATGATGATGATGATGATGATGATGATGATGGTGGTGATGATGATGATGATGATGATGATGATGATGATGATGGTGATGATGATGGTGATGATGATGATGATGATGATGATGATGATGATAATGATAGTGGCAATAATAATGATAGTGCTGAGGTGGTGGTAATATATTTGGTGGTATATGTTACCGGTAGGATTCATCCTGGCGTTGTCATCAACAGGAACAAGCTCGATGTTGTCTTTGCCAAGTCCCAGGATGGTTGCCGCTTTCACGAAAGAAACATGGCAGGTGCTTGGCGTGAGGAAACACGCGGATTTCTTCAACTTGTGGCGTTGGCAAAATTCCTGGGCGCCCACTGTCTCGTACGCGTAGTTGGTGAGTAAATCCTTGAGGTCTGTACTTGTGATCTGATTGGCAGCCGAATTTTTCTTGTTAACCCATTCGAGGACATCATCTGGCATTGCTATGACAGTCGGGTCAATGTTGAGGTTCAGAAGTTGCCACGTAGTTGCTTTCGAGAGAGGGACTTCTTTCTTTAACCGAGGAATATACACTGGGAAATCTTGCGCCGCTTTCAATTTTGATTCATTGGCCACGGCTTCTTGAAGGCCAAGTGCATAGTACTTCAGATTTCGTGCGACCCAGATTCCTTCGATGTTGGCGATCGATCCACCAGTGACCAGATGACCCATGCTCTTCTTTGGATCATAACCCAACATCTTGCACAGTCCTTGTCCCACCTCCAATTCGTACTGTGTTGTGACCGGTGAGGCTTCGGCGGCGCAGTTGTTGGGATTGTACAACAAGGCAGTTATGTAGCCCAGGTTGGCCGGCATCAAAGTATCCCAGTTGACGTGACCCTAACGTCAAAACAAAGCCGGCATCAGGGCGTCGCGAGTCCCATAACGATAGCTATTTTCCCAGGGCGCTTTCCATTTGACCGTCGGTAATTCCGGACTTTCGAGAAAAAGAGGACAACATTGAGAGGTTGTCTACAATTTGCAATAAATCCTTACCGAAAACGTTCGGTTTCCTTTGCTTTCTTCCCGGAATTTTCGGTTTTTTAATCCAAATGGAAAGCGCCCCTTATCTTTCTCGCCATTGAAGTTTAAAAACCAAGCAGGATACTCATCACAAGTCCATCAACGAGGCATTTTAATTCATGTTGCTTGTATGTTTTACAATGCAACCTGGTTTGTAACTCTTGAACTGTACCACAAGTCAATCTAGTGCCTCGGTTAAGCCTCGGTTTTTCAAAATCATTAAGAATTTTTATCTATTTATTAACGAGCAAAGCAAATGAAAGGCTTGAAATAGGTAATTAATTTAGAATATTTTTATTCACTTTACGCTGTGCACAATATGTATATATACTATATATTATGCATCTTTTACCTTTTTATTTCATTATATTGAAGATGTAGAGCTACTATGCAGAAATATGTTCATTAAACCATCATCATCATCATCATCATCATTATTATTATTATTATTATTATTATTATTATTATTATTATTATTATTATTATTATTATTATTATTATTATTATTATTATTATTATTATTATTATTATTATTATTATTATTAGTGTTGTTGTTGTTGTTGTTATTATCATCTGAATACCGGACGTAACTTACCTTGTAGCGAGAACTGAAGAATGGCACGGAACGCTGCAGTTCCTTGGTCATGCCTACCAGCTGCTTCTCCAGCTCTTCCACGGTGTCCTTGTAAGTTTTCCCAGCCTTCATTTCGTCTGTCACGTACACAGGATCAAAAGGGAAGTAGCTTTTCCTGAACACCACTTGGTCCGTGATTGCCTTCGACCCCAGTTTCCTAAAGAGCTCGCCGTTCTCTGCTCTCGGGCCCAGGAACCAGGCCCCCACAGCCGCCCAAGGTTGGTGCGCATCATCCTTTGGGTCCCGAGCCGAGAAATTGGCGCGTCGTTGGTTGTACATTGCAGCCTTTCCCTTGGTTTTTCCTCCGTGGGTATACATCTTGATATCGCTTTAGCCTGATGACTGTTTTGACTAAATGAAATGCAAAAATAAGTGCGCCGCTTTTAAGTTTTCACGTTTCATCATGTTCTCACTGCATGTATCGATCTTACTGGGAAAGGAGCCATCGTGCGGAACACAAATTTGCAATACAAACGCGAAAGAGAATAGCACGCTGGGAGTTTATAGTGTCGGACGCTGAAAGACTTTAGAATGCACAGATTTGTATAGGTAATCGCATGATTTCGAGTGCAATTTGGAATAAATTAGCACGAGTAAATTTTTCAAAGACCACAAAATTGCACGAGCGCCGCGCGAGTGCAATTTGTAGTCTTTGAAAAATTTACGAGTGCTTATTTATTCCAAAATTGCACGAGAAATCATGTGATTACTTGTTAATAACATGCATACAACAATTTACGTCGCGCAATTTTTTTCAATTTCGTTACAATTCACAAGTGTCTCTCAAGAACTTTGTTTTCTCGCAAACAGAATCGGAATCGTCCTGAGGAAAGAAAACACGCCCCTTTGTTTTGTTTGGCTTCGCAAATACGCGCGCCAGCTGTCGGCAATTTTTAATTTCAAATTTCTGCACTGTTAATTTCACATTTCTGCACTGTTAATTACACATTTTGCACTGTTTGGGATAAATTGATGTGCGCTCAGCCAATCAGAATGAATAAATTATTGTATGTATGTTATTAATTCAGAAATGCCACACAACACGGTCTATGGAGCGTCAGTGTCTAATCCAACTGAAACTGTGCTGACACAGGAAGGCTTAGGACTCATTTACAACACTGCAAGTGGCCAGTGACAATATAATGATATGCACTTCTGGGATTATGACAGAAAAGCAATTAGTATGATATTCACGAACATATTTGCATTTCCAATCTACAGGGCGTAGTTCGCAAAAAATATATCTATTTCAAAATAATGCAGAAATTCTTGTGGCTGCTTTGTAACAACACTGTTCACCGGATTACTTAACAAAATTACACTGCGTTAAACTGATCAACTGACTGTATAGCAAAATAATGTATATTTAAAGCGGTTAAAGCACAGTATCGTTATCATAACCTGACCGACTATGTTTACTGTTTCATAACGTCGGCTATGTCGTTTTTCATCGCGTTGGGCGTAACCACATCAACTCGCTTTCAGTTCTGTTTTACCGCTACACAAACGAAGCCTAGTCCTCAATATAATAATTAAGTGAATTCTTCAAGGATCACAGTCAAAATGCGAAACTACCAAAAAGCTATGGTTTATTGGATTACAAAGGCTTAACTAAGGATCAATTACGTTGGAGATCATGGCCAATGCCCTTGGGAGGTGGGGGAATGATGGATATTGACATCGAGAACTGATATTAGTTTTCGGTCCATAACTTATAACATCACACCATTCCATTATTTTGAACATTAGAATCCTGCAGAAGTTATCCATATGAAACATCGAGTCCGCACTGAACAAGCTTGGGTGTACCCAAGTTAATTGTCCAACAAATTGAAGCATTTTAAAAATATTTAAAAAATATCTTCGGGGTCTACTGGGTGTAATTTGTTTTATGTTCAGCTAAAAATTCGCTCTTGCCGGACGTCTTGGTTTCGTGATGCTTTGCAAAGTTTTCCTACTTCCAACCGCATACCGATTCGATCAGAAAAACCAGAATGATTTATATTTTTGCGACTTTAAAGGCAAACTAAATATCCATATCGATCTGGTATAATGTGTCAATTTACTCATTTGCTGGGGTTAAAAATATCGCTGACTATGTAAAATAACACTAAGAAATAAGAAGAGGCAGGAGATAGGTAGCAGAGAAGTCAGTTTTTCCCTTACCTCACTCTCTAGTTGGGTTCCCAGTCACTCGCTTTTCCTTCGAATCTTTCATATTAAGACTCAATTATAATACGAAGCCTGTTTCATTGGACAATTTTAAAAGGAGGCGGAGCATTTGGTGTCAAAATGTGTCACCTTTTGGTCCCAGGGACGTGAATTGATTTACGTCGCTGCACGAAATTGCCCAGCTGCGACTTCTCGCCTTGCAAGACATCGTGTGTTGCCAAAAGTGTAAAATCGAAGAATAGGGAACATCGTTTTATTTGTAAAACAAAATTTGGTGTCATACAGGGTGTTGCCCAGTGACGCTGATACACCTGCAGAATCCAATTTGAAACCGGACGCCCTCCCTGGAAACCGCACGTCCACAAGCAAAGCAGCTCTGGTTTGCCTTCAGTCCAATTTGGCTCTACTCACTTCGATTAAAAATCAGTTTGTACCGGTTTATCTTTCTGTTTGCAAAACACACAGAGACATGTGAATGCCAAGTGTCATCTAGACCCCAGAATCAAACTCCCCGTGATATTGTTACCTGTCACGTGAAAGCTGAAATTAAACAAAACCTAAAGTTAAAACTCGGGTTTTGAACTGCAAGGAACAGTAGTTATGCAGTGGTTTCTGAAGTGGCTAGTCTTCAAGGAGAGCTTGGATTTATTATTCTTTTTTTTAATTCTAGCTCATCACAGCTGAACTAATACTCTTGAGACATCATTCGGATCGATACATGTAGACATGTAAACAGCTGGTACTTTGGTGAACTGAACATGTAAGAAAAGATGCGTCTAAACAGAAACACGATGCGATTTTACTTTAGTACGTCTGTCGCATACAACTCCCTGCATGCACATGACATGTCTAAAGCCACGACTGTCGGTAGGTTTTACACAAAGTTTCTTTTTATGCCGCCATAAGAGAGTCTTACCGATGACTTTCGCGTGCAAATAGAATGGATCTAACATAACTTTTGCCAGAAATATAGCGCAAAAGGGACGTTTGGTAATGTAAAGGGTTAGGCAAAATCAATAATATACGTTCCATTTGTTAGTAGATTGAGAGCTGACGAAAAAGTTTGACGCTGGGCTAATGTAATGCGGGCGCGTCAACCGGATGGCGGTGACTTGTAACGCGGATATGCCAGACACTCTTGTGGGATAACATTATACATATTCCGTCAAGTAGCAAAGTGTATTGGATTTGTATGAAAATAGTCATCATGGTATTTACAACTGAATGGTAATCGTGCAAAACACTCTCTGTATTTCGATTCACTGGGGAAAGTTTGAAGCACATTTTAAAGGTCTTATGTTTCTCTCATTTATAGTTTATCTCTATATAAAGTATGCTGTGCTTAAAATTCTAACCAAATCTCTTAAAACAATCTAAGCAACTTGCCGTAGTTCAACATATTATTTTCTCAAATAATTGTTATTCTTTTATTTATTCTTTAGTAGCCAATTTGATCGCAGTAAAGAGAGGGAGCGTGGAAACACTAAACCGCAGGGGGTACACAACTTGGCACTCCTTGTTCTCAAACTGTTTACTAGTTTAACAACAAATATGTCCGTTTTCTTTGTTGCCGGAAAAACAAAGGGTCTTTATGAGGTTTATGTTGAACACATTTGATCATGGTTGCCTCCTTGTAAGAAGACAAGGGTTTCGTGAGAATCAAAGAGGGCATTCGTTTAAACGAACGAAAGATCAGATTTCGGTAACTGTCTGAGGAGTAAACTATTATAAAAGAGCTTCAGCTGGATCCCTGTCACCTCGGCTCTCGTTTTGTTTGGGCTGATTTTTGTCGTCACACGAATCGCCGTAATTTATCATTGCGCCAATAATGTCCGCCCTGAATTGTTTCTTCGCAAAACCATAATGCATATGGTGTTAAGGCCAAGGTGCACGTGCAAAAAGAAAGTTAGTTTGCAAGAAAGGTCAGTTTTTTGTCCGAGTTACGAAAAATTTAAAAGACGTTCGCCGAACTGGCCTTAAATAAAGAACATGTTTCGCTTTACAAAATTGTACCTGTTGTACAAAAATAATTATCCTAACGTAGTGTTAAACTAATTTAAAACACTAAGAACACACGATAGCGCAAAAACATGTTACAAAAGTATGCCAAGTGAACTTACCTTCAGTGACAAACCACTGATCTCACGCGATGAGCAGAAGCCGAGAAATGTCAAGGGTTTGCCTTCCGCAGCAGGGTGAGTTGGATTTGAATAAAAACAAAACTAATAACAGCATTCGAAATTGAATGGTAACCATGCATGCACATCCAAGAGAGTGGCTTTGTTCTAGCTTGTTGGGAAAGGGTTCATGCTAATGTCAAAGGTGCATAATACATTTCTGTTCTTTTGTCACTGAAAAATTGCGTGTGTCTCGAAAAGGCTGTGGGGTCAAGCAACTGCAGAAAAATAAACAGGTAAAATCTGGCTATGCGGTACATGGAAACGAATAAAAAAAGTCAATAAAAGAAAAATTATGCAAAGACTCCAAGTTGTATTACAAAGTGGCTACGTGGTACGCAGTGAATACAATGATTGAAAGAACGAGGTATAATTGTATGCATAGCACGTAGCGAACCTGCAAACACCTACGATGTTGCAGAGTATTCTGTACTCTAAGAGCAGAACCTCCCATTGTCAATGAAAAGTTGACGTGGACTGATACGTTGAACGCCGTAAAGTTTTGACTCAGGTTTCGAGCGATAACTCTTCGTCAGGTAAAGCCTGTCAGTCCGTGCTTCATGTTATGCTTCACATTATGTCAGTCATGTCATCCAATATGGCGTCCCGAACAGTGCAAAGCGTTGCGAGTTTTCTTTTCTTTTTACAGAGTGGTAAACCTCTCTGTTTGAAACACTAAAATTTGCAGGTCGGAGTCTGGGCTCCTCTCGGTCCAGGTTCCTGGGGTTAAAACGTAAAGCCGAGGCCCACTTTTCCGAAAAAAAATAGTGAAAATGACACATTTTCTTTTTAACATTGTATGTACGTTATTATTTAAAGGAAAAAAGTTCTGATTACTCTCTAAAGCAGAAGAATGAAACAATATTGTGAAGCGAGGCGAGACGAGGCGCGTATTCGGGAAACTGACGCGACTGTGCGGGATATCGGGAAATGAGGGGCGTATGCGGGGGAGTTGACAGGAGCGTCGCGACCACACACGCACGGACGCACATTTGACATCTAAGAAATTGGCAAATAGCGTTTATTAATCATTAAACTGGATGATTTTGCAAAATTTCGCGTATTGGCCTGACTGTAGAGGAGGTCAGGGTATCTCTTTCCGTCTTAAGAGCGGAGAAAACAAAATAGTGGCAACGTTTGGGATTCCCTGCCAAAACTACATCCATTGCAAAAGTCTATAACATCTATCCATGGTGCAAACCGAGGACAACGGAGTTGTATTTAGTAAATTTTATATGTCGAGTAGTTCATCTGCGCCGGAGGCTGTCTATTGTCAGCACCAAACGTTTTGAACAGTTCGTTGATAGAAGAATATTGTTTGTGACACGACTGATTGCCTGCCTTTAAGCAAATCGAATTGATTACTTTAAAGTAAGGGGCGTTGAAACACTAAATTGCAGGGGGGCACAATTTTTAAACTGTTTACTATCTAACACCAAATGTGTCGGTTTTCTTTGTTGACTAAAACCAAGGGTATTTATGTTGAACACATTTGAATATGGTTGACTCCTGGAGGTTATCTTGAGAATCATAGAGGGCAATTGGCTTGGGCAAAGTAAAGATCAGATGTCGGTAAATTCTTAGTAACTTACTTAAGTGTTTGTATTGTGGAGTAAACTATTTAGAACTTCAGATGGATCGCTCTCACGTCGGCTCTCGTTTCGTTTAAGCTGATTTTTGTCGTCACACGAATTACCACAATTTATCATTGCGCCAATAATCTCTCCCCTATATATATATATATGTTTTTTTTTTTTTTCAAAAAACCATATATTCCTTAGGTATGAAGGCCACAGGAAACAATGAGGGTGCACGCGCATAAGAAAGTTAGTTTGCAAGTCAGTACATCACTAATCAGCCAGGGCTTTGAAAATACTGAAGGAAAACCACTGGAATGTTACTGTTCCAAAAGAAGGCGAATATCTATCAGAAATATAGTGCTTGCATATTCTCAAAGGGCGCCCTTTCAAGTCTATATGAGTGCCAGCTGTTGCTGGGGGAGCCTTGCTAGCAGGGGACAGATAACAACCCACTCACGTTTTACTCAGTTTCTTGTCCGAGTTACGAAAAGTTCAAAAGACGTTCACAGAACAACTGACCTTAAAAAAAGAGCAATGTTTCGTTGTACGAAATTGTACCCGCACAAAATAATTATCCTTAACGCAGTGTTAAAATAATTTGAAACACTAAGAGCGTACGATGCCACAAAAAAATGTTACAAAAGTATGACAAGAGTAGTTACCTTACCGTCATGCGATGAGCAAAAGCCGAGAAATATCAAGGGTTTGCCTTCCGCAGCAGAGTGAGTTGGATTTGAATAAAAACAAAGCTAATAACAGCAATTTGAAATTCAGTGGTAACCATGCATGCACGTCCAAGAGAGTGGCTTTGTTCTGACTTGCTGGGAGAGGCTTGATGTTTATTTCAAAGGTGCGTAATATTTTTCCGTTCTTTTGTCCCTGTGAAAATTTGCGTGTGACTCGCCAAATAGGCTGTGGGGCCGGGCAACTGCAGATTACTAAGCCACATTGAAACGCTAAAAACTGAAAGACTGGCTCTGGAAAAAATATAACACAGGGAATTCTAGAAGAAAACGTATGCAAAGACTCGAAGCTGTTCTAAATGGCTACGTGGTATGGAGTGAATACAATGATTGATAAACGAGGTATAATCGTATGCAAAGCACGTATCCAACCTGCAAAGACCTATGTGGCAGGGCATTCTTTAAAGCAGTATCAACCAAACATTGATGTGGATACGTTCAACGCTGTAAAGTTTTGGGTGTTTACCACGTTTCGAGCGATTTGCACTTCATGTTAACCTGCATGCTGTGTCAGTGACGTCATCCAATATGGCGGCCGAACAGTGCAAAGCGTTGCATTTGTTTACAAAGTGATCAACCCTCAATTTAAAACATTACTGATAAAAATAGATTAATAACTGGCTTTCTTTTCGGTCAAATTCCTCTCAGTAAACAAAATGTCGGATCAGGCTCTCATGGGGTAAAAGCCTATCCAAAAAAATTGAGTGGAAAATGACACATTTTCTATTAAACACGGCGTATAAGTTATTATTTAAAGTAAAGGTTAAAAATGTATAATTGCTTCTAATAAAGCATGAGATTGGTACGATTTCGCGGGAGACGACGCGCGTATGAACCCCGGGGGAGTACCCCCCCCCCCCCCCGGGGTATGAACCCTCCTCCTTGACGCGACTATGCGGGAGATGAGGTGCGTGTGCGAGAAGACTTGATATCACTACATACCCCGGCTCCACGCGCTCCCCCAACAAGAATATGCGACATTGGACAGCATTCCCACGTTTCTCCGGATGCCTTATTCTTCCTAACATACATCAGATTCGTTCTTTGTTGTAGCACTCAGGAGCAAGCTGGTACGCTGTCGCCAACATGCATACATCTGCCGCCTAAAATGTCGAAATGTTTATACGAATGTCAGCGAGCGCACTCCGCGAAAAACGACCATTTTACGTGTCCGGTAAAAACTACAAGACAAACACAGAAATATCATGGACTACCCTACCTTACTCGACCGTTGATAGCCAAGTTCGATAAAACCAAAGGAGCTTTGGTGGATCGGTCATTTTTTCAAATATCCCGCAAGTTTGCCTGCGTTCCATACCGCTGACAATACGCGGCTGCGCAGTGCGTTTGTCAACGTTCCCCGCTGGTCAAAAGTAACAAGGGGCTCAGGCGGCCGAATCAACATGGCGGACACGGACGAACCGAAGAAAAAGGCGACATTAGACAGTTCACTCCTCAAGGGATTCCTTGCCGGAGTTCTGTTTTCGCACATTAACAAAAGACTCATGCTTGGGTTTGTGGCTGGTGCAGTTGGAGGCGCCTACATTCAACAAAATTATGACAATATACAAGACGTAGAAACAACTGCGAGAGAGTGGCTTCGTGCCGTCCGTGATTCGATGAGTAAAAAAGCTTCTGATGGAAAGGAAAGTTGATAAAATGTGGGATAGATGCCAAGAAACAAGTCGAAAAATGACCGAGCACAGTGCAATGTATGTGATGTCCGGCTGGTGTCTGACGCGAAGCGAGATTGGCTCCGGGAACTGCTACCAGGGCAACGAAAGCCAAGATATTAAAATTTGCAACAAAACAATCAATCACGTGTGCACATCAATGTGCAAAAAATGCAACCAATGCGTTTGGATTTTCTTTTTTTAACTGGAAACATTTAAACATTTTCAAGGTACATGTATCTCAAATAGGAATTCACACAACCTGCAAGTTTTTAACATTTAATAAAAGCCATAATTTGCATTATACAGTATGTTCGAACAAACAATTTCCTTGTTGCTGAGTGACAAAGTCTACAAGCTTAGACTTTTAGCAATGCTAGTGTAAACTTATCAGGAATGGCCTTCACAAAACATGTGTAAAATAGCAATAAATAATAATATTGTACATTTATTTACAATCCCAAACCAGTTTGGACTACAATTTACTCATTAGCATGCAAGATACTGACTAATTTTTCTCAAAAGTACATTTCAGAGACTCTATTAGCCCCCGCTCAATCGCCCCTTCAAAGAATCCCGTATCTTCCCCAGTCATCAATACATTGCGGTAAGTATGTTGTTCTAAACTACCTGGCTGCCAGCATTAGCTGATTTATGCTTTGGCAAAGTTTACAACAGTGATGTATATATGTTGTTATGCTACATGCAATGGCCATCATCAGTAACCACTAAGCCTCGAAGAAGTCAATCAGATTCTGTAAATCATAATTGTCCAGCACCTCCAGGAGTATGGGCACCTTGCTTTTCACATTCATCCCCTAAACAGACAAACAAACAAACAAATCTAGATGTAAGTATGTAAATATTATCAGTGACAATGTACCATCAATGAAAGGTTGGTGTACATGTACTGTATTTTGACAGAATGTGTTGGCCATCATTTTGGGTATTAGTTCTGTGTCAAAACAAATCAAGGGAATGTACATGTAGGTTGTGAGAGAGTTTACACAGAAAGTGCCTTTGAGACATGTGTAGATAAAGGTATAGCAATATATTAAAAATACAAACACTACTATCCCACTCAAATGGTTTCATAATTCATTCAGATACTACAGGTAACATTCCACAGTACTTAGTGTAATATAAATGTACCTTGAACTTGAACTTGTCAATATACAGGTCTGTTATCATCCCTGATAAACAGTTAAGGACTTTGGATAATACCCTAATAAACAATTTGTGCAAATTTGAACAAAATGATAATGATAATGGTATTAATCCCACTATATTCATATAAAACTAACAGTAAAAACCTACCAGTATATATTTACAGGCTGTTTTGTCAAACATTAATGTGTACCAGCTCATACTAGTTTTGCTCAGATGAAGGGCTAGCGCTCGAAACGTCAGCTGCAATAATTGAAATTATTTCTTTCACAGTGTCCAGCTTTCACACATCAACCCTTAGTCAATCCAAGTTACAACTGTACATACTACAGTACTACTACTACTACTACTACTAATGAGAATAATATTAACTAGGAATGTGATTATTTGCAGATGCCCTGGGCCCGGTTTTTCAAAAGTCAATTAAGCTAATCCAGGATTAAAAAAATTATTTCTCTCGACCTCTCTCCCAATAAACAGCAAGGTTTTGTTTGAAGATGGATTATAAAGCTTGTTCCAGCTTAAAACGTTATCAAGAAAGTCCTTGTGGACAAAACTTTTACGTTTTCTGGCTACAAAATGACAAGAAAGTTTAGACCTAATCCAGGATTAGCCTAATCTTGCTTTGAAAAACCGGGCCCAGGGGTTCTGAGACTTTGTCTACTTTCTTAACATATCAAACTTACAACTGAGCTAGAAACATGCCCTGACTTCAAGTGTAGTTAGGACATACAGTAGAAACACACAAGAAATTGCACAGATTAGAACAGAAGTGGTCAAAGGATACCGTACAACCTCTCCAGATGGCATGGTTGTTTCTTATACTCAACTTGTAGATTTTCTGCATCCTCTGCAGAGAAAGTATTACACGTTTTATTGTCATGCTTATTACTGAGCTGTTACTAATACTGGCTTCCCTCTTTTTCTCTTCTCCAAGCTGTAGAATAATATTATATTATATTATATTATATTATATTATATTATATTATATTATATTATATTATATTATATTATATTATTGTATACTGACTCACCAAGTATTTTCTGGTATTCTGGTGCTAAAAAGCTCAAATCATTTTCATGGACCTGGAGTTCCTGAACAAAAACAGAAGTTGTGAAAACCAAAATTTATACAGTACAATTTTTATGTTTATCTTATAACATACTTGATGTAAATTTTACAAATCATATATGTTAACTTAAAAAAAAATGTAACTGTCTGTATAGTAACCACAGTGTGCTGCAGAAGACACAAAGTTCTTGGAGAGATTGAGTAGGGATATCCTGGTGACCAGAGGTTCAAAGAGGATAAAAAGAGGTTATTACACAAGAAGGAGTACAATACAGCAGAGTATTTTTACAAGTCAGTTTTATTTTTTCGAGACTGCTTCAGGTGAGAAAAAATAAAACTTACTCGTAAAAGTACAGTCGTATTCATGACTTTTCATGTTGTAAATTGTCTATCATACGACAAATGAAGCAGGGCCAAACGTTTCTATCTGCTCGCAAAAAGGATAAAAAATGACATGTTTGTAAACTTTGCTTGCGAAAATTGATCATGTACTGTAAGCTAATAAACCACTTGATCTGGTTCCTGACAAGTGCAACACGCTGCCATAGTTGCACTAATTGTTTTGGCCTTTATTTGCACTCAAAAATGTGAAGTTGTGTAATAAATACCAATAATACTATAATGGTCATTGACTGTAGATGCCAGGATCACATCCCTGGTCAAGGTTAAAGCCAGAATGTGAGACCACTCGGCCACCCTCACACCCAGAGGTGGAGAGAAGGGTGGTGGGGTGATGTTCACACCTTGTAGGTCCAGTGTGCTGTAGTACTATTTTGCGGTTTACCTTGAGGGCATCCATCAACTGCACTTTCTTGGCCAGTAGCAGTTGGTACTCCAACTTGGGATGAATCAGGCTCAGAGTGTGCACCACAGACTCTTCACTCAGATCTATACAAACAACAACAAACAAACAAAAAACAAACAAGTCAAGAATGATTGTATAAATGCATGTACAGTACACTGAATGTCAGATCTGCACAAACAACAACATAAATGTATGGACTCTGTGTAATAGCATCTGCATATACAACAAACAAGTTGAGACTTGTAATCTTTAAGAATATTAATTAATCCTGAGACGCAACACATACTCATCAACAAACAAGTCAGGGAGAGCTGTGTTACTTTTCTATTAAACTGGCATGCAGTGCATACTCTTGCACTAAAGTCCTAATTCCACTTGCCATAAGAAATGTTTAAATTGATCTTCTTTTTGGTTGCTTCTTTGGTCAGTACATCCTTCAGAATGGAGATTGTAGAAACATTGTCAGATCTGAAGATGGCCTCTCCTTTCCTGAAAACACAAGATGATTATAGTGATAGGTATTCAAATGAGTTTGCAATAACCCTTATTTAAATAATAATAATAATAATAATAATAATAATAATAATAATAATAATAATAATAATATAATAATAATAATAATAATAATAATAATTCAAATAATTATACACAGTATTAGACTACTCACAAAGATTGTCAAGAATACATGTGAAGATATTAGTTTAATTTGAAGTTTAATTAAGTTCAGATATGGTATCACATCCAATATTATGTTCCTAGGTTCAAATCTTGATAGCCAAGTATAACTGCATAGCTTATCTTTTTCTAATGCATTCTAGTTTGTAAAATGAAAATAAAGCAGACTAACTGGGAAAGATGAGGTTTCAAAGAGCTGAAAAATGCCAAATGTAGCACAGAATATTCAGTGAATCAAGAAGTTTCAGAAGTTGTACCTGTATGTACAATCCAGCTGTGTGTCCAGGAATGTGGACAGAAAGTGAAACGTCACTTGGTCTCCAGATGGTGTCCTGTCAAATGAACATTATGTCAGCTGAAACTAGTTCCAATGACTGCTGTACAGTGCTGGAACAATCAGTGCACAGGAAAAGTCTTCACATTCAAACAAACACCAGCTCTCTTCCTATTAAAGTTTCTTTTCGTTTCTTTTTTTTTAATACAAAAAAGAAAGTGAAAAGGTCACACATGGTCAGGTATTCCTAGTATGTGCGTGAAGCCAAGAGTGGTACACTGTACATGAACTTTAGTAGAAACTGCTCACCTCTCTGGAACTTCAGGCAGACAGAAACATATCCAGGAGTGAATCTCTGCTAAACTGAACTGTCCAATCAGCTTCAGTGTGTTCATTGGTCTGCCACAGAGTGAATATTTAAAATGTGATTCTACTGTCTAAATATGGCGTAACCAATCAGGCTGCACATACACATGTATCTACAGTATACCTTGTTACAAAATAATGATACACACTATATATAGTTCAAGCTGCAGTGAATTGTTGATTGCTTAAAATCTTATTCACAGCATACATAATTTCAATAATCAAAACTGTCATATTACTTAGACTCGTCAAACACGTGTGTTCTCTGGTGAAGAGACAGTGGCCTGATACAATATTGGCGCATCTGGCATGTCTTGGGTTGAATTCTAGGAGTGATGTAGGCCTGCAGGATGCCATACTGTCCCTCAATTGACCTGATCTGCAAACAGGGAAAGAATGCAAGAATTGCTGAATGGTACAATCAGTGGACATCATACAGGAACACTGAGCAAAAGGTCTACTTCACCTTCAGTTCAAGTCGAGTGGTGTTTGCCTGACAACGATAGGTTGCCAACAAGAAGTTCCCATTCTGGAATACAACAAATAAAAAATTACTATCATGCATCTCAGAAACATTTTTTAATTACTGTATGTCCTAAAGGGAGTTGCAAAATATTATTAATATAGAAATTATGTATATTAACTTACTTCTACATCACAAGCACTGTAACTGACTACAGCAGAGTTTTTATCAACATCCAGGAGATCTATGGGTACATCACTCTGGCACGAAAAAAAAAAAAGTTAAATTGCATTGGAGAGGTCTATGCACACAGATGAACTGTGGAGTACAATATTGGAGAAGTAAGGGTGATCAAACAAACTACAAAGTGAACATAATTCAGATAAAATGCATATTATTATTATTATTATTATTATTATTATTATTATAAATTGTTATTTTTACTATATTATTATGAGTATTATTAATTATATATTAATATATAGAGGATATTACATGGCGGCGCAGAGATATGAATTTTATTTTCGAGTGGTAAAATATTGTTTTTACCACTCGAAAATAAAATCCATATCTTCAAGCCACCATGTAATTTTCTTTTTATTATATTAGACAAGAGTGTTTTACGAGAAATTGCACAAACAACCGTGCAAAAGTGGGAAATGATGCAAACGACATCCTCACTAGTGAGGATATGGAAAATACGCCACTCGGGTCCCAGATGTAGTTTCGTATGGATTTTACGCACAGTATATTTCCAGTAAAACACTCGTGTCTATATAATAAATCATAAATAATTGTTATCAGTTAAAGTAGGATGTTGTATATAGTACATCAGAATTATTTAGACCTTTTGAAGACCTACTGAAGATGATTTTTCTTTAGCTAATAAACATAACATACATTACCTGCAATAAAACATTGTCAATAGGAATTTGCACTTCAATGCTCAGGGTGTAGCTAGCATCATCCCGGCTCAGAGCAAATCTGTCATTAATGGCAAATGAAGGGATTGCTGACACTGCACTAGCTGACTGTGCTGTGAACTGGTAGTTTTCACGTTCTTTCAGAACTCTTTGCTGCAAGTTCTCAATTTCCATCCTGGAAAAATCAAAATCAAAATTGAGATGATTTCTGGGGTCAATTCAGACAACCTTGCACAAGGTTGGAATCTTAATATATCTGAATTGAATTGCACTACGAGAACAACGGCCAGTCTTATAGTTCAGCTTTAGTTTGCCAGCATCAACATTTACTTGATAGAACTCTGATTAGATTACTGTTGACAGGGCCAGTGAAATGGATATCTGTAGTCACCTGTTGTACAGTAAGCAGCAATACTACAATAAAAAGTTGGCTTTTATTCATTATGAAACATTACTCAGTCTGCATATTTCCCATGTGCCTGATCTCTCCTTCACAGAAGCTCCTTCAGAAAAACAAAGAAAAATATCCAGAAATGGGGAGGGAGGGAAACGAAAAGAGAGAAAAAAAAACATAATAAGGGGCATGCAGGGGAGGACTCAGACCAAGGAGAGGCTGGGGAGAGGGGTAAATAGGCATGGGGGGATGCTGGGAAGGAAGAGGAAAAGAAGCCGAGGTTCTTGCTCCCTCCCCCTTCCTGCCATCCCCTGCATGCCCTTTTCTCTTCTTCCGATTTTTTTCACTGTTTTTTTAAAGATTGGTCTGAAGAAGCCTCTGCGGAGGAGAGAGCATAACGTGCAATAAAGTTGAATTTGGTCAAATGATTACACAATATTGTGAGAAGCAAGTGTACACCAACCTCAAGTTCTCAATCTTGCCCTGAGCTTCTTCACTGATTGGCTCCTGATTTGCTGCATTAACAGTAGCAGGCCCAGCTTCTCTCTGCTGAGGTTCAGTGGTGAGACCTACAACCCAGCCAGCGTATGTGGAGGCGATGACCTCATCAAAGCCAGCAGTGTTCACACATCCACCCATGATGGATGTGATACTCTCACTGAAAGACTGTAAACCATGAGATGAGGCAATAAAAAAAAATGAGAAAATATATCACAAACAACTCAAATGGTAATTATGGCTGGAGGCTGTCATTATGACACTGGTGATCAAATGGAATGATCACTAACACCTCAAATAAAATACAGTAGAACCCTGCTATCTCAAACTCTCAAGGGAAGTGATAAAATAGTTTGATATAGCAGGGGATAGACCAAAATAGCGGGGTTCTACCAAGGGAAATTTCTGCTAAGTTCTTTTCCAAGGGAAATCAAATTCTGTTCGAGATAGCGGGGTTCTACCGTATGGTACATGTATGTACGTGTGCTGTTGTGCTCAAACCTAAGGCAATTCACCCATTTATAATTTCATAATGTGTTGGGGAACCAATGGAACTTAGTGGTGTGAATACTCTTTTAGCAGTGTGAATAGTTTATTGACATAAACTATATAATTATTGTACAAAATATTACATGTACTGGAGAAGGATTTTGTGGCCTGTAGTTTTTATATGGTCATAATTTACAACACAGTACAGCATTAAATGATGATTGTATATAGTTTGTATATTTTGTACTTTAAATGTCTTGATTCAAGCCTGACTTGCCTGTTTGAACCTGTGCACGGGTTCCTCCATCTCATCAAAGCCATACACCTCCACTAATCCATCATCTCGTCCAATCAAAACATCTGGCAAGCCATCTGCTGTTATGTCGAATATTTCTAGTGCAAGCACACCTGTTCAGTGTGAAGAAAAAATAATTGACTAAAATAACTAAAGTTGAAATAATGATGTACATATTGTATATAATTATTTTTAATATGTATTTGCGTAACAGCCAAGAAAAAGGAGAATTGCAACAGAAAAAGAAGCATACCTCCATTTCTTTTCTCATTAGAAATTTCAAACTTGTGGTTAGGTGAATGCCTGAAACAGAGAGTAGAGGGTATTACTAGGGATGGCAAATGGTACCTAGAAAATTGTGGGTCTCAGAAATTTTTTGGTCCGATCTTGGAATCTGTCTTTTTGATGAGTCTTGGAGTCTCGTATTTTTGTTTCTTTCTGCCTTGGAATAGTTAAAGTCTTGTTCTCAGATTTTTAAACAATATTAGGTACGGTCTCGGTGAGTCTCAGATTTTACCATTCATCACCCCTTATTACAAAAAACTGTAAGTTGCAGTGAAACTAATTGATGGCTCATGCTCAATTCAGCTAATTACTGTAATGTACCACTGTCAAAACTGTATGCAGCATAATTTACTTGAAATCCTCAAATGAAAGGTATGCCCAGGAGGGTTGATTCTTAAGTAATATGTTGATTCCACTAGCAAGAAATTATTACGGTATAAACATGTACAGTACAGCTGTGTATTAGCAGCTTACCTGCTGAGTTGCACTAACCCAACCTTGCCATCTGATGTCCCATACAATAGCTCCTCACCACTGGGACCTGAAAGATCATATTATGATTTGCAGTCTTACATTATTATTTTATAAGAACATTTTGTACATGTCTATTAATTTAGGAAATTACTACCAAATATCATTATATGTACTGTAGTTACAAAATACTCTGGTAATATAGGTGCAATGTAGGTACAATATAGTTAAGATCGAAACATCCAAAATATTACATGCTGCAGTCCTTCACTCTTCACAGTCTTTTTCCACAGACCATACAAAATTCTAAGTCTGTCATAATACCTTGGCATCCACCACAAAGTCTGATGTCACATTTATACATGTTAGAGATTACTGTATGTTATCTATACACAAAGTAAAGTTTGATTTTACCTCCATCTGTACCATTCAGAGTAAGAACTTGTGGGGGGCCAGCTACTTCAACTTCATAAAGCAGATCTGAAGCCTGGGGAACAGAAAAAATGCAAAAAACTTTATACGCAACATCGTGTAATACATCAGATGCAACAAACTGCAAAGTCTTTATATCGACCAATCCAAAATGGCCACCCCATCCCCCACCCCCACAACAACAGGCAATTCACCACGAGCATTCTCTCCATTATCAATTGTCACTCAGTAACTGAAGAACTCAGCATGGATCAAACTAAGGTGTAATAATTAAAAATTTGTTGATGGTTGTAGATATGATTAATTGGTGCAAGGTATGTTCCTCAATAGCCTATGAAAACAAATGGCTTTTTTGTGACTGCTGCTTTGCAAGGCACCAAACTATTAAAAATAGAATTTTAAAAACTTTTAAATTAAAGTATTTTTTTTGGTCTCACAAAGCAAAAGGCAGAAAATCTGTTTTCATGGGCTAGATCAGGAGTGGGAGAAATTACTTTATTTGAAAATAAGATACATGTTATTACATTTTAGACTTCTTTTGTATTCAGTACCTGCAGAACTCTTAGAACTCTGTCTTGACAAGCCAACACAGGAGTTGACTGAGAACCCCTGCAACACACAAAAAACAGAAGTCAGTCACATGTACCCCACATGATTGTAAGTTTGTTTCAGCAAGCAAACTTTATTCACAGACAACTGGTTCTGTACCAACACATCCTTACTTCTTCGGAGGTAAACAAACAACATCATTAATCTTGTCGCCAGACAGAAAGTAGTTTTCATCTTTGCAATCTATGTAATGATTGTAGATGTAGTTTCCACAAAGAAACAACTCTGCTCCACTGACATACCTACAAAAAAAAAAAAACAACAACAAAAAAACAGTATGAGTCAAATATATTCTAACTTGTGTCCAATTTGTGGCATTTGTTATCAAAGCTTTGGCAAAGTAAATTAAGATATTTTTGTCATACTACTGCAATAGACAGTAGACAAATTATACAACATAACTCATTTAACCACTACATTTGCTTTCAAAGGCAACAATAATTCAAAAGATGTGCTTTCTGAAAATTGTGCAGAATGAATAACCCAACATGCACAGTCCAGTACTTGTACTGTAAGTAAACACTGCAGTATTGATCCTACACAATGAGAATGATGGACATCAGCCAACAATATATTTTATACTGTAAACATGGAGAGTCCTTACATTGACTGAATGCTCTCTGTCAAGTTGGTGTCAAAGCCCAGGAACTGTTTGCCCTTCTTGGAGTAACCTCTCACTTCTGCACCAGACGCTACAAAGATCTTCTCCACAGCAGGTCCTTCAAGCCCACCAAGTTGTAATCTGGAAATGGGGTTACCAGGCAAGGTCTTGAACACAAGCTGTTTACCAAAAGACACAAGCCCAATATTGTAAACAATTGCACTAATATCATAGAAATGTGATTGACTCTAAGATTCAGACTACTGACCTGGGAAGTCTTTTTCTTCATTCCAAAACAGGTTAAGACCCCATCTTGGTCTGCAATGGCAACCTGCACATTCAACATAACAGTGTTAAGTAACATTGTATATATAAGTACTGCATTATTAAAATTATTTCATTATAAAAACAAATAAAACCTGTCAATGCTCTAGAGAAATAACTCATTTCTTCATATAATAGTCTCCCCAGACAACGTTCAGAGAAAGGGGTTTATCTTTAACTACCACCGGCCTTGTACATACTGCGCACGATTTCCTCTGATAACACAAGAATTTACTTGCGACTCCATTGGTTGCTATGGTTCGATCGTTTTGTATCGCACTCATGTGCATACCTTCTGAGTGTGCCGTTTACCTCCCCCTGGCAATAACTTCATGGTTTTGGGAGAAGTAACTCCAACCTGTAAGGGAAAAAGAAAACGCCAATAGCCTCTACAGCTATATCAAACGACACAGGGAAAGTTGAACAGAGCGTCGATCATCACCTGTATGTAGTCCTGCCGACTCAAGTTTAATTCCATCATCTTGACACTATTTTTGGGACAAACTCCAAAATGAACAGATTCTGTGGCAGCTAGGGTCTCATCCTTTGGTCTGAAGTGACTGTTTTTCGCAAATCACCGCCAAATTTCTCCGCCAAACTGATCGGCTTGACGATGAGTGAGCCCACTGTTCACAGAGTCAGCGATCTCGCAAAAACTCAACCCAGCCTTTTCCGCGTGCGCGACCAACTTACAGTTTACAAGCCTTTATTATTAAAAGTCGAGCTGTTTCACCTTTATGTGAACGTTTCGGCTTTCAAGCTTTGACAATCAATTTTAGTTTAGTTTATTTTCACAGACTGTTATAAAAACGAAAAGTTGCTTTTAATATATTTTGTGTTTTAGCTCGTTGAATGGGGATAATGACTTTGTTCATATCGTGGCTTAAACGCAGGTTCTTTCCTACTGTGTATCAATAACAGGTGCGATTTTCCCGAGAAGCACAGCCGAATAGACTCTCTGCAAAAATCAGCACTCTGGAAAATTCTGAAAATTGCTGTTGATGTTGGACGTGATTTAGATACATTCCCAATACTTTTGGGTTCACACTAAACACTTATGTGCACTTGTAGTGCGCTTTGGGACGCTCCAGGAAGGTTTTAGACTTGGGATGGCACTTCGGTCTATTTAAGTTTTGCGTAGTGACATTAAATTAACCTTAATTGAAGCGATTTGTCTCTGGACTTCTGTAGTATACAAAAATAGCTCTCTGACTCCCGTGATTAACGACTCTCTTTCAGTTGGAAAATATTACACATTATTATATAGACACTAGTGTTTTACTGCAAAATATACCGTGCGTAAAATCCATACGAAATTACATCCGGGACCCGAGTGGCGTATTTTCCATATCCTCACTAGTGAGGATATCATTGGATTTCCCGCTTTTGCACGGTTGTTTGTGCAATTTCTCGTAGAACACTCTAGTCAAATATAATAAAAAGAAAATTACACGGCGGCTTGAAGATATGGATTTTAATTTCTCGTGGTAAAAACAATATTATACTCACTCGCGAAGCGCTCGTACGTAAAATATTGCTTTTACCACTCGAAAATAAAATTTGTATCTTCGCGCCGCCGTGTAATATCCTCTCTTTATGGGAACTTGGCACTTGCTCAAATGAAATTTGATTGAACTATAAATCATCACTTCATCACGCGTACCGATTTGCCTAGAATATTGTTGATAGAGCCATGAGCTCGAGTGAAAGGGTTAGCTACTATTTTGTTTCGCATGCAGTCAACTTTTCTATGTCCATGATTGGTCCCTTTATCTATGCTCCTTCTCACCGCTTTTTGCCAAGCACGGTTCACGAAACTTTCACGCGATTCTAAGATTAAGGTCAAAACGAGCATTTCCTGTAAAGACTCGGCTATAGGTCACGCTTTTTCTTTTCCCAAAAATGGCCGATAACTCTTGAAACTTTCAGAAAACCGTCATGGGACTATAACGAGATTTTATGTAATGCATTTGTCCTATTTGTGTAAGGCGATGATTTGCTCTAATTGCTTGCGACATGCTCTATAAATTATCACACATTTCATATCAACGCTTTACTATACTCCTGGGGACATTTCCTGAATTTTCACGGGATTATAAGGTTAGACCAAAAATGAGCATTTTTTGAAAAATGGTAACTACTGTGATAAGATGCTCTTTAACAGAAATCCGCGCATTTACTGCAAGTTTCTTCCCGGCTGACAATACGCCAGCAGAAAGGAGTAATAAAGTAAAATACTCGAGGTACGAGGGAACACTTTGAATTAAGAGTGTCCTAAGATAGAAGAGCGCAAACAGGACGCAGCAGACGTCAGTTCACTTCCGGTTTCACGCAAAACTTTATTACTCAACTGAGTCACGTGTTTAAGGTTCACAACTTCTAACTCAGTCAGTCATGATGCTACCATACAAACGGCTTAGCAAGTGCAAAAATGTAATGTTAAAGCTACATGGGGTATTTACATACATAGCAAAGGCCATGGCGCAGAGTGTTTTCGAGTAGAAGTCATGCTTGTGAGGAATGCGAAAATAAACATGTGGCAGGGCACTTTAGGATTACTATTTTTAGCAATTACTTAATTTAGCGACTATTTAAATTAACGATTTTTAAAGATCTCAGCAATCTGAACTGGAACTTCTAGCAAAAGAAATATGAAAAGTTACAATGTTCCACAGTTCGACTGAAAACGAACCGAGGAAACCAGTATTCATATGACGGGAGTTGCACCGACGGGCAATTATTTGCATGTACAGTTTGTAGTAATATATCACTGAAACATATTAAATTTAATGTAGTTCCCCTTTGTCGTCATAAAGTGAATATTTTATGGAAATAACTTTAGAGAATATTAAAATTAGAACAGTTTAGCGAGTTCTAGCAATTTTTCACGACATCGCTAAATTCGCTAAAAATAGTAACATGGTATATTCCACAAGTGACTACCGTAAATATTGATCAAGATTCCTATTTACATTTTATCACACTGGGTTGATCGTCAACAAGAAGAGGACTGTGCAGAGCAATATAAGTATATTAAACTATAGAGTGACTTGCCATCAACCCCACGTGACTATTTCCTGTGATTATCTATTTATCTTCGCAGTGCTCGTCCTTGGCGTAAAAAAGTGGGTTAGTTGTACAACAACTTCAACTATATTCTTCTTGGCAGCTAAAAGCTAAGTGCAACAATCAGACCGCGCTTCATGCTTCGATGACATACTGTCCATCTTTCTTGTATATGTTCAAGTTCTTCAGGTTGGGTACCTGAATGGTTTCGGGTTCATGAGTACGGGTTTTCTGCGAAAAAAAAAACAACAACCCGGATCATCACCAATACAGTTGGCTCTTCATGACGTTACCTGTAGTTGCATGCAGTAGCTCAGCGCAGTTTATGTGACAGCGGCAGTAATACGCGACAATAATGAGGCCCGGGGGGTGGGGGTGGGGGTACTCCCATATACAAGCCATATAGGTATGTGTCGCCTCAAAGGGTATGGTTTTCAAGCATTTTTAGTCTGAAATAGGGTATCGATTTTGCCTTTTTGGTCTGAAATAGGGTATACATTTTGGAGTCAGGTCTGAAATAGGGTATACGTTTTTAGAGTCAGGTCTGAAATAGGGTATAGAAAACCAGGTATTTTGGTCTGAAATAGGGTAAGGGTTTTCAGGACCGGGCGGCACACCCCCACCCAAAATTATAATGAGTGCCGCCCCCCCCCCCCCCCCCCCCCCCCCCGGGCAATGAGGCAAGGAAAAACACGTTTGACTTTTACAGTACTACAGCGCACTAACCAATCAGCAGTGCGAGAACAGGCCATCGCCACTTGCTTTCTTGCGTAAGAAATTATCGCAACCAGGTTTTGCTTTTGATTTTTGTTCTTGATTGGTTACGAATGTTGCTAAACGTGTTAGGGCCAATCGGAAAGCGTACCAAACGTAGCAAAACTACACGCGTTTACTTTCGAAGGTTGCGCGGGGGATATGTCCTGTTTCAGGCACCCATTTTTCCCTAACACCGCCTCGTACTTTTATTAAACAGACGCCTCCAAGACCCCTGTATTTTAATGTACAAAGTTAAGCATAAATTGTGCCCTAAGAACATAAAAAAATGTAAATTATTTAAGGTCCACAGCTCCCCGTATAATTTAAAGCAATCGGATTTCTCATTCACCAGGTTTTAACACCGTTGTTACGGAAGAGATTTTGATTAAATATTAGTTGATTAATAATTACGATCTGATACGATTAATATTCATAATTTTAAGGACGTGGTTTAATATTCTACTTTTTAAATTGATTCTTTTAGTGTGTGAACGGTCCACGGTCGGAACAATGCTTTAGCATTATGGGCATATCTATAAATCCCATCGGCCAAATCTTACCTGGCCTGACTAATTGAGTTTTGACCTGATCGACCAATGCAAGCCTGGACCGAATTTAATTAAGTGTACTGGCCTTTGTTGTAGTGTACAATTCTTTTGTTATCAATCGTCCGCTTATGCAACTAAGTATTGTTCAAAGGTCTCATCGTTCAAACAAAGTGCGCTGTCTTTAATCCCCTTAATTAAGTTGTTTACGACAAAGTTGTACTCTCACTTTGAGGCCGGAGTTTAGTTTAAAGCTCCAAAACCCTTACGTAATGTTATCTGGTCAATTTTGTTGACTACGCAACTTTAGTTGTCAAGGACTTTTTATATCTCTTACAACTTAAGACTTTAGTATTTTTATACCAAATGGTACTGCGCTCGTCAGACTTTAAGTAGGGCACTATGAAAGTTTGAGTTAGCTGACGGAGCGCGTCTCTTTACATTTACTTTTCAGTCACTATGTAGTGACGTACTACTTGTCTCCTCATTGGTTTTTAATTTTGATGGACAGCTAATTAAGCTAGAGTTAGCGTCCGTACTTAAGGGCGCGCACACCTAGTTTTACGAGAGAGAAAGAAAAAAAGGAGAGAGAGAAAGAACTTTGAGATATAGCAAGTAAAGTTGGTTATCGCTCCAATTAAACTGATTTTAAAAGAGGCCTCCGTTTCTGATCCTCTGGGTACCTCTTAAGCAAGCCACAACGAGCTTTTCCCCCCTTTACACCGTTACATACGGTAAATATTCTCTGAAGTATACGGGCCCAAAGTTATGGAGCAAGCTCTCTAACAAAGAGAGATCATCTGGTACACTCAAAACCTTTAAATCAAGTATTTGTAAACGTGATCTTAGTAAATTAATGAATAATATGGCTGCCTTCTTTGTAATAGCTAATCGTAGTCTATTTCAAACAAAGTTATTGATTGAATGATTGACTGATTGACTTACTTTACTTTATTTACTTACTCGTTTTTTCTTCCCTGCTCGCTTAGTACTATCGGCTTTCTCCTCCTTTTTATTTTCTTCCTCTGCGGCCTTCTCCGGCTGTTCTTCCTCGTTAGCGCCTCCTGACTCGTTCTCCTCCTTCTTTGGCGGCTCCCTTTTGACAAAGTCTTTTCTCCCCTAAATTGGCGATAAGTCAAACAAAGCTGAGTTCCAACAGTCTGGTCTACCTCTGGTTTTGTTGTCCACACTTTTGAACTCGCTGCTATTGCACATCAATACTTTTCACATGTTGACCATACCGAGTCGAGACTAAGCGTTCACATGTGGACTAAATTTATCTATCGCATCCGACTTCCGGGCTTATTACTCTATAACTGGCCCAACCCTATGTTTCACGACCTGGCAGAAAAAGTAACTGAGTTACAGCCGTGAAATCAATCAAAAAGAGTCAACTTAGGGTTGGGTTTTTGAGTAGTGCAACAAACTACCAACTTCTTACCTCTCTGCCAAAGATGAACATGGCAACGGCCTGTTGATGCAATAAAAACCAGGAGAGATTGGTCAGTGCGGATCCTTTGGCAACACTTTTTTGGTACATGAAAACGTACCTGTAAGACGACTACTAAGGCTAGATAATACTGCTCCTTGAAGCTAGCTTTGTCGACAACTTGGTAGGCCATGGTGCAGGTCGTGCCAAAGGACATCAGAAACAAAGCGTCCTTCAACACACGGTACCTGGCGTTAAATCAATTTATCTGTCAATCATACTATGAACTGCACGCGCCCTGTATCGGCCTTGATGTAAATGAAACGTCGGTTATATTATTCCTGCACCCATTTGTCTGATCGGACTGTCACGTGATCTCCATTTGGGGGAAATGCAAACATCGTTATTGTTAATCATAGGCTAAAGAGATGCCAAAAAGCTGCTGTGTTCACAAATGAATTGTTTGGCCGCGAATAATGATTAAAGAAACCAGATTCAGGACATTTTGTAATACCGAGAAAAGGCAATTGGAAACCATTAATTAATGGGGATGTAGATGTAAGCCTACACGAAAAATAGACTAAAATTGTTTTGAGTGCGCGAAACCAAAAGACGGGAGGAAGGCTTATTGAACTATCACTTTCTATAAGTTTATTTCCGTGCAGCTAAAAGTACTTGTAATTAAATAGCAACTTTCATGAAAGCAAACCAGTTAATTGTCTTGATCATTCGTACCTCATTTCCAAGTAATCATATTCGGCCTTTAGTTCTTCTGTGGGGATAAGCAGCTTTACCAAGACAGCGGTATTGGCCTAAAAAATAAACGTTATTTTGCTATGAGAATCATACACTGAACAAATGCACGCATGAATAGTTGTGTAAACAGCCGGAGTTGTATATTGTTTCAGAGCTGGTGCACTCGTTTTGAAGCAGAGTTAGTGTGGTGCCTGTTCCATTGTGATTTCTGTTACGTTTTCGTTTCCATTACACAAAGCGATGTTCAATTTTATAGGCCTGGTGTCCAACTTACCAACGCAATGATAACAACAGGAGCTCCGTATCCCCACATGGCGCCCCCGGCCGCTGCCTTCCAACAACTGCAACAAACAAGAGAAGAACTAAGAGAAGGTTATAACACGCGTTCGTAGTGATGAAGAAATCTTCATTTTGATAAAGAACTGTCATTACAAAGCAAGGAGAACTTATAAGGAGACAACAACAACAGAAATGGCACCATGTGACTCACACATCATCAGGATTCTTCAAATCGATCTGGACTCCGATGGCGATAACAGACAAAAGGAGGGGGAGACCTGGGGAGACGAGAACCCAAGGTGAGAACCTAAAAATGGTAAGAACAAGGAAATGCTGGGATATTAATGTTTCCTTCGCCGCTTACCCCAGCCAATCACCACATAGACGAGCTCCAGATTCAAATTGGTCGCAAATATTTTCTTGATCTTGCCGTGAATCCGCAGCGCATGCAGGAGCAGCCAACAGAACTCGGCCAGGACACAGAAGTACACGAGGAAAGACAGAAAACCACACAGAGTCTGTTGAGAAAAAAAAATAACAAGAAAACGAAACCAGAAATGTCACAGGGTTGTACTTAAGCGTTACTATTAATTGCGTTACTATTAATTTGGTAGCTAGTTTGTAGAGCTCAATGTGTCGAAAGTAACAAAAGGCCATTTCGTTCACATAAAGTTCACGCGCAAATCATTGTACCTGCGGAGAACTACTGTGCATATTGTGCTGCAAGTAAATAAGTAATTTGCATAAAGCGCAGTATGTTGTGATGCTCTAGCAAATCAGAGCAGAGTTAAACTGAGGCCTGAAAAATTCGCACAGAATTACCTGTTCTGCCTTGACATGCGCACCAATGAGAAACACGCACTGCATGACGATGATGGAAATGCACATGTTCATGCGCATCACTTCACCTCCGTGAATCTCTCTGCAATCAAGTTAGAGTGTTCAGTTAAACAACTGCAACAATGAAACACATCCAGGACCTGCGCAAAACTATATTCGGAGCATAGTTAATAGACAGTGGGAACCAAAGTTGTAAAAGTACTTGACTGCCATATAGAACTGTTCAAGTTGCGACATATATTTCCACTGGGACATTTCACGAGTTTAATTTAGTTTCAATTCCAAGTCCAAAATGCATATCCTCTCAACTTTCTAAAAAGAAACTGTATGAATAATGTAGCAAGAATTGATGTTTCAATCAGCTTTCATCTGAGTAAGTTATCAAAAGTCAAGTTTCCTTTCTGCACGATATATCTCTGGTGAGAAACTGAAGGAGAAATTAAAGTTTGTCACTCTTGGGAGTGAAAGCCGGGATACCAACGGACACTGACTGAACTCACATCTTCCACACAATGTGCACAATGGCCAGTACTAATATGACGAAAGACACGCCCATGCCAGTGTACGTGTTGGCCAGCAACGAGAACGTTTCCTTTACCACCTGAAATGGAGAGAGCAAACAAGGCATGAAATCAAGTCATGTGTTGTTCAGTAATTCACATGTGATTAGCCGTTTATCTGACCCTGCATTATTCTTACCTTCTCCTCTCCGACCACAGCAAACACTCCAGTGCGATCACATTTGCACGAAGTGTGCGTCAGGTTAGTTTTTGTGACTGAGCAGCCACGCCTGGTCCAGCCTCCCTCTGAGTTTGACCTGTTTATTGATTAGTCCATAAGTTAGACTCGCTAATAACAGAGAACATATCTGCAACAACTGTGATAATCACCTTCACTATGAGCCTCTGCCAGCAGTTTAATTCACACATATATGAATTTTATCATAATTACATAAATAATATCAAATAACAAATGCTTGAAAAAGTTCCGGCCTGTACCTCTCGTAAGGTCTCGTACTATTGGGTTACACAAACCAAACAGTAAGCCTAATCCTAAAAACAGTGGAGCTGCTACCTGTAGAAAAAGAGACTTCTTATAGCTGCTACACTCTGCGATGTTGATCCAGTCAGAAAAAAAAAAGATTAAAAGAATCAGCAGACAAGAAAGGGAAGCAATACTGCTAATTGTCAGGCAATAGTTTGCGAACGCGTTGGGCTCGGACCTGATATAGCTTGTGTATATTAACTTTAAAGACCGAGATAGAAGTCATCTCGTCAAAGAGGTTATAATGCACACCACCCGGTAGTGCAGCAGCCTTCGCCGCGTTTATAACGTGGACGTCTTACAGAAGACAATTTTCGATAACTTACCGAGCAGTTGGGTCCCAAATAACACAGCTCTTTTCTCCATCGTATATCTTGGGAAAGAGGTCTTTATGCTAAGACAATTAAAACAGAGTGATTATCACTTAGTAATTGAACTAGACTGAAACTCGGATATAACGATACGATAAATGCAGCTGTATTGTCCTACCATGATATGACTCAGCGTGAAGGAAATTTTCTTTTCCTTTGTGAAGTTAAGGTTGCGACTCAAAACGCTGGCAGATAATCGTGAAATGATGTACACAGGTTTGTCGAAGATGCAGTCCTTTTGTTTGCTGAAAATAGCAGAATCATTATTAACTCTGCGTATCTAGTCAGAACTAAAAATGTCCGTTTTGCAGTTAAAGTCGTTCCTATTATTGCTGCTTTCAGTGCAGCTTTTGTTCATTAAGGGCCAGGAGCTTTGGACTCGAGATGATTTAAACTTGAACTGAGTTTGCGTGCACGTATCTGTATCGAGGTTATACGAGTTTGACGTACAAATTGTATGAGTTGAGCAGGCAATACTTGGAGCTGATTATCGGCCTCACCTGTCGAGAGGACAAGTGGTTGCTCTTCCAAGGGGCACAAAAGCTCCTTGAATCCTGGGCGTGTAAAGTACACTGAGAACCGTTACCGACTGAGGGACGGTTTGCGTTTGTAATGGTTCTGTCAAAAAAAAAAAAGAAGAAAAAAAAAAAAAAGCGAGAAATTGAAAATATGGTGAAAATTAGTATCGTCCTGAACAGTAGAAAAAGAAGACCTGTGTGTTCTGCTACTCCTTCGTGTAGTGATCAACAATAATTATGTATCAAGCTAACTATATCTGAATCGTGAATACATTTTAGACAATGCAAACGAAATGCAGCCGTGGAGCGGCCGCAAGAACTATGAAGCCATATTAAACGGTTAAGACACTGAAGAGAGCAGCACGTGACTATTCTTACTCTGCAGCTTGGCGGTCCAGCTTGCTTTGAAGCCTACTTCTGTTACGGACTCGTCCGAATTGAAAACAACCAACATTTCTCTGCTGGTAGACTTGAAGCTTTTCTTGGACTGTACGCCGCATAAATTGCCTGAGAGCATCGCAGCGTCCGTGCTGTTGCCGTCATAGACTTGCATGTAATCATACAAACATTTCTTGTCTTCCTCCAGCTTAAAGGATTCCAATTCCAGCGTGACAGTGTTGTTGATTGGTGCCTTCAGTTTCCACACACAGCGCACATCCGCTGGGTAAACATTTGGATACAAAGGAGAAGTAATGTTGCCCCCGCCCGTCAACTCCCTGGAACCGGAACCGCATTCTGTAAAAACATAACAAAGACAAAACGTAATCGTGCATTATGCAAGTTTATACCTATTGAAATACAACTTGCATCAAGTAGTGCATAGTAAAAATGGGACGAAAAGTGTCCTTAGGTTACCTCTTGGAATGCAACTTCTATTCACTAGTGCGAAAGTAGAAACGAGACGAGTGGTGTCCTTAGCGCATGTAACCCGACGAGTGGTGGGAAAAGGGGAGGGGGGAGGGGAGGGGCACACTCATATTTGCACACAGTAGGCCCAGGAGAATCAAATAGCTAAAGAGGAAATTAACGACCAAATTGGAATTAACAAATACCCTACCCACTCCCACCTACCTCCACCCCCGACCCCTCCCCCCCCTTCCCCCATCTGCCCCCTACGAGCTCTCGATCGACTGCAACTTACCGCAAGATTTCTTCTCGCTCGAAGGACCTTCACAGGGTTTTCCTCCGTGCTTCGGTGCTGGATTAGTGCAGGTTCGATTGCGCTGTTGCTTAAATGTACTGTCACACGGACCCCACGACTGCCAAGAAGTGTAGTTTCCATCAACTGGAAAAGGCATGGGGCTCGTTATGAAACAACAAGCGGGAGCAATTAAACTATACTTTCTTATCCTACATGTAAACATATATTTAATAAAAATAAATAAATTAGGGATACATAATAAAAAGAGAAACTTTAATGGCCAATAACTCGCTTAACAACCAACGCTATATCAGCGGCATGATACATGCAGGCAGATTCATAACATATTCATGGCACATTGATCAGTTCACGTACCAATTGTAGTCAGGTTCACAGAGAATGGACTGAAACTGACGGTGAAGTTTCCCAGCTGGTCTCCTGCTGTTGCGTTGCTCAGAGCCGACCTCACCTTGGACACGTTGGTATCTTTGGATGTATCCACGTAAAAATCCACAATCACACTGCCAGCTCTGCGTTACAATATAGAATGATGTGACATTGAGTAATGTGGTCACGTAAAAATCCACAATCACACTGCCAGCTCTGCGTGACAACAGTAGAATGATGTGACAATGAGTAATATGGTCACACCTCCCTGGCAACTGTATGACTACTGTCTTGAATACACGACAATTGAAAGCTCCAGTTGAGAGTCTCACTGATCTGGCTCACCTGAACACAAACAGATCTTTAACGGTTTGTATCTTGAATGGCACGAGTGCAGCGTCCAACTGTCGAGGAAAAAGCAGAAGTCAAGCCATTTCACTGCACTTTCATCGTCATCAGCATCATCATCATCATCATCATCATCATCATCATCATCATCATCATCATCATCATCATCATCATCATCATCATCATCATCATCATCATCATCATCATCATCATCATCATCATCATCATCATCATCATCATCATCATCATCATCATCATCATCATCATCATCATCATCATCATCATCATCATCATCATCATCATAATAATAATAATAATAATAATTGCACACACCGTTTTCTGAAGCTTGTCTCTCAGGTCTCCATATTCTGGAGATAACTTATTCATCATACTTGCATTAAATGTCGTGTTCTTGAGTGTTATCTGTGCTATGAATCTGTTCCCTGAGAAGAATATCAATGATATCTGAGTTACAACTGTGTGGGCAATAGCTGCATTTTTCTTGAATTGCTTTTTCTTGAGTTCTTGCAACTTTTCTTATTGAGTGTGATCGTGCTCTTGCCTAACTTGCGTCTTTATTGCCTGCGTTCGAAGTAGATGGACAGTTTTGTTTTTGCTGATAAAAACGACTTGCTTCCTGTTTTGAGCTAGAACAAACCTCTTAGAGTGGAAGCCTGCTGCATTATTGATCTTAGGAAGGGACGGAGGAGCTGAGACTGAAGTTTAGTCTGAGCTGCACGAAATTGCATATTTCCTTGCGTTTTCAGGGTACTTCAATTTTCATTTTCTCGTGTATGCATAAAACTGAGTGGTTTTTTCGTCTATGCGTAAGATTGAGTTATTCCCGTTCTCTCATTTCAAAATTTATTAGATCCCCCCAAAACAAAACAAAAATACACAAAAATAAATAAAGAAATAAAGAAATAAGAAATAAAAAATAAGATGCTTCTGGTAACTTAATATCTTCGTCAGGTTCGATGTTGCCAATCTAATATCTTCGCTGCTGCATCTTCGTTATTCTATGCTGGTAGCCTGAGACCTTCGTTATATTGGTAACGTAATATCTTCGTTATTGGTAACTTCGTATATTCTCTTCCGTGGTAACCTGATATGATCGTTATTCGATGTTGGTAACCTAACATCTTCGCTACTCGATGTTGGTTATATGTTCGTTATTGGTAACCTGCTATATTTGCCTTGATAGAGCAAGAGGCTATTTTGTGTTAACACCATGAAGTCCAACAAGCAGACTTACCAGAGCTCTTCTCTGCATTCGACCTCCTGTGACGCATGAAGCGATAGAGGCTTTCGTAGTCGTGTCTTTCGTAGTTTTCTTCGTCTTCGAAATCGTTTTGCACCTCCCTACGGCGCCTACTAACTGATTTATAGTCCACGTCCTCTGTAACTATAAGCAAATATTGCTGCTATTGACCACTGTTAAACTTGCTGGATACAAAAGGGTAATCAACTTACTATTCCTCTTAACAATGGGACACTCGAGAGGGGTAGTGATGGTGTCAGTAATGTCATCAATGGCCTCTACGATTGCTGGGTTTGAACGATCTGGGAAGGAGCTAGAACGCACGGCAATACAGTCGAAGTCCTTTGCGCCGAACACTGAAATGCAAAAAGCAGTCATTGTATTAATAATAATAATAATAATAATAATAATAATAATAATAATAATAATAATAATAATAATAATAATAATAATAAAAATAATAGTAATAAAGTAGTCAGCAAGCTAATAAGTCATTCCATGCTGATTATGGGTTGTACGGTATCATCAATATAATGTATTATTCAATGAAACCCACCCAAAGCGTCTGTATGATGGGTGTAATCAAGTGAAGAATGGTTCTGCTGGATCAAGACCGCCAGCCCTTTTTGCGTCAGCTCCACGATTCTCTCGACGAATTCAGCGTCGTGCGGCGAGTCCTCGTCTGGTTTCATTGTTTTTGTCGAGGTTGCGTCCATCTGAAGGGAGTAAATATAAACAGGTGTTAAACAATGAACCTCTAAACTTGCACAAAGTTGGGGGGAAGTAAAGGGAAGGAAAACAGAAAAGTATGTCAGGCAAAAATACAAGGCTGCCGCTCCATGCTTTAAGGGAAAGTAAAACAAGTGTGTCAATTGGTTGCCCCGCCTTTACAGATGTTGTAGCAGTTTTTGAAGATGAAAGGAACATAGTTTCGTTCAGGCGTTATAAAGAATTAATCACCTTCTGTAAAGTGGAATTCAACTCCTGATTCATCTCTTCCGTCAGACGGTCCACCGGTTTTTTCACCTGACAATAGAAAAAGAAGGGAAATTAAAGGTGCTGTTCCGTGAATAAAATGAAAAGTTTGGACGATGATTTTACCTTGTAACCAATAGATGCACTGGCAAATGACACAGATGTGGCCGCGGCTGCATGGATTCTGGATGCTGTGGAGTTACTTGTCACGTTTTTAGAAGGCGTGACCGCTGTTGCATTTGGATTTACGGACGCATGGACTGTCATGTTGCTTTGCGGTAAGGGGCTTGTAGTTACACTCCCTTGTGTTACAACCTCCGTGAAAGCCACACTATTTTGTGGTACGGCTTGCGTGACAGCGATACTGCTTGCTTGTACAGCTTGCGTGACAGTCACATTACCTTGTGGTACCGCTTGAATAACAGCTGCAACAGAGATACGCGCAAAACATGAATCAATTGTCGTTTCAGTACCATGTTCTATAAATATACTGAGCAGCAATCGTATTGAACTCTGATTTATAATGTTACTCTCGTGAAGGCAAAATAGAGGAATGGCATTAATAAGAAGTAATTTCAAGTGCGATCCACGACGATCCGAACAAGCAAGCAATGACTGAATAACAATTAGACTACTTGCAATCTATGCTTGTCTTTACACTGCGCGTGCGCGTTGATGTAGACAGATTTAGCAAAGAAAATGCTTCCGCCCCCCTTCACGACCATTGACCGATAGGGACTGGGCCGAGGACGCCTTAACGGATGTCCATGATGATGGCGCGCGCCGCTGTGAGAACGTTCTCGAACAGCTAAACTTTTCAGCATTTCTGCTGAGAATCGTTTGGCCCTGGAGATAATGTAATGCTAGTAGATAATAAGCGAATAATAAGTGACGAGCTATAAACATGTCAAATCATTTGTCAAGTAGTAAGGGCAAAAATATACCAGAGTTGTTCATGTGGCTCCCAAGAATACATAGCTTACATGTGCATGTACTGATCTTGCCAACATTTTAATGGCCAAAGCACCGCGCTTCAGCGCTTATCACCGATATATTTTCAATGCGGAGTGATGTGGCAAGAATGCTATACTACTGACTACATGCTATGGAGTGAGAAGCACGTCGCGGGAGTTGACCGATACTTGCTTTTTCCTCTAGAGTTGCCTTTCAGCTCCCCTTTAACGCTTTTCACTGCCAAGTTCAAAATACCAGTTCTCCCAGCCTTTACGAAGAACATGTATGAGTGATGTAATGAGAATTCATAGTTCAATCAGCTTCATCTAAGTACTCTATCGAAAGCCAAGTACTCCATATTGTATGATATAATTCTGGTGACAAACTGAAGGAAAAAATTGAAATTTATCACTCTTAGGAGTGAAGGGTTAATGTTAACATTCTAGAACACATGCAATGACAACACAAGAGAAAGTGCAAATTGACGGTGAGCAGGCAAGTTTGACCTGCTTTTTAATGTGATTTACAATATTCCGGCATCATGCAATGTATCTGCCCGTCGGTAATTTTCACTAAAGAACTACAAGGTTTTAATTAGCATTGAACGCAGTTCTGCGTATAATACTCCAGCCTGAGTTATCAGCTGCGCCCGGCTCTTGTACTACAGATCTCTCTGTAAATTATTCGTGAAGCACAGACAGGTATTATTATAATAATCTTCCATCACATTTGTCCAGAAGCTTAACTCAAGCGGTGCGTTTCTTTCGCCTATAAAAATACTGCGCTTTATCCCGGGCATATAGGGCAAGGTTTGTATTTCGAAGTCAATCGGCTCTTGTCGTGTAACGGCAATATCTTTTTTTGCACCTGTCGTTATCATCAGTCGGTCCTCCTGTTTCGAGTGACTACAAAGTTGCTGTTTTATTTTTTATTTTTATTTTTCAGCAGAAACGTTTCATAGGACCAAACTCTTGACATGCATTGCAAAACATTTGATTATAACAGGAGTTCCGCATATATCCCAAGTTACAAGCTGAAATTTTTGTTGCGAGATTTGCATCCACAATTACCGTGCGGTTTTGATACGCGGCCATAATTTTCTATGCTTTGAATTTCTTTTTTAATAAAACCAAAAGAAAACTTCACCAAAGGAGTTTTCTTAGAACACGTTTTTGGATAGCGATTTGTGTGCGTTCAGTAGAACATTACCTTGCTTCCCAATCATCGAAAAGCGACAAGACAACGCAGTAATATACTTTACATTTTTAAGGCCTACCTGTCGAAGATTGGGCAAGTGAAACAGGGAAGCTTGTCACGAATAGAACAACAACCTGTCGAAGGAGGAGAAAAATGCATCAGTTAGTACCTTGCATACCGAATTTAGTTTATTATTTTCTGACACTCAGCAGATGCAAAGGAGATTCTCCAAATAATTATTTGGATTCTCCAAATAATCTACTAACCTGTACCAGAAACCGGCAACGTTTGCAGTCGGCCATGCCAGCTACTACAAGAAACGGCTCAAGTTCGTCTGAATTAAAACTCGCAATTTTTAGCTATAAGGCTATCGAATTCCCCTCACGTCATAAGACCAACTTTACAAGACGGCTATAATAGGATGTTTTGCATAATACGAATAAGTTGCGAATGTCATTATTTATTTATAAGATTTCATTTCGTGTGCAAACTGTTATGCTCAAGGACTTATTACTGGTTTGAACTGGTTATCACATGCGGATTTGATCACGAGTTGCATTCCGGTAAGCTTTACTCCGATATGGGTGCGATAGGGAACGAATCAGTTCACTTTTATTCAGATGAAGGCTTGTTTGTTTTCCTTCTCGTCTCTTAGTGAAGCCAGCACCTGCTAACCTCTAATTGCTGAAACCCGATTGGCTGGTTTGAGACTGAGGGCGCCTTTCAGGTCTCAACTCTTGCTGGACTGGCAGTTTTTGGTTGTGGGGCGGAGTCTATGTGTATGTGTGGGGGGAAAGGGGGGGGGGGGGGGGGGGGGCGTGGGGGGTGGTATAAACTGCAATATCAGCGCGCTGCAGTTCCGTGAAGTAATATGATCATCCATTCGGCAGTGAAATACTTTACAAGCCATACCATTTGTACAAACATGTTTCGTCTTCTGAAATGCCATACGCTTAGATTTGCATAGGTTTTCATTACACCGTCACGTCTCCAGACATTCGTCCTTGCTAGACTTGCCAGTTCAGGGGTTTTTCCTCAGAGAACCAACTTCTTTGGTTCAGTGCATGGTGACTGTCTTCGAATGGTACAGCACTCACTCCCTTACACCTTGCAACGTCTGTTTTTAAAGCTTTCGTACGCGTATCGACAGTCGGTTATAAGAGTGTGTCAGGGATTTCAGCTATCAGACAACAAGAACGTTTATGAACAAATTGAACCTTAAACACACTTACATGATTTATCTGTGTGGCTGATTCTGGAGCCATTTGAGCCAGTTTCCCCCAGTAAGAAAAACGGCGTTTTTTCGGACAAATATGGCTCAAATGACCCCAGAACCATCCCGAGGGGGCTTAAATTATTATGGGTGTGCGGCTGCGTCCCTGCAAGTTTGCTAACCCTGTTCCAGACAAAATGGTGAAAATAAATACCCTGTTCCAGACTAAAGGCAATAGAAATATACTCTCATCCAGGCTATTGTTTCTGATGCATTACTTTGACTCGACTATAAATCATCAAGGATTCTGTTAGGAAAAAATATCAACCCTGTTCCAGAGCCAGACTAAACGAAAAATATACCGTCCCAGAAAAGAAAAAAGTGGTTTGTATACCCTGTTCCAGAGTCGGAAAGGCGAAAAGTATACCCTGTTGAGCGGCACATCCTCGTATAGCCCATATATAGGATCCCCCTCCCCCTCCCCCCCCCTCCCATCCCCTCCCCCACGGGTCTTTTAACCTCCATTAAATTGCGCCCGCGAACTCGAGTGACAAGTTGATCATACCCTTATTTGGGCCTCGGACCCACAAATCAACCAATCAAAACTTTCAATGCAACGTTGCTCATTGCGTGTTGCGTAACGCAGCGTCCATGTGCGTATTCATGTCGTCTTGTTGTTTATATCTGGTCAAAGATGAAGCTTCTTATTTTCTTGTTGGTGCAGGCGTCTGTTTGGATGTTCTGTCTGGGTGTAGCCAGGGAGAAGATCGATGAGTATTTGGATGTGTGTTTGGACGCAAAAAACCACAAGGATAAACCAGGTCCCGAGAGTGAGTCGTTCGAAAACGAGTTTCACTGCTCTCCGTGGAAGGATCATGCCTGCTGTAAAACAAACATCACGAAGAAAATCAAAGAAAGTGGAACTTTAGAGCTGTATAACATGCACTGGGATCAGTGCAACGCAACCATGTCTCCCAAATGCAGGCGCTTCTTCGAGATGGACACGTGCTTTTACGAGTGCTCGCCGAATTTTCGTCCCTGGTTCACCGTAGACCCGAATTCCAAGAAAACCCGCAAACAGCGTATTCGTGATGTACCTTTGTGTGGCAGCGTGTGTGACGAATGGTTCGAGGCGTGTAAGGAAGACTTAACCTGTTCCGACAACTGGGGAAACTATAAAACATGGAACTTCACAGCGAAAACTTGCAAGCTGGAGTGCAAGACCTTCAAACAGTACTTCGAGAACCCGACGAAGTTCTGTTCCAAGATCTTCAATTACTCCTTCAAGTACGCAGATGGAAAACCGGGCGAAGATTGTATGGTTTTCTGGCCAAACGGAACCAGCGGAAACATCAATGCAAAGGTTGCGCGCAAGTTTGCCGAGAAAAAACTGACCACATCAGCAAGTGCTACTACGTTCACAGCGGGTATTTTCTCGTTATTTCTAGCAGTTTTGGCTTCTTTTATGAACTAAGAACACAGTATCAAAAGCACGTGCAAATTTTGCACCGTCAATCTTCGCTATGTAAATTTATTGTTTTCAATCAACCATGAATTCCTGCTGTTGACATTTACGGAGCTGCGGAATCTGCGGGACAAGCGGAGCCTACCAGACACCGAGATTCAAGCCCAAATGTCGCCCCCAGAATATTTTAGTGTAAAAGAAACGAAAACATCAGTCATTTTTGGTAAATTCAGCTAGCTCCGCAGGTTCCGCGCGGTCTTCTGTTTCGCAGATTTATAGTGGCACCCGACGTTTCTCATTTCTCCAGTTTTCTAGCCAAGCAACTGGCACCGAATTCTTTGTTTCTTCTATTGTTAGAATATGCAGAGCAGCTTTTATTCATAAATTTTTGTAATCCCATCTGACTACAATATCTGTTTTAATTCAAATGCTTTCAGGGTGAATGCCTAATTTCAGAGTAAGAAAACGCCCCCAAACCAATAAGAAACCAATCAGCAATGAGCTCTATAATTACAAACACGACTCAAAAGATCAACTATTGTTCTACAATTGCTTAACTCAGCCAACCAAAAGGCAAACATTATAGTCGCACTGGTGAAGAACTGGTTTTTTTCTTCTTCAGAGATTTGTGTCTGTAGTCACCCGAATGTTGTTACTACAACTTGTGACTGGTGTTTGAATCTTAACCTAGAGCCAGTTAGCTGACAAGATAGAAATTGTGTGCAATAACAAGTTGCAAAAGTTGTTGCAAATAATGACTTTTTTCAAGTTTAGTGCACCGTCCTTATGCACCAGTCAATTGTAACTCCCATCTCAGGGAATGGTGGGGCAATATGGGGCATTCGTATTTGAAAGGTGTTTAAGCCCGAAGGGGTGAGGGATTTTCTCTTCATGATTCCCGACCTGCTGCGGAGGTGGGGCTCAAGGTGGGAGATTTGACCAGAAATATGATGCAGTTCGACCATGCGGTTCGTTTTTGAGAGAAGTTTTCTGTGCAAAGCCTCTTTTGTAAAATTTTGCCAAATTTTTGGCCCCACAATGTGGGGGATTTGTCAGCACATTATGTCCCATGGGGTGGGGGAAAAGTCAATTATTGCAACAAAGAAAATCCATGTCCCCACCATTCCCTGAGGGGGGGGGTTACAATTGACTGGTGCATAACAAGTTGCAAAAGTTGTTGCAAATGACTTTTTTCAAGTTTAGTGCACTGTCCTATATTTCATTAATTAAAATTACTCAATAAAATTATCATCAAATAAGTGATTATCGGACAGTCAATATTTCACTTCCTTCCACCATATTTTACTTTTATTTTTGTTCAAAATTCAAACATGCACCACTATAATGGCAAATTCAAGTTTTTCTTAGTTATTACAGTTCTTGGTGTGCAAGCAGCTTATTTTTCTATTGGAATGATTGTTTCATCAATCAAAGATATAGGAGAATAGCTTTATATATTTTGTTGGTAATTCTGCCAACTGCTGTAAAAGCCTGTTGGGGTAAAATTTAGTCCTCAATCATTGTATTTATTGAATAATCAAGTAATGCATTTTTTTTAATGAAAAGTGATGAAAAAATAAATATCACTTATCTCAAAATAACAAAACTGCTTCAGCTGACCCAGGAGAAAACTCAGGTAGAAGTGGTGAAATGCAAGTATTGTGTGAAGACTAAAACTGGTTAAGGATACAATAAATTAGACCACAGATAGTTTTTGCATAGCATATTTTAATACTCCAATAATTAAATGAAGTCAACTTGGGAATACCCGGGTATGCTCATCTTGGGTAGCATTATGCTTTTACGTGTCTGTCCCAATACCAGTTACACTTGTTAAAAAGAAGTAAAAACCAAAGACTGTTTGAGTAAAACAATGTGACACCCACAAGAACTGGCCACAACTGAAAATCATGCACAAGATATCAGAGCAAGCCCTTTCTCTGAATTTTAGCTTCATGTCACTGTCACAAACTTTTGCAAGCATGCAATCACTTGAACTGGAAGACGATGTATGTTAAAGTGTACATAAGCCCAAAAATGATATCTTCACAATCGATTCTACATAAAGTAAATAGTTGACTATTAGATTATTTCTGTGTTTCAACATTGTGCCTATAAGTTATAGAGGTTTATATTTCAAATATGGTAATGACGTGACGTCAAAGGAGTAATTCAATGTATTTCTTTCTCTTCGTGATTGGAACTGTTTCCAGATTCATACAAAGTATTTGGTAAAATCATTTACACAGAATTCAAATATAAAATGAACGTTGATAAAATGTCAATTATCTCTGCCAACAAGATTTTGTATAATAAATTGTTCCTTCCTTGGCATCACGTCATTACCATATTCAAAATATAAACCTTTATAACTCAAAGGTGCAGTGTTAAAGCACAAACTTATTCTAATAGTCAACATATTTCCATCATGTAGATTCAATTGTAAAGAAAATATCATTTTTGGGTTTATGTGCACTTTAAGTCATTATTATTTAAAAACACTGAAGCATATGAACCAGGTCACACTAACTATTGTACCCTGCTGCTAAAAGCTCCCATCCCATACTCTCTGGCATTATTTTGCTTGAACTGTCCATTTTGCTCATACCATCATAATTACACCAAGAAAAGAAATCTCAAAAAATAATGGTTCACACTATCCTTTGATTAAAAATAAATGCTCTGGTAACACTAAACCATATACAAGCTCCAAAGCAACTGCACACCCTACTGCAATTTAGTATCTGAGCATGCATGGTCTTTTTTTTTAACCTTTATCTGTAAGGGAAGTGTCATCCTGCAACCCTAAGTATCGGTACTGTCACCATGTATGCTACAGTACATCTATTACTATGTACAGTTTATGACCCCTCAATGAAGATGTAAATGTCTCTTTATATAACAATAACATAATATCAGAATAAATTACTGGTGAGTAGTAATTTATCTGTTATGTACAATGGTTCCCTTTTTTGTTTTTTGTTTTTTGTTTTGTTTTTTTTTTGCTGTGTGTCAAGCTGTATCATGCAAAGTAGTGCTCAATTTGGGCACTGCACAACACTTCCTATTTTGAAACAAAAGCCCCCCCCCCCCTTTTTTTTATATGTACAGTAGTAAACAGAAGTAAAATGTATGTACAGATGATGTTCAACTGTACAAAAAACTTGTTTGTGTCAGTGGATGGCTCCATGCTTTGTTGAGCGGTTCACTGAGTATCAAGGAAAAGCTGATAAATCCAAGATCACAGTTCTCTGCTGGCAGGTACAAAGGTGTATGTATGTATATATCAAAAACTGTTAGTATAGAGAGATACAAATTGCCCATTCAGTCTCAGTCTCCCAATTCAGGTGGAAATGTTACTAAGCACTGAAAGGTGTGGAGTAGAAATAAAGGAGGCTTGAAGTAAAATCTAGTTTACCAAACATCATCAATAATATTACAAACACACTTTACCAGCACTGTACAAAGGCAAGAGGTTTTTCCCTTTTGAGTCATGACCAAACTTAAATAAAAGAAATCTGCTTTGTTGCTTGCATTGTCAGGAGTAGATGCAACTTTGTGGTGTTCAAAAGAACCTCTAATGTGGTCTTTAATTCAGTGAAAAAATAGACAAAAAATAAAATAAATAAAGCCTGTTGTCAGATTATCCCTGGGTGAGTACAATGGGGGGCCCTGTGAAGGTTTCAATACTTCAGTGTCAACTCAAAATGCCCTAGCTGGTTATCGAAGTCCAGATTAATGATAAAATCATCTTCATCCACAAACTGCTCAATCATCCGATCATCCATGTTCACAAGGATCCTGAAAGAGAAACCGACACAGAAAATTCTTAATAATATTTACCAACTGTAAACATCCACAGATAAGCCACATTTATATGATAAAGTTTTCAAATGGCACACATCCACATAGAATTTACACAGCACATCTGGATTAACATATAATGTACTGGTTTTACTTAGAATACAATTAAAGCTAAGCCAGACAAAGAGGAAACACATGTTATGCCATACCCCTTCTTGGTTTTCTTGTATACATTCTTTATCATATCTACAGGCATTCCATATTTTCTTGCCACCTAAAATCAAGAAGACAAGAAACAATGTCATTGTCACACTAAATAAAATGTACAAGTGCTGGTGAAGCTATATTTACTCCAAATTGCTTTCAAAATCATGTGATTACCTTATACATACTGCAGAAAACTACAAAATAATAATTATTTTGTAGTAAAGTCCACAGAACTTGAAACAGCATACTCTGAAGTTACAATTCTTCACCTCTTGCAACCTTACCACTTCAGAAAGTTCAGATACAGTCAAGGAGTCCAGCATTAAAGCATTGTATACTTTTTCTTCTTCCTTTTTAACATAGACTGTCACAGCTAGGAAGGAACAATACACACACATCAAGGGAAGCATTTTTATGGTACATCTGGCATTACATAATTATTATTGCCTTAAAGTTGACCAGCGTTTTTTTAGGAGCAATGGGAATAATACATGAAGGGTTTGGAACAAGAAGGGCTAACGACTTTTTGGTACTAATAAATTATTTCTTTCCTAGCTTTTCTTCAGTATCAAATTCAAGAATGCAGAAAGCAAGAAAAAGTAAGAAAAACATGGACACAGAGATAGTGAGTGACTAGCCTAGTGTCTTAACACCATCATCCATACAACTAGGGTTTTTTGCTTCCTGACCTGGCCGGCTTGGCACATGAACTTTCTGTGCCTTGGCTCTGGGAATAGACACATCAAGATCTGCCAGTTCATCCTGAACAAACAAACAATATAATAATATTAGTGCAAATGAGTGGACCAAGACGACTCAACTTGTCATATTACACTACTGTACCTTAGCAATCACCAGAGCAGACTGGAGGGTTCTCTTGTGCTCTCTCTCCCTGAAAACAGGACAAACATCGTTACTTACAGATGATTTATGTCCAACTGCTGCCATGCATGTCACTAAAGTGATATACTGCAGTGGAATGAATGAAAGAATGAATAGCTTTATGGATCAGAAATCCTTTAGCACCACCACATCAACAGCAACACAGCAATATTGTCACTGAAATTTTATCACACAATCATCTTTCAACAATGAGGGAGCTGAATCGAGGGTTCAAATTGTGATGTGTTACCTGATTGTAGCAAGTAAGCTTGAAGTCTGAATGGTTGATTCTTCAAGGTTACTTATGCCCTGCAGATAAACAAGTATGCAATGACTTTATAAGTAAAATAAATATAATAAAAAAACACAAGATCCACGCTCAAGCATGACAAACTTTAATGTTATAGAGAACAACACTGATGCAAAGTTCTAGTCTCACATACAAAGTGCAAAATTTGCCATGCTAGAGCTGATCACAGCACAACAGAAAACAATGTTTTGTTGCATTACTTTGTCTCAATGAGTAAATTCATAACATTTTCCAGATAACAGAATCCTGTAAATTAAAGTAGATAATCTACCTACTCACATGTGAACTGCGTACTGTGGGCATAAACAGCACAGGCTTCGGACCAAGTGGAGTGGTTGACAACAAAATGGTGTATTTGCTTGGGGGATGAAATAATGCATTGGGAGAAATCATGCTGGGGTCTGCAACAAAATATAAACAATGGAATTCTTACATGTAGCAAGGCTGAACAAAATGTAAACAACAGCAGCAAAGTATAATAAAATTAATATTAGCATTTCTTACGGGAGGTATCCGATCCTGAACTTTGTTTCATCCACTTCTGCATCCTTTTCTCTGCACTCTTTGACTCATCCTTGTTCTTCCTCTCGGCCCCCTAATGCACATAAAAATACATGTGTCTACATCACATTATTATTTTCTACACATACAGGTGTACCTGTAATTTTATATATGCACTGTATGTATGTTTGTCTCACTGCAGGTATTTTACAACATCAATCACCTCATGTAAAATCTAATTTCTTTGTTGCTAAAATTCTAAATAATGCCGACCTTGTCACGGAACACCTTGATCTGACAAAAAGCTCGATGCACAGGCTCGGAATCTGTAGTGAGGTCTTCATAGGTGTCAATTTGAAGATGAAGTGGAATTCCCTGTCAAAAGCAAGAATATGATCATGAGCATCAAAACACACCAGAAACACACGAAACTGCAACAACAACAACAACAACAACAACAACCAGTATGGTTACCTTGACGCCTTTCTGTGAGGAGAAGTCTGTGCTCAAACAGTTGATCCTGATGACTATCTTAGCATTTAGGTGAGGACTCCATGTAAAGCCAGCAGCATTATATGCTATCTCATCAACATTCTCTTGTATGTTCTGACAGGACTTGCGATCTGGACGAACAAGTCAAAAACCTTGAAGTTCAAGCATCAAATTTGTACTAGCACACAGTATCATATTATTCATGCAAAGCAAGACAGAATGTTGAAATCTAATAAAATATAAAAATGTAGTTCCATATTATTTTTGCTTGCCAAGCCACGTGATTAGACACACTCACCAATGTCAAAAGCTCTCTGTAGGGGGTTAGGCTGTTGGCTGTGCCAGTACTGCCAGTGATCAAACTCTGAACGTGGATCCTTTTCGTCACGGAACACAAGGTGTGCTACTGACTGAAACAAACAAAGCACCAAAAATATGGCCCAACTTGTGATAACTTCCAACAATGCACAAGTCTTAAAAGCTTCGAACTTGAGCTGTTTATTACACTGTGATTCTTCGTTTGGTCGGTACTTTTACTATTCAAGGCTTTAGAGTCATGTTTGTTGTACCATACCTTTACTCTTTGGAGTTCTCCCTCAGAGGAAGGTGGGTCAACATTGCCAATAAAATTAATGGCATAAAACTGGCCTGCAAAACAAAACACCACAGGAAAATATAAAACAAGAACCTTCTATTATATTGTGTTAAAGGGCCCATTTCCACTCCCACAATACCAGGGGGCACTTAACCACAAGACTCACTTTCCAAAGCCCTTTCTAACCAGACATGCATACAGTACAGGTAGCTAAATTAATCATAAGAATATCTACTTTTAGTTCTCTTAGAGACCTCAAATAGAAATTGTGGATTAAATTTGTACAAAACCTTGAAAACTAAAGTATTGCTGCAGTGAAAATTCTTGTATACTATTACAGTTTTATGCTTGTCAGGTTACATCCCATTTTCTTGGGTTCTCTTGCTTTATTTTGTTGATATTTCCTCAACACCAAAAGCAATTTGCCAAGAGAGGTCATGTACTGTAAAATTGTGGCAGTGTTGTCTTTCTACAGTGTGTATGCCAAGCCTTCACACCTTTGTTCAGGTATGTCAATGTGTCATCTCCTCGCCTCTGTACAATGGATGTTGGAGCTTCCAATGAAAAGCTATACCTGAAATACAACAGCACCAAGGATGAGCAATATTTAGTAATAGTAAATTGAATACAACACCAAACTACTGATTGTAAACAGTGCTCAAAGAGGGAAACAAACATTTCAGCAGCGCTCTCTGTCGGTAATTGTGAACAAGTTGAACTGTCGGTAAGTGGTCGGTATACGATTTACCAACCACATACCGACCACGCGATCGACTTTACCGACCACATACCGACCACTCAAAAACTTTTACCGACCACTTACCGACCACACTTTTTGCTACGTATTTTTTCCCGTTCTCTTTTCTTTTTTAAGAATTGAAAGCAAGAAAGACCGTTTGATTTATTCGCGATGTGATTTGCACGTGTGCTGTAATCGATGTGCGTGAGCGAAATCAGTCTGGTTGTCGAAGTGAAGTTGTCATTGACTTTTATTGAACTTGGTGGCTCCTAAAGGAGCCGTTGTTTTCGAGGCGAATCTCACTCAAAGAAGTTGAAAATTGAAAATTACTCGTCCAAGCTCGTGACTGACTGGACGCGCGTACGTATGGACGTGAGCCAAAAATTTACTCGTATTTATACATTCACAATAAACTTGGCGGATCGAAATGCACTAACTTTTATTGGTCTAAAGAATCTTGTTTGTTCTATTCATGGATAAAAATACACCGAAATATACCAGCGTTTAAAAAAGCTTTTAAAAGGATTCATTGTTTACGCGATTTGACACCTCAACACGTCAACGCCTGAACGCCTCCTTTGGCTCATTAGCACTATAAACGTCTATTGAAACAGATTATTTGTGCTTGTGCTTCTTTGTGCTCTCTTTCAAGATTTAATAATTCTAGTGTTTGCAAATGTGTTTGTGTTTTGTGTTTCGCTCAGAGGATTCTTATCCCTTCCGATCAGTGTCGCGCGAATTTTATATTTTTAGCTCATGTTTCTAGTCGAATCTCTTTCAAGATTTTTCGACCGAGTTACAAAACAGGCCATAGTCTTTAGAGTCCCAAATCGCAAACGTCAAACCCTACTGCCGATAATACAGCGCCACATTTTGCCGGGAACAACTATACACTCGGATGAGTTCACTCCGTACCAGACGCTGCACAACCATGGATACCTTCACCTGACGGTGAACCACTCCGAGAACTTCGTTGACCCTTTCACAGGTGTGCATACCAACACTGTCGAAGGCCTCTGGAGTGCTGTGAAGCGAAAGCTGAAGCGGATGAACGGCACTCGCTACGATCGCATCCCAGAGTACCTTGACGAGTTCATGTGGAAACGGCAATTCAATCAAGCTGACCGGTTCCTTTCAATCATCGAAGACATCGCCGCAGGCTACTAATGGCTTGCAACTCATAACAACGGCTCTTTTAAGAGCCACCACGTTAATAAAAGTGAATGATTCATCTAGCGCTTCAATTGAACGTTATCCGAAATGAAAAACGCTACCGACCACTTACCGACCAAACCATTCACTTTACCGACCACTTACCGACCACATCATAAATCTTACCGACCACATACCAACCACTTACCGACCATGTTACCGACCACGCTACCGACCACGTTACCGACCACATACCGACCACATACCGACCACTTACCGACCACATACCGACCACGTTTACCGACCACATACCGACAGTTCAACTTGTTCACAATTACCCTCTCTGTCCATTAAGCCTCAAGTGTACTGTGTATAAATAAAGAACCTCTTACTTGTCTTGAGCAGAGAAAACTGTTTGTGGTTTGAGTGCACTCACATAAGGTCCAAAGTTGTATGCCTAAAAAAAAATAATTGTCAAGTTGGCGCTGTACTTTTGTATTGTGTCTTTATACACATGCATGCCACTCCCATGGCAAAGACTGGCAGAATGTAAAACAAGAGTGAGGAACAGTTGGGTTGCTGAGCCTGGCTGGCCCTGCCTCATCTGCTGCAAGAATTCTCCGTGTATGTAGATACATGTACATGTGATACACATATATAATGACTTGTACACCTCATAGCCAAGTAAAGTGTCAACCCTGAAAAGCACTGTCTTTTCATTTTAACGAAGAACCAATCTGCCCTGCCCCCCCCCCACCCCCCCCCCCCTTCCCTGACATAACACTCATACAGTATCCCACTTATAAAAAGTGTACCTCAGTAGGAGACGTGCTGAGAGTAAGAGGTGAAGTATCAGTGACAGGCTCTCCTTTGGATGATGGTGGGTAAGATGATGGACGAGATAGTACAGCACGACTGCAGCTGGACTGGCTGTACCAAGCAAAGAATAATACATCATGTGTGAGAACAACACTTCTACTCTGGTTCAAAATGAATATATGACCCATCAAATATTTCCTCCTGCGTGTGATTGGTGGAATTGCACATGTGACCGCATAACTGGTGAACAAACACTGTTTATTGACAATATCCGAACACAGTTTTATTAGTCACAAAAAACATTACCAGATAACTACCGAAGAGAACATCAACTTATTTGTCAAAAAAGCAGTTCCAGAAAGCATCAAAAAGCTTCACAGTCCCCACGCCATTATTGCGCTGTGAGGGGAAATATTGGAAAGATAATAAACTACTTTTGGCTTCGGAAATATGCACGGATAATTGTCATTGGACAATATCTATTCCTTGAAGCTTACAGTTGTTCGCTTCTCGGAACTGATAATATCCTCGGACAGTTATCTGTGCATATTTCCTAGCCAAAAGTTGAAAAACACGCCTTTCTTTCCCTAACCTGGGCTGGATCTTGACTTGCTGTATAGCCTGCCAATCAAAACAAACAACATTACTGCATACATCTATAAAATAATATGTTAAGAGTACACTTCCATCTGTGTGTCTGTAATGTTACTTCTGGTTCCAGATCCTAATATGGAAATAAGCCATTGTTTTAGGAAACCTTATATAGAGGCAGCCATTGTTTCAGGAGGAAAGTATTATGGTTTTGCTGACTTATCGATCCATTTTCATATATGCCCTCGCTTTCTGAATTTGTGAACAGTGTTTTCTCTTGACAGTTTGTATTTCGATAATTATTTTCTCAGTTCAGTCATACTCAACTGAGAAAAAAAAAAGAACAAAATATTCAGTAGAAATTGCAAAAGCACTTATTTTACAGGGTCCCGTTAGTGATTGTGTGATTTAAAATGTTTCCACTTTCCACACTCAACCAGTGTTATATGTGCAATACTCTACCTGTGGCGTGCTGGTTTTGTGAGGAATCTGGGTCTCTGGCTTTAATTTAAGGCGATCACTGAAAGGAAAGATTCTTCTTGTCTCAATGTACATTTTGTTTATGTATATCAAAATACATAGATGAGCCCACTACATGTAAATACACATGGCAACTTTTTCCTTTTCAACTTCAAGTATGCTGGGCCATGATTCACTCACCAAAATTAATCTAAGCAAATTGTCTGGAAAGCCCACACAAAGTAGTCTGAAGTCATGTGGTCACCTACAAGCCCAGTGTGAAAGTCACTAGTAAAAGCCCATTAGGCCAATAGAAAAGTCTACCAGGCTGATATGAAAGCCTACCAGCCCAATATGAAAGTCTACTAACTGATATGACAGTGTACTAGCCCAATATGAAATTCTACTAGCCTGACATGACAGTCTACTATAGCCTGATATGACAGTCTACTAGCCAGTGATATGACAGTCTACTAGCCTGATATGAAAGTCTACTAGCCCAATATGACAGTTTAACTAGCCCAATAGGACAGTTTACTAGCCCAATATGACAGTTTACTAGGAAGCCCAATATGACAGTTTACTAGCCCAATATGACAGTATACTAGCCTGATATGAAAGCCTACTAGCCTGATACGAAAGCCTAATAACCTGGGCCCGGTTTTTCAAAGCACGATTAGGCTAATCCTGGATTAGGTCTAAATTTTCTTGTCATTTTTTTAGCCTGAAAACGTGAAAGTTTTGTCCACAACGACTTTCTTGATGATGTTTTAAGCTGGAACAAGCTTTCTAATCCCTCTTCGAATAAACCCAAGCAGTTTAATGACAGAGGGGTCGAGAGAAAGAATTTCGTTAATCTTGGATTAGCTTAATCGACCTTCGAAAAACCGGGCCCTGATATAAAAGTTTACTAGCCCAATATGAAAGTCTGGTAGCTCTGAGCTAGTGGGCAAGGCTTTCACTGCACCCTGGTCTTACACTGTGGAGTTTAAGCTATCAAGTTATCAATTAAAACCTCGTAAACTACAATTACCTGGATTTGAGTGGAGTACCAGTGGGTGTCTTCATCTGCTGTACGGCATGCAGAAAACTCAGAGTTGTTTGCTAAAATGTCAAAGAGAACCTTATTATCAGCTCTTGAAGACTTACATGTATAAAAACTCTTAAAGGCCCACTATCACTCACCATAGTGCACCATACATTGTTTACTGTGGTATGCAAGACTTTGAGTGTTTAATTGCTGCATTTCCACCTAAAATTTTATCAATCAAAACTCAAACAGCAAAAATATCCTTGGAAATGAAATTAACAACCTCTGTTACTTTGAATAATTAATTATGTCAAGCACAATTCCAACCGAAGTTTCAGTCTTAATCGTCAAAACTTCTTTTTCTGAACCTCACTGTACTGCTTCAAATGCTTTTCCCATCTTTCTGACTTTTGAGTTCGTAGATGCTTCTGGGCTGAAGCATTGCAAGGTTGATAACCTTTGCCAACAGCAGCTACAACCATGGCCCAAACCTTTGAGGTCTTTCCAGAAATTGCAAACTGACTCTGGCAGCCAAACTTTCACAAGGTTTTGATTTCTAGACAATCTGGACCCTCTTCATCTTGACGGCATCACATATGGATGGACAAAGGGATCACAATCCAAAAAGAAAAGGCCTAGTAGACCTTTGAAATAAATTACTAAATGCAAATAAATTTACAACTAGGACGTGAAACTAGGGTGTGGATGTGAATTTCATACGCAGCGGCGAGGCATCAAGGTAAGTGATAATAAGCATTTAAAACAACACAGACATTAAGGTGGAAGATAGACAGAAACAAGGCCTACAGGACAAGACCCACCTCAGACTGAACAGGACTTGCTGGCTCTGTGTCGCTATGACCTGATGATGAAGAATGGACTGGAGAACCATTACCACCACTGTAAAAAAAAAGATCACAGGATTCAGTCATTCAATATTATATGACTGTGTAGATATTGATGAAATACAGCACTCCAAGTTCAAAGTTACTGTGCACAGTGAAGACATCATTCTTATCTTTCACACATGCTGCCATGGTTACTGACAAACCAATAGTGTTGGACATTTCATCGATATCTGCATGTGCATGGCTGTTTGGAAACACAACCTTTAGATCTTCTCATAATAATGATACACATATCTCCATCAACATGTAGATGAAATGTGTCCTTCAAAGGCCATATAATAGTGTATCATGTGTGTCATGCATCACTGGTCTTATGTCATGTCCATCAAACTTGACAGGTCTGACCTTTCTAGTATTACCATTGCAGCCCAATGCCAAGTATGTAATTTTTAGGCATTGTACATAAATACATAATATATTACACAGGGACTGATGCAGATATCAGCTGGGCTAATTACACACTAAAAACAGCTCATGTACCATTAAATAGAAATCCAGATGGATATTACTAAAACTGGGACTAGGGGGGGAGGGGGGGGGGGGGATGAAATCAAAGAAGCCGACAGACCTAAGTCCTGTAGGGTTACATTTAGGGTTAGTTTTAGGATTAGCTGTTTTGATGTCTAACCCTACGCAACTTGGCCCTGTCGGCTTCTCTGATCTCATTTGATCCCCATTCCCCATTTCTCGTTTTAGTAACATCCGATCCAGATGATCTAATGCGGTAGCCCCTATCAATAGCAATCATCCCAACCTCAGCTGATCGTAAGTTCACATTCTGGTGTTTGTTAGAGACGATAAGCGTTAAACAAAATTCGATAATTGACAAATATCGACAAAAAGAATGATCTTTTATGGAATTATTGTTTGGTCGGGCCAAAATTTTCCCTTCTTCCCCGTGCTACTGATGTTTGTCTGTTTGTTTTTGGTTTTTGGTTCTTAAAAGGCATCTAAACTGCGAAAGGATCTTTTTACTTCAAGTCTGGTCCAAAGTCGCACGGGATGGGTTCACCGTCACCCAAACAACCAGTTGCGCGCGCTCGCAGGATTTTCTATTAACTTTTACATTATTATCGAGAAAAAAAGAAAGAGTAATAACAACTTTGGATAAAAACTATAAATGTACAGTAAGACAAAAGCCTAAAACGTATCAGGTCATATTTTTGGGAGGGGAAAATAACGAGTACTCGTGCTCAATTGTACAACTTGTACAGTCGTGTTTGTTTCTTTCCGCTTGCTCCGCACTAAACCGGGCAGACCAGTTTCTACCCAGCTCGCTCTTGATATTCTCAACACACCCTTTGTGTGAATCGGCCACATACCTTCGACTTCATGCCACGTAACTTTAATCCCTCTCTCCATTACTATGTATCGTCGCTACTTTCAGATTTCTTGAAGCAACATGGCGCCCGAACAACAAAGCAAGCCACATGTGTTCTTCTTTCCTTACCTGGGGTTTGTTGGTGACGGCGGAGCTTGAGTTGACTCCTCTGTGACTCCATAGTAGTCATACAAAAATCCCAACGTGCTTGCCATGTTCGAGTCCTCTCCACTCACTTGTGCCAAGAGGGAAGCTGTTAAGGGTGCATCGCTCTGTGAGAAATACGTCTTCCAGTCCCGATCACTACTCTGGGGACTTTGGATTCCTTTTGAACTGCTTCCCGACGACATGACGAGAACAGCGTTCCCTTCCGAAGAAACCCTGTCAGAAGTGGCTGTTTCCTCGGTGTCCTTCCTGAATTGCAGTGAAACAACCAGTTCAAGTCACCAACTATTCATTTCAAAACAAGCTGGCGCACAACGTGGACACGAGTAGGATAAAAACATAAAAGAAAATGTCTATGCGTATTTACCTCTTTCCCTTGTCGGACATGACAATGTCTGCACCAAACGCTAGGAAACTCTGGAAAATGCCATAGGTAAACCCTTCTACCCTCAATAAATTTCGAATAAACGTCTGCGCTTCTCAAGCGCAAAACTTTCGAGCCGACACTCTATTCGGAATCAGCCGAAGATTGCACGAAAGTTAAATATGGTAAAACTCGTATCAATAATATCGTATGACTTGTATCGGAAACGATCGAGCAGGAGTCTGGGTCGAATAACAAGGAGGAACCAAAACATGGCTGCCTCAGTAGGTGGCTCGTTGTGATCGCATTTTTTGAAGTAGTGTGGGTTCAAAGTGCCAAGGATGACTGCATTAAAGCACACTCTGCAAAGGGATGTGTTCAAACCACACGAAGAACGCCTGTGTGCGGTGGTAAATGTGACGAAAGCCGGAAAGAAAAAGAAGGCCAGCTTCCTATGTGCCGCAGGTGGGTCTGAAACCTGTATTAAGCGGACACCCTTGGGAAATTATGATATTTCCGCTTAATACAGGGTGTCCATTTAATACAGGGCCGCTTAATACAGGCTTGATTGTAGTCAAATAGGTTTGGTTTGCACTTATAGAAACTTCATTGTTTTTCCTACACTACAGAAAACGTAAACTGCCGGCTACTGTTCAAGAATATATACTGTATACTGTATAAAAAAAATCAGTCGCAGGTGTTTCGAAAATAAATGGAACGTCGGTGTCTTGAATGTGTATTATAAGCTCTTTGATATCATTCATTACCTTGACCAATCCCAATCCACATATGAATCTGGCAGCTGTTCCATTTATTCCCAGGGTCAGGGGGAGGGAATTTTGTCAACATTATTGCAATGTCCGCACAGACAGCAACAGTGTTTGAAATGTAACTGACTTTGGTTTACTGACAGCTGTAGTTTTAGTTGAATCCAAGCCATCCTGTACTGCACAGCCCTCTAAATGAAGTAACAAAGTGATTGTTTTTGCAGTCACGCTTGACAAGCCTGAGACAGTGTCTGTCCACCAAGTGAAGAAGACGGACAAAGAGACTTACAAAAAGCGTATGTCATGGAGACTCAGAGATCTGAAGATCATTGATGGCAAAGATGAAATCAATGTATGTACACAGTAGAACCCCACCATCTTGAACTCTCAAGGAAAGCAAGAAACGGTTCAAGATAGTGGGAGATCAAGATAAAGGGGTTCTATCAAGGCAATTTTTTATCAAATCCATTTTGAAGGGAAATCGGATTGTGTTCAAGATAGCAGGGAGTTTGAGATAACCGAGTTTGAGATGGGGGGGGGGGGGGGGTTTACTGTATTTGACATCCAAAATCTTGCAAACCAGGAAATACAGTGTGGCACATTATAGCTACATTTAATACCAAATGTTACCTTTGGCTGGTAGCTTTATATACTAAGCTTTTATTATTGTAGGTTCCTTTTGGTTACCTACACTGTATTCTGAAAGTAATCTGGTACTAACCAAAGGTACTCGAGGTAACCAGCCTAATGAAAGGACTAACTGTACTGTACTATTGGTAAAAGTAACCAATATACAGTTACCTAACAATAATAATACCTCAAGGTAATTAACCAAAAGTAACCAGTGGTACACAGTAACTAAGGGTAAACCTGATTGTAGGTTGTATTTTGTTGACAGGAGACTCCAGAGTTTGATGTTCACTTTGAAAAGAATTACAAGTGGGTTGCAAGTAGTATTCTGGACAAGAACAACTTTATTACCAGTTTGTGGAAGGTAAACAAGCAGTGGGTTGTTTTTGTTTGTTTTCATTTCTTTGTTTTTGTAAGATTTATAATTATTAATTTTTGCTTGGAGAATTAAATTTACAATCTTTTTTATTCAATTTTACAATGAGAAAACTACACGACTATCCATACATTGTAAGAACTGATTTGTCTGAAGATTCTGTTTTGCTGTGTAAGTTGTTGTTTTTAATTCACTTTTTGTTTAAAGCTATGTACAAGATATCTACCTCAGAGGAAGCCAAATTTATTGCATATCAGCATGAGGATGATTGAAGGTTTGTAAGAGTTGAGACTGAGGTTTTATGCTATAAACTCAAGTGATACACAAACACAATCTGTACCAGAAAAAGAAGCACCATTTTTGGCAGGCATGAACAAAATTCAACTTGTCAGCCAAGCGTAATATGGTGACACATTTCGTCTTGTTGAATATGTTCCTGTATCAGTGTTGATACCATGTACTGAAGTCAAATACTTACAGATATTTTATGTTGGCACAAAAGAAGCAGAAGACCTATTTCTCACAGGAGCTAGGAGACTGGGTACCAGTTTGTAGGGGTAATGGGTCACAAGGTGTGGAGGTCGGCAGTTTTTCTTGTTGCCATTAGCGTGGCCTGACCTTCCCACCCACCCTCCCGTATATAAGATGTTAGATGTAAGGTCGTGCCAGTCTTCACTAAGTTTTGATACGAGCTTCAAATTAGCTTTCACCATTCTAAGTGGTGCCTGATATTGTAAATCTGTTACATTGGCAAAATATGTGTTCAGGTGTGTGGTGCGACTGACATGCTCCCAATGGTTAGTGCTTCCGCTGGACACAGCTCCCAGTGGTGTATGAGTAGTGTTTCCGCTAGACACAACTCCCAGTGGTGAAAAAACAGTGTTTTGATCATTAGCATGACACATTAATTAAAAATGTGCATTATTTATTTGTATTGAGACATCAGTGATCTGCAATGGGAATGTTCTTGGCTCAGTATTTATTTCTGTACAGTCAATCATATTATGCTGGGCTAATACTGTATTTGAGTTGAAGTAGCAATTATTTGTTGCTTAAAATTCTCTACTGCTGGAACTTCCAGTCCACTTATTGTTTAAATGTGTGTGTGTGTGTGTGTTTTAAATGCCAGAGAGCTTACAAAGTACAGAGATCAGCCGAGCTCAAAGGAATACTGATGGTGTAATAATTGGACCAGGAGGTGTGTATTTACTTTTCCTGCTAGTCAAGGCTGAAAAGTGCAACTTGCAACCTACAGTACCATAAGCTTTCAAATGCATTCTTGGACACTAACCCATTTCAGGCATTTCGCAGACACTGAATTGATAATTATTGTTTTGTTGCAGATGATTATCAGGAGCTCACATCCCGTGAAGAGAGCGACTTGGAGCGCATGATGTCCCAAACAGAAAATGCCATCAGTAATCTTGAGGCATTCACAGAGTCCCTCTCCAAAGATTTGTCTATCTTAGATGGGGTGGGTACCCAGCAACTTTCTGCACAATTCTTTACATTTACTGGCTATATTCTATGACAGACTTGATTCATTTTGTTTCCATGTGTCAGACAATCTGTAATGTGACATACTGTACACAATTAACTCTTAGAGTCTGCTAGACACTCGGGTGGTACATGTACATTATGGAATGCTTGTGCCCTACAGTAGCAAAACACAATAATTGGGTCTATTAATGTATCAACCAGATTCTGATGTCAATATTCAGAATGTCATAAATACATGGTAATGTGCTTGCAGCAGTGCATTAGCATACCATCTAGCATGCCATCAACACAAAAGAAATAAAATCTAGTAAACATAGTTTACAGTACATCCACCTCAATTTATTACATGCACTTACCCTGTGCTTTGGTCATTGTTGTTTCATATGACATTTCATTTTGCACAGGCCAATGTTCGCTCCATCATGGGCTCAGAGACACAAGTCACCAGTTTGATGAGCTTACTAGATGAAGCATTGGAGGAACTTGAAAAGCTTGAGACCAGACTTACAAAATATGACGAGCAATTAAAGGTCACATTCTTTGCTTCTTTCTTTCTTCTTCTTTACTGTATGATTGTGTGTTCTTGTCTTTTTTTCACTATTTTGCAGTTATACACCAGCCTGACACAAGTTTATGCTAAGCTCACACATCTTCCTTTCTGCCTCTCATTTTATCTTGAATAGACCATTTTCTCAAGGTTGCGTGCATGGGAAAGTCTTGGCCCATCAAGCTTTGAATGCACGTGCAACCTTAAGAAAGTGGCCTATTAACTGTGCCAAATACTGTGTAGTAACTATAAGTTGTATGTAAATAGAACAGCATGGAACCTCTTTTCCGACCAGATCAGATTTAAATGTTTTGCTTACTTAAGTGTTAGGCCATGATGCTTGTTTTGTAAAGCATTGAATCATTGAAGATGAAGTTCCTTGACTCTTGTAGGCAGTTCGAGACCAGATGGAACAGATGGAAGATAAAGACCGACACATGGTGACAGAGAGTACCAACCGCAAAGCACTGCTTACATCCGTGGAGTCTATAGTGGTAAGTTGAGAGAAATCACTAAGTTGCAGTGAAGTGATATATCACCAGAGGCGGATCCAGGAGAACTGTTGACCAGTTTCCAAACATGCGAGTGCAGAAAGCCCAAGCGTCTATGGAGAAAAGTTTTCCAAAAGGGCTTTCCAAAACGCCATTTTTGGAGGCTGAGAGCCAATTTTCAACATCTGATTGGTTTTTGTAAATCGGTGTAAACCAGTTTGGATACGCCCCTGAATACTTTACCAACTGCAAAGGATTGCTCAGTACAGTACACACACTCTAGCAACTTTGCAAATCCACTTCTCAGATGGGTACAATGTACTTGCCACTTAACACAGGCATCTTTTCCTGAAATGCAGTAGTTGCTGATCAGAAGGAAGATTGAACACTTTGATATTCTGATTCTTGTGTATGGTATTTACAGAGTAGCCTAGATGTCCATGAAAGGCACATCTCCGCACTGGAACGTGGAAACCTGTCTCAAGGATTAGGAGTCAAGGAGTGCATTAATGCAGCCAATGAGGTGCTCAGGGCACAAGAAGTGGAGTTAGGTCCAGGTATTGACACAGAAAATATGTTCTGTTTTAGCATCGGCTTATGAGAAAACAAGTGGTTGATTCTTCGTATGGTATTGTTAATTCGTTCACTCCCAAGAATGAGAGAACTTGTCATTGACTTTGACATATTACTCCTTATAGATGAATGCCTGCCGTATTGAACAAACAATAATTCTCACTGTAACAATGTCACTCACGCACACTTTCTTCTTCAGTCATTTGGAGAATTCTTGTTATTTCAGGCTTAAAGGCTTGACGCCCTCCTCATTGCTTTGCAGGTTTGGCTGATATGACAGCTGTGAAGGAACAAAGAAAGAAGTTTTCTCAGTTGAGTCGGGACTTTGCTCAGAGATTAAAGAGTCATCTGTTGGACATATTTGGACAGCATGTATGTACTGTACCAATAGAAAGTTAACGTTCCATGAAATTAACGCCAATTGTTTTCAAAAATCGTTAATTTCCGTGACCTTCATTTCCGACACATAACCCCATATTCTGGGTCCTGTCCATACATCCATTTTACACCGTATTTCGATCTTTTACTATACTTCATTTTCCCTTTCAGATAAGCATTTATCGGCTTTTGTGTTAATCGCGTTAATTGCCTTCAATTTTGACATTTTACGTTCTTTTTCGCGTTAATTTCCTTTATTTGAAAGTGCGTTCCCCCCACTTCGCGTATTTACCTAAACCACAACAAGCCTGATGTTCACCCACCTTATAGCTAACTTTTGCACAGCAAACGTCACACCAATTTCTTTGCTGATTCATTTGTGTTGTCAGGGTTCTGAAGTGGAGACATTGGCTAAACACTCTAGTTTGCTGTGCATTCCAAAACATTTGGCATGTCACAAGGAACTGATTCCATACACAGAGCTCATGAAGTGGCTCAAAGTTGTGGACACCAAAGTCTTCACGGAGTTGAGTCAGGTAACCAGTCTATCTGAAAGTGCAGTTGTCTTGATACATGATTTGCTCTAAAACTCGATTAGATGCTGGAAGAAAATGCCGAATAGTTTTTGCCTGTTTTGAGAGCTACTAAAGTTGTATCATCTCTTTGTAAACTCAGCTTTTTCACTTACTTACTCACTTGATTGTTTGTTTGTTGTTATTGTTGTTGTTGTTGTAATGCCGCAGGGTTATACCGAGTCGCTCTGCCGAGTCTATGAAAAAGAACTGCGTGAATTCTTTGATGCTGCTAAGCAAAAGGCCATCAGCAAGGGCACACGTGGTATGTGTCCACTGTTCTCATCATTCGCCTACTTTCACCAATATTCATGTCAATGTTCCTTCCATATCGCTCTATTATGTAACGCCCTGCATGACCGTGACTCTTGTACTAGAGCAAACCACAAACATAACCCCCCTCCACCCCCCCCCCAATAATTTCCGCAAAAACAAAAAATAAATAAAATACCAGCCACACAGTATGTTGTCAGTAACATCTCACCATGCAAGTGATGCTGTCTCAAATGTCGCTGTTGTCAACCTTGTTATTTTATTAACCCAGTTGGCCCCAGTACTTTCAAGATGACGGGTTCATCGTCCTCAGTGAACCGAGAGGATACTCCACTGAGAAACAGCCCCAGGCCCCTGCATCGAGGTGGGCCCGCGCGGGACTCGGCAAGAAAGAAGAAGGACAAGAAAGATGGTGACTGTGGCTCTGATACCATCTCCAGATCCGGGTCCCTTAGCTCCGTGGACTCCGCTGACCAAACGGTGGACGTGAGGGGAAGGTTTGACAGGGTGAGATATTTCCCCTCCCCTCCCCTCTCCTGAAGTGTATGTGTGTGTTAGAGTTAGTTTTTAAGCTCGCCTCACGAAGTGAAGGCGAGCTTGAAGTTGTCACGCTGTCCTTCCAGGCTTCTGTGTCAACAATGGACTTCCAAATAAGGAATTTCCAAAGAAGGAACTTGTCAGTTTCCAAATTTGGGCATGGTCGTGTTACGCAGTTCGTTCAAACAGAAGACGTCGAAGCTTCATGTGGAATTTCTTGTTTGTCATGGTTGTCAAGCATTCGAAGTTTGTTTGGCCATTAGGCCTGGGTGTTTCTACGAATGTAGGGATTGTGCTGTGATTACGAAAATATACCGCGATTGAGCGACACTGAAATTAATGAAATGCTGTGATCATGAAACGCAGACATTGTGCTGTTTTGTAAACAAAGACCAGGCGTTAAACGAGGGTGCTTCTACAGCTGTGATTGATACAAGCTATCACGTCGCCAGATCGAATGGCAAGGATTGTGTTGCGGTAGAAACATCTGAACGTGAAGTGCTTGACGGAAGGTCGCGTTAACATTTTACGTGGAAGGGTAAAACTAATCGGAAGCGAGAGAAAAGAACCGTCGCGTATTCCATTACGCAAAGTTCGAAGGCTTTTGCGAAAGAGCAAACACGTGCGGCGTAAGGTACGTCGCTACATAAGTAAATTTGTTCCCAAGTCGTCTGCTCTTGCCGAATGTTGTAAAAGGCATGAAACCCGTGCCAATCACTGTCTAACGAGGCACGTAAAGCTTGTAAATAAGAGCAAGATTAAGGTTCGCAAATATGTTTATCTGTGTAAGCAGCGGCCAAATACGAAACATAAAAATTAAGGCTTTATGTGGCTTATGTGGGAATGTCATTTTATTGGCCTTTGCACAACTTGGCATCTTACCAGCTTTGATGTTTTGATGACAAATCCATTCAGAATTGTTCACACTTTCTTCCCCAGTGATACAAAGTTTGATTGATGCATTAAGATCTGAGTTGAATGAATGTTCATGACATCTAATCACACCAGCTTTGTACCAAAGTTGATCACAGCAAGTACACATAACTCAGGTCCACATTTAATATTTTCATGAAGTTGCTTAATAAGACCCTCAATGGTTTTTAATTTGTTTACTCTTTGTTTTTGCTTCGTCTGTTTTTCTTTTAGTCTCACTAATTGTGGATTTTTTTGCCTTTGTATTTTTTTGGCTTGTCTCTTTTTCTTTAACAAAATCTGGGTCCTTTTCCTTTTTTGGCCTGTCTCTCTTTTTCTTTCACATAATCTGGGTTTGCTTCTCTGTATATTTTTTTAGCTTTATCTTCTTTTTGTTTTACTTTGGGATTACTTTTTCTGTTTCATGTGCATTCTCATTAGCTTATCTTTAGCAAGATATTGTTGATCCATTCTTTGCTTTCTTTTATAATCTCTCAAATAAGCTTTTCATTCCTCAACAGCTGAAGAATCACAATCTTTCTTGTTTGAGCAACTAACTGCACAAACAGTATTATCATTTTGATTTATATTATTTTGTACTGCACTATTTACAGCATCATGACTGCAATCCTGGCTTTGAACACAATATTATTTGTCACCAATGGAACAGTTGAAACATAGTGAACCTAATCTAGGTGTCCAATGTACAAAAAGATTCTTCTTTGGAAGTTTCTGGGTTCAACTAAAGAGTGCTTTCTGCACAATTTTGAGCAGATTCTGTTATATGAATAATGTCTCACTAACTATAAAAGCAAAATAAAATTTTAAACAAAAACCATGTGAACCCTATCGACCAACAAGAATGGGCGAGCTTTGAGCGGCACCGCTGCTTTGATTTTTTTTGTGGGGGGGTAGGATTCTAACTCTGGCCGCACTGGTCACACCAATATGCAGAATATGAAGAATGGCTGGTTCTAATTTAAATTCAGCCGGCGCTTGGTCATGTATTTTACTGTCATCAGACTGCTAAGTCATGGATGCTGTCGCTCAGGTTTGAATTATTTCATTCTGTATCCAATCAATGGAAAAGGTTTGTTGATGTCGCTAGTACCTACAAGACTAAACTACTTGTTTGTAAATTTTCCCGTAACTCTAAAGTAAACAAAAGAAAAACAAAACCAGACACACAAGCCCACGGCTGACGAGGGACTGTACACATGGGCTGGTCAGGGTGCTTGGTAACAAACTGTTCATTTACTGCTTGCCTGGTATTGACCAATAGATCCGGGAGTTGATCGATGCTTTTCTTTGCAGGTATTTGACAGCCTGTTGTCAGAACTTGAACCCGTGTGTACATCGGAACAGGAGTTCGTAGAGAAGTTCTTTGATCTGCATACGGAGGCTGATGTACAGGTAACTTGTATGACTTTAAATCTTTTATCTGTACATGGTGGCCGATGTAAATTTAACTTGTATGACTTAAGAGATCTTTATCTGTACACGGTGACCGATGTACAGGTAACTTGTATGACTTTAAATCTTTTATCTGTACACGGTGGCCGATATACAGGTAACTTGTATGACTTTAGATGGTTGATCTGTACACGTTCTTTAATCTTTTCGTTTGTGCAGAGCACGGACGCGGCCTCTCCAGGAGGTTCAACAGACTCGGCGGACGGAGCAATGTTCAGCAAGAAACGACTTCCTTCAGACCACACGTGAGGCGCATATTTTCCTGTCGTGATGTAGTGTTGTTGCTATCTCAGTCATATTCAGCTTTCGCTCTGTTTCTTCACTGCTGATTTGTTTCGTTGCAGGGATGTGAAAGAGAGACAGCAACTGAATGAGAACGTTAGGTATTGAACATAAGCAGAATGTGTTGTTGTTTTATTTGTCAATATTTATGTTCGTACCCACCCGCCCCACCCCTCCCTGTGTCTGTTTTGTTTTGTCAGTTTCGTCAGTCTGCAGTTGGCCCCAGTACTTCCCAAAGTTTGTTATTCAGTACGCCGCCGCTTTAGCTTAGCAATTGTTGATTTTCATATATGTGTGTGTGTGTCGTACAATACAGTTCAAGCTCTTCTAAACGGACACCCATGGGAAGCAGAAAAAGTGTCCGTAACTGGAACTGTCCGCTTGCGAGAATGTGTAAATACAGAGTTTAACTGAGCTAGGGTTTATACGGGGTTTTGTAAAGGTGTCCGTAAGAATAGCTGTCCGCTTACGAGAGTGTCCGCCCGGAGAGCTTCGACTGTACTGTTATTTTATCCCAATGTAATGTTTGTTTGCCTGTTGACATTGGGTCACGTTGTCGTTATGCACCAGTCAATTGTAACCCCCACCTCCCCCTCCACCTCGGGGAATAGTGGGGCAATGTGGGGCATTTTTTTCGTATTTGAAATGTGTTTAAGCCCGAAGGGGTGGGGATTTTCTCTTCATGATTCCCGACCTACGGAGGTGGGGCTCAAGGTGGGAGATTTGACCAAAAATATGATGCAATGCGGCCTCGTCCAGTTCGACCACGCGGCTCGTTCATGAGAGAAGTTTTCTGTGCAAAGCCTCTTTTGTAAAATTTTGCCAATTTTCAGGCCCCACAATGTGGAGGATTTGTCAGCACATTATGTCCCATGGGGTGGGGGAATAGTCGATTATTGCAACAAAGAAAGTCCATGTCCCCACCATTCCCCTAGGTGGGGGGGTGTGGGGATTACAATTGACTGGTGCATTATGTTGGTTTTAGTGGAGCGAATTCATCCTCTTGTCCTGTCTTCTTAATTTTAGTTGAATTAAGTGATGTGTGTATGTACAGCTCGACGTCTCACCATTTGTGTTTATTTTTCCTGACACTGTAGCCGTACGGTATGTGATCATATTTACCCAAATTCTCAGCATTACACAAAATAATATTATTGATTTCCTTGTCTTCAAAATAGCCTAACGTACTTACCAACACATGTAAAAGAAAATATTGAGGTCCGCTTCTCTTTAGTTGTCAACCATCAGCTAACAGCTGAGAGGCACGTGGTCCTGGACCATAACACCACCATACTAATCCACACGTTACTCCTCCAGAAGAAAGAGAGACCTCAGTAACAAGGAAAAACGGGAACAGACCAAGTATGTTCTCCTGCAGTTAAACCCAAATAAACTAGCTGTAAAATGTGGTAAAGTACGCGTGATGCACGCTAAACTCTAGCGCTAACTGCGCTAGATTGAGAAGCTAAATTTAACAAATTGACGTCAGTTTTTTATGTGTCTGTCCTCTTATTGATCATGAAACGCGTCATAACATTGTCAAAAAGTTGTGGATCCACGAGGCGCTTCGCCGAGTGGATCCGCAACTTTTTGACAATGTTATGACGCGTTTCATGATCAATAAGAGGACAGACACATAAAAAACTGACGTCAATTTGTTTTTTACAATAACAAAACTCAAGCGACGACGCGGGGAAAACACGCAAGAAAACTGGAGTTTGTTCGATTTGACCGAAATGTTGTCAACAACTTTTCCCGCTTTCTAATTGGTCGAGGTTGAAATTCAAGACATTTCATTGGCCAAAAAGTGACAGCTTGACGTGAGCATTTCGCGCGTGCAAAATAAAATTTTGTCAAAGAAGTTGGAAAGAAATGAAACTAGACGCTTTTCTGCTGCGGTTTTCTCGACAATTTCAAGACAAAGCTCAAGGAAATTCGCCTCTGAACACTTCTGGTTCTCTACTTCAAATGCCGAATGTCGCTTTTGCAAGAACTGAGGTAAATTTGAAGCTGAATTCACCTTCGTCCAAATCACTGTCGTCAGCACTCGATTTTATGTGTCTGTCCTCTTATTGATAATGAAAATTAGCCAATCACAAAGCGATAAACTGACGTGTTATTGTAAATTATAGTGTAGTTGTCGGGTCTCTATTTTTGACAGATAATGATAAATTATTGCACCATTCACTTCTGCTCCAAACTAAAGGAATCTGTTGATGATGTTGAGTACTAGGCTGCCCTGCTAGGTAATGAGCGGGGCTCCCTGGGCAGAGTAAGGAACGATAGCAAATGTGTAGGCGAACCTGTTATTAATAATATAGCCTGCGTCGCACACCGAACTATACCGATGTCTAATTTGGGTATGACACAGGCTAGTGAATAACGGACTGCACAAAACAATCATAAGTCCAGTTATAAACAAATGATCCTCTACACCAGAAAACGTTACTTCAAGTGTTACTTCTACTTCAAGACCATTGTATTTATAATTATGTTGCTGTCTTTCAACCTCTCGAATATGAGTTGATGTTCTTGTTTTTCTTTAGAACCGCGAGTTTAATTGATAAAAGTAGAAACTTAAACTGTTCCCCAATGGAGAGCAAGTTAAAATTAAGTTGAATGGCGTCACTTAACTTGCAGTACCGTAATACCAGGTAATTAACCGTGCTCAAGCCGGACGCTTCTGTGCGTAAATCAGTGAAGTTTCAAACGAACAGTGAGATTCCTAAACTAATAAATACAAATACTGAATCTCTAGCCTGCGAATACAAGGCGGGTTTAAAAGCCGCCCGACGTGAGGAGGCTGTATTCGCAGACAACTGAACCTCCTGTTATCAAATCAAACAAATCTAAACTGTTTTAATGTGGACCCTGGGGTCATGACTCAGTTGCACAACTAACAAGTCCCTGCTGTCGTAACATGCTACACAACTCTTGAATAATACATAATACAAACTGCACCACTTTATCTTTAACAGTAACACCTTGTAACCGTAACTGCACCTGGCCTTTTGCACCCTGCACATTCAGTCGGTTGACGGCAAACTTTGTTGTGACTGCATGCTTTGAATCTTTGTCTTGCAGGAAACTTATGCAGGACTTGTTCGTTGGTTTGGATTCCGAGCTGCAAGCATTTATTCAATTTGGTGACAAGCTTGACAGTTTGTGAGTTTAGATTCAGCAAGGTTTTGACTGTAGAGACAGTGATTTAATGTAAACGGGAAGTAATTTGTCGTGAAGCCACTGATAACTCAGTACCCTGTAAAAAACGAGTGAAAAAAAGTCCTCTTTTCCTGTGGATTGTAGAGGCAATATAGTGAATAGTATTTATACATGAGAACTTGTGTTTCGTGTTCAGTAATATTTTTGTCTAAAGGTGACACAGGTAATCATGGGTAAAGGAATCGAAGGCAAATTAGGTTTTGATTTGTTTTGATTTCAGTAACACAATGTACATGTTGGTCAAGATCGGTCAGTATGTCATCACTAACCAACTGTCCGGCGCTCCGGTGTCCTACCTCAGTCAGCAGCTCGGCAACTGCCTCATCAACGTCAAGAGGCTCTTTGACAAGTTTATTGTGAGTTTTGCATCATACAAATGGTGGTCATTTGGCTTTATTTTGACAAATATGTGGTGACGCGTCTTGTAAGGATCTGCGTTTATTCCTGGACTTTCGTTTAGGGAAACCTCAAGAAACAAATTGAAGAAATGAAAATCCAGAAAAACAAGAGATGTGGGATTTTGCCATTTGTTGCAAAATTTGAGGTTGGTAGTCGTAATGCAGTCAACTCCCTCTTAGCGGACACTTTCTAACATCTCTCTAAAGCGGACACCTGGTATGAGTTTGCCGACCGTTTCTTCAGGAGCTGGTCCCGAGGCGGTGTCCATCTTAGAAGGAGTTGACTGTATGAGAGCTGTTCATTCTATATTGTGTTACGGTGATTTTTCTTTTAATTTGTCCCTTGGCTTGCCTTGTTCTTCCTCAGGAATTTGCGAAGACGTCAGAGGCGATTTTCAAGCATGCCGAGCGCCGTACAGATCTGGATCGAGCATACCATCAGCTGTGTAGAGTGGTGTTTGACAACGTACAGAGAGTTTCCGTGGAACACCTCAAAACACCACAGGCTGTCATCATGCTGGGTGAGCAAAACTTTCTCCTCTTACTTTTGTTCCCTTGACTACCTGCTCGATGCAGAAGATAATATTTCGTAGCTTTTTATGTAAAGTGGTACCATTTGCAGGGAAGCTGGTTTTGCGGAAGTGCTGTACAGAAAAGCAGCCAAGTTTTATTTTTACTTCATGAAGGTTTATCCCTTATCCCTTTTTTAATTTGCTGCAACAAGGTCGACTGAGTTGTTCTGTTTTCTTTTTCTGCAGAAAATTTCCATCACATGTTCAGTAAGTACATCATGATTGTTGTCCTTGTTCTGGTTGTTTTTCTTGTAATTAATGTAGCTTCCTTTTTGTCTGTGATTTGGCAAGTACTGATTTAAGTGAAGTGGGTGGGGCTGAAGCACGTGCTGCTCAGTAATGCTTCTTTTTTGTCTGAGATCTGGCAAATGTTGATTTCAGTGAAGTGGGTGGGACTGAAGCACGTGGCATCTAGTCATGTGCGTATCATTTGTTCGTTGTCATAGGGATACTGTCCCGCTTGAAGATTGCTTGTTTGGAAAACGAAAAACGAGAGGCAAAACAAAAGTACAACGACAGTCTGAAGCTGTACGTGAAGGACATGCTGGGCAGACCCATGGAAAAACTCAATGTAAGTAGAGACGCGTCATGTGGCCTGACTTCTTCATGTAAGTTTAAATGTTGTGCAGTGCCGCGTATCGCCCGGCACCGTGTCGTGTTACATCAATGACTCTGTGTCTGTCGTGACACTTCTTCTATTAGACGCGTAAATTACGTCTCTGTAACATCTGAAACTTTTTTTTTTTATTGCTGACTGATAAGCCGACCCCTGCGACCAGTTGGCTTTGGGGTAGTGTTAGTTCCGAGTGTAACAAATCGTATAAAGATCACCGTCAACAATGTAATTCGTGTATAATGTAATTATACAGTAAAGCAATGAAGCTGCTTCGTTTTAAAGCTGCCAACTTCGCCTCGTTATCTTACTTGTGTCACGTCATATCTTATATTCTTAACTGTGTCACGCCAAATCATATAATCTTAAGTGTCACGCCAGATCATATAATCTTAATTGTGTCTCGCCAGATGTTATATCTGAACTGTGTATCGCCAGATCTCATATCTTATTTAATTGTGTTGTGCCAGATCTTCTTTGAAGGAGTTCAGGAACGCATCAATGCTGGCGTGAAGGCGGAGGAGGTCGGATATCAACTTGCGTTCAGCAAGCAAGAGCTGAGGAAGTGCATAAAGGAATACCCCGTCAAAGAAATCAAGAAAGGCTTGGAGCATTTGTACAAGAAGGTCGAGAAACATCTATGCGACGAAGAAAACCTTCTGCAGGTTAGCTGACACAAATGTTATTATTGTTATTACTATTATTATTATTATTATTATTATTGTTATTATTATTATTATTATTATTATTATTATTGTTATTATTATTGTTGTTAAATTTTGTCTAATTAGTCAACATTTTGTAATACTAATACTAATACTACTACTACTACTACTACTACTAATAATAATAGTAGTAACAACATGGAATCGACTTGACTCGTGAATGTTTCAAATAGCCGTTCTGCACCTTGTGTGATGGTTCTTAGGCGATGTTTTTCCGAATGAAATGACCATTCATCTTTCTAAGATAAGTCTCCCTTTTAGGTTGTGTGGCACTCCATGCAAGACGAGTTTATTCAGCAGTACAAGAACTTTGAGGATCTCATCAATCGTTGCTACCCCGGGTCTATGATCACCTTCGAATTTACAATCAACGATGTGCTGGAATTTTTCTCAAATATTGCTCAATCTCACTGATTTTTCTTCTAAATGCATTTCATTGTATTGTCCATTAGTTCTCGGCTTAAAATATCCTGGAATTTGCGATAAGCGTTTCACACTCCTGTGTTACCCAACATCTTTTGCATCGAAAACAGATGAGAGTTTGCGGTGTCAATGTTTGCATAGAAAGTAAGACAAGTGATACAGTGCCGAGTAAAAGAAACTATCTTTTGCAGTTCAGGAAAAAGTGAAAAATTTATATAGTTATATGCACCGATAGTACAATCATGTAAAACGTGAAACAGACTCATTTGCGTGCGCTCAAACTTCGAGACAGTGAAGTTAAAATAAAGGCGACTCTTCAATTTTGTAACCACGTTTCCTACGCTTCCTTCATCCGTAATTTTGTACAAACACAACGTTTAGTTGCAGCTTCGGCCAGTTTCCTTGAAGGCAGCGATATCACTTTGGTGGTCTCGGTTTGTCGCACTGGGCGGCACGAACACCAGTAAATAAATCGGTCCAATTACTTCCTACCAACTTTACTCTTCCCATAAAAATCCTCTATATTTCTGAAAATCCGACGTTCTTGTGCAGATTTGGATTTCGAACTTGGCGTCTGTTTTGTTGTTGCATGTTCTTCCATTTACATTTCCAGCACTCAAAAGCCCAATAATTTGTGATATATTTTGTGAAAGCTCAATGTGCCTTGTTGCAATCATCGAAAAGAATCTCGCTGAGTCGGCGCCAAATCACCTCAAGAGTCATCGTAAGCGACAAGTAAGGGCGTGATTTGAAAACCTCCCATACAAATCCTTGTAAGCAAATCAGTCGTGACGTCATCAGCCCGTATAGGAACATCGAACATTTACTTTTTGAAGTGTTTTGCATTATCCCCACTTGCGTCGCTAGCGTGTGTTATTTATACAAATATCAGTTGCCTCGTAGAATATATATATATAGGTGTTAACAAACACACACAACCACACTTTCATAAAAAAAAGAAGCTTATCCTACGGTTGAACGCTTCCCTTTTTGTAGTGATTTCCCTTTTTGTAGCCGAATTTGGCAGAATCTCCAAAAAGATTTCACGCTTAAATTTCCAACCCGTCTTTGTCAATTCTTGTTTCGTGTATTTCAACATTTGCGGATTTTGTGTCAGTGCCGTAATTCAGAATAGGAAAATGGAGAGAGTTGTGTTGAAACCTGCTGCCTTGCCACCAGCACTTTCTTGGTGTTGTAAAGTATTGTTATAAATTATTAACAACATTTTTGTTCCTGCAAACGTTTAAAAGATGTGTTTTTAATTCCAAGTACGAAAAGGTTGACGTTTTACATAATAATACTCGAGCAGACTTGATACGCCAAAATCGTTGTCTTCAGTGGAATACGATATTGACTATCACGTAATGGTTGTCCAATCAGCCCCGCCCCTCTTCTCTCTCGTCGTTCTTCTGTTATATCTAGGAGCCAAAGGTCAGTAGTGTTTACCATCTCCCTCTTAAGAGTCGGGCTAACAACTACAGGAAGTAGAGTGTGACGTGATTGATCTGCAGCCTCGGCGTCTGCAAACGAGTCAATAAATACGTCGCAAACACTCGGGATCCGCAATAATGAGTTAGCTAAAGATGGAAGGCCATGTTCACGACCCCGCGGGTTGAGTGCTAACCCGGGTCAAGTCACTGTCCCGGGTCAACCTTTTTTTTTCTTTTTTTTTTTTTTTTTTTTTTTTTTTTTTTTCCACGTAAACATTTACCAAAAGAGCCACAACATACAGTGTATAGTTATCTATATATATAGTTTACAATACAATATATAGTTTATTGACAATTTGATCACAACACATGCTTTTAATCTTAAATGGATTAGAAAACCTCTGGGACCAGGGTAGGACTCAGGAAAATATTCCAGGTTTTTACAGGGAGTCCTCCAACCAGAAATAGAGAGATTGCCATGAGAGTACCGGACTGGGTCCAGTTGTTGATGAAACTCAAGGCAAGACTGCCAGATGATGGAATGCAAACTGTGCTGAACTCAGTGGCGAATTTTTGTTTCAGACAGGCTGTTGTTATCTGAAAACAGTTTCAATTTTTTACTCGTAGCGACAATGTTTTCCTAGGTGGTCAGTCTGTTTTTGGCTGTTGTTATCTGACAGGTCCAATTTTTTATTCGTAGCGACACTGTTTTCTTGGGTGGTCAGTCTGTTTCAGGCTGTTGTTGTCTAAAAACAGATCCAATTTTTTACTCGTAACGATATTGTTTTCTTGGGTGGTCAGTCTGTTTTTGGCTGTTGTTATCTGACAGGTCCAATTTTGTACTCGTAGTGACTGTTCTCTTAGGCGGTCAATCTGTTTGAGGCTGTTGTTATCTAAAAACAGTTTCATTTTTTTACTCGTAACGATACTGTTTTCTTAGGTGGTCAGTCTGTTTCAGGCTGTTGTTATCTAAAAACAGTTCCATTTTTTTACTCGTAACGATACTGTTTTCTTGGGTGTCAGTCTGTTTCAGGCTGTTGTTGCCTAAAAACGGATCCAATTTTTTACTCGTAACGATACTGTTTTCTTGGGTGGTCAGTCTGTTTCAGGCTGTTGTTATCTCAGAACAGTTCCAATTTTTTACTCGTAACGATATTGTTTTCTTGGGTGGTCAGTCTGTTTCAGGCTGTTATTACCTGTAAACAGTTCTAATTTTTTAATCGGGTAGTCAGTACATAAAAAGGACAGGGATTCTCGTCGGGAATTTTTGTTTTGACCCTTAAGAGGTACTAAATGGACTCGCCTCAAGCTCATTTTGACCCCTAAAAGGTACCTATAAAAGTAAATAATACAATAAAGTTCATTTGACTGATACCCGACCCCAAAACGGTACCACGTCACATAAAAATGTCAGCGTTTGATGTTGTCCCTAATCGGTACCAGAACTCGTGATTTTGACCCCTAAGAGGTACGACAAGCATCCCCGTCAGTTTCATATATGGGAGTCAAATATTTAGAATTCAAGTATTACTCTGTGGAGGGCCGTCAAGAAGCTGACCCTCCTAACCCTTTCGTGGTATTTTACAACTTGAAAGCTATCACATTAGTCCCTTAGCGAATTTACGAAGTTAGCTTGGTCAAACAATGTTTTGTTGGAGAAGCGAGGGAATGGCTGCAGTCCCGTGTCAGTCATAGATTTTGGCAAGGCCAGTCAAGTTTCAAATTCAAAACCGCTGAAATCGTTGTCACTGAAGAAACAGAAGGAGTACCAGAAGAAGTACCCGCACATAGCTCCAGAGATTGTGAAAAACGCGCACCGGCAAACGTAGCCACTGACATTTATTCGATGGGGAAAATGTTTCAAGAAATTGTCGACGTTTTTACCCGGACGCCGTCCGCCGTCCGCCGTCCGCCGTCCGTGACGGTCACGTCCGCCGTGGTAGAGTATGTGCGGCAAGCAGTTGCTGATAATCCCAATAAGCGCCCGCCGCTATCAGCATTTTAAATTGTATTGTAAGCCGAAAGTCGCCGCGTTAAATTGTGAGTTTGTCCAGTTTCCAAAACTAACGAAATCGGCACGAATTTAATAGCATTTGTTTTTAGCGTTTCAGCAAAATCAATGCTGTCCAATATCATTTTCAAAATCGATAACAAGTTAGGTTGCTATTAATATGTTCGTAAATGATATAATGTATTTCTGGTTCTTGTTTTGCGCAGACAGTTTTCGGGTCGTAAAAGCAAAGTTGGTGACGACAAAAAATTAAGTTGGGAGTCATATGCTGGTTTCCCGTGTTTGAAACACGGACACAGCGGGGTTACCCAAATACTAAAGGGGGTTAAGCTCCTCACAGGGCCTGAAGCGCCTACACCAAAGCAAGACACGTTTAAGTTTAACTAGTGTTCTTTAAATACTGCTTTTTGTAAAATTGTACCAAGCGCTGAGACAGAAACAAAGTAACACACCGACCCCTCTACGGTGAACCACCAAAAGTGATTGCAAACTGATATGGGTTTTCCAAATCCTGTAGAACGTCACTTCTGAATTAGTGATTCCATATTTTCTCTTGCTGATTTGGAAGTGTCATCGTCTCCGTATTAACCGTACAAGAAATATGACAACTCCGACCTCCCCTTAAGCCAAATCACCACTAAACCCGTAAATGAAGATTTGCGTTACCGGGAACCCGGCTACCGAAACTCTGAATTGTGACGCGCATTCCTCATTCGCTGTTATTCTCTCGTTTTCATTTTTCCTTTATCCCGAAAATCCTGCAGGTTTGGAGATTTCGCAAGACTCGGTGGATAGATCCGGAGACCAATCTTGGCAACTGAGTGACGCTGACACTTGTGGACAAGGGCTCAGTGAGTGACTTTACTTACATCGTATATAGTGTATAACCGTAAACCTGAATATTTGTACCGTCACTGTGGAATATACACTCGCCTTTTGCCAGCATACTGCTCTCTGTGACTAGGATATGGTTAACTTTTCAAACACTAGACCGGCCATTATATAACTGGTGTATCAACTAAGTGTTGATGAGGGTAATGGAACGCCGTCAAAGAGACAATAGCTGACGTTTCGAGCGCTAGCCCTTTGTCAGAGCAAATGACGAAGGGCTAGCGCTCGAAACGTCAACTATTGTCTCTTTGACGGCGTTCCATTACCCTCATCAACACTTAGTTGATACACCAGTTTGTCTTCCGCCACGCCGACGCAGTCAACCTAGTTCTCTTAAGAGCTGGTATTACATCGTTCATTATACTGTATATGCAGCAGAAAGGCATCCGGTTTTTGCGAATCTACTTTAATGACGATTGCTGATGTATAATGTTGAATTTTCCACCAATTATAACACTGCTTTCGCTATTCTTTCAAGCCTGCGGTCCTGACTGCCAGCAGCTTTGCGTGAAAATGCATAATTATTATCGCAGTCTGCATGGCTCTCCTCCAATGAAGTGTGACCCCGAACTTGCCAAGTCCGCGCAGGCCTGGGCCGATAAACAGGCACGTGATGGCAAAATGTATCACTCTGAATGGACGGACAAATTTACGGAGAGCATCTCTTGGAAAGGTTGGGGCTGGGAGGGCATGGAAAAGATGGAGGGTGCCATTCCGGGAGCGACCAGGAGCTGGTACTCAGAAATAAAAAACAACTACAACTACAAAACTGGTCAAGGCATCTCGGCGGTGGGACATTTCCAGGCGGTTGTGTGGAAAGACGTAAAGCGCGTCGGTTGTGGCCTCAACATTAAGCCTGACGACGGTACTTACGTCACAGCACACTACGCCCCTGCCATGCATGTCCACGCCAATCGTGACAAAATGGCCCCTATCAACGTTTTACCGAGAAAAGGTAATACAGCCATATTCGTCCCTATTGTAACTACTAAAGACCTGATAAGGTGAAAATCTGGAAATCCGTGAGTAGCCTGTCAAAACTTCTTGTTTGCTCGAGCAGCGATCTGCGGAAAACCCGATGAGAGCTTATCGTTAAGCTCGGCAGTGGACGTTAAACTCAAAAAAGGAGTGTTCATTGCTTAGATTTAACTTGGACATTATAAATAGGTAATTAGTTCATGTTCAATTAATTGTAGTTTCATCATCCGGCTTGATTATTTTAATACAGAACTTCTGCTTTGTGCAACGTGTTGCTGCAACTTGCAACATGGTGGTAATACGCGCGATATTGCGCAACAATTTGCACTGAAAATGTTGCCCGCATTACTTCACGAACCCCGCTTTTTTGAAGTCCCGCGGGACATAAAAAAAAGACTTTCGAAATAACTAAGCTAGTCAAGCTAGTCAATTTAATCTAAGGGGATTCGGCTTGACTTTGAAACAACGGGGACTTCGGATTAGCCGAGTTCGAATTGTTCGACTGTGCTCTCAAGCACATGAATGTGATACGTCTCACGGGAAGCACATTTTGAAATAATCTCCACTACTTGATCCGTATGAGTTTTGCGTCGATTGTTGGCGAAGCCTTATGCTTGTTTCCTGTTTGATACGGTTCCTTCCTCGTCAAGCGCGACCGCAGTTTTAATAAGGGAGCCTGAAGAAGTGCTTTGTTTTTGTCATACATTGACCACCGTTTGACATTTCTCTGGCAGAACCGTCCTGTGTTGTTCGTTCATCGGAGAGGGAAGAATGCCATTCATTAAAAGCTCCCTTTGTAACTCCGGAGGAATGTATCAATTTTGGTTGTTGCTATACGACGACATGTTTATGAGTGAACCGTCTGTGAAGTTGTATAGCCAAGAGGGACGAGTGTGGTGTTTTAAGAGCGACTTTTTTTTCTGACCGGGTGAGGAGTGGCACATCAGTCAAAATTCGGGGTTCTTTTTATTTTGTCAATAGATAACCTATGGTTTGCCAATTACTCTGGTATATTTAGTTTGTCCGGAAACTTTTTCATTTCGTGAAATTTTTGAAAAATCGCCATACCCCTCGAAATGGCTAAAATGAAAGGATTTGGAGGACCACAAAAACCTTTGCACGCGACCGCGCAACGAAACTCTACACATAAATGTCTTCATCTATTGATTAAGAAGACATCCACGAGCAGTTTGAGCCTATAAATAGAATTATAGGTCAAATATTGAATTTCTGGTGTCGGGGCAAAGACAGCCCAAATTTCAATGCTCGCAAATCTCAGTTCAGAGCACTTTTTCAAAAAATCATTTCTATGTCCGGTATTACTCAGATTTGCACAAAAACTCGGTTGTAATATCTAGAAGTGTTGTTTTTATTAAGAATATAAAAATTAGTTTGGTACTTTTTATTGCTTGAAAGAACTAACGCGGCTAATTTTGCCAAAATCACAACATCGACTTGTAAACAACGCGCAACGATCAATTCACACTTTCGAATAAACTCGAATAAATCTTCGCCTACTACCTCAAACTTGGCACAAAACTCTGTAGGAGACCTTATAACAAGTTTAACTTTCAATACCACCGGTTAACAATTGATTTATGTGTTTTTTTCCTATCAAAATGCCTCTTCAACTCAGTGGTCGACAAGCGCTAACTGATCGCTTCACTTTCTTTGCCAATTTACGCCTCATTTCGCTTTATTCTGCTACAATATAGCACAAATATGTTTCCAAGGATGTCCCTGTCGCTTTAAGAGCTCTTTCTTGTAAAAAATAAAAGATTCATGCAGTCAAAACATACGCGCCGACGTCGTCGTGCGTTCGTTGTTGGTGTCACGCAATCTTAAAACTTAGCGAGATATGTTTATTATATTTTATAGTTACATTGATATCCCTTGTTTGACCCAAAAATATGTTAACTTTGTTTTGTCATTATCGCTACCGGGAATGAAAATGCGACATAAAGCTTTATTATTTGGGTATCAAAGTGGCCAAATAATGAAAACAACAACAACAATAGAATTTGTACTTGAAATGATACATGAATACATATCTGGCCAAGAAATATTTTTTTATACACAAATAAAACATGATAAGATCAGTAGCTTTTAGTGGCTCCTGGATTTTAAACTGAGCTGACTTTATTTACCAAAACGAGTTATTTTACCGGATCCGGCTTAATGAACTGCACACAGATCTAATGAGAAACTGACAAGCAAGTGATATGTACATTTTATTACTGGCCTAACTGGCAAGAAATCTTTATTTATGTGACTGCCTCTCGAGAGTTTTATCTGTTCGTGAAGCGCATGATTTATACAAATATTGCATATATTCACTCATTCAGACACCCTGTTGTGTTGTGTTGTGTTGTGTTGTGTTGTGTTTTTTTTTTTTTCTTTTTTTTTCTCGGCTCTAATAAGACCTCTTCTCAAATTTACATCACTAACAGAGATTCACATTTTAGTTTATTTTCCGTATTTTTCTTTCTATTCAGTGGCCGCCTTGTTTTGTTACTCAGTGCCGAGGGGAAAAAAAGAAAATGATAGGACTCGTAAAGGCGGGGTCGTACTTTTTCCCAACACACCAAAATGAATACCTATATTGGTTGTAGAAGCAGCTGCCGTTAGGTGTTAGGAAAGATAGCAACGGTGACATAAAGGTTTTAGTTTTTCAAAACAGATTTGGCAAATTGAGAAGCGGAGTTCTTTTTTCCTGTAATAAGGATATTTCGGGGCACAAAAAGGCGATGGGATAAGCGATGTTGAGACCGAAGTTGAATTGATATTAGCACGGGCGTCGATATTTACTCCGCCGTCTGATATATCAAAATTGACGATTTGCGCTTCACACCGCTATTCTTTGCGAATTGGTTGGCGCAAAAGATCGCAGCGTTGCCGAGTTCCAGCGGGCCTATGCAGACATGGTGAGAAGGGGAAATCGCGCAAGGCTGATCGCGGGATCAACAAAGCGCTCTCTAGGGCAATCCTTCGCCGCACTGGTATATTTGTTGCGGCTGGTTCGGGTACGTGCGTCAAGTCTTTTTTTTATAATTTGTTATCTGTTCTGAAAGGAAATTCGTTTCCAAATCTGGCTTCATATCTTCTCTTTGGTACAATTAAAAAAGAAAGAACAACGGAAAATATAACTTTAAGATTATCTGCAGTGCATGGGTGTGCTTACGGTACATACTAAAACTACTTCAAGTAGACTACTGTAACTTTCTATCACTTTGTACACGCTCGCTTCGATTTATAATTTAAAAATGTGTGAACATAGTTGGCGCGCCCAGGCTAGGGTCCCCGGGCCAATCCTTTTTCATATATACAGGGCTTTTGACTTAAAAGTTGCCGCTTTTGGAATTTTTGATTTTTGATTTTTGATTTAATGGAAGGGCACTTTTCTCCCCAAGCCAGTTTATGACAAAATTGTATGGGACGGTGGGTTGTGTTGGGACGGAGTGGAGTCTCAAAGGTGTAAAGTACAAATAATGTATTGGAGAAATTGAAATTGCGAGAGAGAGAGAGAGAGAGAGGGGGGGGGGGGGGGAGGGGGGGGGAGGGGGGTGGGAGGGGGGAGACCAAAATATAATAATCCGTTTCTGGGTATGGGGGGAGGGGGGTTAACATTTTGGGGATATTTTTTATAAAGTTGTCTTGCAGCTCCTAATGACGTGTACGGTACAATGGCTTCGTGCTGTTTTGATTACTCCAACCACAACAGGAACCATAACCATTATAACCATAACCATTCTAGTTTATGGTTCCTGTTGTTTTCATTATTTGGCCACTTTGATACCCAAATAATAAAGTTTTATGTCGCATTTTCATTCCCGTTAGCGATAATGGCAAAACAAAGTTAATATATTTTTGGGTCAAACAAGGGATATCAGTATAACTAAATATAATAAACATATCTCGCTGAGTTTTAAGATTGCGTGACAACAATAACGAACCACGGCGACGTCGGCGCGTATGTTTTGACTGCATGAATCTTTTATTTTTTACAAGAAAGAGCTCTTAAAGCGACAGGGACATCCTTGGAAACATATTTGTGCTATATTGTAGCAGAATAAAGCGAAATGAGGCGTAAATTGGCAAAGAAAGTGAAGCGATCAGTTAGCGCTTGTCGACCACTGAGTTGAAGAGGCATTTTGATAGGAAAAAAACACATAAATCAATCGTTAACCGGTGGTATTGAAAGTTAAACTTGTTATAAGGTCTCCTACAGAGTTTTGTGCCAAGTTTGAGGTAGAGGGCGAAGTTTTTGTTCGAGTTTATTCGAAAGTGTGAATTGATCGTTGCGCGTTGTTTACAAGTCGATGTTGTGATTTTGGCAAAATTAGCCGCGTTAGTTCTTTCGAGTAATGAAAAGTACCAAACTAATTTTTATATTCTTAATAAAAACAACACTTCTAGATATAACAACCGAATATTTGTGCAAATCTGAGTAATACCGGACATAGAAATGATTTTTTGAAAAAGTGCTCTGAACTGAGATTTGCGAGCATTGAAATTTGGGCTGTCTTTGCCCCGACACCAGAAATTCAATATTTGACCTATAATTCTATTTATAGGCTCAAATTGCTCGTGGATGTCTTCTTAATCAATAGATGAAGACATTTAAGAACAGAATTTCGTTGCGCGGTCGCGTGCGAAGGCTTTTGTGGTCCTATTAACTCCTTTCATTTTAGTCATTTTGAGGCGTAGCGGTTTTAACTTTTTTCTTGAAATTCTAAAACTGTTTGAACAAAATAAATATACGAGAGTAATTGGCTCACCATAGGCTATCTCTGGACAAAATATGAAGAACCCCGATTTTTGACTGATGTGCCACATTTTTCTCATTTCACCCGGTGTTTAGGAAAATTCGCTCTTAAGAGACCAGGAGGTAATGTGACAGACAGTCATACTTATGCAGAAGTAATCTATGTTTTTTATCAGTTGTACGTGACGTACTTAAAATATTTATTCCGTACTACTGTATAACAAACGAAAAGTAGTTTTTAACATTCTATATAGTTGGCTACAGGCTCACCTAAAATAACCACAATCAAAAAAATAAAGAAGGTATAAACTCAGCTTCTTACACTTGGCATATCCCAGATAACCATAATGTGTCATCGAGCACTACTGTATATAAAGCAACAAGTAAAAGCTTCGCACATTTGATAGCGCATTTTAACGTTTAAATTGTTAAATTGTTAAAATTGCAAATTTCCAGGATCCCAACCCGGCAGGCATACAACGACCCAGCCAACTCCAGCTCCCGAAGGTAAAATGTCTAATCATTGCGTACACTTAACTATATTTTCATGCCTCTCTTACCACACGTCTCAGTTCCTTTCACGGCCTCATCTCAAGGTATGAAAGTGCAGTATAAGGGAGGTTTAAGTTACACTTTGTTTACCGCCAAATCCACTTTGCCACCCATCAAGGAGTCGTGCAAACAATACAGCGCAAACTTAGTTTCCATGGAAGCTAATAATATGCTGGAGCAAAGGGATGGGTGAACAAAAATCAGTTTGTCAAACAAAGTTCGGTACGCGAGTAATGGCTAAAAACAGTCCACCAGGAACAAAAGGAAGCTTCGACGTGAAAAATGGATTTATTTGTAAGAAGCATCTCCCGGATGGTCATTTGTGCCTTCAAGCACTATACACGTAGAGCTACTGCATATAAAGTAATACAGAACCCTTTTCAGCTCCTTAATTTGATCTTTTGATGGCTTATATTGTAGCGTTTTAAAATACAACACCAATAGATAATGTTGAAATTGCAAAATTTCCAGGATCCCAAGCCGGTGGGCATACAACGACCCTGCCAACTCCAGCTCCCGAAGGTAAATTGTCTAATCATTGCGTATACACTTAACTATCCTTTTACCTCATCTCAAGGTTGAAAATGCAATATAGAGGAGATTCAAGTTTGTGTTCAGTACTTTGGAGATCACAAAATCAGTGTTGCAATTTTCTTTTTTCCTTTTTCAGAATAAACCATTAGGCTTGAAGTTCCGTCCTTGCCCTCACTGCGAAAAGGAATACTGAATCTTACTACATGTAGTAAGATTGAAAAACAGTGTCCTTTGGAAAATAAATACCTTGGGCCAAAAAGCTTTTTGTCTTGCTTGGAAGTACAGGCCGGTGCAAACAAACGCAACATGTTGGCACAACATTTCCCAAAATGCCGATTTGCCGATCCTTGCTCTGGGGACCATTTATCAGTAAACCAGAATATTTAAGAGAGTGCTGATGAAAAATGTGGCCTTGAGGCCTCGATCCGATGTCGTCCTAACTGCGGGGGCTTCTCGTCTGTCATGTGATAACTGTATACTGATTCTTTTCTTCTTTCTATTTCTCCCTCTTTTTCTTTCTTTTCTTTCGTATTTTTGGCTTTCCCCGAAACAACAACTTTCGGCCTGGCAATTTTTTTTTTCGATAACCCAAACCAAGTGGCACAAACATTTGGTCGTGGTTTAATTCAGCTCGAGTAAAATAAAAGGCAATGCAAACAAATACCTTCACCCTGCCTGGCGTGTGAGAGCCATCCGGCAGAATAGAAGCCCCTGATGTCAATCGCGCAAAAGGCCGTTTTACTAGCTGTTGACAGTTGCATCCGGCCTGTCACAACCCCACTCGCTGAATGAGGAACACAGGTACATGCAAACCCGACACTCTGACAGGAAAAACATATCCCTTTAAAGTAAGTACGGTACCAGACTACAACGTATACATGCACATGACTTCACAAATATTTACATTTAGGAACGTCAACCCCATAACACTTCTTTTTTTCTTTTCCCTTTTTTCCTTTTTTTTTTTTTTTTTTCTTCACCCAACTGGCTCAAGATGCCATCTGGTATTGTAAAGCTTCGCGTGTCCAGAAGCGCACAGTTTTATTCAGTACTAGTGAAGATACACTAGGCGTGATGATTAAGCACTGACCATTTGTGACTACGTTTGGTTCTGCAGGCCCCGGATATTCACGTGATCCACGTAGTTGCCATAATTTCACTACCGCCACATCTAGAATTAGTAATTAGTGTTATCGTGAACAGTGAAGTGAAAATACAGACGACTCTTCAATTTTAAAACTGCGTTTCATACGTTTCCTTCATCCGTAATTACCGTTTAGCTGCGGCTTCGGCTAGTTTCGTTGAAGGTAGTCTCGGTTTTCCTTTGGTAGTCTCGGTTTGTCGCACTGGGCGGTACGTACACCGTCCGGTACACAAATTGGTCAAATGGCTTTACTTCCCACCAACTTACTCTTCCCATGAAAAACCTTTTATATTTCTGAAGATCCGACGTTCTAATGCAGCTTTGGGTCTCGAATTTGGCGTCTGGTTTGTTCTTGCATGTTCTGCTATTTACATTTTCAAATACCCAAAAATTTGGGATTGTATTTTGCGAAAGCTCAAGGTGCCTTGTTGCAATCATCGGAAGAATCCGCTCGCTAAATCGGCACCAAATTGCCTCAAGAGTCATCGTAAGCGACAAGTAAGGACGTGATTTGAAAACCTCCCATACAAATCCCTGTAAGCGGATCAGCCGTGACATCATCAGCCCGTGTAAGAACATTTGAACTTTTACTTTTTGAAGTGTTTTCGCATCATTCCCACTTGCGTTGCTTAGCGTGTGCTATTTATACAAATGTCAGTCGCCTCGTAGACTATCTATAGGTGCTAACGAACACACAGCCACACTTTCATGAAATAAAAAAAGAAGCCTATCCTACGGTTGAACGCTTCCTTTTCTTGTAGTGATCGTCGAATTTGGCAGAATTTCCAAAAGATTTCACGCAGAAATTTCCGAACCGTCTTCATCAATCCTTTATCTGCCTTCATCAGTTCTTGTTTCGTGTATTTCAACATTTGCGAATTTTGTGTCAGTGGCTGTGATACAGAATAGGAAAATCGAGAGAGTTGTGATAACATCTAGCGCGACTCCAGTTTTCTACAATTGAAACCTGCTGCCTTGCCACCAGCACCTTCTTGGTGTTCTAAAGTATTATTGTAAATATTTAAAATCATTTTTCGTTCCTGTAAACGTTTACAAGAGATGTGTTTCTAATTCCAAGTACGTCTAGGTTGACGTTTTACACAGACTTGATACGCCAAAATTGTTGCCTTTAGTGGAATACGTCATTGATCACGTAATGGTTGTCCAATCAGCACCACCACTCTTCTCTCTCGTCGTACTTCTGTTATATCTAGGAGCCAAAGGTCAGTAGTGTTTACCATCTACATCTTAAGAGTCTGGCTACTATTCAACAACTGCAGGAAGTGGAGCTGTGTAACGTCATTGACTCTGCAGGCTCGACGTCTGGGCACGAGTAAATAAATACGTCACATACACTCGGGATCACAATACTGAGAAGCCCTTACACACCAAAACAAAACATGTTTACGTCTAACTAATGTTATGTAAATGCTACCTTTTGTAAAATTGTACCGTACAAGAAATATGACAACTCCCACCGCTCGGCAGACGTTTCGCCAAAATTGGCCTTCCCAGAGGACGGATTAGATTATCACTGAACCCGTAAATGAAGAGGGTGTCAAGTTGCCTGGAAAGGCTACCAAAATTCTAAATGGTGACGCGCACCTCCCATTTGATCACAGAGTCGTAAAGACCGTTATACTCTCGTTCTCATGTTTGCTTTTTTCCGAAAATCCTGCAGGTTTGGAGATTCCGCAAGACCCGATGAATAGACCTGGAGACGAATCCTGGCAGCTGAGTGACGGCAATTGCGGGCAAGGGCTCAGTGAGTGACCTTATTTACGTCATATATAGTGCAGTGTGATGTGAACCTGAACATTTGTACTGTTACTGTAGAATATCCACGCGTCTTTTGCCTGCATACTGTTTTCTGTGTCAGTAGAATATAGCGTTACGTTTCAAACACCAGACCGGCCATTATACTGTAGTTATGTAGCAGAAAAGCGTTTTTCTTTTGCGAATCTCCTTTAGTGACGATCGCTGATTTATAATGTTGAATTTTCCAAAAATTATAACACTGCTTTCGCTATTCTTCCAAGCCTGTCGTCCTTACTGCGAACAGCTTTGCTTGAAAATGCAAAATTACTATCGCAGTCTCTCCTTCACTGAAGTGTTACCCCGAACTTTTCATCCACATCTTTTTGACAGTGTAGTAACGCGTTTCATCATCAATAAGAGGACAAACACAGAAAACTGACGTCAATTTGTTAAGTAGTTCGGCAAGAAATAGCGGTTGCGGTTTCCGCTTAAAACTAAATGAAAGTGAGGCGTTTTGGGTCACTGGATCAAACGATTAGTGCTCACGCCATGACAAGCATGAAGCTCCCGTAAACGGACATCCTTGGTAAGGAGAAAAAGTGTCCGCTTGCGGAAGTTTCAACTGTATGTTTGTCATAGCGTGAGCACCATTTGTTTGATCCACTGACCCAAACGCCTCACTTTCACGTAGTTTTAAGCCGAAACCGCTGACAACTGTTATATGTGCTATTATAACACTGCTTTCGCTATTTTTTCAAGCCTGCGGTCCTGACTGCCAGCAGCTTTGCGTGAAAATGCATAATTATTATCGCAGTCTGCATGGCTCTCCTCCAATGAAGTGTGACCCCGAACTTGCCAAGTCCGCGCAGGCCTGGACCGACGAACAGGCACGACAGAAAAACATGCATCACTCTGAATGGACGGACAAATTTACGGAGAGCATCTCTTGGAAAGGTTGGGGCTGGGAGGGCATGGAAAAGATGGAGGGTGCCATTCCGGGTGCGACCAGGAGCTGGTACTCAGAAATAAAAGACAACTACGACTACAACACTGGTCAAGGCAGCTCGGTGGTGGGACATTTCCAGGCGGTTGTGTGGAAAGACGAGGAGCGCATCGGTTGTGGTCTCAACATTAGTCCTGACGACGGTACTTACGTCACAGCACACTACGCTCCTGCCATGCATGCCCACGTCAAGGAGGAATTTGACAAACTGGTCCCTACAATGGTTTTACCGAGAAAAGGTAATACAGCTCAATATTCCATATTGTAACTACTGAAGACCTGATAAGGTGAAAATATGAAGAGCCGTGAGTAGCCTGCATTTTATAAAGAACTGGTTAAAACTTTTTTGTGCACGAGCAAACAGCGCTCCGCGGAAAACCCGGTGATATGTTATTGTTAAGCTCGGCAGTGGACAGATTTAAAATTGAAAGCGAGAGTTGCTTGTTTACCCTTTCGAAGTCTCGGAAACATAACTATGCAAATATAGTCTCCCCTGCCAGATACGAGAGCTGCTAATTAGTGAAAAGTAAAGCATTACAAGACTTTTCGGGGCTTTTTTGCGTATCTGAATACAACGCAAAGTAAAACATTCATTTTGAGCTCATTTTTAGTATAAACCAAGGCAATTTTCTGAACAAATTAAAATATGCATGGCATGCAGTCAGGCGTCGTGGCACTCCCGCAAAATTCAAAATATAACAATGTTTCAGCTCAGCGTTGCAGTGGCCTTACAGGGTGAATTTTAGGTACACTATTATGCACCAAGCTGAAGCAAAACTTTGAAATGAAATTTGTGAGTTTCGAATACTATGAAGGCACCCGGGGGGTGGGGGGGGGGGGGGGGGGGGGGGGAGGGGGCACTCCCATATATGGGCTACACGGGGATGTGCCGCTCAACAGGGTATACTTTTTGCCTCTCCGACTCTGGAACAGGGTATACAAATCACCGTTTCTCTCTGGAACAGGGTATATTTTTCGTTCAGTCTGGCTCTGGAACAAGGTCGGTATTTCTTCCTGCCAGAATCGTTGATGATTTATAGTCGAGTCTGTCGCTGCAAAACAGCTCTGAACTGTTGCTTTAAATCATGCAACACCACATGTTTATTCAAGCACGCCATTTCCAATTTGTAGAGTCGCCTCTAGTCTGGAACAGGGTATCTATTTTCACCATTTTTTCTGGAACAGGGTCGCAAAATTGCCTTTCTTTACTCTGGAACAGGGTCAGGGTCACAGGGACTCAGCGGCACACCCCCATACTAAATTTAAGGGAGTGCCGACTGTATTTTGCTTGTCCTTTCTGAAGTAGTGTCTGAGTTTCAACACAATATTGGCGTGTGCTCAGGTCGACTCGAGTAGATGCCTTAAAGAAATTGTTTCATGCAATGGCATAATATCCGGGTCGTTTACAGTCGTCGGTCGAATTGCTTGGCCTTTTATCTGCATCTTGTTGTATAAAATCACTCCGTCGATGCTCTATCGCTTGTAGCCGCACCTGGAGGTCGTACGCCAGACAGACCGACTTACGAACACTAAATTTCGAGATTGCGATCCGCTTAAAGTTTCAAAAAAGTGCGATATTACACCATTACCAGTTACCAGGTGGTAAACGTTTTCGTCAAAATCGGCCATTTTTTATAAGAAAGCTATAGCAGCCTTTGGATTTTTTCGGCTAATGTCAGAATCGCGTGAAACTTTCAGGAAATCATCTTGGGACTATAGCAAAGCAGCCTGTGTGTAATTTTTTATATTTTAGACAGCGGGAGCGAGAAATACTAACTGTAATAGCAAATCATCGACCATCACTTTATGCCCGTTTTAAACAAAAGAGGTTCAAAGACAATGCGTGGTTTTCTTGCAATATCTCCACAACTTCGTATTTCATAATCAAATCCATAATTTCATTGCTCAGTTTGCGGGCCAAGCCAATGATGTTTGCTGATCGAGAAATCCTTGCCGTCGTGATTCTTACCCTGGCAGAGCTCGGGGATTAAGTTCTGTTCTGAACAACACGCCTATGGCAACACAACAATTCACAACTTGTTTTACTAGTGTACTTGTGCCTGGTAGGCCGCTAATGTTAAAATTATTTTTGCTTTCCAAGTGCAAGTAGTGCAAAGTGGGGATGTAGTAAACTAAATGGCACATCACCGGACACGAAAGACTCTTCCAAAAGTAGAGCCGGCATAGCCAGTTTTATTTAACCTATCTCACTGCAGCCACTGATGCCTAAAGATTCAGACTACAAAATATAAATGTGCTATGTGATTTCGAAACAACCAAGCCGACTTTTTCCTGCAATGGTGGTAACTTGTGTTCCTACAAAAAATATTTCTTTAGATTAAGAAGCTTCTTCATAGTCTTTTTTAGTAGTAGTAGTTTATTTGATTTTTTCACATCTACGTGATTTAGAATTATAAAAACACAAAGTTATAACCCAGTTTATGTGACGAAAAAGCCCGAGCTGGAAGCTCAGCTTATAGTGTGCAGTTTTGCTGTTGGGAACAAGAATTTTAAGCAGCCAAGAATTTCAAGTTGACAGTGTGCAACCAATGCCTGTGAGAATCTCCGCTACTTGATCATGGGTTTTGGTGCTGATTGTTGGCTAAGCCTTAGGCTTGTTTCCTGTTCGATACGGTTTCTTCCCCGTCGAGTGTGACCGCAGTTATAGTAAGGGAGCCTGAGAAAGCCATGGCTTTGAATTTTGTCATACATTGACCGCTCGTCTAACATTTCTCCCGCAGAAGAGTCGTGTGTTGTTCGTTCATCGGAGAGAGAAGAATGCTCTTCATTAAAAGCTCCCTTTGTAACTCCGGAGGAATGTAAGAATGCTGGTTGTTGCTACGACGACATGTTTATGAGTGAACCGTCTGTGAAGTACTACGAACCAAAGGGACGAGTGTGGTGTTTTAAGACACCAGGAGGTAATGTGACAGACAGTCATACTCATGCAGAAGTAATCTAATATGTTTTGTTCAGTTATATAAACAATAAACTACTTTTGGCGAGGAAATATGCACGGATAATTGTCCGAGGATATTATCTGTTCCAAGAAGCAAACAGTTGCCCGAGAGCGAAGCTCGAGGGCAACTGTGAGCTTCGAGGAATAGATAATGTCCAAGGACAATTATCCGTGCATATTTCCGAAGCCAAAAGTAGTTTATTGTCTTTATTATCCTTCAAATATTTCCTCTCGCAGCGCAAATAACGGTGCGGAAACTGAAGCATTTTAGTGCTTTCTGGAGCTGCTTTTTCGACCAATAAATTGATGTCCTCCTCAGTGGTCATCTTGTAATGATTTTTGTGACTAAATAAATAGAACTGTATTCGGATATTGTCAATAAACAGCGTTAGTTCGCCAGGCGGGGGTTATTCGCTGATAACGTCCGCTCGCGAGCGGACGTTATTCGGTCACGTGTCACGATTCTACCAATTACGCGCGGGAGGAAATATTTGATGGGTCATAAACGTATATATATCAGTTGCACGTGACGTACTAAAACATCCACACCTTACTACTGTATAACAAACTAGTAATAACACTCTTTATAAAATAACTATGATACTACGCGCGCCCTGATTGGCTAAATAACCTTGTTAGAGGAGAGTATATTACACGCTGACGCGATACGAAATGTTTTTTGCTTGGCTAATTATTTTATAAAAGAAATATATAACCGTTTCCCGTGTAATATAGCCTCATCTAAGCACTTAGGAAGTTGGGACAACACTCGAGTAGCGCCGGAAACCACTCGGCGGCCTCGTGGTTTCCTTACGCTACTCTCGTGTTCTCCCAACTTCCCGCGTGTTTAGATGAGGCTATATTACACGGTGACGCGTTATATATTTCTTAAGTATAGTTGGCTACAGGTTTACCTAGAATAACAACAAGTCAAAAAATAAATAAGGTATAAACTCAGCATGGCTCGAATCTTCATCACTATATTTTCTTACACTTGACATCTCTCGGATATTCATATTGTGTCCTCAAGCACTGTGTATATAGCCACTGTGTATAAAGTAACAAACACAAGCTTCGCAGCTTTGATAGTGCATAGTGTAAAGTTTTGTTGAAACAGTCGCAAAATTTCCAGGATCCCAGCCCAGGCCTACAACGACACCAGTGGCTGGGCCTCCAGTCCCCACCCCAGCGCCACCTGTTCCCGAAGGTAAAATGGTATAAACTTTCCGATCATTGCATACACTTAACTACCCTTTCATGTACATCTCAGTTCCTTTAACCTCATCTCAAGGTATAAAAGTGCAGTGTAAGGAAGATTCAAGTTACACCTTGTTGACCGTCAGTTTCACCTGGCCAGCCATCAAAGAGTTGTGCAAACAATATAGCGCAAATTTTGTTTCCATAGAAACTAATAATTAGTAGCTGTATGTGAAAAGTTTGATCTAATTTGTGCTTGCAACGATGAATGGCACATGGACTGAAGAACGAAGCTAGAGCATAGGGATGGGTGAACGGGAATCAGTTTGTCAGACAAAGTTCGGAACGCAGTGATGGCTAGAGACAGTCCACCAGAACAAAAGGAAGCTTCAACGTGAAAAATGGATTTATCAGTGTAAGAAGCACTTCCCGGATGATCATTTGTGTCTTCAAGAGCATACACATAGAGCTACGCATATAAAGCAATACACAATTTTCTTTCATCTCTTTAATTTGATCTTTCGATAGCTTATATTGTAGCGTTTTAAAATACAACACCAATAGATAATGTTGAAATTACAAAATTTCTAGGATCCCGACCCAGTCTTCCAACGGCACCAGCCCCCGCCCCAGCCCCAGCACCTAACCCTCCAGGCCCTGTACCAGCTCCTGGTCCCGAAGGTAAAATATGTCTCACCATCAACGTACACTTTACGGCTATCATTTCATGCATCTCTTATCACACATTTCAATTTCTTTCACCTCATCTCAAGGTGCGCAATACAAGGGAGATTCAAGTTACGCTTTGTTTATGGCCGGATCCACCTGGCCAGTCAGCAAAGAGTCGTGCAAACAAAATGGCGCAAACTTAGTTTCCATGGAAACTGAAGATGAGTGGCGGTATGTCAAAAGTTTGATCCAGTTTGTATCAAATGCTTACAACGATGAATGGCACATTGGACTGGAGAACATAGCTGGAACATGGAGATGGGCGAACGGGAGTCCTTTGAGCATCAATCACTGGCAGCCTGGTCAGCCGTCAGACAAAGGTCGAAACGCAGTGATGGCAAGAAACAATCCACCTGGATCAAAAGGAAGCTTCAGTGTCGTACCCGAGGACGTGAAAAAGGGATTTATTTGTGAGAAGCCAAAAGGTAGGAATCACCACAATAACTGTGTATATAAATGAATGCATTTGTGTGATATTTTACCAGAGAGAACTGAGGATGGCTGGAATCTTCCTCACTATTTTTTACATTTGGCATCCCCCGGATGACCATATTATGTCTTCAAGCACTATGTGTAGAGCCACTGCACATAGAGCAACACGCAAAAGCTTCTCACTTCTCACTTAAAAAATAGCGCATACTGTAACGTTTTGCTGAAACAGTTGCAAAATTTCCAGGATCCCAACCCAGGCCTACAACAACACCAGTGGCTGGGCCTTCAGCCCCCGTCCCAACTCGACCTGTTCCCGAAGGTAAATTGTCTAATCATTACGTACACTTAACTCTCCTTTCATGAATCTCTTGTCACACGTCTCAGCTCCTTTAACCTCATCTCAAGGTTATAAAAGTGCAATATAAGGGAGATTCAAGTAACACTTTGTTTACCGCCGGATTCGCCTGGCCAGTCAGCAAAGAGTCGCGCAAACAATATGGCACAAACATAGTTTCCATGAAAACTAATAACGAGTAGTTGTATATCAAAAAGCTTGATTCAATTTGTGCTTACAACGATGAATGGCACATGGACTGAAGAATGGCTAGAAACAGTCCACCAGGAGCAAAAGGAAGCTTCGACGTGAAAAATGGATGTATTTGTAAGAAACATCTCCCGGATGATCATTTGTGTCTTCAACTAATACATATGTACAGCTACTGCATATATAGCAATACGCAGACTTTTTTCAGATACTTAATTTGATCTTTTGATAGCTTATATTGTAGCATTTTAAAATACAACACAGATGAATGTTGAAATTGCAAAACTTCCAGGATCCCGACCCGGTCTTCCAACGACACCAGTGGCTCCTGCCCCAGGCTCTACTTCAGTTCCTGACGGCAATTGCGGGCAAGGGCTCAGTGAGTGACTTTACTTACGTCATTATATATAGTGCAGCGCGATGTGAACCTGAATATTTGTACTGTTACTGTAGAATATCCACGCGCCTTTTGCCTGTATACTGTTTTCTGTGTCAATAGAATATTGCGTTACGTTTCAAACACCAGACCGGCCATTATACTGTAGTTATGCAGCTGAAAAGCGTTTATTTTTTATTGCGAATCTAGTTTAGTGACGATTGTTGATGTATAATGTTGAATTGTCCACTAATTATAACACTGCTTTCGTTATTTTTTCAAGCCTGCGGTCCTGACTGCCAGCAGCTTTGCGTGAAAATGCATAATTATTATCGCAGTCTGCATGGCTCTCCTCCAATGAAGTGTGACCCCGAACTTGCCAAGTCCGCGCAGGCCTGGACCGATGAACAGGCACGACAGAGAAACATGCATCATTCTGAATGGACGGACAAATTTACGGAGAGCATCTCTTGGAAAGGTTGGGGCTGGGAGGGCATGGAAAAGATGGAGGGTGCCATTCCGGGTGCGACCAGGAGCTGGTACTCAGAAATAAAAGACAACTACGACTACAACACTGGTCAAGGCAGCTCGGTGGTGGGACACTTCCAGGCGGTTGTGTGGAAAGACGAGGAGCGCATCGGTTGTGGTCTCAACATTAGTCCTGACGACGGTACTTACGTCACAGCACACTACGCTCCTGCCATGCATGCCCACGTCAAGGAGGAATTTGACAAACTGGTCCCTACAATGGTTTTACCGAGAAAAGGTAATGCAGCCATAGTCCCTATTGTAACTACTATAAGGACCTCATAAAGTGAAAATGTGAAGATCCGTGAGTAGCCTGCATAATTACTTATAAGCAACTGGTTAAAACTTTTAATTGTTTGCACTAGCAAACCCGGTGCTCAACGTTAAACACATAATATTTATCTTGGACACAATGAAAAGTTTAATTTAGTTTACATTCAATTAAAATTATAGTTTCATTGGCCGGCTTGATTTTTAATTATACGATAAGGATGCTCTCAAGCAGGTGGATGTGATATGTCTCACGGAAAGCACATTTAATTTTGAGACAACAGAGTCGCCTTTCTCCTGAAATTGGGGTTTGTGTTCACACGAAAACTATATCCCTTTGAAATTTGTGAAGCTTTTTCATATAGTTTCGTTGTTGGGAACAAGAATTTTATGCAGCCGGCAATTTCAAACTGTCAGCGTGCAATCGGTAAGAATCACCACTCTTTGATCACACGAGTTTTGTGCCGATTGTTTGCAAAACCTCAGGCTTGTTTCCTGTTTGATACGCGGTTCCGTCCCCGCGTCGAGTGCGACCGCAGTTATAGTAAGGGAGCCTGAGAAAATGCTTTGATTTTTGTCATACATTGACCGCTCGTCTAACATTTCTCCCGCAGAAGAGTCGTGTGTTGTTCGTTCATCGGAAAGAGAAGAATGCTCTTCATTAAAAGCTCCCTTTGTAACTCCGGAGCAATGTAAGAATGCTGGTTGTTGCTACGATGACATGTTTATGAGTGAACCGTCTGTGAAGTACTACGAGCCAAAGGGACGAGTGTGGTGTTTTAAGACACCAGGAGGTAATGTGACAGACAGTCATACTCATGCAGAAGTTTTCTTGCTATATCTCGTCAACGGCTCAAGAAAAATAAGGCAAATGTATTGCCAAATGTCGTCGTAGTCCCAGGAAGGTTTCCTGAAAGTTTGAAGAGTTAAAAAAAAAGTCAAATTGGCTATTTTGGACAAAAAGCATGGGCTATAGCCTTACTTTTTTTTTTTTTTTTTTTTCGAAAAGCGGCCATTTTTGGCCCGATGGTAAAATATAACTGAGTGTATTTGTTTGTTATTTTACCAGCGGGAACAGATATCTAATATACACTATGCAAAAGCTAACTGAATTTCAACAATTTTCTCTGCTAGACAATATTATTAAGTGTACGATCACCTGGGCAAAACTATACTGACACATACTTGTATCATTTGGGCATGTTGAATTACAACCCTCTAAGTCTTTTTGTAGTAGGAGAAAAGCTTATTACCCCCATCGCTCACTATAGATTCTTTTTCCAACGTGTTTCTCTTTCTCTTGCTTTTGATTTGGTTTTGAAAGTGGTAATTATTGTGATTTTGTTGACGCCGCGGTTTCTGTTCAGTAGTTGGAGATTACGATGTCAGTGTTTGCCTTCTACTTTTTTTTTTTTTCAGGATAATCCATTACGTTTCAAGTTCCGTACTCAACCTCACTGCGAAAAGGAATACTTAATCTTAACGCGCTGATTTACTGCAATCACAAAAAAAGACTGTAAAAGACTGTCCTCTAGAAAATAAATACCTTACACTAAACGGCTTTCATCTTGCTCGGAAGTAAGAACTTAAGGATTGGTCCAATGTATTTGCCGAGGATCGGTTTCGCAACGCCAATTTATAATTCCGATCCGTCCGCGCTCTGGGGCCAATATGCAAGGGACTGCTGATGAATCATGCGGTTTGAGGCCTCGATCCTATGATTTGCTAACTGGGGCTTCTCCTCTGTCACGCTGACAACTGCGTACTGATTCTTTTCTTTCCCTCTCTCTGGATATTTGATAATGTAATGATATTGTATTTTACTATAGCTAATGAATGAAAATATATATTGTATTATTTGCTCAATTACTTTCATGAAAAGAACCATGGTTGAATATATCAGTAAAGTTTTATTCATTCATTTATTCATTCTCTCTCTCTCTTTTGGCAATTCTCCCGAAACGCCAACCTGGCATATTTTTTTCGATAACCCAAGTAACACAAACGTTTGGTCAAGCTCGGTTAGTAAAAAGGCACATGCTATCACAGATACATTCATCCGGCCTGGCGTGTGAGAACCATCTAGAATATAGAAGCCCCTGGTGTCAGTCGTGCAAAAGGCAAAAGGTTTTACTAGCTGGTGACAGTTGCATCTGGCCTGTCATAACCCCGGACGCTAAACGAGAAGCACGGGTGCATGCAAACCCGACGACACTCAAGAAAAACACACCCCGTGAAGTGTTAGACTTTATAGCTTTGAAATTTGCAGCAAAACGTACATGCGCATTACTTGATAAGTATTTACATTTATGAACGTCGACCCCATGATGTGTCTTTTATATCTGACCCAGTGACAGCCACGTCACTCACCGCTTCACCAGCCGGCTCAAGGTGGTCATCGGTATTCTACAGCTTCGCGTGTCCAGAAGCGCACAGTTTTATTCAGTACTAGTGAAGATACACGAGGCGTGATGATTAAACACTGACCATTTGTGACTCTAGTTGGTTCTTCACGCCCCGGATATTCACGTGACCAACGTTCCATAATTTCGCTACCGCCACATCTAGAATCAGTAACAGTGTTAACGTGGAGACATATGTTAAATATTTTGCGTGCATCATAACTAAGTGTTGTGGAATAATTAGGTATATCTTGATAAGGTTTAGTATTTGTACATTACAGAAATAACTCGTAGTGAGAAATTTTCATGATAATATTTAATGTTCGTGCTTTTGACTGGCAAATCAAATTCACGGCGCTGCTGGCCCAAATTGTCAGAACTGATAATAATCAATAATTTAAATGATAGAAAGCCTTTGTGGCGGCCCACCCGCTGTTGCTGGAAAGCGCCATTGGTCGTTATAGCGTTCAACACGCTATATAGACGGGAGGGAAGAACTCGTGCTTTCTCGTTGATTATTTGATTTCTGTGAGAACACGTACATCGTTCTCGCGTATTTTCAAACTACTCGTAGCACTACACACCTCAACTGAAATGTCGCTAAGCACATGGAGTTATTCAGAAAGCGGCTTCGGTAAATATTTTATTTCTTCCTTTGCCTCTTTCATATTTTATTTGCCCATCTTGTTAAGAAGTGTTTGCCTTAGCTATGCAACTGTTCGCTTTTTCGTATCACTATAATCAGTTTAAGATGTCACGACTGTATAACTAGAATAACAAGTCAATACCCGCAATTGTACTTCATCCCGACATATTACTTGTCTTGTCTGTGGTGTTTCCTTGGAAGTTCGACTTGTAGAAAATGCTTTGGCTCGTACGTTGACCGTCGTCACCTAAGGAGTCAGTGTGTTTTGCAGGCGATGAAGTTTTGGAGGCTTCTGGAACTATGAACATCAACGATTACTTGCAATATATTTTATGAGATTATCTATGTTTCGATTCATCCGCCATTATGATAATTTTTCCAATGCCTATTGTCAATTCAATCAAACACGTTCGCAGGTTAAATATAAATAGTCATTTGTAGGGAAAAAATATTCATAAGACAGTGTAGTATGAAGCTGATTGATGAATGGTGACATTTTTGGCAGCATGCAGAAATGTAAATTTTGTTGGGCAACTCTTGCTGGTAGGTCCTAGCCGTTGGAAGGAAAGATATACGGCAGCTAAAGGCAAATACCAGTCTCCTGTAAATGTTGAAACAAAGGATGTAGAATTGGACGAACACCTTGGATCACTCAGCGTGTTTTATAATGAAGCTTGTAACAGCACACTGACAAACGATGGACGAACTCTGCAGGTCACTCTTACTGACCAACATCAAGGTACGTCTGCATGGCATAACCCAAATGATCACAAGAAACAGTAAAGTGCATAGTACATACGTACTTCAGAACTTAGTACTTGTTCGTTCCGCATTGTTGAAAACTGCAGAGATGAGAGACTCCAGGTCCAAGTATTCTAGGCTAGCCGCATTCACAAAGAATGTTTTGGCAGTTGTATTAACACTTTTGTGATCAACGTCAATTTTTCCTACAGTTTCTCACCAGAGATATATATAGAGGATATTACACGGCGGCGCGAAGATATAAATTTTATTTTCGAGTGGTAAAAACAATATTTTACGAACGAGCGCTTCGCGAGTGAGTAAAATATTGTTTTTACCACGAGAAAATAAAATCCATATCTTCAAGCCGCCGTGTAATTTTCTTTTTATCATATTAGACACGAGTGTTTTACGAGAAATTGCACAAACAACCGTGCAAAAGCGGGAAATGATGCCAACGATATCCTCACTAGTGAGGATATTGAAAATACGCCACTCGGGTCCCGGATGTAGTTTCTTATGGATTTTACGCACGGTATATTGTCCTGTAAAACACTCGTGTCTATATAATAATACACAGTATGGAGAACTTGGCTTTTGGAATGAACTTGCGCAGATGAATGTTGATTGAACTATCAATTCTCATTACGTCACTCATACAATATCTTCTTAAAAGGCTGGGAGAAACTGCAGTTTGATCTTGAGATTAAAAGGGTTAAATGGAGGTATAATAATGTCACGTGGTCCGGTCGCGGGTCAGTTGGACCATTTCTCAGTTATATCTGCGGTGCACTTTAGTGACATCAGTCGTGTTCATTGAAATTCAACTAACTGAGATGCACTGTTCAGTGATTTCAGGCGGGCCGCTGTCCCACCAGTACAGGCTTGCCATCATACGCTTCCATTGGGGAACAGACAGTCACTCGGGCTCGGAACATCTCATCAACGGCAGCCCTTTCCCTTTGGAGGTACGCCATGTGAAATTGTAAGAATTTATGAAAACGTGAAACAGAGTTGATGCTATAACGTGCATTACATTATACATTACAGTGGATTCCCCGCCTTACGGTCACCCGTTAATACGGCCACCTAGTCATTACGGCCACTTATTTTCATCCCTCGGAACAAACGCCCAGTCATTTTCTTATCTGAAAACCCCGTTAACACTGCCAGAATTTTATGTCCCGATGGCGGCCGTACGGGGATCCACATAAAGCTTTTTATTTTTCAGGTCCAGCTAATTCACTGGAATCAGGATTTATACAAAAATATGGGAAAAGCCGTAATCGGGGAAGACGGAATTTGCATTGTCGGGATGCTGTTTCAGGTTTGAGGAGCATTTACGCCGTAGAAACTAATATCGTTAGTATGCACAGTATAGAAAACAAACACGACCACGGAACAGTCAATAAATGGACTTAAAAAAAGAATCGTTCCTCCGTCGTCTAACTCCCTAGTTCCAATTTGTGGCAGAAAACATTTGATTAAAGTTGTTGAAACTTTAATATCAGCAGTCCAATTTAACTTAGATTTGAGTTTCAGGTTGGAGACGAAGAACACATGGGATTAAAGCCAATCATCGATTTGATGTCACGAGACAACGTTAACAAGGTAATAAACGGCAAGAACTCCGTGTACGCAGTCTACGAGACCATGACCGGCAACAGTATGCCGTACTTTGCTTGGAATGGTGTATTCCTTGCAGAAACGTGATAGATTGTCTTTTAGTCTAAACAGTAAACAATTCACATTCGCGCAATAGGCCACTCTATGCATTATGAAGGAGAAGTCATGGCTGAAAAATCTTTAGGCGTAGAGTGAGCTGAAAGTTTGCTTGCGTCTCTGAAGGGGAGGTGGATGGGGAAACTTGTGGAAGTTGTCAGTTGGACAGACTTGCGAGAAGTGTGTGTGTGGTTTTAATGCGACGGGCGTATAATAGGGGTCTGGCCGTGAAAACTCCCAGGGGATTTAATGGCCAATAGGATATAGGCTACAAAAGCAACGAAGTTATACGGTTGGGTGGGAAAGCGGCTTTTATGCGAATGAGTTTAGTCACTCGATCGTTTGCCTTTCGTATTATTGCCTCTGCACACGTACAGTTGTCGTGTAAATTTAACCAAACGAGATAACTTTCACTGTTCTTTTTTTTTTTTTTTTTTTTTTTTTGCTGTATTATCAGGGTTGTTTCTCGTTGGAAGTCAAATCTTCAATTGATTTATCTCATTTCATTCCTGGTAAGCTCTGAGTTGTAGTATGATGTTACGTTTAGTTGAATTATTTTTTAGTCGATTTTGTTTTCAACAGTATGTTACAGTATATTTAGTTTCTTCTCTGGAATTGTTGCCAGTCAACATCCTTCAATAATATGGAGTAGAAGGACAGGCCATGCACGGACAAAAAAAACTTGTTTGAAACATTTCAATTACAACTGCGAAACTTTCGACTACGCAATAATGGAGGCGACATCAACCACCGCAAGAGTGTTCTTGTGTTCTGTTGCTGCCTTGTATTTCTAAACTGCGCGCTATTTGTTCCCAGGTGCGGGCAACTTTTGGACCTACAGAGGTTCTCTGACTACGCCGCCTCTCACGGAGAATGTTTCGTGGATTATCTTTCAAGAAACGTGGACCTTATCTTCACATCAGGTTTTTTTATATTTCTTTATCAGTATATATTCACAGTTTCTATTTGCGGCTTCCTTTGCACGAATTGGACTCCGCTGTAGCCGTTAGTAAGTTGTGTTATATGAAGTTCCCATCCTTGTAACCCTGCTCAGGGACGGGGTGAAGTCTGCAGACTGTTCTCCGTGCAGACTAAGCAAGCGAGGTTATGCAGCCTTGTCTTTTCACCCCTGATCTGTTATTCTTACAGCTTCCGAAAGTCAGATGACTAAAATCACAATGTGAAGCCATGTGTAGCGTCTTTCTTATCAAATATATTCACTTAGCAATGATATACTGAATGACTTCATGTTTTATTCCAGATGGAAGTTATTCGAAACGTGCAAAACAGTAAGGGAAACGCGATGATCGATAATTCCCGCCCGGTTTGTCCACTGAATGGCAGAGTCATAAGGGCGTCCTCCATGCTGGAAAACAACAACAGTGCGTTCACAGTAGAAGACAGCTCTATTTGATGGCTTGAAGTGCCTCACATGGCTTGACATGCAATGGTTCATGAGCTTTCAAGTCACTTTAGATGTAACTTTAAAACGCACTTCTTAGGAGCAGCATAAAATAATGTTAATTGAACTCTGACCATTACATTTAATGTAAGACCAGTCTTGTTTTAGGTTAATTACTAACAATAACAATAATATATTACTGTTAGTATTTAAAGTAAACACTCACTGTAATTATTACCAAGCTCATAGAACTCTGCCAGACTTTGCCCTGGGGTATAGATTTAATTTTGACTGGTGAGGCATGGCTACAGATTGCCTGCCAAATATTTCATTGTGCCTAATATGATATATGCATATGTTTAGCTTGTTGATGGTTGTAATATTGTTTGTAGAGAAAAGCATAAAAAAAAGGCTGTCAACAAAACTTTTCCCAACTGTGTAAATGCATTGCTCATCCAGATGCAATGGGGCTATCCCTCTTTGGAGTTTCCCAAACTAAGAAAAGTGAGGAGTAGCACAGCCAGGTTTGTGTTGAGACTTTGCTGCATGGTAGCCATGGAAAACCTGGGTTCGTTTAACAGTGAGTGTGCAGTACATTAAAACAACACTTGTGACAATGGAATCATTTGACCCAATTTAACAAATCATGTATGGAACTAATATTTCTAAGAATAAAAACAGCAACAATTGAGTACAAATTTTTTCTGATGTAAGAAATGGAAGTGAGCCCTCCTAATTTTATCCTGTAGAAACCGATTATACTTGACAGAAGCTGTCAGTAACAAGCGTTTGCCTTACTACTTTACTTGCAAAAAACTGGTAGCCTAACTTTTTTCCGTTACGGTTCAATATTTTATCGGTAACCACTGACAAGTGCCAGTCTAGTCCAATATCTGCTGATGTAAACCATAATAAATCATATGATCTCCAGTATTGTGATACTTTGGTGTTCTTTTCAATAGTGCGGATCTTTTCCAAAACATCAGAACTTGATGAATCACACTATTGTTTCTGTATTCCCTCCTGTTGAACCTTGAACATGGCACCGTGGCCAGGAATAATCCAGTCAGCTATCTCCCTCACCTTCTTCCTGTGCTCTTCCTGCTTTTCAGGACATTCACTGATGTCGCGCCACAACTCTTCGTCGTTCTCACGTTCAAATAGGTCCCCACAAATAACAACAGTTCCATATTTGGTGTTTCTTACAACAACGCTGACGTCGGAGTGAGTGTGACCTGGAGTGGGGATGACTTGAACCCAGTCTCCCTCAACACAGTATGGCACTCCTTCTTTGAACGGGTGATCCAAGTAAACATCCTTCTTGTGACAAATATCGTGTGACACGATGTGAGTGGCGTTCTGAAAAAGATTTAAATTTCCCACGTGATCCACGTGACCGTGGGTGCCAATGACAAAATTCACATCTTCCGGCTTCAGACCATGTTTTTGTAAACTATCAATTAGGTTCTTTCCGTCCCATGGACTACCAGTATCGACAAGAATATTGACTGCCCCAGTGAGTAAAGTTATTGTTCCTGTGGCTCTGTATGTTCCATCTGAGTCGGTGTACGAGTAGCCTTCCTGAAGTACGAACACTTCAAAAGAAGTTTCTGCCGCCGCCATGTTTAAAAACTCTCAAATCCCTGGGGCCGAAATACAGCGCGTGGCAAGCACTGGTGACAACCGCTGTAACAATGTCGATCACAACAACAAAGATGTCGGGGGACGTCGTTGGGAAAGGAGAGGCGACAATGGTCTCTATACCACTGTCGTCTGACGACGAATCCACGTCTGGTAAGTTGTTTTATGTAATGTAGGACTTATGAATAGTGCAGGTACTTGACAAGATTAACTTCTTGGCTTTTTCTAATGTATACAACCGCGTACAAAATATGTTGACAAAAGTTGTTGTCATGTATTGCGGCCTTTCATGTAGAATTGAACGAAGCAAGCCTGAAATATACTTAAAATATTCACATGTCTTGTTTTGGAAACATAGGCATTGTCTTGAGAATTAATTAGCAGCCACATATTTACAGTGGTAATGTTTTCCCCACAGTATAAAATCGTGTGTACTTTGAGTTAATATACAGATTTTTTTGTCTGTGTCATAATGTTGTAGCAGGTTTTGTTGACAATAATTTAGTATGCCTTGATTCCTTTTTTACATGACTTTGTATATCATCTTGTGTCTTCATTGTGAGTGCTGAATATTTTAATAAAAATAAAAATACAGTATCTATACATATCTGTCCATATCTGTCATTAACTATCTGTACATGTTTTGGTTTTTCTTCACATGGGACAGGGAAGCACCGTGCAGCACAGGGCAATTACAATCCTGCTTCAAGAAGTTCAAATCACAAACAAGGTAGTCACATGCTGAAAAATCCTTTGATTGGAATTTGCTAAAATTAAAAACGTAATCACTAACTCTAAATACCAGAAGTGATGACTATGAACTGATACTCTCAAAGTTTACATTGTAAATGAGATTAGACAGGTTCAGTGGTCAAACAATTGCTCCAGCTACATATTTATGCTTTCAGCAGCATCATTGTTTGGTGTAAATGCACAAGCTATCCTGGAGTAATTAACACAAGAGATAGAATGCATCTTAGTTGTGTTGTTGTGTTGTTGTGGTGGATGAAGCCAAATTGGAAACAACCACCTGAAGCCTGGTTGGGAGCATTGGTTGCTGTTCATTATCCTGGATGCAACCTTGTACTGTTTATAACATGTCATTTTGTGGTTTTCAGGTGAAACAGCTGAAGAGGAATCAGATGAAGCTGAGGAGAAGGCGAGAACTATAACTCAAGTCCTGGAGCTTCAAAATACATTAGATGGTATGATATTTATGGGTTTTTTAGCTTGCTCTTCAACAATATTTACAAATGTCCTCTGACTTTGTAACATCTGAAAGGTGTTAAAAGTGCACATAAGCCCAAAAATGATATCTTTACAATCGAATCTACATGACGGAAATATGTTGACTATTAGAATAAGTCTGCGTTTTAACGCTGCGCCTTTGAGTTATAAAGGTTTATATTTTGAATATGGTAATGATGTGACGTCAAAGAAGGAACAATTTATTATACAAAGTCTTGTTGGCAGAGATAATTGACATTTTATCAACGTCCATTTTATATTTGAATTCTGTGTAAATGATTTTACCAAATACTTTGTATGAATCTGGAAACAGTTCCAATCACAAAGAGAAAGAAATACATTGAATTACTCCTTTGACGTCACGTCATTACCATATTTGAAATATAAACCTCTATAACTTATAGGCACAATGTTGAAACACAGAAATAATCTAATAGTCAACTATTTACTTTATGTAGAATCGATTGTGAAGATATCATTTTTGGGCTTATGTGTACTTTAAAAGCTGAATTTACAATATTGAACAAGGTGTCACTGCAAGAATAGCATTAGCAAGCATCTTGTGCTACCCAACTTTCTTGAGCTTCTTCCTGGTTTTTTTGAAATCTTGAGGTAGACAATGTCTTTCCAAATAAGACTTAAATGATTTACCGGTAGTACCTCCATTAATTGTGATATTATTGTTCTATCCCAGATTTATCTCAGAGGGTTGATGCTGTAAAAGATGAGAACCTCAAGCTAAAGTCAGAGAACCAGGTGTGTTAAAGTTGAATATGAAGTTTGTGGGGCTGTTTTGTTACCTAGGACTAATGGTATTGTACTGTATTTTGAATATAAAGTAAAAGTCCCTCACCAAATGAGTCTAAAAATTCATGACTGCAACCCAGGATTTCTGGGGACAAATAACAGTGTGATAATGGTGTACTATACATGTCCTGCAAACAGTATGCAATTTGGTACAGAAGGTACTACACACAAATTATCAGAAAGATTTCAATTTTTAATCTTCTAATGTTCCTAAATTCCTCAGGTCCTTGGTCAATACATAGAAAACCTCATGTCAGCATCTAGTGTGTTTCAACCAACTCATACTGGAGGCAAAGAAAGGTTAGTGTACATCAGTCATTGTTGAGACTGAAGGTCTTGAAGAAGCATGTGCCAACACCATTTGTTAAGGGTTAGTTTAGGGTTTTTTGCTTTTCTCCACAATCCCTGTCATTCAGTTACTTTTAGCACTAATTAGGTATAGATCTTTCTTCTAGGTAAATAATTTATTACTGTTGATGCCTGCAGCTCTTTTTATTAAGGTTGAACTCAGATAACTTTTAAAACCTCTAGGCCTGGTTTTTCCAAGGCACGGTTAGGCTAATCCTGTATTTGGTCTAAACTTTCTTGTCATTTATGAGCCTCAAAATGTGAAGGTTTCGCTGGCCTGCACAGAAGCTTAAGCTGGAACAAGCTTTTTAATCCATCTGTGAACAAAACCTTGCTGTTTATTGGCAGAGTGGTTGAGAGAAAGAGTTTTGTTAATCCTGGATTAGCTTAATCAGCTTTCGAACAACTGGGCCCTGTAAATTATGGCTAGTTTATCACACCTGCTAGTGCCACTCATTGCAAACCTTCTGCTCTGCCTATCAGCTGTCTAAAAGGCCTCCAGCTCTACAACTGCTATAGCCTGCAAATACAGCCATCTCCAGCTTTTTGTGCCCCCAGCCTCCTTCTCCTGCTGCTGCTCAAGCATTACAATAATGTATAGGAAGGGGATCAATTTTGGAATTAGTTTAACTTGAAATATGTTGCTAACTTTTGGAAATGCAAATTCACTGAATATAGTGTAAATAGATGAGGATAACTAGACAATAGGAGTAAAGGTTGACCTTTCTTTCCACAGATCAAATTCTACAAAACCACCACCAAAGAAAGGAGAAAAGAGATAGACATTATGGTGCAGCAATGATGGAGCATATTTACGCATTTAAATTTACTCAGAAACACATTGTTTTCAAGCTGTAAAGTTCAAAAATACTTTTCGTGGCATAACTTTTACAGGTTTATTGTTGTTTTGTTTTTTTTCTGCGAAGTCACGTATATTTAGTTTCTAAGTATCAAAATATTAATTGTAAGATTGCCTAATTGCCTAATGCCTAATGCTGAGAAATGCAAACCAAACTCAGGTGAATTGAGGTGTACTTCTCGATTGCCGTACATGTTTGGTTTTTGTATAATTTAATGTATGAAAGGGCATCCTATTCTGTATGAATAAATATGTATTTAAAATTGTTTTCAGTTATATCGAATTGCAGGGTAGTTGAACTTGGAAACATTTTTTTATCGGCAAACCTGTACTGTGAATACACTGTTTATGAGCGTATTATTACTTTTGTGCCTCCTGGTGCCCTTTCGAGCCTACTGTATGTCTAGCCCCACCGAAATTCATGGCCTGGATCTCCTAAAGGCAGTTCATCGCATAACACACGATTTTGCATTAGAATTCGCAATGATTATGATCGAGCATCGCGAAACAATTCCCTGGAGACAGTTCGCACGTGGATGGGCATGCGCCTTTCATTTTGAAACACGTACAATCGAAGGAAATTTAACTTCATGAGACAGCAATGCTACTCTGCCCCTGATGAGAATAGCAATATCTTGACAGACGAATCTATTCTCAATGGTCCGGCAACACGTACGACACACCCCATTGGAGAGCTCCTCGGTCACCCATCCGTACCATCGTGAACCTTGGCAAATCATATATACCTCATCCTATCACAAACACTACTACTGCATTGAAACTTCCAACTACTGCATTAATTACTACTGATTTCAGATCTAGACTGGTTTACGGATTCAACCGGTCCGGCAGATTTTTTGTAATTTAGTTTTCAGCCTCCGAAAATAGCGGGAACTTAAAATGTTCACGCCCTGGTCCAGTGTCGCGTCTTGGGTGCTCGCACTTTTAAAAACTGATCACATTGGCTTGTCTGAGTTTATTCCTGCATTCATGTCACGTCACTTCACTCCCCACAATTCTTCTGTCACATTTCTCTGCACAAACACAATGGGGCCAAACAAACTACCGACCTAAAGTACAACAATCTGATGTGATCGGTGCTTATCTATAAAAGGAACTCAAAAACAACGAACGGACCAGAATTTAGGCGTTCATAGTAATTTTAATTTTCGTTTGACAAACTAATTCAGGACAAAAATAACTTGAGTGGCGCCTCATCTTGCACAATGATCGAATCAGGTCACGCAGTTATGGTTCGCCGATTACTTGCGTTTCCTAGTTCACTTTTCCTGACGTGGCTTAAGAATAGAACACGTACAGTTGTTCCTTCGAGATTATATTGATGAGAAGCTTTCAGAAGTTACTATGCGCTAGTTCATGCGTGGTTGCGATCCGGTTGTGATCAGTCAAATCATGCTCAATCCAGTGTGTCTTTCGTGTGACCAGTTGCAGGCTGTTTACTGTACATCCCTTGACGATCGATGATTGCTGTACCATATTTCAACAGCCCGACTTCCCTTGTACCATGTTCGTTGCCGCTTCGTAAGGAAGTTTTACTCCATGCATCAGAAAGTTCGAGAAGTCTGTACAACCAGCGCAGCAGGCCGCGAAAGGAGAGAAAATCGCATAAAACACTGCTGCGACGATACCAAGGGGCCATGCTAAAGCCAGAAGAATAATCAACCAAATGAAGGACCACAGCCAGCCGAGATTTGCCATGACTTCAGGTTTATACTCTACAAACAGGGAAAACAAAAGCGAAACGGCTGTAACTTATGGATCCGCCACTCGTATATTGGGTGTGACTGGCAAACTGTCATGCAGTGACGTACATGCACTGACCGTGAGGTCAACTAATCTTCTTCCTGTCATTTTGCCGTACCACAAATGAGAAAAAGAAAAAAACACTCTAGTATTGGAACGTTTGTGGATCAGAAAAAATAAAATAAAATGCACAGTATGGAATGTCATGTTTGATACACGCGTACACGCGGACACTTTACCGCGGCGCGCGGAGAATGGGGCGAGACGTTGCCTCTCGATGTTCCTGGGCATGAATTTGTGTGCAGGTGTCCCGTGCTGCACTGCGGCTGGTTCTTGTCGCCACCGCGTAAAAACAAACACTCGAGTTTGTTGTCAATACTTTCCCAACGAATCCAGCGCCGAAAATACACCGTACGGTCTGTCAGATTTTCAGAAGAGTATGGTAAGTGACCTCCAGCAATTTCTCCAACATTTTACCACTTAGCTTGCATCAACAAGAGTGTTCAATTTGTTGCTGATCTTGTCATGCAGCATGCCATTTGGCGCGGAAAAGTTCGTTTGGGATTAACTGCTAAACACAACTTGATGCTTTTTATCATGGCCTGCCAGACGTATACATTACTACCATAAATATGGAAGATCGTGGCCTAGTGTGCATTTTACCAAAGTGTTTCATCTTCCAAGTTGTAAAATGCTATGCAATAAGCGACATTCTTTTGTTGCCACAATGCGAACAATGGGACTTCCTTTTTTAACCAACTTCCGTTAATTCGAGCTGTCTGAAATGCACCCACTCTTTCTTTTTTTGATGATAAATTGAAGCACTATTGCTGTCGCACTGAGCTGCAAGGAGAATCCTGTGGTGGAGCAATGTAGTCACTTGTTGCACCAATTTATGACTGTTATTAATACTGCAGCATTCTATTTTTGCAACTTTACATCTCAGATCACACATTGACAAAAGCATTACTTTCCCAGGTTGTGCACTGATGTCTTGAACTGTGAATACTTTGCTTGTGATGTGCTTTTTTGTGCAGTCTTTCTTCAAAGAGTGGTTACCAGTGCATGTCATGTAACATGGCAATATTTTGTTTTATTATATGACTTCACATTTTTGAGTGCAAATATGGGCCAAAACGAGTGCAAAGATGGGAGCGTATTGCAACTTGTCAGGAACCAGATCAACTGGTTTATTAGCTTACGTGATCAGCTTTCGCAAGCAAAGTTTACGAACGCGTCATTTTTTGTTCCATTTTGCGCACGGCGAGAATGTTTGCCCTGCTTCATTTGTCATGTAATACACAATTTATTACACGAAAAGTCGTGCAATACTGCTGTATTTTTACTCGTCAGTTTTATTTTTTCTCGCCTGAAGCAGGCTCGAAAAAATAAAACCAACTCGTAAAAATACTCCACCACATTGCACTCCTTCCCGTGTAATAACCTCTTTTTATTACACACGACTCTACATTTTCAAGTGCAAGTAAAGGCCTAAACGAGTGCAAATATGGCAGCAATGCCGCCATGTTTGTTTGTTAATCTTGCCCTGATTACCTATCATGCATCATATCTGTGAAGAGGTATACAACTGTATTTTTACTTGTCAGGTTTATTTTTTTCTCGTTTGAAGCAGCGGCAGGTTAAAAAATAAAACCGACTTGTAAAAATACTCTGCCATATTGCACTCCTTCCTGTGTAATAACCTCTTTTACTGACAGACATGCTTGTTGAATCCAACTAAGCTGGTTTTTAATTCCATTGTTCACATTATTTTTATTTATTGCATACAAAGTAGTGTCAAACATGAGAACCATGGCCCGGATTCACAAAACTTGCATACGAGCGAAAATGTTTGTAAGTATAATTTACGCAATGGAACAATGACTTACACATATTATCTTGCGCAAGATAGTATGTGTAAACCGTACTTACAATGCGTAAGTCTACTTATGAACATTTTTGTTTGTACGCAAGTTTTGTGAATCCGGTCCCATATGCAGAAGTCCAAGTCATGAGAGACCTGTGCTACTCCCATCTCAGATGCATGAAGCAAATATACATGTCATGAACCATGCTCACGCTTTGGTTGAATTAATTACTCACTGAATTATACAGAGGGGCATGTATTGCAGGGCAGACATTGCTTTTTTCATATTTTTGTTTGGCAGAAGCCTGTGCAGCTTCTAATTTTGAAGTCCAAACACTGTATAATCCCACATAACTGTACTGTTTATTTATTTTCAGGCATCATCATACAGAAAGGGAGCATTATCCACAGGGCAACGGAAAAATAAAGGTAGTAATTGAATGAACATACAGTACAAATGCAACTTCTAATCATTCCAGAGTGATTGCATGATTTATCATGAAAATGAATTTTCTGGACAAATTATATTTTTATTCTGACTTAAAACTGATGGTGAATGGTTAACCCTTTATAGCCCAAGACAAAAAACGGAGGGGTGGGGCCTGTGCCCAAATGAAAATGGCAGCCATGTGTAAAATTACAACAACATCACCCAAAGTCTTTTGTTTCTGAAAAGATATTGTGTCAATGACAACCAAAAAAAATACAGCCATTCAGGGATATTTAATAGACCACATCAATATGTATACAAGCAAGAACACAACCTGTCAGCCTAGAAAAAAATTCTGAAATTCGAGGTTGCATCTGAAAATGACTTTGCATTTCACAATTTACAGTAAATAAATCACTCTAACATGCAAACAAAACAGTTCTTAGCCTTGGAGAAACCTAATTCAGAATGATGAATTCTAAATAAAGCGATAAAAACATTCCAAAGTTTGATAAGGGAACAAGAATCCAAGTAATTCCGTTTCTTGCTCAGTCACTGCAATTTGAATTTCGCGCGCGCCATTTTGATTCGTCCTCCTTCACTGCATGTGGAAAGGCTCAAAGCAGCCAACGCAGAGAGTAACATCACACAAAGCACAAGCCCAGCTTGACCTGTGCCTTTGGCCGATTGATGCACAATAATATTTGTTTTGTGAAGTCTACTGATACTTACTTTTAACTTAATTTAATTCCTGTAATTACTTCCACTAATCACTAACACATAGTTGTAGTGTGGGTCTAGCAGACACCAAGGTTTAGTACCCAATTGAGGAACACAGAGGAAAACCTCATGTGCATGTGAAATATTAATTAATATTATTATTAGAGTACAAAGTTGTATTAAGCAGATTGTAAAAGTGCCCCCTTCCCCTTTTGTTTTCTAGGTCCAAAACCAGAGTTAACAGAGGAACAAAAACAAGAAATCAGAGAGGCATTTGATTTATTTGACACAGATGGATCAGGAACAATTGATGCTAAAGAACTTAAGGTAAAGTTGCTTGCATGACTCTTGGGACTGGACACTTAAACACTAAAGAATTTACATACTACATACAGTATGAAATGTGATGTTTTCAATAAAATAGTGTTACATTACAGTGCTCGACATTAAGGTTTTTTGGTTGGTTGCCCTTCAGACTGTAGATTGACTTCAAGCAATAGAAAGTTTCATAATTTCTAGTTGCCCGGCCCAGAATTTACCTGGCCGACCAAAAGTTTTGGTTGCCCCAGGCAAGCGGGCAACCATTAATGTCGAGCGCTGCATTATTAGTATAATCTGTGTCAGTTGTACAACTTCTAAAGAACTTAGACAACATACCTGACTGTTCTCATAACTTTTGCAGGTTGAACAAGTTCTAGTCTAACCGACAGTAGCTGACTGTTCTTATTATTTGTTCAGGTTGCCATGAGGGCATTAGGCTTTGAACCAAAGAAGGAAGAAATCAAGAAAATGATCTCGGACATAGACAAAGATGGCTCAGGTACTGAATATAATGTAGTACTAAAAGCTGTGTAGACGTGCCTTGCTTGGGGATTTTTAAGAATTTTCACATTAAAATAACCACTAAATCATTTCAACATTATTGAAATGTTCTAAATGTGATGAAGTCTCATAATGATTTTGGAGACACAATTTATAGACATTAGTATGGGGTTTTACAGTCATGCACACCATAGAGCCTCGTTTTGATTTTTTTCACAGTTAAAAATATCTGTAACTTCCCAGAAAAATGTACATACTGTAAACATCTTCTGTTACAGGAACAACTTTATTCTTCAGTATTGTGTACATGGCTGCAAAATCCCATATACAGAAGGTGGTAGTCTATACAGTCCAGTCATGTAAATCTCTTGTCCAATATCTTTTAGATGTATTTTATCTTACTATGCTTCTAAACTTTCCAGATATTGTTTATTGAATGGGCTGTTTGAGAATACATTCCTGTTATCCAGCTTTATCCCTAATGAATGCCTTATGTATGCACTCCAGGCACGATTGACTTTAATGAATTTCTTCAAATGATGACAGCGAAAATGGTAAGTTTGTGTTAGCATTTTTATATTAATCAATACTGATGATGTGTTTGTGTCAGCATTTTATTTTAATAATGCACGTTTGTTTCCTAAGAAAATGAGTACATGCATAACTGTAATCATCTCAAACTAAATAATATGGGTCTGCGGTATGCTTGTACGGTGTATGATTGGTCTGTGTAGGAAGTGGCTTGCTTAATACTCCTTTGGGAATAAAAGTTGCACCAAAGTTGGTCACTCTCATTGGGCCATTTTTTGTCCACACTTACAATAACTAGTGTCTGTATTGCCATATACATGTAGCAGTTGATGTTTCTCAAAATGAGCAGTGTACAGTACTGTAGATGTGCTCTGAGCAGGCATGTACCATGGATGAATGGTGCAGTATGTGTTCAATTAATTGCCTGTATCTTCATGGTTTTCAGAGTGAAAAAGACTCTAAGGAGGAGATTCTGAAAGCATTCAAGCTGTTTGATGACGATGAAACCGTATGTGCAAATGTGCATTGCTACTTTGTTTGTTTCCTGCATGAAAAGCTCAATACATGTAGTTGTACATTATCTCCACATTGAAAGTAAGAAATATTTTTTAAAAAGTAATTAAAACACTGAAAAAAAAAAACCTTTTTGGTTCAATGGTATTTTCATTGTACGTTCACAGGTCAATTGAGGTACATGTATCCCAGCAAATTTTTGATGTGTGGATTTCAATGTTTGTTTTATTGTTGTTGTTTTTGCTATATTTACAATCAGGGTAAAATATCATTCAAGAACCTGAAAAGAGTGGCAAAAGAATTGGGAGAAAATCTCACAGATGAAGAGCTCCAGGTATGTACAGTAGAAGAAAATAATTATAAGTTCTTGTTTTTTAACAGGTAATAGCTCCTCCCCCTCCTATCTTATGTTCATTCACCAAGCATGTAACACTAATACAATGTTACGAACAACTGTTCTTTGGTGTTGTTTAGGCACGACATAAAACATATGTTCTTGCTTTCTGTTACCATGGTGTTGTGTAGGGTTATAGAATGTACAGTATACGCACTGCTAGACTGGTACAACCGCCACTTTGTTGTACAAGTCCATCGCTCAAAATCTCCCCAAGGTGTGGTCCACCGTTTATCGTATTTAGCATTACATACACCATTTGGATTTTATAGGTTAATCATTTCCACCTGCACCTCCTGAACTGCTGCATGTTTTCAGCTGTTCAGAACAGAAGTTGTTTTTGAGTGCTTGCTAAAATTACCCAATTCCCTTTCTAGGAAGTAATAGTTTGATTCAATTTCTAGGAAATAACAAGTTCATTAATTTTCTAGAGAGTAGCATTCTGATTGCATTTCTAGGAAGTAACAGTGATTACATTTCTACGAAATAACAGTATGAATTATTTTCTAGGAAATGATCGATGAAGCAGACAGAGATGGGGATGGAGAAATAAATGAAGCTGAGTTTCTTCGGATCATGAAAAAGACCAGTCTTTATTGAAGTCCACAGTGTACTTTCTGTTTCGCCAAATTTCATCAAGAACAACTGTACAGCGCTTTGTGGGTCATGGTCCACTTCTCGATACTAAGTATTTATGCAAACTTGGACAAGATAGGGACCCCAAGAATTATGTGAAAAGTCGAGCCCAGTGTGTCATTACTGATCGTGGCTGTCTGATGAGCTTTATAAGTGGAAGCTCAGTTTGACCTTGTCTAGATTTTCCTTCGAAATAATGTTTGACAATAAAGATGTATGGCCAAACTGGAAAACTTTATGTCAACCACACACCAACACCAAATTTTTCTCCTTTTCTCTAATTAGTATTTTTTTTCCCCATGGTATAAGGGATCGTTTACTAATTCGATTGATCTGAGATCGGTTCTGTACACGAGTTGAGAATCCGAGCTGAAGTTGTATAAGGGTCACACAACGCTATGCACAAGGAAGCAAGTACACGCGATAAATAGCTCTTCGGTAAAAGAAAAGAAAGCGACGTATCTTGAACATTTGCATATTTCAAATCGGAGTACAGTGTGACAGCTCAGACCAACGCAGTAAAGAAAGGTTACTATGGAGGATGATAATAGACAAATATGCGATTAGCTTGGAAGCTACCGTGGCTCATGACTGAGCGAATTTTATTGGGTTGTCGTGGGTCCCATCAAAATGCTCAAATGCGAGCGTTATTAAACAGCTATACAATCAATGTTTGACCATTATAATGAAACATGTTGATTTTACTGCAGTTGAATGATCACTACATGTAGTGGAAGGCAACACTGCGGGGTTTAAAAACCAGAGAAATGACGGCATCTTCAGAAAGAAGTAACGACACTGCCTTCCTGGCAACTCCACACAAATAGCAAGTGGGCGCCCGCTAACTGTTGCTCTTTCCCTTCCTCTTTTTCTTTTTGCCTTTTCCGCCAAAAAAGAATCTCCTTGCCATGGATTTCTTTCCGACCAGAGCTTTGGCTCCTTTTTTGCGGCACCTACCGAGCCAAACAGCAGAAACTAATCAGTATAATATAATATATGAAATATAATACAATCACACAGACACCTGCCTTCGATCGCTCAAATACAGTATGTGAATAATTTCAATAGTGGCTCGCATCTATTAGCTTAAAATCGTTGCATATAATCCTCCTAGTCGGTTTTGCATCAAATGTATCTCTTTCTTTTTGTACGTATTTTTATTCAAGTTTAGTCTTTGACAAGGCAGGTTCAAAAATGAAAAATAAATCTGGGCAGGTCTGACAGAAATTGATCAAATTAAGGAACAGTATGCTGGATACAAGAAATGTCTGCTTCTAAAAATGTGTAAACAGTCAGGAAATACGACTGAATCGCAACTCGTTAGAAAGGAAACTCGAAAGAAGCTCGAAATACTCAAAACTGAGCGATAACCCCAGGGACACGGCTTCAAAATACGTACTTCGAACATATAGATTGTTCCATATCCTTTTTCTTCTTTGGATTTAGTTTCATTTGGCATAATCTACAACGTCGACTCTCCGTTTGGCCCATTACTTCGCGTGTGCTTGATCCGGTTAAGAGCTACGCAGCTGTTACTCGAAGATATCCAATTCTGAGGCAAGGCATTGAATAATTAGGTGTAGTTGTCATAAATGTCACATGATCGTGCTTTTGGCACAGGGAGAAAAAAATTCCTTAAACTAAGTCATTTTTTCTTACTTCTGAAAATTGAAGTTGAAAATCAGGAATCCAATATTCTGTGCACAATTAAAAAAAGAAAAAAAGAAGAATAAAAAATACTCCCGTGTTTGTCATATTAAGACGAAAATCATGTTTTATTTATCAGGTAACCCTTGAAAATTAGTTTTTCTTTAAATAATTTACTTCGGAAAAATTCACAAAAACTTGTGAGGGGAGTGGGGGCTTGGGCTGGGTTCTTGATCGCGATCACAGACCTGGAGCCACATGTCATGTGGCAGCATGAACACTCTGTTTTAGCTGCCGATAAAGGACGCAGCAATACTATCTTGCCTTGTCGGATGGTCACATACGTGGGATGAGTGTTTGGCATCTCCTTTGCCCAAGGCTCTGGAACAAATATTCTTAGGTAAAAAAAAAAACAAACAAAAAAACAAAAAACAAAAAACAAAACAAAAAAAACATCGCCTGTGTTTTTTAAGCTCGCCTCACGAAGTGAAGGCGAGCTTGAAGTTGTCGCGGTGTCCTTCCAGGCTTCTGTGTCAACAATGGACTTCCAAATAAGGAATTTCCAAAGAAGGAACTTGTCAGTTTCCAAATTTGGGCATGGTCGTGTTACGCAGTTCGTTCAAATAGAAGACGTCGAAGCTTCATGTGGAATTTCTTGTTTGTCATGGTTGTTAAGCATTCGAAGTTTGTTTGGCCATTAGGCCTGGGTGTTTCTACGAATGTAGGGATTGTGCTGTGATTACGAAAATATACCGCGATTGAGCGACACTGAAATTAATGAAATGCTGTGATCATGAAACGCAGACATTGTGCTGTTTTGTAAACAAAGACCAGGCGTTAAACGAGGGTGCTTCTACAGCTGTGATTGACACAAGCTATCACGTCGCCAGATCGAATGGCAAGGATTGTGTTGCGGTAGAAACATCTGAACGTGAAATGCTTGACGGACGGTCGCGTTAACATTTTACGTGGAAGGGTAAAACTAATCGGAAGCGAGCGAGAGAACCGTCGCGTATTCCATTACGCAAAGTTCGAAGGCTTTTGCGAAAGAGCAAACACGTGCGGCGTAAGGTACGTCGCTACATAAGTAAATTTGTTCCCAAGTCGTCTGCTCTTGCCGAATGTTGTAAAAGGCATGAAACCCGTGCCAATCACTGTCTAACGAGGCACGCAAAGCTTGTAAATAAGAGCAAGATTAAGGTTCGCAAATATGTTTATCTGTGTAAGCAGCGGCCAAATACGAAACATAAAAATTAAGGCTTTATGTGGCTTATGTGGGAATGTCATGTTATTGGCCTTTGCACAACTTGGCATCTTACCAGCTTTGATGTTTTGATGACAAGTTCTACAAATCCGTTCAGAATTGTTCACACTTTCTTCCCCAGTGATACAAAGTTTGACTGATGCATTAAGATCTGAGTTGAATGAATGTTCATGACATCTAAACACACCAGCTTTGTACCAAAGTTGATCACAGCAAGTACACATAACTCAGGTCCACATTTAATATTTTCATGAAGTTGCTTAATAAGACCCTCAATGGTTTTTAATTTGTTTACTCTTTGTTTTTGCTTCGTCTGTTTTTCTTTTAGTCTCTCTAATTGTGGATTTTTTTGCCTTTGTATTTTTTTGGCTTGCCTCTTTTTCTTTAACAAAATCTGGGTCCTTTTCCCTTTTTTGGCCTGTCTCTCTTTTTCTTTCACATAATCTGGGTTTGCTTCTCTGTATATTTTCTTAGCTTTATCTTCTTTTTGTTTTACTTTGGGATTACTTTTTCTGTTTCATGTGCATTCTCATTAGCTTATCTTTAGCAAGATATTGTTGAACCATTCTTTGCTTTCTTTTATAATCTCTCAAATAAGCTTTTCATTCCTCAACAGCTGAAGAATCACAATCTTTCTTGTTTGAGCAACTAACTGCACAAACAGTATTATCATTTTGATTTATATTATTTTGTACTGCACTATTTACAGCATCATGACTGCAATCTTGGCTTTGAACACAATTATTTGTCACCAATGGAACAGTTGAAACATAGTGAACCTAATCTAGGTGTCCAATGTACAAAAAGATTCTTCTTTGGAAGTTTCTGGGTTCAACTAAAGAGTGCTTTCTGCACAATTTTGAGCAGATTCTGTTATATGAATAATGTCTCACTAACTATAAAAGCAAAATAAAATTTTAAACAAAAACCATGTGAACCCTATCGACCACCAAGAATGGGCGAGCTTTGAGCGGCACCGCTGCTTTGATCTGATACTCCCTCCGAAATTTGAAACAAAATCTTCACTTTTGTGCAATAACCGCTGACTCAAAAGCAAGGTGACCGCACGGTCGAAAACCGCGTTGTCAGGAGTTGCCGCTGGCCAGTAAAACGCGGGCATGACTAGTCTCCTCGTGGTCTCAAAACGTGTTCAGGTATGTCCGCTTCTTTCTGGACTTTGAGCCGTTGCAGTGGCTCAATATTTCGCATCAAGTGTAAATATCACAACCTATATCTTTTTCTCCTCTTATTCAGCTCTAAGATTATGGAATTCGTTGGTATATTTGCTGATATTTTTACCAATTTGTATTTAGGTTGTCCAGTCATGCAACACAGGCGATCTTGACGATCAACCGACAGAAGGTAATCCCTTCCTTTAACGAGTCTTGTGAGACATGTGAACTGTGTTATGAGGTGTACTGATGCCGACTTGTGAATGCGAATCAGCGTGTCAGCAGGCAAATTCGTCTGGAGCTCGAATTTTTACTCGGGGTGCGATGTTTTCGCCACTCTAAAAGTAGTTTCTCCTGTGAATACTATAGGTTACATTTTTTCTGTGTGGACTACACCAGAAGCACAAGTCGACAGCATTGTCCATTTCGCTAACTCATTTCACCCCACAATCAAATTCACTTGTGAAAAGTCATCTTCCGAAATTGTTTTTCTCGACACTAAAGTATACAAAGGCCCCCGTTTCCCCACAACAAACGTTTTAGATGTTCAAACGTTTTTTAAGCCGACAGAGACCTTCCAGTATACACACTTCTCATCTTGCCACGCTTTTAGCGTCAAAAAGGGTTTTATTAAAGGAGAAGCTTTACGTCTACTCAGAACCAACTCTGTTAAGGAACCGTTCGAAAAACTCAAACGAGAATTTGAATTTCGCCTCCACCTAAGAGGCTACCCACATAAACTCGTTCAAACGGTTCTTAACGAAGTCCAGTTCTCATCAAGACAATCGGCTCTTAGTAACAAAACTCGAACATCGAGTAGGCCAGTCCTACCGTTTGTCACAACGTTTAATCCGGCCGTACCGAATCTCAAAAAGATTCTTATGAAACACTGGCACTTGATATCTAATCAGCCGAACCTTGCTAGAATCTTTTCAGATTCTCCCATCGTCTCTCACAGAAAGGAAAACTCACTTAAAGACTATTTAGTCCGAGCGAAGATTCCCTCAAGAGACTATAACTAAACCAGCCCCCGGTAAACGATGTAGAAGGTGCGGCAGTGGCAACTTACACAACTTTTCATATAAAAGTAATGCAACTAATAATATTATTAGTATAATATTTAACACTTGAATGCACCAAGCTCAAAAGAAAACAAGATTTAACATGATTGCGTTGGAAAAGATAAATAATGTACAGGGAATCAACTAAGGATCAGTGTGTCAAAGCTGTATGAAAAATGTAGTTCAATAGTAAAGGCTTACTATATTTATCTTTCTTCACAACCTCTTCTCCTTTCCTATCAAATCCTGTTTATTTGTTAAAAGTACATCACTTATAGTTATTGAAGAACCACTGTATCACAGTTTTAAAGCCCGTCAGTCAAAACCCTATCAGCCATAATGGTGAGCATGAAGTACGATCATCAATGTATTTTCCTCAACAAGACGTAACATATAAATAACATGACGTTACCATCTTCAATTCCTTCCAATTTAACAATCTTTCTGTTAATTATGAATCAATAATGACTGCGAAACTGATCTTCAAGAAGGCTTATCTTTTATTCCTCGCTCATTTAGTTAGGACTCAATTATTAAGCAATTCAGCAGAAATGGAAAAAGAAAACTACTGTGATATATCGTCACATGTTCAAGTAAATCCTTCTGCATTTCTGAATTTGTTGACAGTCAAACTTACCATCTCCATCAAAAGCGGTAAAATCCTCATCAATTCCTAAAACATTATAGATAGCACAACCCAGTAAATGTAGAGCTTTTCATATAAAAGTAATGCAACTAATAATATTATTATTAACACTTGAATGCACCAAGCTCAAAAGAGAACAAGATTTAACATGATTGCGTTTGAAAAGAGAAATTATGTACAGCGAATCAACTAAGGATCAGTGTATCAAAGCTGTATGAAAAATGTAGTTCAATAGTAAAGGCTTACTTCTTTCATCTTTCTTCACAGCCTCTTCTCCTTTCCTATCAAGTCCTGTTTATTTGTTAAAATTACATCACTTATAGTTATTGAAGAACCACTGTATCACAGTTTTAAAGCCCGTCAGTCAAAACCCTATCAGCCATAATGGTGAGCATGAAGTACGATCATCAATGTATTTTCCACAACAAGACGTAACATATAAATAACATGACACTACTATCTTCAATTCCTTCCAATTTAACAATCTTCCTGTTAATTATGAATTAATAATGACTGTGAAACTTATCTTTAGTGATGGAGCAAATTCAACAATCCAAAAAAACTAGAAAAAAGAGTTCGGGTTTAAACAGAGAGGTTCAATCCATGACCATCTCAATACCAGTGCAACCCTCAAACAAGTGATAGCACATGGACAAGTGCAAAATCAGAAGTCATGATGAGTAAATGAGTGATCTTGGAACACAGAGCAGGAGATACCTAGCAGATGTCCCGCCCAATAAACTCACCAGTTTGTCCACCTTTTACCTTCTCTGAAATTAACTCCATCTTTTCGTCTCTTTTCCTTTTTTCTTGATTTGCTCCCTGTTTAAGTACGAACATACCATTTTAATGCGTCCAATGCCCTTTGTTTACATCTTACGATGTACTCTTTGATAGTTTGGTTCGAAAACTGCAACAATTGGCTGAACTTGTGCAAATTACTCGTAAATTGCACTGAGTACAAACTCATTTTACCATACAAACCTAAAATATGTCTCGACTTTTGTAGGTCCAATGCCGAGGAGCAAGTTTTCACCCATGACATCAGTGCACGTAGTCAAAATTCCAATTCTTCATAAACATATGATGAAAATAGACACCTAAGGGGTGCATGTATATCTAGTGTATTTCCCTTATTGATTTTTTCTTTCATTTTTTTGCATAACGAAGTGGCATTTGCAGTTAGATAACTGCAATTAGATAATTTCTGACCCAACGACCCAACTTGCACTTATATGATTACTTATACGTATATAATTGAAGAAAGCAATTTCACTTTTTTAAAACACCTCCCCTAAAACCCTTTTAGTCATAAGAAAGGTACCAGTGGTATTCTCCTCATAACGTAACTCATTTAATCTATATACATTCTGTGAGCCTGAAAGTGTCCACTGTACATTATTTTCTCATGCTTTTTCCACTTATGACACTCGAGAAACTGCACAAAGCCTACTGACTTCTGTATGAAAACCATTTACTACACAACAAAAAGGCTTTCTTCTATTCCATGCTTATTTGGTTAGAATTCAAGTGAGCAATAGCCCTTTTTACAGTTCCCGGCGCCATATTGGATTAGTAACCGCGCAAACACGATAGCGAGGCTGGCGTTGACTGGCGAAAGGTCAATCTGTGGATATCCTTGAGTTCATGGGTTTAAAATACAAAGACCAAGAGTTCACATCGTTGGGTGACATCCAAAAGCTCACGACTAAAGATCTACGAGAAAATCTGAGATGTCATTCGGAGTCACCAAGCGGTGTGAAAGCCGACTTGGTCTTGAAAGTGTAGGCTTTGTTAATACGAGATGTGCTACCCTCTGCAAGCAGTGCGGGAAAGGAAGAAAATATTCCATAAGACCCTGGTGAATTTAAGTACGGCTTGGTCATAAAAAGGATATCGGCACTTGGATGGTCAACGGACCTTCGAAGTTTGCCAGAGATGAACTTCACACAGCTGTATGACTACCTCGTGGTATCTACTCGTAAATATCGCCATATTGTTTTGAAGGGAACACACTACAAGAAGCTGAAGTCGTATCAGTTCTTTTTCGAAAGAAATGTAAGGCGACTGGAATGTAAAAACTATGAAAACAAAACTTATGTGAGAGCAAACGTTCTCCCCTCGATGAAGAAGAAGTCGCACAGAGTTGTTATCGAGTTTTCACAGGCCTGTGATGTTTTGAGGACTGCTTGCACATGTCCTGGTCTTGGAGTACAAGGAAAACGAAAATGCAATCATGTTGGAGGGGTACTCTTTGCCATTGAAGATTTTTCTAGAAAAGGTTTACAACAAAATCCAGAACCTGTAAACTGTACATCACGATTATCAGTCTGGGTTGTTCCACGGAATCAGAGTGTTGCAGCAAAGTCTCTTGACAAGATTCTTATTAGGAAAATCAGATTTGGAAAAAAAACATCCGAACACAAGCCAAAATAATAAAATATGATCCAAGGGAGCCACAGCAGCAAAATAGAGACATGCAGGGGTTCACAAACCTCGCAATGGCCTGCAACATTGTTTGCCTTCTAGTTCTTTCTTTTTATTTCATGACATCAAGTCAAAGTGCACAAGGGCTGATGATCAGACACCTTCAACCTCAAATGAAATGGATCAAGATGCCATGCCCTTTGCCGACAGTTATGACATTGCTACAAAGCAGTTTTAGGAGATGGTAGGTGTGCATGTTTCAAATATGAATATCACAGAAGAAGAAATAAATGAAACTGAAAGGCTCACAAGGGGACAAAACCAAAACCCACTTTGGTTTGAGAAGCGAAAGTTAGTGTTGACAGCTTCAAAATTTTGGAAAAGCTGCTAAAAACAAAGTGGAGCCCTCAAACAAACTTAAGAGAATGCTTTATTCAAAGTTTACAACAGAGGCTACACAGTATGGCATTGAGAGCAAGGAAAAAGCAGCTAACCTTTATCTCAGGGAAATGGAGAATGAAGGAATTCATCTAAATGTTAAGGAGGTTGGACTTCTTCAGTCTAAGGAAAAACCATACTTGGGGGCAAGCTTGGGCAGGATTGTCACAAACCTGGACACAAATGAACAATGGGGCATGGAAATCAAATCACCTTTGAGTAAAGCAGGAATGACTGTGGAAGAAGCCTGTAAATCAAAGAACTTTTTCTTGGAACAGATGAATACACACACACATGCCTTTATTGCAATTGCGATTGTTCAATAATAAATTAAGAGGCATTCCATTTTCGATTCGAGCAACAGAGCTCAATTCGAGAAACAATATCCCAGTAAGCATTGCGCGTGTAATCACTGGCACTTTTGCATTTCAAGATGGCGGATGGGAGCATCTTTGAAGAAAAGTGACAGAGTTTAGTGTCGTTTACGTGCCTTTTTCAAGAAATGAGGTCCAGCTTCCGTTGTATAGAGTAATCAGGTAGCAGCACGCGTTGTACGATCAAAAATCGGATCATGAAATGATATTCCAAACGCAGTGAATTCGATGAACGGTCAGTGTCGCCAATTTTAAATGCAGCACTTTCGTACTTCATACATATACCGTATCTAAACGATGTTGTTTCTTGTGATTTGAATTATTTCTTTGCGGCTAGACAATGAGCATATAAACACATTTGCCGGCATAGCAGAATTATTATGTGAAAACAATAAAAACAAACTAACGAATTGCTCGTGTCAGTGTTTTCTTCCCGATCGATGGTGCGTTACCGCGCAAGTTTAGGCGCCAAAAGTGCGCGCCAAAATGGGCGAGCGCGCATCGTAAAATGTAAACAGTTCGTAGTACTTTTAAATTTAAAGTCCAGCAGCACTATCCGTTTAAAAAAGTTTTTCAAATCGTTTTTCTACGAGTTTTAAATTACTCGCATCTTTCCGGTCGTGGCTCGTAGTCTGCCAGCATGGACGTAGTTTGTGCTAGCTGTGAGCGAAACGTTTTAAGTGCGAACTCCAGACCGGCCAGACAAGACAACAAGCACAGGTTATGCATAAGTTGCTCCGTACGTCAGAAGTGGGAAGAGGGATGCAAAGTTCTTGGCTGCACAACACCCAAGAGAAAATGTAGCATGAGAAGCCTGCCATTGAGATACCAAACTCTGGAAGCCAAACTACAGTCTCTTGTGGACAATAAATTCGGAACAGTCCGTGAAATGAAATGCTGCAAAGCATGCTATGCCAAAATCCACAAGGCTGCATCTGAACTGGTTACAGCAACACTGGTCTGCACTTCAACCATCTCTGCAACCCCATCTTCCCAAGACAGGCCTGTAGTCCACCCTGAAGATAATCGAATTCCTAAACAAGGAAGGCCCCCAACACCCTACAATAAAGCAAGTAAGCGAACCCAAGCAAAGATCAAAACAAAGGCTGAGGCCATTCTAAATGAAACTCTGGATGAAATAAGTGGGAATTGTGGGAAGCAGTTATTGGCAGACATAATGAAGGAGGAAGAGCAGGTAGGTCACTTATTTTTCTGCAGCCAAATATGAACCCCCCCTGTCTCAGAAAACTATGGTCTTGTGGAAAATAGAAAAATAATATGCCAAGTTTGATGGTACACTGGCAATTTTTATGCAGGAGGAAAAACAATAGGTTTATTGAAACGACAAAAATAATATTGAATACTTTGAGCTAATAAAATAATTACCCCTGGATTATCTGTTTTGGGTCTGTCAATTGAACTTTATGTACAGTTATATGCAAATAAAAGTCAGCAATGTTAGACACTATAATGACAGTATAACGACAGTATACAATATTATTGACATCTTTAAAATCTTGCTCCACTCTCCTTTTATTCAGGCCATATACAGTAGTAGAATAATAAAATAATGATACTGCATACAGTATTTTCACACCCTACACACCACATTATTCCTTAGCCCACCCAGAGCACAAATGAAAACTTTGTGGATGGTATGGCACTCTCCTATTCAAGAGCTGCAAATACAGCTGAGAGACTACGGATACTGAGCTGTGTGGCAAACACCTTGAATAATGCCCAACTTAAGAAAAAGTTTCACTACATTGGAAGACAAGGGCAAGAGCTAACTTGCACAGATTATGAAATTACAGAAGCAAGAAAGCACTTCCATCTGTTTGGCTCTGGCCTCCAAAAACCTTCCAAACAGCCAAGATCTGCAAGGCAATTTTATATCCCAGTGGAAGATATAGCATTTCTTCTAGACTTCATCCACAATTCTGATTGTGTAGAACGATCATCCTATAGGAATGCATCCTGTGAAGGCAAAAAGAAGTCCTGGTTGAGTGACCTAATGGGGGGTGGAACACAGCCTGTGTTATGGTTAAAACATAATAAGGCAAAGCTGTATCACATGTACCGTCAAGAGGCAAACAAAAATGGAAGACGGGTCATCAGTCAATCAATGTTTTATCAAGGTCTCGAGGCAGGCAACTTTAAAGAATTAACAGAATTGGCAGGCTTGTGTAACATTTGTAGTGAATATGGTGCTGAAAACTTCCAAAACTTGTCAGCTCTTGTTGAGCAAATGGAACTCCATTGGAATGAAAATAATACCACAGAAAGCCCATACACCGATATAAAAACCAGACTTAAAGCCTTGAAAGGTTATCTTCTTTCAGATTTTCAAAGAAATCTCAGGATGAATGATACATGTGCAAGCCACTGCATGACTTGGCAGTTGGGAGGGAAATGTGATCACGACGAAGAAAGCCATTCCATGGAGTGCATGAATTGTATGGAACGGATCACAGTATTCGAGGACATAAAAGCAAGCATCACCAAACTAAATTGCACAAATGAAAACAAAAAAGAACTTCACCAAAAACTTGAAGAAATTGAGCAGAAGTTAAATGCATATGTTGGACACCTAATAAGGGGTAAATTTCAAAGAGACAAATTTCTTGAAGACATAAATCTTCTGAAGCCTGGAGAAGTAATTGCTGTCAGTGACTTTATGATGAAACTGATGTTTCAAAAGCTCTATGAGCCACAACGAGAGTGGTATGGAAAAAAGGGCGTTTCTCTCCATGGAGTAATGTTTATGTTTAAGACCGAAGATGGAAAACTCATCACCGAATTTCATGATACATTTTCTGATTCAGATGACACTCAAAACTGGTTTTTCTCAGCCAGCTGCCTGGAGGAAGCTACAACTAATTTCAAATCACTCCATCCAGAAATAACAAACATGAAACTTTGGTCAGACAATGGTCCACATTATAAGAACACTTCCTTGGTGATATGGCTTGCCTCTTTCAAATCAGTAACTGACATTCAGCTGGACAACTTTTCCAACTTTGAGCCACAAAAGGGTAAAACAAAGCTTGATTCACATTATGCAACACTGAAATTTTCCCTGAGGTCTTACAGGCACGAAGGACACAACGTTGAAAGCAGTGAAGACATTATTGCAGGCACTCAAGGACGACTCAGAGGGACTCATGTTTATCAGGTATTCATCGACAGGGAAAAAGAACCAAAACCAGCAAAGACTTTGCTTGGTATTACAACCTACTCTGACTTTGAATACTTGTGTGGCAAAGAGGGAGGTTGCTGCAGTGGGATACGGGCTCGTGAACAAACGCGCTTGGGTGATGGAATACTCTATCCACCGAAAAAACTGGAGAAACTCCTGCAGGCACCAGCAACATCAACAGGGAGTATGTCTAATTTTGACACACACACAGCTAAACAAACCCAACCTCTAATTTCCCAGGAACCAAAGGAAGGGAAAAAATGCCAAATGACCAACAAAAATTCTAAAGCATGCAAAGAGCAGAACTTTGAGAGCCCTTCAAAACTTTCTACCTGTGAGCAATGTGGAAAATCTTTCTTGAGGAAAGGAAATATGCAACGGCACAAAGACAGCAGAGAGTGTGAGAGAATGTATCTGGCTTGTGCACCAAAGGATGTGGCTCCTCAAAAAATAACAGAGGCTGTGTCAAGAATTACTTGTGCAAATACTGTGTGTAAATCTAAGAATGGAAACACTACTTTGGTGGACAAACAGCAAGAAATCACTAGTAACTTGAAAGGGATGGCCAGAAAGATCCACAGACCAAAAAATCAACATATTCGATTTTCTCATGCACAAAAAGAGGTCATGGACAGGTGTTATGACTCTGGGACAAAATCAAAATCTGCCCGGTACACTGCAGCCATGTGTCAGGCTGAAATGAAAAGACATGCTGAAGTGGGGCCTGACAATTCATTAAGTGAAAGACAGATTCTCCAGTATTGGTCAAGGCGGCACAGGCAACGATTAAGCAAGTTCAACAAGGAAAACAAGGCGCAAAGCACAAACTAAGTCATTGGCACATTGCAATCCATTATTTTGCACTCTGAAGGCAATTTTGAGTTGGTTATTTATGTGATGCAAGGCCTTTTAAAAGTAGCTTTTAGTTTACAATGTGCAAGAAAGTGAACGAGCTACCGGTAACTGCAAACTTATTTTGAGATGAAAGGGTTTGCACCATACCTAATTTCAGACAGGCAACAGAAAAAAAATAGCATAATTTATATGATTATATTTGGCAAAAATCACAATTATCCACTGAATTTGTCACATTATACATTACAAAAAACGCAGTAAAATATTTACTACCAAAGACAACTTAAAAAAGTCATAAAAAACAACAATTGTGAATCGATAACGCAGATACACGATTTTATGTACTTTCAAAGTCGTACCAGTCCAATTTCCGGTGGCTGTACTGAACATCACAACAGCTTTCGAGAACCACAGTACTCGCGGTAAAAAAAAGCCGATCGCAGCACCGTTACATCCTTAAATTTGAATCAGGGGAGTCTAAATACTGGGAAAAATTATTGAAGAACAAACTTGTAAAGACAATTTCATGGCCCCGTAATGTCTAGACCGCCAAATTCGCTGCTAATTACTTAGTTATGATGCAAGCATGACTAGGTCGAACTTTGTAACCTTCCTTCGCATCTAATTTTTTGGCGATTGTAACTCAATTTTGTTCCAACATTGTTTCAGTATCTCTTGTCATGCAAGACGTAAAAATGACCTCTTTGCAAGAAATCTTGCCGAACTACAACTAAAAATCCCGAGCAAGCCAAGAAAGCAACTGAAATCAAACACAACATGAGCAAAAGAGATTTTGGTGACCGTTACATCGTTGAAAAGCTGGTAAACCTAGCTAGATTTTTAGATGATAAATTGAAATATGCGAATTTTGAACATTTTGGTTGGCCCTGGTCATCCAAGGGGCGATAGTGAATGAAAACACGCCATATGACAACTGCATTAACACAGACATTCACTTCATGCTGACCGTACTGGTCAGTCCAATTATTGCACGCTTTACCTCTTCGAGTCACTTTGAAATCTCATTAAGAGGTATAGAAATTAATACTACGTCTATTCATGGTCGGTATTTTTCAATCAAGAGCAAAAATAAAATCTACAAAGCCTTGCTTTGCTGGCACTCAATGGCGCGAGCGAATAATAGTCCTCATCAAAACCTTATGATCGCGAGGCTATTCAAGTACCACACAATATTACAGCAAGATTTACAAAATAAACGTTAAATAAACTCATTGAAAACGACAAAAATAATTAGAATTTCTTACCTTTTTGACGTTAGGAAGCGTTTCTTGACAGCTGTCAGGACAACTCCGATAAACGTGCCATTCGTGGCAACAGATAACAAGAACAAACAGATATTTGCAGCAGGCTTCTCTGATCCCTCGTCGGTTAAAACAACGGCATTAAATGGAGCTTTTGTTCTGCAGACAAATCCATTTCAAGCAGGCTATGTAGAAGACAGATTTTCCGTTGAAAGTGGCACCTTCCACAAAGCCTTTGAAAACGTGCAAGAAAGCGCGATTCCTCAAGTTTACGCAATGCATTGTGGACTATTGTTTCCCAGCCTTACTCGAATCGGAAATGGAATGCCTCTTAAATTACAGGAATAGAGCCAAAGCCAGAGGCTTATGTGGCATAGGCTAGGTGGAAATTACAAAGTGACAGATTATCTATTGTGGGGTATATATATAGCAAAAATTCTGGATGCTTGATGTTGATATAACACGTGTGCGAATTGGTTGGGATTGTATATCAAAAGTAAGTTTAAGGTTAGTTACCTGAAATATAGGGAGATGGTCAGTTATGTCAGTATAAAATATACCACTTGTTAATTCGTAGTCCAAGTTATTTGTGAAGATGTTATCAATGAGAGTAGCAGAGTGGTCTGTGATCCTAGTGGGTTTTGATATGAGAGGGTAAAAACTGTTGGTATTCATTAGGTCCATGAATTCTTCCATGAGTGATGGAAATATCAAGCTGAAAAGAAATCATGACTACTATATCCAAGTGCAAGGCCAATTATATGTCTCTCAACCCTTCCTAAAAGGAGTAATTTTCATAGTGTACTTTGGAGAGGAAATGCCTCTATTCAAAGAGCATATTTTCTTTGACAGCAGCAGCTGGGATGTGTATCTTCCAAAGATAGATTACTTTTTTAGAAGAGCTTTTTTCCCTGAAATGTTGACTAAGAGAGTCCAGCGAGGAAAGCTGCTTTACCTTCATGGTGGATGGATTCCATATGGTCATTACTCTTGCAGAGTGAGTGGACTGAAGTTAAACTTTCAGAGATCTCATTGATCGTAAACGCCACGACAGAGAAATTACCTTTCCACTTGTACAGTCTTCAGGAGTGGATCCAGGAGAGCCATCTTTTTGTGTGTGAACATTGGATAGGCCATTCCAAACAAGTGAATGAAACCCATAATTTCAGAAAATTAATTTTTATGATTTCATCACTTTACCATTACTTAAGAAATATGTAACGCGTCACCGTGTAATATAGCCTCATTTAAACACGCGGGAAGTTGGGAGAACACGAGAGTAGCGTAAGGAAACCACGAGGCCGCCGAGTTCCTCTGTTCCACTTGTTTGGGATGGATTGTGCTTGTCCAAGTATATTCTACTGTATATACTCACTGGTTTTAAACTTTTAGGGATGATAGAGAAGATCAAAATAAATTGTTCCCTGCAATTAAATCAGTTATAGGTGGTTTATACAGTGATGAGGTTCTGGTTCAAACTCACCGCTAGACCACAGGGAGCCTACGCTCGAGTATTCTAACGAAAATAGATGGTCCGAAACAACCAAAAACTCGATATCTCATCGGGAAAAGCGAGAGGTTTCTTGTTGGCTTTCTTCATTTCACCATTTTGCTTTTAAGATTAAGAAAAAATTTGCAAGACGCAAGCGATTTATTTGTGTTAACGACGAAAGAGCGCGCAACCAAGGACTCCTAATACAATCTAGTGTGACGAAACCCCGACCTCATTAATTTTTTCCGTGGAGCCAAGAGCTTGGAAAGAGTGCCATAATCCCCTTGACACTCGACTAAGGTTGGGGAACAGAGCACCGAATCATGATCTTTTCCGCAAAGCTGTGTCTTGTGGTACCCCAAAAGAAACAGCTAAACATGATTTCTTTTATTGTGACTGATATGCTGTCCCCTACCAAATTGCTTTCGTCCGCTGCTGAATTACTATGTTTGAAATGGCTGGAAGCCTCTTGGCATACCATATGCAAATTTCCAACTTAATTCGATGTCATTTGGCTTTGTCCATTGCTACATATTTGAATAGTAATCAAACAACTAGACGGGCCTTGCCAGTGAGCTCGCGGCGTGAGTTGGGTCGAGACCAGAATATAAAATGGCAAGTAGGGGACAAGAGCGGAACTCCCTAGAGAGACTTCCAATTTCTCACCATAAAAATATCACACAGTATAGAGAACTTGGCTTTTGACACCTTGATTAAACTAAAAATTATTATTACAACACTCATACACTTGCTTCTTAAAGGTTGAGCGACCCTGCATCTTGAGAATGCGTGACATATCTTTTTATGCACAATCGATTATGACAGTTTGACCTTGACTCTTATTTCTAATCAGAGGCCACGATTAATCCAGCCTTCGCTTCACTACTTATGTGTTTTCTTTTATTAACTCAATACGTTTCTTCTATCAGGCTTTCGAGTATTCGTGCTCTGTAACAAATATAAAATTGAAAGCGAGGAATGTCACACGAGAGATGTTTACAATATTATTGCGGTTTTGTTCACAGTGTGTTCACTCCATTTGTGACTGCAAACTCAATCCTCAGAATTATTTCGGTGTATTTTTCGTTTCTGGTATTTAATGAACATTGCGAAACAAAGGCTACATGATCGAATGAAAGAAACACTTCAAAGGCAATGTACGATACGCAGAAGAATTTTATGAAGCAACAGATGTCATGTACAGAGTAAAGCATAAAGCGTCATTGTTTTACGGCTAAAGCTCACCGTAGCTTTGGTTTCTGTTTTCGCCCTGTTATCTTCCCAAAAGTATTTCGTGTCGCCACAGAAAGTTTCGTCGGGACTAAATATTTATCGGCGACAGCGGTATCCATCAAATATTTGTTTACGGCTATTCTCAAAGCTTCCGCGGTGAACGCGAGCCAAAATCGTTCCCGAAAATCCAGTTTATCCGTGCGCATTCCACAGAGCCAAATGGTGTTGAATTTGGATGGGATGCAGTTAACTTTTACACACAAGTAACGAGCAATTCACTGGCCACATCTCGAGTTGTTTAGCGAAGTCAATTACGTCATTGCCCAGCACGTGATAATATGAACCAATCACCGTGTGCCCATTCTCGACCGACAAAAAGGAAAAAAAAAAATAATAAAAATTTGCGTTTTTAAGCTCGCTTGGGCGCTTGGGCCCCAGGCCCCCGCGAGCAATAAAGCCGTTAGTCATGCACTCAAACATTCTTGCTCGTTGTGCGCGTTACAGTTGAGTACTTATATTTTTGGGGGCGGGTTGGGAGAATTAGAATTAGAATTAGGACCTTAATGCTTGTGGTTCAAAGATGTGTATTGAAAAAACCATCCGTGAGTCGGCCATTACCTGCATGTTTCTTTCTATGTCTGATTCACACGTAGTTTGTTTTGTTGTTTTTGATGTTTTCATTTATCTC